>CM042791.1:7142471-8342471 GCA_018691245.2 Ips nitidus
CCCCCTNNCGNAGTAGTTNTTACACTNNTATANCANNCACGACTTNACCNTCAGCGCGNTANCANAGATCCGAAANGGNGGTACTAGCCAGTTGGNGTNNATCGCAGNNCCNCNGGNCCAGNCGNNCCGNGCNNNNAGATCTNNCTACNTGTTNATTCACAANTGANGGCAGGNACTGANNNNCGGAAACGAGNGNGCTCTNGGTAGNCNGGCTCTGCTGNGTCNCGNTCGCGGCCGNNCANAAAATGGTANCGNGTNGGCCNCTCAGCNCCNNCAGTATTGCAAATTTATTGCGGTTGCGCTAAGTTTTGATGGCCTGCTTTTTTGTGATGAGCATACTTGTTTCACTGAGGTTGGGATGCTCCTCCTCTTGAATTCTCGTGTTTTTGATCTATCCACATACCATTTGATAGTGTTCCACCAAATAGTGAGTATAGTGAGACACTTACCTCATGTCTTAGACTCTGTATCTTCGTAGTTTCTTATTTTGCCACAATTCTCGTAGAACAACAAATTGTAAACTAAAATAGATTTATAAAATTCAAAGATATAAATAAATTTATCAAATCAACCAACAGACTTATTAAGATGTTTTCAGGCCAACAATTCAAACTACATGACATGTTATTGAAAAAAATATGTTTTGTTTTTTAATACTGGAATATCCAGCTAACGCAATACTAGCGGGGCGTCCGAATTGAAAGTGTAATACAGTTGTTAATAATAATTTAGAAATTTTTAATTAATTTGTTAACCATTTTACGGCTATGAAAAGCGTCTTGTCGACAATCAACAATATTACGAACCTACTGGGATAAACATGTTATTTCTTCGTCGTCTTTACACATTTACCTTAGTAAGGCCTATAATTGGTTTTTTGTTCATTCGCAGTTACATAGGCCCTCTTTCAACCGATAAAACGATTGAAAGTTAGTGTATTTGCAACAATAATCATTAAATTTCTCCACTTTAACGGTTCTTATTTGGTAATAATGAGTATGATTATATTAATTTTCTTAAACACCACTTACATATATTTAGAGAAGTTGATGGATTTTATATAATTTTACGTGCTTTTGTGATTTAATTTTCAAGGAAAGATCCGAAGCAATTTCTCAACGAGACGCTCGAAGGTAAGAAAGAAAGATAGTTATTTCCTCGTCATTATCAGAAACAATGCTTTCCATTTGACACGTGCAGAGGTGTTAAATGGCTCTGATTACAGCCAATTTTGCAATTTATGTCCAAGATCACGACTATGCCTCGTTCTTCTTCAATTCGTTTCGAAGACAATTGACAACTGACAGAAAGTGGGCTCGTTGTCGTTATTAGATTGACAATGATCGGCAGAGAAGCGAGCAAAGAATCAGACAATAAATATAATAATGCTTTCTTCAGCTTCTATAAGAAGGAAGAATGCAATTTTCGCTTTGCAACGTACGCCACAATTGGAAAAGTATCTAGACATGTAGTACATTAGAAACATGCCTTTGCTGTTCTCCGGAGTATAATTTTTGTATATTACCATTTTTGTAGATGGTTTACAACATAACGCCATTTTTGTAAATAAAATTGGAATGCTGTCTATAACGCCACATCCTCTGTACAAAGTTCTATATTTTCTTACTAGACAATTTAGTTTATTGAACTGGTACTTATGGCATTTATATAAATCGACATTTTATCTTGAGGAAGCAACAGACCAGTAATAAGAATTCCACTTTGATATTTGCAGTAATGGCGGAAGTTAATAAATAAATCCATCAATAATTTGCAGATTATGCCATTATTCGAAAATATTTAAACATTATTATTAGAAGTTCTGTACTCTAACTAGTATTTGAACATATGAGAAAACTGGAGAGCCTGAGGTAGTAATTTCTATAGAATCATCATTTTCATTTTTTAATATACAAGGTGAGTTAAAGCTAAGTGATCATATCTTAACTGTCATTTTTACATAAAAAGAGACGTAGTTAGCTATATGAGATGTCCAAAAGTGAGTAGCAGTGGTGTCCTATTTATAACATAGTAACACGAATATGACAGATTATGGATGTATCCTCATAGAAACAGGATATTTTGGTCGATTACCGTGGTTAAATCTTCATCTTATATCGACAAAAACATTTGTTTTTATGTTTTTTGATTTGATTTACAGCAGATGTTGCATATTTGTCTTTAAGTAATTACTTGAATTGTATACCTGTTTAATTTATTGCATAGGAAACTGATTTGCCATTTAATAACACACAATTCAAGACGATATTAAAGTCACCGTTTTATTACCAAAGTGTAAAATTATTGTTTTGCCTTTAGCTACTTTTACCTGAACGAGTAAAATCAACCAGCACTTGATAATTTTTAGATTTGCTGCAGGTATTCTAAGGTACTTATTATGCAACATATTTTTAAAAAGCCCTTAATTTTCTTATTGTACAAAACCACTTTGTTAAGTCAAGTTTTCAATCAGGAAATGTCTTCGCTTTTTGAATTGTTTCAACTCGTGTAATTAGTGTAAACTCTGCCAACTGTAAATTGGCCGTAAGAAGAAAATGAGAAATCAACACGTCTTAGAAACAACCCATTTTGCATTTTGACGTACACAATAACGAAATCCATGTAATTAAGTTCAGCTGATAATGCTTCATTAACATAGAATCGTCGTTAATAAACTGAGATGAATTTCACGGTTTTGTGAAGCGAATTGTTTAAAGCAGTTTTTAATGTTTCTCATATTATACTTTCATACCTAATATCGCATTCATCTGCGTCATGTTTTAGCCTCCTTCTGTAGCAGCTAACTAAGAGTAACCACTAATTACTTACATTAAGTAAACGTGTTATAGTGTGTTGTAGAACAAGGGTAGATATGAGTACCTTATCACACGGGAACGATGAAAACTAATTGTGTTTAAGAATATATTTTTGTTGATCACTGAGTGGAAAAAAATTATACCAAAATTCTTTTGTGATGCATTAATATATTTAAGAAAATGACAGAATAACACTTCATATGAGAATTCACTCATCTGTAAAACTTGATTTTTAAATAACACAATACTGTATTTTATAATTACCCTAAACATATCATAGACAATGACCACGATAAGTGCTTTCTCGCAAATTTTCCAAAACTTATCAATAATTTTTGTTGTATTCTAGTACTCATAGTAATCATTTATGGGGTTAAGTTTCTTCTCGCTGAAGTTCTTCATGTGCCCTGCCCGGTCCTCCGGATCTTTGAGATTACTATGGAGAGTGCTTCTCTATCTTCTGCCAATCTGAAAAGCCCACCAGCTTGTCGAACCACTATCCACTGCCTAATGTTACTCAGCCACTGCTTCCCACCAACACCTTTTTTTACCTTTATTATTCCCTTGAGAATGAGTTGTAGAAGACGGTATTTGTCTACACGCAAAACGTGGCCCAGGCAGTTTTGTGACATTTTATTGTGGTTAGCAGTTGTCGTTCTGTTCTGGCTCTTTGCAAGACTTCTTCGTTGGTCGGCATATCGGTCTAAGAAACCCTTAGCATCCTTTGATGAATCCACATCTCTAATGCCTTCAATCTCTGGGGTAAACGGTCCAGCTTTTCACTCCATAGAGATCCCATGGCTGTAGACCAAAAGGATAGGTCTGGAAGAGGAAGTCGGTACAAGTCTAGGAATTTTCCCTTTCGGGAAGTTCCCAGAATTGCATCGGCGTCCTCTGTCCTGGGAGAAGGATGCCCCCGCTGACGAAGGGGCTCTTCTGGCGCTCTTCTTGTCCTCCATTTCTTCTTTTTTCGTCAGCTCGTCCAGCTCTGGTGGTCCTGGCAAACTATAGGATGTCCAAACAGCCGACTTTCGTCCGTCTGTTTTTACAAACTGTACTTTATTTAAGTAAATACATATAGGTATACTAATTTAAGTAAATACTTAAATTAAATCTAAGCCTCTTGTAATTGACCTTTGTCAATGGAAGCTAAATTACTTTATGGCATTATCACTTAGAATTTATTATTCTGCCACAGGTTTTAATTACGATAATAGCGTATTTCTTTCAAGATAATTTCCTTACTTTTCTGTTCGTGTCCACCAGCATATGTTATTACTGTGTGTGATATATTAATGGGCTTGACTGAAGAAATCTTATAATTTATAGCAAGCTTTACACGTATCCGTGTAAAAATACCAAAAAAAATAGCAGGTCAGTATCAAATTACACGTACGCCCCCTCATTACACGCTGGTGTTTAAACAGTGAACTGTTGTAGTCGATTTGTAAAGTGACACTAGCTGCACCTAAGTTCTCAATCACATCACGGACCTGTTAAGAAGTTCCTTACTATTTGTTGAATGTATGTAAAAACAGAAGATGTTGCTTGTGGGAATTAAAATTCGTACAGAGGCGTACAGGTTTGCTCTTAATCCTTCCAAAAACGTTGAAACTAGATTAATGACTCTAGTGATAAACCTTTAGCGTTTTTATAGCGAAAAAAGGTGTGAATGATTAATCCGAGTTAAACAGATAAACAACTTTGTGGAATTCGAGACAAATCAACTTAATTGGTGGAAACAACTGATCTCAATACATTAATTTGCCTAGCATATAAATTATTCTCCTTATGTGTGTAGGACGGTTAATTATAAATTATTTATAGGATGGACTTTTAATGAAAAACAACAATTTTAAAAAACGTTCATTAAGAATCACTGTTTGCGTACAAGTTCAATAGTGTGACAATTGAAAAGTTCATCTAGCTTCCTCACAATTAACTTCATAACAAATACGTTTCCTGCTTTTTACTGATATTCCGAAAATTTTACGTCTTCTACCGCTTCGAACTCCAATGTGTGGTCAAGGTTTTGAATCGGCTAAGACGTAGCGCTAGCTGTAGAACTGCGTCTCTGACACCATCAATCAAGTTTTGGACAGCAATCAGGCTGAGAAACTCCTCTGGTGCTTGTGGATATGCAAGTCGAGACACTCAATTTCAACCAAATACGGGTATTTGATCCCGTTTCTTAGCTTTAGACCGTTCGCCAGGGAGTAGTACTTGTTTATCCTCAGGAAAGCTGTAGAATACTTCTAGATCTTCATCCTGGTAGCTTTTTGATGTTCAGTCCACCATTAGTCATAGCAGAAATGTTAAATTGTTTCCTGTACAAGTCCCACAAAGTGTCCACAGTGTTTACATGTGTTTTGTCGGACAAAAGTCGACGCATATTGCAGACTACTCAAAAACTCATAAGTCAAATAACGTAATAATTTCCTCCTTTATTGCCAGATGTGTTGCTGAGTAAAACATTAAATGTCAAACAAAAATAGGTAGATAAGAACAGAGGAAGGAAGAACCGTTCAATATATTCAGAAAACTGTAAAACTATGTATGTCTTAACTAGTTTTTTCCTCTCTCTCTCTCTTCAGAACTAAAAAAAAAATATATCTTTAGTAGGATATAGCAGCAATGCACAACACAAATAATCTGATCACAACACATGAAAGGAACAATATTATCTTACTTGTGTGTGGCCCCATCTTTGTTGGCATCACTATTGTCCACTGCATATTATCGTTGATTTGATATGATTAATCTGAAAATTTTCACATCTGCATAGAAATTCAAGGAATGACATGGAAGAGAAAAGGAACCGACAGAGAAAGTCGACCTGTATTTATTGCCTGCACTTTACTGGTATAAGCTGCACGAACAAGCTTAAAATACAACTTTAGATGAGTATGTCAATTTCCACAATATGTTTTCAAACGTATACCAAATGAAAACAGAAATTTGCATTCTTTACTATACCAAGGACAGAAGTGACCACTTTAACTTCCTAGTTTTTGTTTAATGCTGCTGAAAAAAATTACCAAAAGGAGTTATCAACTATTTGCAAATTATTGACATCTGCTTTACTTTAAAATACAGCTATATCAGATTATGCCTAAGACCAATACTTTCTAAAGTAAGACTCGTCTAGTTAGATCGTGTTTTGTTTCCCTGATGATCATAAAGGAATAACAAAAAGTAACCAAAGAGTCCTTAAGGAATCTTTAATTCCGCAATATCGGGACATGGCAATAACAATATATTATTCACACCAATGTTTTCAATATCATGGCACAGTTCCTCTTCAGTGCGACGTCCTTGAATTGCGGTTTTTCCGTTTCGCAGATGTCGCCGAATTAAAAACATGGTCATGTCTGATTTATTCTAATAGCATGCATATATGCGATACACACAGCTGACTCTGCTTACAGTTGATTATGTTCCTGCTGCCGTTTTGGTAACCTTCAATGCATAATTATGATGGTTTGATTTGATTTGATTTCTGGTCCTAGTTTTGAAAAGCCATTGCTGAGGAAGGAGGCGTACCAAGTTGATATAGGTGTTTAAATGTGCTAAGAAAGACCATTGTGCAACCAAATACCGTAAAAATGCAAAACACAATTGTAGGTCAAATATATTTATTTGAATATTGGTACAATCGGTAATGAATAATAATGATAGATACCTATCTCATCTGGGAGCGGCGCTAGTGAGCCATTTCACACTAAATATAGATCACCACTCAAGATCCATTTGACATCCAAAAAAAAAACGTCAACCCGCATTAAATGATCGACATTGATAATCACAAAGATTGATTAACATTAGGCTAATAGCCTGGTAAACTAACTTTTTGCAAACAAATTAATATTTATAAGGCGTCCCACAGAGAAGAATATAAAATTTCTTCAGTGTTTGCCTTTATTAAAGTTGCAATTTACAATTACGCGTTCAGCTAGATACAGGCTCTATCGTAATGACCTTGATGATGAAAACATGATTATGATTAAACTGCTTTATAGTTTTCAATTAAATGAGCCCGATTGCATGAAGGTATTGAGATAAATGTTCTTTGAAATAGAATCAACGGTCTTCTGGTGTTATGAACAATCTATTTTGTTTGTAAAATGATGGTTTTTGTTTTCAGCTTTCTTTATTAAAGCCTGATTGATTCTACTTTGTTGTTAGTGTAATATTATAATTAAGTCAGGTGATGATAATAATAAGTAATATGTAAGATAAGCTGATATAAATAAGTGAAGTGGGCTGTAATGTATAATAGGATAGGCCGTAAATAAATTAACTACCAATTTTTACTTGATTTCATCTATTTGTTAATCTAGATACCAGAAGTTATTCATATTTGTCAAATATAAATCTTACTTTATTTTCAAGTTTTGAAGGAAGTTTAGTGGTTTAAATTGTTGTAAACGCATTGGTGATATGCGGAAAGTGGCGAACCAAAACACTGTAGAAGGTTATATTCACCAGAGATGTGGTATAATGAGAATATATCTAATGGTAAATGGAATTTTTGTTTTAACATGTAACACAACTTTACAAATTCTACCTTCATCAAAAAAGTGAACGAAGCTGGATTACGGGATGGATGCTGGAACTTTTTGGATATTGCTGATGCTTGTTTAGTGTACCCTTCACCACAGTTTGGTGGTTGTTGAAAAGTCATATTTAATATTTGACCACCTTTTTTTAGTTCCCACTTTGATAAATACAAGAAACATGCATACTAATCACGTAATCAATTTTTGTGAAAATGTTACTACATTTTAACAAGCGGACAGAAAGAAGCTTATTGTCCGTAACATTTCTGCAACAACAATAACATTGGAGATAACATCAAAAGTTTCATAACTCATTGCGAGTAAGTAATGATTTTACAAATATCGAGTGGTAAAGGTCTTAATTTGCTTCTAGTTAACTACATGTTGTAGATTTCTTCACATTATCCATACATGTTTGCAGATTTGGCATACAAAAACTTTGTTGATTAATGGCTGGCTTTAGCAAGTTTGATTACTCATCATGATGTTTTATTCATAAAAAAAACAATGATTATTTTAATGATATGACACAAAAACCTGTTGTAAATTGATGAGTTTAATCTAGGAGCTTCTACTTTGACTACTATCAGCATATATTTTGTTTTGCTTATGTTCAGTGATAGTCTATATTCTTCACTAACTGTGACTATTCTATTAATTCGCTTTGAAGATCTTCAGTTTTCGCTAAAATAACTGTGTCGACCGCGTATCTCGGATTATTTAATTAGTCACACCCTTTACTGCCTATGTCCTGCTCATCAAGTGTTTTATTTACTATATCTTCTGAGTACAGGTTAAATAAGATCACAAAATAAACAAAACACCAGAGCTAGACTCAAAATAATCCAAAATTCATCAAATCACAACATACATCAGAAGTAGGAAGAGGAAAACTATCAGAAGCAAGAAAAGAGCAGCTCAAAACGAAAAATATGCAGAACTAGATCGGAACAGACAGCAAGGTAATATAAGACAATTCGACAAAGAAGCCTATTCCAAGAAAGGGTTTAGATCAAGGAATCTAACAATACTAAAAAACGATATGGATATGGTATCTGAGAAGTGGAGAAACGCAAATACTGCAAGTCTAGAAAGAATATTTTAGAAAACTCCTCAATTAACTTTCCAAACACCAGAAACAAACATAGAAACGCCTAGTTTGGTAGAGATTATTGAAAGTTTCAAATAACTTAAAATATAGGACCTGGATAGTAAAAGTGTTTTTTTTTAAATATTTGTCTTGATGTAGTTGTCTATTGCTTTCAGCAGAAAAGATGTCAGGCTGATAGGTCGGAAAGATTTAGGGTTTGACCATATTTTTGGTATAAAAGTGACCTTTGCTTATCTCCAGAATTGGGGGATATATTCCAACGCTAAGGTACTTCTGGCAATGCGGAGAAGATAAGAAATGATTTTCCCTTGTTTTTCTTTTAGGATGGCGGGAAAAATTCCATCCACTACAGGCGATTGGGACTGTTGAAAGGTTTTGGACTGAGGTAAGTTGGGTTATATCGTCATATTTAAGCCTCAAGAATTTCTGGTAGCAATTTTTACACATCTGTCAGGGACACCCTGTACATTTATCTGAAACTAACCCACAACCACTCCCGTGTCATCAATTTCAAAATTACAATATACATAAATGCTTACAATATAAATATTGCTTATGGTTAATTTACAAATACTAATATTAAGTGGTAGTAAGTAATAAACCAAGTAATAGAGATCCATCAGTATATTTAGTCGGACCGGTTTAAAAGCTCACCTAAATAAATTAGTTCATATATTTATATAAACAGTGGCAATTTATACTAACATTACGAATAACTGTGGAAATTTTTACTGAAAACGAGGTTATCATGTTTCTTCTTCTTGCCTACAGAAATAGTACAGCGACGTTCTACCAGTTTTTTAGTCATCTCCGGCAGTCTGAATTAGTGACGGCTAATATTCTGATATTATCTTGAAGTGATTAGTACGTATAAGTAATTTCCATCTAATATATTCGTTTTAATCCATTTCGTTATCGTATTTAAGGCACGTGAGTGTATAAGCTAAATCGCCATCCAAAACAAGCAAAAATCATTCTAATAACGTCAGGTTGCGCAACTGTCGGCTACATAAAAGTTATTTACCGAAAGGCCTTTGTAAATATGTCAAACATCAGTATTGTATGCAAAACACGGTGTCTCAAAAGTTAATAATCTATTATACGCCAAGTTATGGTGCACAATGTGGGCAACACACTGCCGCTTTAAAGAAATTGATGAGTTGCTTAAAAATTAAATGTGAGCTAGTGGGATTATCGCCTTTTAATAATACCTTACGATCGATTATGATAAAAAAAATCAGTAGCTGCTAACAACGTGCTATATTGTAAATTAGAATATTGAACATAACGGTATATTCTATTCATCTTTTATTTCAATTTTTTAGTTTTTCAAATAAAGCGATTAAAAAATTTTTAGAAAAATGCACAAACTAGAATTTGTATCTTAAAGCAATTTAGGATTGAAAATTGAATGACATTAAATTTGTGTATACGTTATAAATCAAATTGTGTCGACGATTGTCGTGTTATATACAGGTGTGGTAAATCCAAAACCGACCATAAGAAAACCGTGTAACGGACAGAGAAACATAGACAATTTATTTAATAATCTGAATAAAATACATACATACATACATATGAAACAGCATCCAGCCAAACTTCTTCCTGTCCAAGACGCTTCAACAGCTGCCAAGGTTGAACGCGCCTGAAGCACGCCGGGACTGCACCCTACCCTCCTACAAACAGAACCCAAGGATTAGATAAGGGCAATGCGGGAAATCAACAAGTCCACAGAAAAAGCATGCATCTTCAGCAAGCCAAAACACCCAAAGCAACAGCCATGCAAAACTAGCACAGCCCGTCAGCAAGCACATCAATCAAATGTTCATATGTTCATCCTCCAAAAACCTATAAATTTCCCTGAATCCCGGATGTTGTGGTTCACTGAGAATTTCCGCCATACGCAAAGGAGTCGGGAAAAAGGCTGCAAGTCCACCATACAAGGATTTAACTGCCTGACTTCCAAAAAAACATGATCCAAATCTCCCTCCACTCCACAAGAGCAACCTGAGGAATCCGAGATACCTATTCTAGCCTTATGCTTTGGAATGAGACAATGTCCAGATCTCATCCTACAGGCCACGCTCACAAACTTTCTCTTTTTGTAGCTAATTTTTGAAAACCATGGTACCTTTGGAAGCACATTCTGTAGGCGCAAAAATGCACTCCCTTTATGTATTCCTATGCTTCTGTAAGAACTAATCCATGAAGTCCATATACGATCTTTAATAGCCCTCAACAAATTTGTATAATGAAGTCTGTATTTATCCCCAATCACCAAATTGTCCTCTCCTCCACTCTTGGCATGCTCGTCAGCCTTTTCGTTCCCTCTAATGTTAGAATGACCGGGAATCCACAAAAATTCAACTTTCCTCCCCTGCTCCGTCAGGCTGTAATTTTTTTCTTTTGTCTTCATACCAACTCTTGCGACTTTCTGCAATCCACTTTTCGAATCAGACACAATCAGAATCCGCCGATCCGCACACCACAACACAAAGCCGCCTCCATTGCCCATATCTCTGAGGTGCATATGCACCTGCATGACATATGTCCATGGCATCAGTTGTTCTTCTTTGAATACCCCAACCCATTGAAGCATTGTACACCCCAAAACCCCTCTTTTTAGTGATTCCATCCACAGATGCATCTGTGTACAACAAAGTAAAATCATGAAATGTATTCAAGATAATTTCATTGCACAGCTGCTCAGCACCCAAATGTTCTTTTGAAATCCCAGAATCCATGAAAAAATTCTGATAAATCGCAGGGGACAATGCAAGGACCTAGGGGAGGGTATACAAGGCTCACCCATCCTAGAGAATTCCCACAATTACGTTTGCAAGAATTAACATCTATTGAAGTATCTCAAAGAGGTAACTTAATAAAAAATGAAAGACCACGAGAGCAAAGCAGAAAGTATTCAGAAATTACTCAACGTAAGAGGAAACCTCAATCCCCAATTCCTCCGGATTTAAACTTTTCAAATAAACAACATAGACAATGCTTCTTTCCCTCATCTTGTAGAACTCCTACTACAGGACTAATCTTGGAAGAACCTGAAGTAACTATTGATTTAGCTACTTTGATGAAAAATGTTATTCTCAAATCAAAATTTTCACAGGAACAGAAAGAATTAATTATACAGGAGATAAACCAAGTAGTGGGTAATAAGCCTATTGTGACCAACTTAGTTAGAGTTACATGATTGAACAATGGTTGAAATTGCTGAGATTGCGGTATCAGACAAGACTGATAAAACTTTCTAGAACAATGAACAGTAACAATAAACTTAAAATTATGGGATGGAACATCAGGATTATTAGGTCAAACTATGAAAATTTGCTGAATCTGATAGATGTTGAAAATCAGTGTTGTTTTTGTGTCTCTTAATTCGTCTGTAGGTATTTGTAAGACAGGTCAATCTGTATATTATCTTGTAACTTAAAACTTTTTCAGTAACGTTTGTATCCATGGAAAATAGAAAAACCCTTGGGAGATATTCCTCCAGAGAATGTCAATGTCATATTCATAGTTTCTAGAGAAGTGAATGTTCTTTATGTAGACTGGACCAAAACGCATAAGCCTTTTGTAGGATATTGCAGGCGCTTAACAATACTTTTCTTACACACTGTGTAACACAATAACAATTAGAAAATTACTATACAGTTTTAAAAAATTGGGTGTTGTTTAACTCTATAAAGTTAAGAATAAAAGTTCATAAGTCGTTTAATAAAAGTATAATATTTACTTTGTCTTGGCATCATTAAAAAATTAACCTCAACTTTGACTTGCTAATACTTAATCAAACCTCCGTTGAACCACCGTCCTAATTAATTTAATACCACATACATGATTTAAAAGCGTAGGTAATGATGAGAAAGACACCAAAATACCGGAATACCGTTTTGTTGTCCGCAATAATCACATTTATTTGTATTGAAAGTTAAAAACGGCATTTAAACTTTGGTGGTTATGGCTTTCCATCCCGCTGACTTTCCCATATCGATAAATTACGCCATATATTCATATCCGTACAGTATCTACCGACGCAAGCATGTTCTGTTGTCACTTAAAATCCTTCTAAAGTACCGAAAAAAATAATAGTGCTGTTACTCACGTCGATCCAGCTTCAAATGAAACGTATATTTTCTTTCTGTTGTTTTTTAGAATATGTGGCAGAAAACTAGACAGAAGACTCTTTATTAATAGCTTTCCCGAATTCCATTCCAGAGACGTTTTAATGAACAAGTTGATATTTGATGATTTGGTGGATTTCGACGACAAGAACTAGTGAATATGTTAATTACGTAGAAGATAGATAATCTGTGGTATCGGAATGTACAACATTTTTGAGTAATTCTAAAGGAAAAGTTTGAGGACTGAAGACGTTATCATAATTTTGTTTCATTTTTGGTATAGCTATTTTGTGTGAGAATGATTTGGCAGTGTGATTATCAACGATAACCCAGACATTTTCGACCAGTTTAGTAACCCACAAGTAATTAACATAAGAGTAAAGTATCAATGGCGTCGCAGGAAAAACAATTCAGGTAACCAGCAGGTGTCTGGTTGCTTTCTTGAGAGTGGGCATGCTCTGATTGTTTCGTACAATGTCTAACAGAGTTTTGGCTCGCATCAGTAACTACAAAAAACATATATTTACCTTATATCTTTGCATACTGCTGATGTATCGGATATCTGATATCTTTCCTGTTCGAGTAAAGGTCAAAAAACTTCTAGGTCGCCGATCAGCGTACCGGTCAATCAGAACGAAATGATATTCCATATTTTTTTGTGGATGTTCGCCGCGATTTCACTACATCGAAAACTATGCAGCAAGAAAATTAAAAACTGAAAAACTTAATTTTGCCGTTCAGGCGTGAATAATTATCTCGTTATTAGGAAAGCATCGTTGTTAACCAAAGCTACCGACGAACGTCGTGGGTTTTTGTAATCTTCTCTGCTTACCTGTCAAATATGATGCCCAATAAAGTATTTTGAGTGGCAGTAACTCATTACTTTTCAGACTTTCATATGAAAAAATGCAAACTGCTTGTTTGCCAAAAAATATCGCAATTTAAATACTGATAGTACTGTGACCAATCATCGTATTTATCAGTGAAACATGTTATTTTTTTATAATAATAGCATGCCCTCATTGAAAAACGATGTTTTCATTTCTTTCTATTACAATTGAAGAATAGGATCAACAGAAGACCTTTTAGCATAATTTGCTCGCTGATGACACGACAATATTGGCAGAAACGCACGACAATCTTCAAATACAACTTCACAGATTCAATCAGGTCATCACACAATTTAATATGCAAATATCAATTTCCAAGATGAAGTGTATGACACTTACCAGGAAACCTTTAAATATCTTGGAGCGGATATTTCCAGTCTCCACGAACTAATTAAAGATCCAAAATCCTAGATCAACAAAGCCTCGGTTACATCAGATTGTTTAAGAGACGTCATATGGAACGTTCGAATATACAAAACATGCGTAAAACCAATACTCATCTATGGCATGGAGACTCGAGCAGACACGAACAAAACAAAAAGTATGTTAAGAATTGCACAGAATAAGACTCTAAGATCAATAGCGGGAAAGACACTACGGGAGACAGTGAGGAGTGCAACAATAATCATAGCATGTAACAACGCATAATCAGATGGAGAAAGATTAGCCAAGATATGACCCGCTAAGATTGTGTTAAGCAGAAATCCATCAAGACCAATCGGAAGACTACCAAAAAGTTGAAAGGATAGTTGGACATCTGTCTCACAGGAGAATGAACAAAATTGACCAGACAAAATAAACAGAGCAAAAAATTTTTTCAAAGAATAAGAAGAGAAGAAGAAGACTATTACAATAATTTATGATGCCCAAACGTGACGATCTGTGATTAAATGCTGGAAAAAGTACCTACGAGTTACTGAATGGTTTCTATCAACATAAAAACATTCACAGATATATTTGGCATCAAGATACAAGAGGACTCAGGTCAATTATTGATTATATAATAATAAAACAAGCCGCGAAATGTAACAAACACTAGAGCCTATAGAGGGATACAGTGTGGCTCTGACCATTATTTTCAGCGGACCTGTTCCAAGAGTTACCTAACCGAGAGTAGGGAAAGAGTGGATTTTGATAGTTTTGTTTTGGTATCCTTGATATTTCCATTGCATTTTAACTAGTCTTCAGTCTTGTGTAAGAGATGCAAGACAGACAACAGTATAGGAAAAGACTAATGTAAAAAAATCAGTTCCGGAAAAATGTATAACAGAAGACAGCACTGAAGCTCAATCAGATTATCCTCCTGGCAGCAAAAGATAGCTAGTATAGTTTGTCGTGCTTATTTCTCTTCTCTCGTCAGTAGTAAGAGCTTCCTAGACAGACTAGAATAAGTACGTGGAGCTTGCAGCTTACCACCTCATTTCCCATGCCTAAGAGCTCTAACCTCTAACTTTACCTGGAGCCAGCTCTGGTCCATCAACGCCTAATAAACTGTTATCTTAATAAACCGTTATTCTTCTTTCCGAGAAAAAGCGTTTTTGCTTAAGCCTAGTTAAGGGAATTATAAAGCTCTTACTCTATTAGGGCTGAACGTTCCTTATGCAAAGTATAGTGACATTATAGGATTTATAGGACTCTCTGCATAAGACCCTTAATGCGATGATTGTAAATTTTAAGCAGTTTAGGGTTAACGGTAAAGTTAAGCCTCCTGCTTTTAAGACTTAATTGCACGTTAAATAATTTATTAGGTATGAAGTAAAAGGCTTCCTGTCCTTTCCCACGTGGCTGCATTAAGCATAAAAACCAGAAAAATCAGTACTTACAACGGCATATCTAATAATTATCTGACTCGTTCCCAATAATTAGTCAATTTACCATCAAGACGTTAGCACGAGCTTTATTAATTTCGAATGTAATTAGCTTAATTTCGCAGGCCTAATAGTCGTAATTAACGATTTTGAATTCTTATACACAAATCTATTAGTTTGAGGTATGGAAACACTTTCTCTAATTTCTTGAGTTGCCAGAATCGTATCTGCTCTAGTTCTATAATAAATCTGCTCGTTTTTACCAACAAAATAAAATAATAGACGTAAACCACAAAAGGTGTGCCCAAACAAAAGTTTTTTTTTAAAGGCAATGACATTTTTACCATTAGCGGAAACGTAACCACCATAAAACATGAAATATTTATAAAAATGTATTATTTTAGTAACGTCTTTTTTATGTTACATCAAACAGGAATACTTATTTAAGTCCAATATCAGGATCTGTATTAACATTTTGAATTTTATTTCCATATCTAGACGTTTAATCCTAATAGCTATCATTTATATTCTAGCAGAATAAAAGGCAACGAAAGTGTATAATGTTACGTGAAGTACATTTTAGAGCTTATTTTGTTGTTTTAAGTTGAAGAAAATTTACTACATTTACTACTAGATCTAGATTATGATGGTATTTTAAAAATTTAAAAAAAAATGCCAATTGATTACTACGGTCCAAAAAAAGTTTTAAAGTTTTTAAAATTTTGGAAAATACTAAATATGTAATGTAGATCTCACAAAATTTAAGATGTAAATCGATTTTTTGGGCTTTAATCTTCAAAAGACCTATTTGCTGCTATTATTTATATGCTAATACCAAAGGGTGAAAATTCCAATGTTTAATAGTGAATATAGTACAAAATAGGTCGCTATCTATGGAACATTGTCAGAAGAAGATTTCTAATTCTAACAATAGTATAAAATTTCATTGGCTAAAGCAAGAAGATAACACATTAGTCAAAATCCTAAATTATAACCGATGATGCTGTCCTGATTGCAGAACACGAAGATAACCTACAGAGATTCAGCCAAACGGCAAGAAGTCTAAAAATGAAGATATCTGCATCAAAGACGAAATGCATGACCACCATACGATGACATCGAGGCGGAGGTAAGCAACCAAGCGGCAAAAGCAGCATGAACCTCAACTTACCAGGGGCCTAATTCTTGAAAGCAGGGAACGGAAATCTCAAGAGAAGTGTTGATAGAATGTGACAGAAGAAGCTCACAATGGCGGGTTCCTGTGACATTCTACAGAGGTTTCTCTTAATAATTATTCCTTTCCCTCGTTTCAAGAATACGCACCCAGAAACAAATATAAAGGAATCAAGACCAAATTCCGAATCTACAAGATGTGGTCATCGGACCTATATTAACATATACAGCGGAAAGTAGATCAGATACATCAAACACAATTTGACAGGGAGACAAGCGAGGACATCTGAAGAACATGTCAAATAGACAATGTAAATGAATGGATACTGGGAAGAAAGAGAGAGTTGAACGAACACATAGAATGACGACAGAATGTTCAAATTAACTATAGAGACAAGTCAACCTTAAGACGCCGAAAAGTAGGAAGACCCCGCAAGAGATGGAGCGACTTTCTAACCATTTAACAGCAGAAGATACGAAGAAAAACAAGCAGTTTGCTTACATTAAAGAATGAAGAAGAAGAAAAACAACTTAAGCCCAAAGGAAAATCGGCGGTACATAAAGTGAGATATTCTGAGCTGGGACACTCTGTATTTAGTCATAGGACCGTTATCACAAGCCTTAAAATTTTAGTTGCCAGATCTAGATTAGATAGCTATATTGCTAAGAACATTGAAGAGCATATTAAAGTGCGCCTGCGCCACTAACTTAACGCAGCTCTGAAGATTGTATATAAAGATAGTAGTGTCATGAATATACGTTCTTGATCTAACTGTCATCATTAGATGTAATTAGGTGATTACAAAGGAGGCCGAATCTAATTTAAAATCTGTAAATATGCTTCTGAACATGATCGGTGCACACTGTAGTCGTAATACAGCGGAACTTATGATGAGATTAGGCTTAGATGAAGGCACGAAGGAACGTTTTATAGTTAGCTTAAGTTATTAACGCTAGTAAAATACTTTGACGTTTGAAGTAAAAGAAGAATAAGTATGTATAGTAGCGAATATTAAACTTTTGGGTTACATGAAAAAGTTGCTTTCTTATTCAAAGGTCACTTTATAGGTCGCAACAAATAAGAAATGTTTTAACAATATTTAACTTTTTATACATCAGGGTTTGTCATTTGTCGTTAACATAAATGGTTTAAATAGACAATGAGTAATTGAAGAAGCAAAAAAGTGGGGAAGAGTCTGTCTACAAGCAAAAATAAGCGCTACTAAGCTATTTCATGTAGGTAAGTGAGATGTTGACCATCATTTCCTAAATTGCTAAAAAAGTATAAATAAAATTAACTCAATTTTGCCTGTATTCAGTGTTGATTTTGTCCCGAGACGCCTCTTGCCAATTAAATCGACCATATATAAAAATGGTTCACTTTGTATATAAGCCTCCATACAGTAACACAACCTAGGTACTTTATATCTTTTGTGATTTATTAGTAATATTTCAAAGTTCTAACCCTGAATTGTTTGAGTTTAATGAAGGTTAAATTAGAAAAAGTTTAAAAATCATAAGTTAAATATATAAGTTTTCTATAAGATTTTTTAAACTTTGTATAATTAAAAATTACAGTAATTAATAACTATAACCTGATTTTTTTTTAATGAACTGGTTCAATACTTTTACCGTTCACTATTTTATATATGTAAGTTGTACTACTAAATATGTATTACACAAAAAGTACCAGCATTTTATTAAGTAGCCATTTTTTGCATCGGATATGTATTTGATTCTTTGAATCACTTTTAATCCAAACGTAATTACGTATACTTCCTATAAAAAGTCTTATTTGCTAATTGGACATTGTCCAGTAATGGAGTTTATTGAAAGAATACTATCTCTTAGTAAATTTACTTTTTTTCTTATATAATTCTCAAACCCGTAGCAGTGTTACATGTACTGTTTATGCGCTAATGTTTTTTTCTCCATTTTCGTTGATATTACGTTTTATCCCAAAACTACTGAAAGCGTAAGCACTAAAGGTCACTAAGCACAAAACAACAATGGTTTTTATCAGACGTTACGCAACTGCCAGTCCGTTAGCACTGTTTGCAGTTTGTGATTGGTCAAGAAAAAGCAGCAGAAAACTGAAAGCTGCTTTTTTGGTCAATCACAAACTACCCACTGTATGCCCGTCTTAGCCAAACATACGAGATGTCTATACGCGCTTAATGTGAATATGTTCATTTAAAACCTAAACAAATTATCTTTAGTGACGCATCTTGATCATACGCATCATGTGAAACGGCACTTCTGATTAAGAATAGGTCATATTGTCATATTGTGCACACCCAGTAAACAGCATAGTCAGCAATGTTAGCATACTGCTCGACTAAATCACCGAACTCTGATGGGGTCCTCCCCAGGGGAAGGTCACTGATCTCTGTCTGGGTATGCCTTCTGTGTAACGAAACGTTGGTTGGAACAGTTGGTGACCAAATTCCCTGTTTTCAGTAAACATAATGCTTTATTCGACGTGGTGAATGCCCTGGGACACGTCTAGGGTTTCATTCATCCCCAATAAAACGTACGCCTACCGTGCCCACCTCAGGCACCCTACAACCCCCTCCGCCATGATCCTTGCCATCTTGGAGTGAGGAACATTGCAGCTGTATACACTTAATCTAAATAAATTGGGTTACCTGTGAAACTTTGTGTATTCCTTCCTTCCTGAATCTAACTAGGGGAATATGGTTCCTACTTCCTTTATGGGGCAATTTACCAGAGGTTTTCTTTCTGCTCAGGATTTGTCTGACTCTAGGCCATCCCCAGGCAGGCCTCGTGGTGCCTCGGTATACAATTCAATTGGTTGTCTCGTTTGGTTTCTGAGCTTTGTTTTCTCCTTGGTATGGGTGTTATTAGTCAATGTTGCACATTTTGATAATGAATTAACATGGATAGGGAAAATAGCCACTACCACTTGTATACCTCCTTTAAATTTGAATGCTATTTTGGTTCCGCCCAACAATCGCAGTAACTCTATCGTGCCGCCGTGCTGAAACATTTACGATTCATCCCTGGGGAAAAGCACTACTATAAAACCTTTCAGGCGTAATTTTAGCGGATGCTGTGTACATTTTGCGCGGTCTGAGGATAACAATAAAATGGTTTATATTCGTGGCAGGAGACGTCCACATGCCCGGCCTGCAAATTCCCGGAATGGCATGCGAGCCGTTTCCGTCCACAGAACGTTATAAATTACAAAACGAACTGAAATAAAACAAATAACCTATTACAAGCTGCTCTGCACGATATATATATGTCTAATGAGATCTTACCTACGCTAACACTTAAGCGGGGCTAATTAGTTGCTTATGATTGTGTAACGTCGGTGTAGGTCGTAAAGGATGCAATTATGTTGATAATATGTGCGCTTTTTTTGCAGGACCGTACTATTCCACCAGGAATAATTTTAACATATCTGACCTCTATATAGTTCAAATTGTATCCTATAATTAATCATACGTTAAGCAAGAAATGTATCCTTACTAAAATTATCCAATTATTTTACCTGTGACACATAAGGATATACCCTTGTTAAATTGACAGTTATTTCCTTCACCCACTATTTTACATAACCCCCTCAAAGGAACACATCCCAACTTGCATTAAGGAACGCCACATGCATTGCACCAGAGTGGGTAATCATGAAATGAAGTTACCAGGAAAGAAGACAAAAAATTAGCCATTGTCAGCTTCTTCTGTCACTAGGAGTCCTGCTCCCTGCTTAGCAGGAGAAAACCGGAAGACCGTGTCATCATCATCATTACAACCAAATACAAAATACTTATACCATTCTCTTTACTAAAAGCTTTTTGCTATCAACGATCCTGCTTTGTTTTTACCCTCTCCCACCTGCTACCCTTTTTTGCTAATTATAGTGTTCTCACAGCATTCATGAACTTTGCAAACTTTACTACATTCTGTTAAATAACTCGTTTTCTCGCTTACAGTTATTCTTTCCTGTTTCATACACAACTCTTTGACATGTTCCGCATCTCCTCTTCTTACCACACTAACACATTTCATTGCAAAATATCGGGAAAAACATATTTTTTGGCATTCACTCCTCCAAATATTCAGTCCGTTTATACGGTGTTTTGAATTTGGCCATTTAATGAAAACGTCTTTCAATTGACCACTCATATGATGAACTATCTACATTATCCGTATGAACAATAAAAAATTCTATAAAGGCTTTGGATATTGTTGCAACCTCATTCAATCATCGATATCCAGCATTACCTCATATCCAACTCAGCCACGAATCCATCGACAGAACATGTTACTACTGCATTAATCTGCCCGGAAGTGATTCCAAAAACAGGTGAAAAAACTCCAAGTCAAGTTCCACAAGAGGACCCAAAACACATCAGTTTCTCCTCACTACAATCTCTCCTATGCGATCTTAAATCAACGGCAACCTGTTTCACTTCCCTACATACTTCAAACACCGGACGTGTTCTTCCATCCTTCCTACCATTATTTTTTTTACAACGTGGAGTTAGACAGGGTCTCTCTTCTCTGAGCCTCGGAGGAAATATTTACCGATTTGAAAACACCGACCACGGAATCCTGCTGAATGAAGAACGTATCAATAACATTCGGTACGCACACGACACTGTAGTATTCACCGACAGTCTACTCAGCTTACAAGAGTTGATGAACAGGAACACAGGTTAAACCAAGTGTATAATAATAATAAGAAAGCATTTGAAATGTGGGTACACAGAAGAAGTAGAAGATTTTGATCTATTTATTATTCATTCATTTATTCATTCAAAAATTGACAACACATTGATTAAAAAACTTTATATTCAAAATGGGTCATTCTTGGTTTGGACATCTTGTAGGTATATCGAGACACCCAACCAACGCAATCGCTATGGTACTTAAAACAACTGTACGTCAATGACTTATTTGACCACTGGCGGAATGAATTTGCATAATTGCCAAGTAATACAACTAATAAGGAAGTTTTAGAGGCTTAATTGAGTTCAGTACTAAGGCAATTAGGTTCGCTCGAAACCCGTAACGCCAAAACCAATTTTTTTGTCATTTCACTATAGGTCTCCTGTGGATCCGCCCCTGACGAGAACCGAAAACGAAAAAACCCGATTTGAAACGATCTCAATCAAGAATCTCCACAAGCATTTCTCCTCGTCATCGAGATTGAAGATCTGATGGTACTAGCTGCACCTGTTCTTATACCTATTATGGTAATTTTTATATTGTTTTGCTTAGTTGGGTCACTATTGTTTTGCTGGTGGTATGTAACTGTCAATTATTTCCGCATACCCGTATATATCGTGCCTGTAAGTTATTATGTCAATGGTACTACTCGTTTGCCACTGAGTTACTTGTACAGAGTGTTTTAACAGTAGTTAAGTGATTATTTGATTTGTATGAAAACTTAGAAAAAAGTGTTCCAAAATATTTAGAGAATTATAATGTTTCAATCTGTCATAAACTTGGAAACTGTCAAATACCACTCCATGAAGCTATAAAACTACAAAACTTGTTTAAAAACATTACAATTAGTGTAAACTATATTATTATGCATTTTATAGATTCATGAGTATTTTTAGTATTTAGTCGGAAGTTGTGACGTGTAACTGTCTATTGTTGATATACTTAGATCTTCTTAATATTAGTACAGTCAGTTCAAATTCACATTAAATGATTTTTAAAGCTCCATCAGCAGAAGTTTTGACAAAAGTGACATAAAGATGTTTTTTTGGAGTTAGTTCCATATGTCAAAATGCTGCAAACTGTCAAATACCAGTCTATGAAGCTACAAAAGTAAAAAAAAACATGTTCAAAAGCAATAAATTAGTACATTTTATATGTTCATGAATTGAATTTGGCCGGTTGTAACTTATTATAAAATGTTTTAAAAATCCAACGACAAGTTGGTTTTGGGATTAGCAAATTTG
Source organism: Ips nitidus (assembly GCA_018691245.2). Lineage (NCBI taxonomy): Eukaryota > Metazoa > Arthropoda > Insecta > Coleoptera > Curculionidae > Ips > Ips nitidus. The sequence continues at coordinate 7,164,907 of CM042791.1, forward strand.
TGTTGAGTAGACGTAATAATAGTATTTTATGTGAACACTTAAAAGATTTGCAAAGTATAAGAAAGTTGAATTAAAGCAAAAATTAATAAATCACCAATTAACTTCGTAAAATCTGGAAACTTTTTTAAAATGCTTTTGGAGAAATATATTATTTAAGATTTGGCAACACTGATATGACCAGCTTTTAAAATCAAAGTGAAATATAAGCAAAGTGGCAAAATAATTTTTTGATTAATTTGTATGACAACGGAATACATTATGTTGTTGTGCTGAAGTCGGTTTAAAAGTAAAACTAAAAATTGATGTATAATATTAGTGTATTTTTTGACAGAATTAACAAAATTAATGTTTGATTTAATGGAAAGGTTTCTGATTTCATCATGGAGACTGTCAGAGTTTAGATTCGCTTTTCACAAAGTCAAAACACTGTTATCAAAATAAATATACGCTCTTTTGCATTGATCCAGCAAATCTTTAATAGTTCTCAAACCCCCACAACATGATATCAATAATTTTCTATTGCCCTTGGGAGCATTAGATCATAATCATACCTAAAAAAGCAACTATGTATTATATTATTAAATCGATTTTAAGCCGTTATTAGAACAATAATTATGTGACGTAGGAAATTGTTATTCCGATATTGCAATTAATTTTTTTTTCAAAGATATATTTAATCATACTAAAAAAAAACAAATATTGTAGCATATCCGGTGAATGATTATTTTAAAATTATGCACCCTAACAATGTCTGATTACTTTGTTTTAGATAATTATGATTTGTTTGTCTTGAAATATTAGCAATTACTTCAACCAAGTAGAGGCTAGTACTGTTTTACGTAAAATTATCATAGAATAGCATCGAACCGGTACAGCAAGCAGTACACCTTCTCCTCAATATTTTATCATCACCGTGACACATTAAAGCAATCAATAGCGCAATTCACCTATTTGGAAGTTCACGTACCACCCACCGGCCAGACCCAACTATACGGTACTACCCGTAAATATATCACGTCCATCCTAGACCGAACCCTTGTCGAATGAAATACTCCCCGCAAAACCGAATAAAGCCATAAGAAGTGCTTCGTCGTGCTCAATTAGTACCGCGTCTTTGCAAGTTGTACCCGAAGGCAAGAGCGCTCTATAATCTGCGAGAGCAGCCAGCCATAGAGCGCTAAAAAACATGGATAAATGGCAGGTGCACCAGTACTATTCGACCTACTCTTGTCGATAGATAATTCATTATTGTTTATGATCTTTGACGACCGCACCCAACGAGCAGGAACTACCTTGGGTAATTGGAATATATGGTACGATTTGATTTCACAGGGTGGTACTTGCTTGTAATGTTCATTCTTTTGTTAGCAAAGTGGGACAACAAAGAGTTTAGTGTCTTGCCAATTTCTCAGGTAGATTCTTTAATAAGGAATGATCGTGGCAATACCGATTTTCTTTATAGTCGCTACTTTTGATATAGTACCGCGAAACTTCACAATCGAATAAACACGGCGTTCCCTGGTAGTATCGCATTAGGGCTACAATTCATTTAATGACCTTCGGCGTTTTAACACGGTTCACAATTTGTTATTTGCGCTATTAGGAATTTAGGTACTACCTCGCTATTAGCATAATACTAAATTCGATGCTATTCAGGAACTGTTCAGTATTCCACGACCGAAAGCGGTGCCACTCTTATCTTTTTACGCATTGTATTGGTAAGATAGTTCCCAACTAACAAATTTATAGTTGTTGTGCAACATCTGGTGACATCTGTACTCAACTCTATGAGTTAGAAAGTACAGATGGCGTTCCCAAATCTAGGATTGGTTAAAAATGGTGAGGTTTTGTTTTTTGTTTATCAATACCAATCCTCTGACCGGTTTCGCCGTATTACGGCTCATCAGAGAGGCTATAGGGCTTGATAACCAAAGAACAAAACGTTTATTCCAGTATAGTCAACTGGATGCCAGAAATGATAGTTGTTGTGCAACATAAAGACAGTAAAGACAGTGTGAAAATTGAGATTGTAAGAGTCAGGTCACATGATGTTGATATTGAAATTTTGAGCTTGCAACACTGTAAACTCTAGTTGACACCTGTCAAATTCAGTTACGTGTAGAGTTTGGCACTCGGACACTTTCTTAAATTGGAAACTTTCCGGGAAGGAAATATGTGAATATTGAACTTGCAACACTGTAATGGCCAGTCGACATATGTCAAAAACAGTCACCTAACCTACAAAATGTAATTTAAGCTTTGAAAAATTGGTAGATTTAATTTCGACAGTTGTAAAAATTTAAATAGTTAGAGCCATACCACGTGACTTTCATAATGCAATTTTGAGCTTGCAACCCTGTAAAAGCCAATTGACTCTAAATGCCAATATTAGTCAAATAAGACAACTATTTTGGTATTCAACAACACTGTTACCTTTGACAATTTATTTTTTTGAAAATTAATTAGCACATGTATTTGAAATACAAGAAAAATTGGATCTTCCGATTGAGCAAATAAAATACAGGGTGATGTAATTAAAACAAGCAAAATATGTGTCAAAAATTTGACAAGCAATTGACATAGGCCAATTGAGAATTTACAACTTTTACATAAATAAGTAGTTTTTCTTAAATCCGAAAAGCCATCACAATCTGTCTCATTATAGGAACTAATCCTGTACTATAGATCACACTCATGTAATATTATGTACACCGATATAATTAAATTAATTGTCTGAATCAGATAAATTGATGATCTCAAAATTTGAGAACTTACTTCCATTTTCCAAGAGATATCCGAGAATCCACAATTTCATCCCTTTCATAATAATTATAATTTGAGTCACTTCGTTTGTTTAAATTGTCTAATGAAACATTGTTTCGATTATGCCGAAAAAATCCGAACATATTCGGAGTAAGATGTCTAAACAAATTATATGAAATAACTCCAGATATCCAAAATCCAAAATTTAAATGTCAACGGGAATCTAAAATACAAACTAAAATTCTTCTGTGAGAGGTGCTACTACTCTGTACAAGAGTTTTTTGATGAGGTTGAATTTCCAGGTTTATCAGCAAATTTTGACTTTTGTGCTGTATTTGTTAAAGTGAAATAATTTTGTTGTTTTATGTTTAATAATTTGTTACAGCTTTATTGACCCTGATTTACTTAATACTATGTCTCTGTGTTGACGATCCCATAACGATGTATTACTTGAGTAATACTTTGTTAAGTTGGAGTTAATAAATAAATTGAAATAGAAGGCATTTTAGCAAGAACTTTCTGGTTTATGTAGTTAAGCCATAGAGTAATAACGTTTTTTGAGCTTAATAATTTTCTTACGATACGGCTGGTAGAATAAGCTGTAACAATATTTTATCAAAATTACTGAATAATATAAGTAAGGTAATATTATGGCACAATCAAAATTTTATAAACTACCTAATTTAGCTAGTTGGGCAATTGGCAAAAAAAACTTGGGAGAAGTAACTGCAGATTATTCAAATAAGCCAATTATCCATAGGAACTCACCGTTATTGCAAGGGATTTATGAAATAATTTTTAATGGGTACCACCAAATAATTATAAAAGCTGCCATACTGTGTGTGTGGCGGTCAAGTTTTTATTCGATCGACAACAATTTTAATGAAAACACACAGCTGCTCGCCCATCTGTGGTACAAACCTCAGCAAAATGAAACGAGACAGTACCGGCCATAGTTAACAAAGGAAAAAAGAACGGTAGCCGTTTACTGATTGCCTACTGAATATTTGAATTGATTGACTTGCTATACATGAAATAACTTATCAAAATTATGCTTTAATTAGTCGGCTTAATGGACCAACATATTGTGCAAAGTTGGGCTGTAAATCTTATTTTGATTTTACTAGGTAATGAGGTATGAGTAATGGATTATCTCTACCGACAAGTTCGTTAACAGTTTTTATATTCGTTTGATTATGATTGCTGTCCTATATACTAGGTTTTGATAAATTTTGATGTAGCAAAATTATCAAATATTGCTTAGTGTATTTTATATTTCAGTCCCTTAGGACAAGTATTTGAAACTTGTTTGCAATATTTGAAAAAGCAATCCTGTGTTTTCTTTTATTCTATCCAAAGACACTTTGGGTTTCCTCCAAAAATAAACCCGATCACTATTATTTAAACTTTAAACAGTAATATTTGAAGAACATCTAGTGTAAGAGATGGGTGAAGACAAGAGATATTGGGCTAGTTACAGGTTGAACATAAAGAATATCATAAGTCGTATTTCAATAAGCTTGCAAAGCACTTTTCTTTTCTAATCTGTCCAAAGTCATAATTGACGTGATTTGCATTTTTTTTTTACAATAAACCTATAAAATGGTCAAACTCTTACCTATTTGACATTCATTTTTAACTTATTATTTTTGTTTTGACAGGACATAATTATTGAGAAAGCCTTAACTGGTCTAACATCCCCAATAAATTCCAGTTGTATTTATGATGGATCGAAATTCCTGCCAGAACACGCACTTATACTTAGCATGTAATTCTGCTGAGTTTAAATCGTAAAATGTGGTATTACGAAACCGATAGTTAATACTATTTATATTAACGCCACTTTATCATTAACGCTGATTATAAGTGTTCGGGTCTTTTTTCCGTCTGTGCTAATAATTTGGAAAGGCACTACTTATAATTAAAATTATGTGACTAGTACCTTTTCATGACATTAATTATTACGCGGTAGTTTACTTACAGTACCACCCATCGTGTTTGTGTATGTTTAACTTACTAGTTCCATTCTTTGGTATAAATTGGTCAAGACTAGATTGATGAAATAATTAGTTTTGTCAGCAGAAATAATGAATCAGGGCTAGAAGTTAAATTTGAATTATTCCATTATTGAAAATTCAAAAAATTAATTAGTCTTATGTTTCGTTAAGGTGCCTTGTTTTATGGTGTGCCACCCTGTAGGTATAATAAATAGTACTTTCGTTTAAAATTTCTTTCAAACAAAAAGTGAACTCACAATAAACTGTAAAGCAATCCTACGAAAACTAATTATTCATCCTTTCCATATAAAAATTAAGCCAAAGGCGAATCGTCAACCTTAAACAAACCTGAATAGTAGACCGTCACGTATATTTGCTCTGCAATTTCCTTGCGGCTCATTTTTAATCTCTCAGGGGAATCAGCAAATTAAGTTTCTCAAATGGGAAATTTGGCCGGTAGCAAAGTATAATTTTTCCAAGATAACATTCCGACTTGTCGTCGTTCTCTGTGCCACGCTTCGAGCCATATTTGGAATACTTTTCTTGTTGGTTAATTAACTTAACTATATAATAATTGTTTCAAATAGATTTTGGTGCTTTGCTCTTTAGAACAAAATGCAAAATAAACAGTATCTAACGTAACAGGTTAATTAGCCCAATATTTCGTGTGAAAACATTTAAAACGTGTCAGGCTACTCGAGCATAACTTACCTGTGATTTAAAACAAGCGGTTGAAAGCTGTTGTTTTAAAGAAATATCAGTGGTGCCTCGTTATCTATAAAGAGTGTTCTGGTTTTTATAAACAAGCTAGCAGGTTGGTTGAAAAAACCAATTTCAAGATATGTTTGCCATGTAAAAAGAAACTCTCTTCGTTTTTGAGTTTCTTAGGAAACTTCTTTTGCCACCCCGATTTCTGCAACACTAGGCCTAAGGATACTTTGATGCTTTGATTATTACATTCAATTTGTATGTGCCACCGTTTTCTAGTTTAAAGAAATATAAATCAACTTTGACTTAGCTTTACAGGAGTTATTCATTAAAGTACTTTTAAAATAAAATACAGAAGAGTTAAGGAATTATGCCCATAAGAATGCTTCAGCTGAAAGCCGATTCTAAATGGAGGCCGGATCAAGTTTAGAAGGACCTTTCTTTAGAAGACAGTGACATAGGCCCATTGAAGCGAGCCAATACCAACATGGCAAAAAATCTCTAGCAAAGGCCTGACGTTCGAAGCACTTTGGGCTCAGTGGGACTCGCTTGTGAGTGTTGAAGACGGCTTGCTAAAAAGAGCATGGGAGAATGCCGATGGAAAAGAGGTACGGAAGCAGCTGGTACTTCCTAAAGGAAGGGTCGTCCACGTACTTAAGAAAAAGCACAATGGAACTATTGGTGCTCATTTGAGAGTCAATAAGACTTTGCCCAAAATTCAGCAACGTTTCTGCTAGGTAAACTACTATACCAAGACGTGAAATCATGATGCCGACAATATTCCACTTGTGCAGCTGAACCACATACAAGATCCCGTAATACTGTCATTGGAACGTTTTCCATAGACTACTTTAGCAAATGGCCTGAAGTGTTTGCTATTTCAAATCAAGAAGCCAGAACATTCGTCAAAAATATCTTCAGTAGATTTGGTGTGCCGTTGGAGCTACATTCTAACCAGGAACAAAACTTTGAGTCTAGGGTCTTCCAGCAGCTCTAGGTATTAGGAAAACCCGAACAACACCACTGCATCCTCAGTCGAACGGTATGGTCGAGAGGTTCAATAAGATCATAGAACATCTTTCAAAAGTAGTCGACCAACATCAGAAGGGTTAGAAACCAGCATATTTCCCTCTTCTTGATGGCGAATAGAGCAGCAGTTCTTTCTGGCATCACTAATGGCTCTACCGTTAGGAAAGTCGAGGTGTTGTGAGACGTGGAACAGATTTTGACAAAAAAGATGCAAAGAATTTACTTTTGAAATGTTTTACATTGTTGTTTTACATGTTAAACCTTATAGTATTCGTACTCTTACCTATGTTAAGGTGTACTATTGACAAGTTCAGTAATTTTTTATTTGGCTTGGATAAAACTAAACAAGTCTTTTCTGATAAAAATAGTGGATGTTTTTCTGTTGTCTGCCTTAAAAAAAATAAATGCCAGGTTGGACATACAAATGGGTACTTATGGCTCTCTGATCTCATCCACTCCTAAATGTAGGCCTCTTCCGTATATTTCCATTTCCGCCTGTCCATAGCAGCCCTCATCCTTTTTCTCGGAAATCTTTTGGATGTCGTCACGCCATCTTTTTTAAGTCTGCCAACACTTCTTTTGCACTCTTTTGGCAGCCAAGCTGTTAATTGGTAGGTCCATCTCCATGTTATTTCTATTTCCCTGTTTGTACAGTAATATGACCTGCATTTCCCTATACTTCAGGTATCAAACACTTCACCAGAATTTTTAAGCTTTCTTTTATCTGTTCTCCCTCAATTTTCAACATCGCATTGATTATCCGATTTTTATCTTTCATTGACCGAATGCTTTGGTTAGTTCAGCGTTATCTATTTCAGGTATTTCTTCCCATCCGACATTTCTTATTTCGTTTCCATTGTAGTGAGGATCTTGGGTTTTTGAACTACATAACTCCATATAAAGCTATGAACCACCGCCATAATTTCCTCTCGGATACAAACTAATTTGCCTTGTTTGTTTTTAAGTCCAGAAATTTTTGTTCTGCCCCTAGTTAATTGAGACTTCAAAACCTAGCCTCTATCGGGTATAATCTATTTCGTTTTTCGTGATGCGATTCGGACTACTCCAGGTCCATCTTCTCTTTAAAGGTTTTTTTTCAAAAAGGAGTTCATACAGTACAAGTTCTCACTCCTCCAGTAATTAACCTACATATCTTCGCTAGAATTTCTCTGACCCAAACCAAACCGGCTTACGTTTGGGTTGTCATTCTTATTGTCTTGACCAATTTTTGCATTAAACACCATTATCAATTCAAATTTAGCATTTTGTCTCATTTCTGCTGTTGTTATGCCTTCGTATACCTGTTCTACATTTGAATCTTCTGACGAACTTTTTGAAAGTGATGTAGAGCATTTTATGATGTCGAAAAATTTTTTCTACTGCAAAGAAGCTTTAATTTTCCCGCTTATCCGTTGTAAATACAAATTTAACTTTTTTCACGTGAAAAAATATTGTTAACACGGGAATATTTTTCCGCATTAAAGCTTATCTGTGCTTTCACTGATAACTACTGGAAAACTGCTATTTACTATAAACGGTAACAAATGCTTTAATATTCAAGGTCAACTCCAAAAGTAAGTAATTTACTGGAATATTGGATTTGAGGTTCTGTTTTTCCGAGGGTTGTTCTATGTCAAATATGGTGGAATCACGTGGGGGAAACTCCAACGAAAGCTGGGAAAAACTTTATTTAAGCTCAATTTCTGTGCACGCTTATTCGAAACAATTACCCATAAGCCTGGAGTAGAACTAGCCTAATATAATGACTGTCTATTGGGCACTTCGCTAACTTTCACTGTTTGCCATCTAGAAAGCGTCAATTTCAATACATAAATTTGTAATTTTAAAAATCAACTTTTACCAAATGCCTTTGGGACACGTATAATGTCTCAGATTTTCAAAGTCCTGGCGAAAAGTCCTGTGTAACATCCAATATACCCACCCGATTCTAGTTCTTGAAGTTAAAAATAGTTGAGAGCATGTATTGAAAATTAAAAACTAATTGAGTATTAACACTAGAAAATGGGTAACCTATGTTCATATTGCCAAAATGAACCTTAAAATTGGTTTTCTTAACTAAACCTTTTATTGTGGTCAAAACAACAGGGACACTGTGTATAATATTGTATCTCTCCTTCGTTAATCAGAATCCAATACAGTACTGCTACATGTACTGTATTGGATTCATCATGATGAAGATTAAGAAAAAAAGAAGCGGATAAAAACGATGGCTTGCGTTGTTCCGGCCTACTAACTCCTCATTCGAAGATAGGATTCCTGCTATGACCGGACATATAAATTATCTTGTCATAGTTGCGACTCTTAAATAAGGTGCGGGAACAATAATATATTTGAAAGTCACGTGCCGCGCACGCCCCTGTAGGTGCACACACACGTATCATAGACCAGACCGGTATGGGTTCAATATAATAAATTACGGCAACAGTTTCACCTGCCGGCTTTACGGAAATTACTATTGTTTGTAATTAATATTTGAAATACGACACGGTCGACACCGGTAAAGGTGTAACATTCGATATAAGGAGGCACAGTCCCGTAAGTGGTAATCTGGTGAAGACGCCTTTATATTGAAAACTGATCTATTTGCTGCCGTTTTGCTAAGCGGCATACATGCCCTTAGTGGGTTTATGGATATCTGAATATTGAACTAGTTAATGCTTCCTGATTTATTTAATGACCGACTTACCTATATTTTGTTATTTCGCCGATGGAATAAGATACGATATGCATAATGTTTTAAAACTAAAAATAAAACCACATTTAGAAGGAAAGTTTAAACTATACTTCTCCTTCTAAATACTATACTTTTTCTTCTTCTACAGCCGGTTTTGGACATAGGTCTCTCCGTGTCTCTTCCACTTCTGCGGTCTTGTGCTATCCGGAACCAGCTTTGACCTACTTCTTCCTTGATATTATTTATCCAGCGCTTTTGTGGCCTATCTCTACTTCTCGTTGTTTCTCTGGGTCGCCAAAGTACAACCCTGACTGAATTTTTCACTGTTCCAGCGTGCAACATGCCCAACCCAAACTTGGCCACTCGTGATATTACGTCTGTAACTCTGGTCCTTCTTTTAATTTCCTCTTTTATTCTCTAAGGGAAATCTCCAATATAGCACGTTCTATAGCTCTCTCAGCAATCCTCAAGCAATCAGCACTCTGTCTAGTCAATTGTGTTGTCTCCAATCCGTACATGTTAACCGGCAGAATGCATTTATCATAGACTTCTCGTTTCAGGTTCATTGGGATTGTGTTCTTCAGTATGTGTTTAAGTTTACCGAAAGGAATATTCTCAGAGAGGGAACATTCTGATTGTTTAAGTTGATATGAGCATTATCGTAGTTCATTGTTTTTTGGTCTTGCTTATGTTTATTGTCAGCCTTATACTTTTAAAAGTTTCATTCAATTTTTTTTGCAAATTGAGCCAGTTGCAGTGGTTTTGATGAAGTTCGAAAAAAATCTAAATTGTTTCTATAAAACTTTTTAGGTGTCAGCTATCAACGATAAAGCACGTTTTCCAATAAAAAAGTCACTAAATATTTTTGACAAACAAAATATGTACGCCACAGTTTTCTATAAAATGCAAATCAGTTCTCAATTACTTATTCAATTTAGAACAGAAAATTTTTTTTTATACTTTTTGGTAAAACTATGCAAAAGTACCAATACTAAATCCACGATTTTCGTCATTATTTAATTTTCAAATATTGTTTCATTTAGTTTTTTATTGAAAAAATGAACAAAGAATGTTATTTAAAAAAAAACTAAATAACAAACGTAAAACTGCTTTCAAAAGCATATAAATCGGAAAGCTTAGTCAGAAATGTCGAAATTTGTAGTTTATTTACAAAAAAGGAGTTTTTTGGTAATTTACAGGACTTTGAAAATGCGTAAATAAATTCAAATCGACGGTTTTGCCGCGTATATGACGTGAACGACTTTCAGCAGTTTTATTGGCTATGTCTGTCTGATGGTTGACAGCTTCCGTTCAGTTGATTTACAAAATCAAATCAAAGTCACAAGTGAAGTCTGCAGAGTGCAATGTTGCCAAATAACACGTTTTATAGCACGAGACGACAACTTTTTTATTTCACTCGACAAAAAGTACTTTGTTGTCAATTTGACATAATGTCTTTAGTCTAGTGTTGAACTTAAAAACTGTAAACACTGAGATGTTTATAGAAATTCGTCTATTCTAATTTGTCAAGATTAATTTGAATCGGTAAAATTTACAAACTGGCAACACGAAAGCGAGTCTAGAAAAACCTGATGATAGAAGTGACTCCTGGCACCTAATTGGTTGAAAACCATCTACGTCATATCTACGGGGCGTTTTAAATGTTACTATGAAATTTGAATCTTGTTATGTAATTCTAGATATGTTTAAATTTCCCTTTTAGAACTTTTTTCATTTCGTGCGTAAAATGCTTCTTACAGCACTAGTTACGTAACTAATACCAATATTTATTTACAATAATAAATTATGGTCAAACTACACAACAAAGTAATTATAATTGATTATAAATGACCTCAAATTTTAAATCCATCACACAAGCCTACGGAAGAAATGTAAGCAGTGAAGACGTAATATGTCAAGTAAAAACTAGTACCTGGCAATCATCCATCACGTCCATTAAAGCAGATACTTTTAATTACCAGACGAGATACATTCATTAAAAGTGCAATAGCGTGTCGATATTTTTTAAAAATATTCTTCTTCTTCCCTAGCTTTATTAGATAATGTTTATGTTGCTTTTACCTTTTGTATTAAGGCAGCTCCTACGATTTTTACTAATAATTATAACTTATCATTAGTTATGCCGGACAGAACTGTGTCAATTATTTATTCTTGAATTAAGCATTATTAAATGTAATTCTAAATAAGGAAGTGCGAAATTGTTTTGGGTTTTTCTTCGCTCAGTCAAGCGTTGAGGTTGTTGACTAGCATAACTTTCTTGTAGTAATAAAGACTAATATTTCCTCTTTGGATGTGGTTTAAAAAATACCAGTTTGCACATGAAATTCAACAAGGCCGTAATTTGGACGAGATATAGAACAATCGATACGTTATTATCTAGAATTTCAGAAGGTCGTACTGTAAATCGTGATTTGCCTGAGGGACAACAGCCTAGGTACCGCAAAACCATTGTGATTTGGTACGTTTGTTTGATCGATTTATTACATTGTTTCAAAAACAATCATTAAAATTGGGCTTTGAACGCCAACACAGCACAAAAATTGCAGTATATCGATAACCTTGCCTTAAAAATATCTCCTATTGTAGATCACGAATTGTTAATTATCAGTCCTATTCTAAAACTAAAGTCATTTACCCAATTGTTGGGTTTTTCCTGACCACAACCAAAACGGTGCTATTGGAAATGACCCATCAACACTTTGTTTGCCTTGTCTATTAGCACTTATTACCGAAAATTATGCCTAGTATCAATTTACAAACCCAACAAAAATTTCTATCACACATTTTACGTAGGTCTCCATTTATTAGCACGTTATTATTATTTAAATACTTTAAACACAGGAGTGTCCTAATAAATCAATTTCTTTTATTGAGAGAAATAAGAGAGACCGTTCAGAATATGCGGAACCAATGATTGAAGACCACACATTGCCATTCCCGCAGTCTTTCGTCCATTTTCGACATGGTACATCATCAATCACACTTCCAATTTTAGCGTTTCCTAATGTATATAAGGCATAATATTCATCTGGTGTCTTTTATAAATTACCATGGTACAGGTATTATCTACCCACGTTTCTTAGACGGGTTCATTCTGATGAAAGTTTTGCCCCAATGGTCATATTGTGTTGGCGATTTTTTACTTACGTCAACAACTAGAAGTGATGATTCCACTTGTGTATATTGATAAATTATTATTTATAAAAAATGTTATTTGAAGGCTTCACTAAGTGTATTCAACAGAGGTTTGTTTGCGGTTGTGGCAGGCACTGTGTATTAACAGTTTATTACTTGCAAACAGAACTACCATTTTATAGTGTTTCCAGCAGCTTCTATTTAAGCAGTTTATTCATAACAAAGTTTATATTGTTAAAATATTATTTAGTAAGTTGAAAATACTGAATTATTAACTTTATATAAACTAGTCGACTAACTGTATTTATTTTCAAAAACATGGCCTCATTATTTTGATTTTGGAAAAATGTTAAAAATCCTCTGAACATTTGATTGTGATTACTTCGTATTTGGGGAGTTTGGGTCAATCCGGAGCTTTCTCCACCACCAAATGCAATGTCGCCAAATGGTGCAATGCTTTCCTAAATTTAAGGAAATCTAAAATCTCAGGAAATCTTTAAATAGTCTTACGGTTTTAGTATCATTGCTCTCGTTCTTTATCTTGAAGATTCCAGTGTTGGACTACTGTTATTTCGTTCTTTTATTTCCTTAGCCCATGTACATCCACTCCTGAACGTAGGCCTCTTCCAACAGTTTCCATGTCCATCTATCCAGGACTGTCCGAAACCAGTTTATTTTCCATATTTTTTGGATATCGACTCTCCATAGCTTTGAGGGTCTGCCTGCATTTCTTTTTGTGGTTCTTGGGCGCCATTGTTTAATTTTGTTGCTCCACCTAGATAGGTTCTGCTTTGCAAAATAACCTGCCCGTCTTTACTTTAGTTCGGCTGCTCTTTTCACAACATCCGTTACCCTTCTTCTTCTTCGAATCTCATCATTTCTTATGCGATCGAGTCTTTCTGCACTACTCTTTATAAGTGCCATAGTCTCCAGTCCGCATGTTGTAACGGGTAAGATGCAAACCACCACAAGGTTGATTGAGATACTTTGGGGTTTTAGAATATAGTGCCTGGCTTACCAAATTCTGCACAGTTAAGTTTTGCTCCCCTGGATATTTCGGTTGTTTGGTTTTGCTTTTTTAGTTAGTTTGATGGAGTGGCCCTGGTATATGTATTTCTCGACGTATTCGAGAGCGTGGCTTTCTATAGGTATTGCTGTGGTGTCACTAGTTGGAAGTTTAGTTCACTAATTTTTCTATAAGGACATATCTACAAGTAGGTTCATTTTCCGTTCTCTCAACAGCATAAAATGGTGTATAGCCCGTAGACTTATGCTGTGAACTCCGGTAAGTCAAGGGGAATAGGTATCAGTTGTCCCAATTTCTTCGATTATTGTTCTCCAACATGGAAAGGTACTGATTGATAGTCCTGTTATGTTTCTTATCCATAAGGACTGCAGTAGCACTGTTTGAGTTTTTCTTATTCCCAGAACATTCATCACCCGCTTCCAAATATTTCAAATAAAGTTCCTGCCTTGGTTTCTGAGAATCTTTAAAGGAAGTCCATGGTCTGCAATTACGTTGGATATCCTGATTTTGGCAGTGTCGGGCTAGTTCGGAATAATAAACCTCTTTTGACAACTTGCCCAAGTTTAGGTTAATGGGTTTTGCTGAAGACCATAAGTGGAGGGAATGCTCGGATAGTTGAGTCTCTTCATTCTAGGATGAAGAGACCTGTGTATATGTTCTCATGTAAACTGTTTTGCTTTCTGCCAAGAGCGTATGCACGTTCCATTCTACATTTTGCAATTTTTCCAGTTACTTGATAAACTGGACGAACATCTAGCCTGTCAGAGGGTCCTTACAAATGGTCACTAATATTTATTTGTAGGTTTATTGTATTGGTGATTTCTAATGTCACAAAACATTTATAGCATTTCAGGGAATATGAGTTCCAAAATAACAAAAACGTAACACTGGATAGGGAACAAATGTTTTAGAAGTTGGGTTTTCAAAGTAAACCAAAAACGCAACACTCAAAAATCCAAATAGACAGTATCTTCAAATGGTTGAAATCAAAAATCTGATGGTCTTAAGAACCACAAGAGGGACTTTGGTGAGCCATTTCGAATTTATCACATGTCCTATTTGCAAAATTGCGGTAAAAATTGTTACATTATTGCATAAATGAGTGTCAACTACCAAGGTAATCCGCTATTAAAGGTAGAAAAGCTTTGTAATCTCTTACTAGGGGTAACTATTCATTTTCTTCAGACAAACAGTATACCACTGGTAAAAGTTAATGGTCGTAATGTAGAATACGTTTTGCAGCAGACAATTTTCAATTTAAACGTAGAAACTTTGATTCAATTTGATTAAACTTGGAATGACGGTATGTACAATTATGATATCCAACCTTATTAGACAATATGTATACGTACTAATTTTCGAACGCTGCATGAAACATAAATAATTGCTGATTATGTTGCAACAATTTTGGCAATCAAGCATAAGAATACCTTTTTAAATCTAGCGGCTTTAATAAAAATCTTATCAACCCAAACAAGCACTCTTAAACTATCTCGACAAGTACCAAATTAATTCAACGTCAGCGACTATCAAAATGTAGTTCTCTCAGCGAGGGGCCGAATATCTAATAATGCTATTTGAAGATATCCCGTGGTGCTTGAAACCAAATTAACCTGGTAACACACCAAATTACGGTAAATCCAACGTTTCGCCGCAGTAAAACCCGAAACGAAAACGTTTGTTGGGCCAATTAAAAGTCTCGTCACCTTGCCTGTCGTAAACTTCTTTTTCGATCTTTGAGTATTTTTAACTAATAAAGCCGATGATGACCCCTTGCGGGATTCCGCATATTAACATCTCAGCTGGAGCCGTTTTTATTGGCCGAAATTTCAACATGCGTTTAGAATTAGTCACTTAACCTTTCAATCAGCGTATATGAAGCAATAAAATTGCGAACATACCAGAGGCTATTCGAAATTGTTTTATTATTGGCCAACATCGTCATGAAAATGGTTGTTTTAGCGTAAAAAAATGGACGGTCGACATGTTAATTGCTCTCCATTCTTGTAAAGTTTATTCTTATATAACAACCTGTCAAATGAGTTGTGGCTAATTGCTAGTCCACGAGCAAATTATAATCGAATTAAATCATTGAACATTGCCAGTTTTCAATAAAACATAGATTGACGTTTTTATATCACGCTAATCTGATCACTTATAAAGATCTATTAGCCGATTAAAAAAAATATATTATTTTATGTTTCCTATGTTGTAACTACAATTACACCTGCATAAAAAAAAGAATACGTGTTATATATTACCAAACTTACTTAAACAGTATTGTAACCTATACAGGGTCAGTTTAGACTCTATGATATGTGAACAAGTTTTAAAAATCCAAAGCGCTAATAATATCTAAACAGTTGCAGTAAATCCATAAAGGCGTAATTGCTTTTATAATATACTTATGCGTATCCGTTTATTTCCGGGGGAAACGCGAGACAGACAAACCATCACCAAGATGTGCAGAAATCCAAAGAAATGTTAGAAAAGATATGAAACACCACAACACTGAAAATGTACAACAAATAATTGAAGACAACTAAAACATGTAGGTACTCAAATCGAGAAATTCCAAGGAAAGACAGAAAATAACAAAAACTAAAGATCCAGAGTAACAGCTCTCTTTTGCAGAACAAAGACTCTTACTATGTGTCAGCCGCATGTCCCGAGGCTGGAATAGCTTATAAAATTTTAGATGGCACACAACCAAATTATGGCGCTCTTGCTTCTTTTGAGATTGTTGAAGCAAGAGCGCCAATATTTTGGAATGCGGCCTCAGATAGATGGGTCAAACAAGACTACTGCTGTTTGCCCTCCCATCGCTGTAGACCAAAAGGATAGGTCTGGAAGAGGAAGTCGCTACAAGTCCAGGAATTTTCCAGAAGTTTCCAGAATTGCATCGGCGTCCTCTGTCCTGGCGTTCTTCTTGTCCTCTATTTCTTCTTTCTTCGTCAGCTCGTCCATCTCTGGTGGTCCTGGCAGGGAAGCAAGAGTGTCCGCAAAGCAAAAAAAAACACCTGATGCAGCACTGTTGCATATATCAACCAGATGTGGTTTCCATGAGAATTTTAAGTCAATTTCAACTCAAGAAATTTGATAGGATTGTTTTAGGCCACAAGTAGACAGAATTAGCTTCTGATTCTTTGCATCGTTCATGGTCATTTGGTTGGGCACAAGCCAGTCAGTGACAATAGTTTGAAACTCGCTTAAGTAACCATTCAAGGAATCAATATTTTCAGGTTTCTTTCTTACTATGGTTGTGTTATCTCCGTAAAAGACAAAATCAGCCAAGGTGTCAATGATGGTCATAATATTTACATCATCTTTTTGACACTCTTTTCTTCAGTTACGAGCACAATATAGAAGCCATCAGTCGGGGGTGTTGAGTGTACAAGAGAAAGCATCTGCATCTGTCTTTAAGCAGAAACAAAACTAAATACCTGGGGGTTCATCTTGATCAATCATTAACATGGAAGTGTCATTTAGACCATTTATCTTGTAAACTTTCATGACAATATTTGTAATAAGAAGCCTTAGTGGACTTGTCGGCTTTGACGTCTTAAAGGTAGCATATTATTCTCTGTTTTGGTCTCTCACTGCAGCTACAGTTTGATTAATTGGGAACACTGCTCAGGAGGAAAGAGAATATTTGGCTTGCAGCTCGGGGTTTTGAGAGTAATGCTGGGTCTGAGGTATAAGGAGGATGTTAGGGAGAGATTTGCCGATGTGAGTATAATGACGTTTTCTAGTTTATACATTTTTGAAACGCTTTGCTATGTTAAGGAGAAAGATCGGGTGTACCGGACAAGTCGGGATTTTTATGAGTACTCTACTCGAGGCGTTAGAGATTTCACTCTGCTTTCTTCGCTGTCATCCTCATTTTCGTCATTTTTTTGTATTTTTTTTGATCTAGTGTCTGACCTGTGCAAAACAATTTTGTTGTTAATGCATCAATACAAATATCTATCTATCTGATATCAGTTTTCAATGCACCCTATTGTGGACAAGTTCATCTGGAGACAATAGTCTTCTCAAAACGATCTGTTAGACAGATCTTTTACCTTCGACAAAGTTTTTAGAAATTTCTTAATTTTGTAATTATTGTAAATTCAATCTCTTGCAACTTTGGTAATTAATACCATGTACAGTGGAGTTATAAACAGTTTGTTTGCTCGATTGCCTTCGAAGTCTTAAAATTTGCAAATACTATATCACGTTGGAACCCACGACCAGAGTAAAACTATTATATTTATATAATACTCCAAAGTAGTGTAACAGAAAATTTAGTACAAATGTTTTTCAAAGTATCATTCCTTGTCGTACATACCTCTAAATACTATACCTATTCGTATCTTAACCCAACCAAATTACAATCTTTTGACTAAACATTCAGGGTAAACTAACACTCTCCGCTATACAATTTGTGAATTTAATAGCAATGCAATTAAAACCCCATAAAGTAATTACGTTAAATCCAAATTAGTTGGATTAGGCAAGTCATTATGGTCTAGAAAAGTACCGTAGTGGAGAAATTATAATTTAGTTGATATCTCCTAGTCACTGACTGCACATTGTCAAATATTTCCAGTAAACTACAGCATTCAATCAGAAAACTCTTTGCTTTCTTGAAAATGACAGAGAAAACAAACATTAACTTAACAATGGTTGTCTATGTTTGATGGAAACTATCTGTCTAATTATCATTGTCTGACTAGATTTTGAAACCTGATCTAATGATTAATACGCGATGGGGTGTGACGAGGTCAAGTCGTACACACACATAAAATAGCAGCCATTATACTAGTCTGCTAAAGGTTAGACCCAATTTATTAGTTCGTTAAGGTGATCTGACCAACAGACCTAGCATTGTGCCTGTACTCAAAATATTCGTGTTATTTTAACGGATCACCTCGAGATTGAAAATACTAATCTACATTTTTGACATTTAATCGACAAAGACTGCTGCAGGTCCATTAAAGCCAAATGAATATCGAAATAAATTAGCGGTCGCCAGTTCCGCCGTATTTGGTCAAAAAACAATTCGCAGTTAAAGGCACGTTTACACTAATTACCCACTCGGTCATTAGACGGGTTACGTAACAATCGCACTAATTAATTGTTAAAGGAAAAGCGAAGAAAGCTAACACAAATAGTTTAGATGTGGTGGCTGTACTAATGGTAAAGCTGCAGTGTAAATTGGGAAATCGGAGGATGCTAAATCGGGTCGTCGCGTGGGCCAAGTTCAGTTTATTACAGGATTAGGCAATATCGTCGTATTAATTTGAAATGAAAAAAGTCGCGTAGACCTAAAATGTTCTAGTATAGGTACTCGTGATCGTTGTGTAGGTGGCCGTGATCTGAGTTCATTTTTGCCGATTCGAGTTTGTTCGATTTCTCATAGTCGACCCCATTTGATCACGAAACCGTTTTGCAATAGGCCATTACGGGTTTAAGCACTTTGCTGGTTCGTAAGAGCTTTGTTTGCTTACAGTTGGTGCGCATGTGCGATTCCCGGACAATTAAATTTGAAGAGAATTTACCACCGATGTGACGTAACGTTGGTCGTAACCGAATCCATTAGAAGCATTAGAAATTGACGCGTGAGCCCAGAAAATGGGATCGGGGCCCCCCTGTGGTGGCTTACAAAAAAAGTCGAGACGAATTCGAGCCATTTCGTTCACGATAACCGTTTCGTATATTGGATTTCTCGTTTCATATCGAGTGTCCGAACTATATTATGGAATATTACGGTTCTGTGGTGGTCGATAAAGTAAAAGAGAGAGTTTCGCAAACTTGTCGCTTTTCTGGCTATAATCACGTAATTAGAAGGAAGTAGGAAAAGTATAAGAATTAATTTTAAATACATACACTTTTTGTTTACATGAAATTAACTGAACAATATCTGTAAGAACGGAGATTTGTTGAAGTACGTTTAAACGTATTTTGAGAAATAAGCTTTATACAGGGTGGAAGAGTTTAACGCGGATGTAATGAATGACAGGAAAGTGTTTTTAGGGTTTCCCTCAAAAAAAAAAGTGAAGCAGAAACGAACAAGAATGATAACCCAGCAACACGTGTTTCTGCTTTTTGGCTTCATCAGGCATGTAACTCCATCTGTATGAAAGGAGGTTCAAAAACCAACTGACATACACATACAGGAAGGACAAAATCAACATGGTTATCACAAACGGCCAGCAGCGACACAATTGTGATTTCCGCAAGAAGATCCACATTTCGTGGACACATCTCGCTTCACCATGGGTGACGATAAAGCCAACCGTTGCGAGTGATCCTACCCAAGGAAGTTTAAAACATGAATTGATTTTTTTTTGCGGAAAACCCTAACAACCTTTTCCTGTCATTCATTACATCCGATGTTTTGCACTTCCTTGGGTAGGATCACTCGCTCACAATTGTGTCGCTGCTGGCCGTTTTAAAGCCGCTGCTTCTTCAATGTGGACAAAATATTCGATGTTAAAATCTATGTTAAAAGTGCATAGAAGTATTGATATTTCGAAGTATGCTAAACTTACGTCATATTTAAAATCCGCATCAAGAAATTACAAACCGAAGAAAGCAAAGATACTGGAGAGAGAGCAAATTGAAGAATTTTTGAGAAAAGCACCGAAATCAGGAATATTTATAAGTTAAGGTAGGAAGTTCACGATGTTAATATTTCAATTTACATAGGAAATGTTTTATTTCGAACATGTTACAGGTTACAACGATCATGGGAGTGGCACGTTCTTGTCGATACAACGAATTAACCTTTTTGGATATTAGCCAAGTCCAAGACATAGGCAGTTACTTCCATGTGCTCATTCCGAATACGAAAACAAACATTTGAAGAAGCTTCACGATTATTGAAGAAGCGTTTTCAGTCAATGCTGTAGAAATATGTGGAAAATACATAAATTTGCGACCTAAAACTGCTGATGGCGGATGCTTCTTCCGATATGTGGATGGAAAATGTACTACACAACTTATAGGCGTCAACAAAATTTCAAAAACTTTTTCAAAAGTGGCGTCGTTTCTTGGACTCCCTAATGCAGAAAGTTTTACTGTACATGGAATGAGGCGATCTTCGTCAACATTATTGGTCAATGCTGGAGGCGATATTTACTCTCAAGCGTCACGGAAGTTGGAAGTCGAGTACGGTAGCGGAAAGTTATATAGAAGATTCATTGTACAGCAAAATGGCAATTGCTGAAAAAACACAAGTATTACCTAAAATACCGCAAAATGGTTGGCCTCTCCAGTTCTTCAGAAACTCTAAATCAAGTGGATTCGAATGATGCTGACCAAAATACATTTGTTTTTGACATAAATGTTGATGTTAATAATAATTCCAAATAAAATACTATAAAATCGAAGGGTGGTATTTATTGTGATTCCGACTACAGCCTATACTGGTCAATTATAGAAAAGTGAAAGCGGATTGAGAACAAGAGGAAAAGAAATTTAGAATACTAACTTTTGCAGGTAAGCGTAGTGTTATGAGTTTAATACAGGGCAGTGTATTAGAAGGTTTTTAATCCACACCAAACAGACGTATTAAACCTGCATAATATACCGGTCGTGGATAAATTTATTTTTTTAGTTCTGTTTTTGTTAAGACATACGCGAACTAATGCTAATTCGTTGAGTTTTAATTATAGCAACCTGTAATTAATATAAGTTGTATAAGACAATTTAGGGTCACTACTTGCATAAAACCTAATAGAACAACTAATAATAATG
Organism: Ips nitidus; assembly: GCA_018691245.2. Lineage (NCBI taxonomy): Eukaryota > Metazoa > Arthropoda > Insecta > Coleoptera > Curculionidae > Ips > Ips nitidus. Next base: position 7,186,025 of record CM042791.1, read on the forward strand.
TATATTAATTTACGCAATTTGTGATAGAAGAACTTAATATTACATAGTAAATTATAACGAAGTATCTAACAAACCACAGAAGTGTTTCACAATTTATTGACGTTAACTAAAAAAACGGAAGCACCCAAAATGTAATTAAAAGTTAAATGAATTAATATGAACTATTCTTAAAGGAAGCTTATCATCATCTCATCAGATGAATATCTTTACCGTATATTGTCTACACTGTGTTTTTTAATTAATGTAATCTAATGGGAAAAGCACGTACTTCCCAGGCGACACACTACAAAACATCGCATCGTAACAGTATTAAAACTCATTAATCCCAGGTACCGACAAGCAACACTTGGTTTAAAATGTTACCCTTTAAGTTTAACGATGTTATCAAAGAAGAACACTTTTGCCCGGTATTTCTCCTTCTCACTGTGTGTCTCTTGCCTGATCTAATAAATTAAATACCTAACAATATAAAGCAAGCGATAAATGGGTTATTTAAATGCTAATAACTTCTTTACTGCTGCCTATGTCGGAGATATGCCGACATTCTTATGTCATTTATTGTGTACGGGACTTTACGATATCGATTTCACTTGCAGCGCTCTCAAGATTTTAACTTTGCCGATACGATACGATCTTTTTCGGTTAAAAGCTTTTATAGGCGATGCTATGCCTGCAATCCATCAGCCAGTCCACCTGTTCGACTCTACGACCGAACGTTTAATAAAAACAGACCTCACGATTTAGGAGAGCTCCGTACAAATCTGACTACATATAAATCAACCTAATTAAGCCAAATTTCCCTCATTTACATACACTGAAAGTAATTAAGCAAATTACGTTTCGGATTCCCGGTATTGTCGACATTTTTGGCGGCCACCTTTAAGCTGTAACTACGGCGGTACCGGTGGTTCCGCTCGATCATTAAAAAGACATCGGAATTCCAACGTCGAATTAGTACGATCAAAAGGAAAAACTTGCGTTGTTGTTAACCGCAACTTAAGTCAAGTTTTTGCGATACCTATCGTTACAGTTAGTTACTAAGTTTGACAAACCATTGCAGCGTTAAACTTTGTGTTTAAAAGATAAGGTAAATCATCTTGGAATTATATTTTGCACAACCAGGGTGGATACGATGTTCCTATCATTTTTACATTGTTAAAAACCAGTTTCTAAGCATGACTGCAATCGAAAATGTAAATTCTTTCTTTTTATTCTCCTCTCTATTCTCTCTCTTTGTTAATCTCGTGAGGATCGTATTTCTTCATCCTGCTCTGTCTTGAGCTGCAAGAGAAGCATCTTGCAGACCGTGACCAATGATTTCTAATCTTAAGAATATTTTGGACATTGAGTGGCGCTACGAGGCGACGTACCTTGGGGTCAAGATGGACAAGAAACTCACGTGGGGAAGCTACATAGAATACGCCAGACAGAAAGCCAGAGCGACCAGAGCAAAACTGTACCCCATGACAAGCAGGACATCGAAGCTGGCACTTCTGAACAAAGCGACGCTAATCAATTCGGTTCAACCTCACCTGACCTATGCCTCGGCCAAATCGCACCTGAAGAAACTTCAAGCTCTGGAAAACTTTGCGCTCAGGACAGCGGTGGACGCCCCATGGTAATTACGTCATAAACGTGGACATCCAGCGAGATTTAAAGTTCACTACCGCAACGGAGAAGATCAAGCAGAGCGCAGTAAAGATATTCCAAAAAGCGGAAAGCAGCGAGAAGCACCCCACAAACGACCCAGATACCAGTTATTGGACAACGGGTAATTATTAATAAGTTTTTCTTTCTGTTTCAGATAGACGACAATTCAGGACCAACCAGCCAAGAAGAGAACCACAATTCCCCCCAGACCTTTCCCCCGGGTGGCAAGAATTTTATTCTCAAAATCTGGGTAGAACCTGTCCGCAGTTATCCCGGTGCTAACTGGGCTCTGACTGCACTCCAGGCACTTTCCCCCGCTTTGCCTACGCAAAAGGGGGAAAATCCCTTACTCACCAGACCCTAACTCCCCAAAACTTTAGGATGTAAAAGCAGACGGACGAAAACCGGCTGTCTGGACATCCTATGGTTTGCCAGGACCACCAGAGATGGACGAGCTGACGAAGAAAGAAGAAATGGAGGACAAGAAGAGCGCCAGAAGAGCCCCTCCGTTAGCGGAGGCATCCTTTTCCCAGGACAGAGGATGCCGATGCAACTTTGGGAACTTTCCGAAACCTTCCAGACCTATCCTCTTGGTCTACAGCGATGAGAGGGTAAAAAGCAGTAGTCTTGCTTGACCCATCTATCTGAGGCCGCATTCCCTGCCAAAGAATATTGGCGCCGTTACCAATGACTTCTTTGGTTTGATCCACTTAGCGCGTCGGAGACCTTCTTCTTGGCTGTTTATATCTTTCCCTCCACAATAAGTTTTTCCAGCTCAATCGTTCTTCTTGAAATGTGTCCAAAATATGGTAGGTATGATCGGTTTATCTTGGTTGATAGCTTTGTGGTGATATTTAGTTTCTTAAGAATTGACACGTTAGTACGATGTTCTGTGTATGATATTCACAGCATTCTTCTGTAGGCCCACATGTCAAAAGCATCTATTATTCTTTGATTGGCCATTTGTAAAGTCCAGGTCTCAGAGGCAATAGGCAATAGGAAAGATCAAGGAGTTTAATAATTTCAGTTTGTTGCGTTGAGATATTGAGAGTCTTTCCATCTAGTCTTGCAGCAGAGTCCCTTCATCCTCTCTATTAACCCTGTTTAATTTTGGCTTCTAAACAGACGATTTCATAAATGTGATTCGATTGTAAATTGAATGAAAAAAAAACACAAATCAGCTTTCCTAGAACATCAATTAAAGCTAGTCTTAAAAAGATGCAGTACTTATTAAGGGCTGAAAGAAGAAGATTACTCCCAGTTTTTAATTTCTACGTCAGGATCTAGGTTATATGTTATAAGAGAGTTTATAGGTATTTGAAATGTTTGACTCTTTCTATCTGTTCCCAATTCAGCTTCAGTTGAGCGTTTGCATGGTGTGTACAGCTAAGTACCATAAATTTGGTTTTCTTTGTATTTATGTCCCATGTACTTGTTGGCGTTCGTCAGGCTGTTGTGTGGAGCTCTTCTATCCTTTTCGCCACAATAACCGTATCATCTGCATACCTTAAATTGTTTATAGGAAATCCATTGATCTTAATACCAATGTTAGGCTCTAATGCTTTCTTGAAAATAATATCCGAGTATAAATTGAATAAAAGAGGAGAAAATATGCAGCCTTGGCGTACACTCCGACATATCTTCACATTGTTGTTCGGGTTCCCGTCGACTCATATATTTTCCGTCTGATTCCAGTACCGATTTTCTTTCTGATAAATTCCCGCTCTTTGCAGTGCTTCGATGAGTTTTACATGTACAACATGATCGAACGCCTTTTCGTAGGCAACAAAACAGGTAAATACGTCCTTGCTTTGATCTCTGCACTTCTGTAGTGGTACAATAAGAAGCAATGTCTAAAACCAAATTGTGTTTCATCAAAATCTCGTTCTTATTCTCGCTTATATCACTCTGAGGAAGGTATTCAGCAAGTGACTCGTGATGCTAATTATTCTGTATTCTTCACACCTTTTTGAGTGTGGTATTTATTATACAGAAGTTACAATATCCAAAAATGATAGTGAAAGAAAAAGAGTTAAAATATTAGTATTACACGATCAAATGTATAAAATACACAGGGTATTAGAGAATGTGTAGAAACTATAAATTGGAAATATATTAAATAAAAAATGATACATACACATAATGTTGGAGTTTTATTTTTTGATGAAAACACAGTAACTGAATTCCAAATTCTCCATAACTGATATCTGGGCAGTTAAATTATAACAAATATTAAAATTAGTTAATATGCCTAACGTTGTAGGCTTTAAGGAGTTTAGGAAATTATATTCGTGGTTAAACAAATTAAAATCAAGTATTAGACAGTGAAAAGAATAGAACCTTGGTAAATCCAATTAGCGAATTTACGGTTTGTCATTTAGAAATTTAGTTAATCAGTTCTCTGAACTTCTTGGAAAACCTTCGATCAATTATTATTGAATTTAACAAAAACAATAATTGTTGTTCAATAAAAAAACTAAAATACCAAAGTTTAGGGTGCATTCTTAAAAGCACCAGAAACGATAATTAAACAAAAAATTAAAAAAGTGGTTTCTATAGTGGTTTGTTCTGCACCCATTTAAACAGAGAAATGTCAATAAGACGCCTAACACGTTCATAGAGATGGCTTTCATTTTCATAGGAAAATAACTGCAATAACTCTAAATCCAAGGTAAACACCATCAGTTGACTCAATAACCCATTTCTTGCAGTGTTTAAACAGACTTATGTTTGCGAACCCATTAGCATATTAACTGGTCTTAAAAACTGGCAGGTATTAAGATTTCTTTCTCACACCTCTCGATGTCTAATTAAGCTGGTACCATGATTTTACTTGGATAGTTGTAGGTCGTCTTTTGTTTGTACGTAATGCAACTAAAATGTTGCTTTAAAGAAAATCTAGAACGAAAAATAATACTTCCTCTTAGAAAGGAGTTTTTAAGAGTTGGGGTATTGTTTTATTGCATTTTCTAGCACCTGTTGTAAACTGAATTGTTTTAAGGGGCACTTAATTTTTTTTTCTCATCGTGATCAGAGACATAGTGGCCTTAGTGCGTTTACGAGTATTTTACGATCGTGTTTTAACTAAAGCATGGAGAAAGAAGCGTATAGCGCTAAAATTCAACTGTCCAATATAATTAGAACTATTAAGAGTGTACAAAAAAAACATGTTTTATTACGTTTTCTTTTCTTCGAGACTACCTACGTAACAATGATTTTTTAATGGCTATATGAAATGGTTATTAATGAGTACATGTTTATTTAAAATAAGGAAGGCTTAGATATATTTTCTTAATAAATAGTATTGTTTGCACAACCCGAAGTGGTCTGTCTTACTTAAATTGATAATAAGCTATTTTGGTACCTTTTGCAAAGTGCAGATATATTTATACTACTTATAGTATTTCCTGTTTTCTTAACAATCTAGATAATGGATATACAGGGTAATTCACGTTATTCGACACGGAAGATTGTGACTAAACTATTTAGTTTTAAAATAATATGAAATATTATTGAAAGTATCTTTTAAAATTATTTTCAATATATACCGGTCGTCCCAAAAGTAAAAAACGTATCAAAGTTACATTTTTTCAAAAGGAATACCTAGTATTTTACTTAATTTTTAGAATCTACATTGAAAGTAAAAGATGTTGTTAAAATTGTTTTTGTAGGGGATCTTCAAGGATTCTCCTGACACGACACTTGCATGAAATATGGTCAATTCTCAAGGCAATTCTGCACCAAGAATGATACTTGCCTATGTTGCACAACTTCACATTGGTCTAATGTAATATTGATCTTCTTTTTCACTGATATTGATTGAAACTTTCGTAAAATGCGTAGTTAGAAACAAAAGACGTCAACAGAAAAGTTTTGATTTTGCACGCTTTCTGCAAGCTCTGGACTCTTGACTGGCAAACTTCTGCTTCTTGATCTGCAATCCATTAATGAATGTTAGCAACCACATTCTCTATTGCCACTCTGTCGCTAGCCGTGTGTGAGTGACTGTATGTTATGTAAACTTGTCCATTGTCTTATATTTCGAAGCACAATCTTCTTTATCCAAATTCCTATTCTGCTCTCGATTTTTTCGTCGATTAGTTGTAGGAAGTTGTACTCTTCTGTGTTATATTATTTTCACCAACACTCATTTGGAGGCATACACACATATTTTTATATTTTATATAAAAATGGGAAATTCTAAGTGGTAATAATGATTTTTGCTATATTGAGATAGTGGAGGCTTATGAGTAGTTATGAGAGACCAAAACATACCAATTCTATAGAAATTCGTTGATTTTTTTATAAATGTATAAACTCTTTAAATAAGAGTAAAACTGTAGCAAAATGTGTAAGTAGTAACAATCTACAAATTAATAATTGATAAGGCAAAACTAGAACAATGCCACATTGTTCCAAAGTAATATTTTTATTGCACATAAAAGATCCATCGAACATTGCTTTATGGGTTTGCGCTTTTTTGCGTTTATAGTTATACAAAATGTCCCTTAAGTACATGATCAAGAGTACTGTGACATGATTAAAAAATGACGTTATAATCTAAATATTAAGAAAAACTGTTTGGATCCGTTGCTATTAACAGTCAAAGAAGTTCGGAGCAACTTCAAAAAATGCTTCTAAAGTAGTCATAAACCTTCTAAAACAGTCTAGATTTTATGATTTCTAGAACCGTCTAAAATTTCCAGTTGCCTCTAAAGCAGTCCAAAACCTTCAATATCCTTTTTAAACTGTTCAAAAACCATCCAAATGCTCCTAAAAAAGTCTTAAAAAAAATAAAACGCTTCCAAAATATTACAGAAATTCGAAAAGCTTTCAAAGCAGTGTCTAGAAGCTTCCAAATACTCCTGAAGCAGCATAGAGACTTTCTAAAGCCTTTGGAATAGTTTAAAAGCTTCCGTATATATCTTTAGAACGTTTAGAACAGTTTCTAGAATCGTCTAAGCAAGTTTAAAAAAATGTTTACTTAAAACTTAATAATTACTTTTTTATTTATTTTAACTAAAACTAAATTTTTGAAGACATTTCGAAGATACAGGGCGTCAAAAATGACTAAATACTTTGCCCTCTCGATTATTTTTGTGAAGCAGTTTACAGTTAATCTCAACAACAATGTGGAATGCGTAAATAGCATCAGTAGGGGTCTACCCTACAAAATCCAATACTAATACTAGTTTCACGCTAGAATAAAACGAAATACAAGAATATGGTCGTGTTTCCGTGGTCGTATTACGTAGCAAAATTTGATTTCCAACTTTTAATTTACGTTATGTTACAATTGCTTGGTAACAGCACTGTAAAGTCGAGTGACTAATCAAAATGCATGTTTTAGTCACAGAATGTCCAAGATAACAGTTAATTTATTGTAATTATTACTAACATTTGGCTTTTGGTACCCTGAGAACCAGCAACGGCATTACGAACCACATACGTGAACAAAATTCGTTAATTAACCTCTTTTGAGTTATTCCGTTTCAAGTCAAAAATTTAAGCCACTTTAATCGATTATGCTTCGAGCTTTCCAATAATTGTTATTAATGCGCACTACCATTAATTGTATCGTCAATCTGCTTCTTTTCAGCAGCAAAATCAAACAACACCAAACCTGTTTACCGACCGTAAGTATACCTACAATAATTATATCAATAGTTGTTGTAATAACAAATTACATAACGCCTTGTCACACGCCTTGTCGCTAATTGATGCAGTGAATAATTATTATTATTGTTATTGGCTGGGATTATTAATATTATTTAAGTCGAGCAATAGTCTTTTCCAGGAAATGAGTTAATTATAACAATGTATACAATAATTTCAATGATGAGGCACAATTTTATTGACATTTGTTGCAAAATTTCTTTTTAAATTTTTTTGATAACTTTATATACATAGAAGTAACGATATCCGATGAACTTGAATCAGTATTGTCATTTTAGCTCTGTACTTTTTGAATACTATACATATATGATTTGGGAACCTCCTTTCAAACAAATGGAGTTATATGCCTGATGAAGCAAACCAGCAGAAACACGTGTTGTCGGTTCACTTGCGGAATTAGTCATTTCACCACTTTCCTCATTTACTCTCTTGTTCCCTATCACTTTTAGACGAGCATTTATAGCAAAATTAACAACAAGAACTGTTCTCTATGGATCAAATTAGTAAAATATATCAGCAAGAATCGAATACACGTTACACGAAGACATGTTGACGATCGGTAGACAAAATGCGATATAAACAATGAATGCATTTCCTTCGCGTTGCCTTTGGTTAACAAACGACAAAAATATTCTGGTTTTGCAATAGATAGGCGAAGCGCTATTGTTGTTAGAAATAACAAGTTCAGCTCTCCCATCAAGTTCGTCTTTCCTTCGGCTTATCTGAAATCGCAGTGGTTTACCTTGAAAAACGGTTTCATACGTCATTAAGTTTACGGGATTATACAATATTCGTGAAGTTTAAGAAGGAAAAGGAAGAATGGTAACATTAAAATGAGCCAGAGAGATGTAAAAATTTGAAAATCGAATTGATACATTGATAAAATATTAACATAACAGGAGAAATTATTTCAATTTTGATTCATCAGTTTATCCATATTATGCACTGTTAGTCTGCATTACTATTATGTTAAAGTGGTGGTTGTTCAGCTTTATGATTAAATAAAATTGGATTCGAAACGTTACGATTACATTAATTTCAATATTCTTTATGTGTAATGACAACAGAAATTTGTCAATATACTCTTTATTCTAATACAGTTCTTGTACAAGTAGTATAGTTGAAAACCGGTACATTTCACATGAAGAACAAGAATGTGACTAGCTCGTTTTCTAGATATTATGCTGATTATACAAATGCATCATTCACCTAAGTTATGGACTATGAGAAAATGTTCAGGTTTAATATTTTCTTAAACACCAAAGCCCATTCCAGAATGTGTAATAATAGTTATCTGCACAAAAAACATTGTGACTAATGTGCAAAGAAACTCTTTTAAAACAATTTTGATTGTTCCAAAACAGTACAAGAGTTGATAACAATATGTGATTTTAAATTAATAGGACAATTACAGGAAATTAACATTATTTGACAATTTTAAAACGATTTTGAGTTTTTTTTTCTGGAAGACTTCTTCTATCCTGAATAACCTGTCAACTAAGTAGAGTAGAAATTTATGACGCAGGAGTGATACAAAAACGTTAAAATATCTAGAAATCGTCAAATCACAGTTACAGGGAGAACTTCTACCTCAATCTTCAACCTAAAGGGAAGTTTAGAATAACATTCCCATAGTAATAACACTATTGAAACTTTTACTTTCTTATTTCGTTTCCATGACTATACATCAATTTTACTTAAATTAACACTGAAACTGCCATGATTTAAAAAAATACGTTACTGTTGTAACGTAAATCTGTCAGTTTTAGACAAGTTACTTATAGGCCATATAGGTGGTCAAGGAGTTAATATGTGGAACAGACTTCAGCTTAACAGAATAAAATTCTCGGGCAAAGGTTGTGTTCTTTTTTTTTATTTCACGGTTCAAGTGATAAATCGCTCGGTGGATGTCACAGGAATGATTGAATACTAATACTAGCCGTGTCCGAAATCTTACAGTCTTAATTTGCTGGTTATAGGAAATAGAGAAACGTTTTGGGCATGAGAATGTGTACGCTCTAATTGAAGGACTATGCAAGATCTATCAGATGTCAGATCAAGGTTGTAGAAGCTCATTTCGAGGAGGAAGCAAGAAAAATTTTGAATTTTTTCTATGGAAGAAACAATATGAACAGAAAACCACAACATTGTGCTTTCAACTCAGATGGAACATACGACAAAGTTTCATTATGTTGTCAGATATTTATTATAAATGTTTAGCTGCGGTCGACAACTGAGCGACAAAGTTATTAATCGTTTATCAAAAGTGACATTATTGCTTTACTATAGTCTATCCGGCGAACCTACGGAGTAATAAAAGCGAAAATTAGGAGGGGTTGACCCGCCCCCTCCATTAGTATTGGTTATATCCGGTCCGTTTTACAATATAATATCTTCTTCTCTCTCTAATATAAGGACTTCTCGGGTCTCATGTCTCGATTCACTTTTACGTACCTGTTTTACAGTGTAATGCGGACCGACCAAAGTTGCCGCCCATCGAATTTTATTACTCCGTAGGTTCGCCGGATAGACTATAGTACCAGGTCCAGTAAACTCGAATACGCAATGTGAAGCCTTATTTTGGATTTTTTTGAAACACAGAGGGAGCTGCATGCAAGTTATTTATATTTACCTCTTACCTTTGAGATTAAAGAAAACAAAACCGTGTAAAGAACTCTATGGTATCTTGAACTTTTTTTGTGAATGTTCATTGTATTCTTCATACAGTTTTCCGGTAGTTTTTTGTCTTCAAAAATTCTGCGTTTATTTGGTGGTCTAAAACCAAAAGGAATTTTATGTCAAATATTGTGCAGAATATAGTGTGTTGATGTTGTTCTTTAGAATTAGATGGACTGAATCGTTCAATTAGCACCCTACAAATCATTGTAGAATAAACCTATTACATAATCCAAACCGTGCTAAAAGACTGTCCAGGAAGACTATGCCACCGATTGTGTGTTTGTGGCAGTTTTTGCTTGTTTTCTATTTGCATTCGCGAGCTTAAATATCCGGTTTCGTATTATTGCTGCATAAGGTCCGCTGGCGCATTAAAACGTACAAATATTTGCCGACACGCATTAGCGGTATTTTGGTTCTTAAGATGCCTCCACATTGGTCAATATTTGTTTATGTGTTTCCAAATTAACGAAGCACTGCGTAGGGACTTGGCATTTGTTCATAGACCAGACATAATCTCCAGTTAGGCGATACGTGCACGTCGAACGGCAGCATACTAAAGAACACTTACACCCACAATCATCTGTAGATTGTCGCCCCGCAAGAGATTTGTTGTGTATTCATTAGCACGGAAATTCGATGTTTAATTAAAAACACTGATATCTAATTAATGGAACTATTCGGGCTTCTGGTCAAAGTATTTTCTTTGCAATTTTTCTGAAATATCTCATCAAAGAAGAATGAAAACGAAGATTTGAGTTCAACAGGGCAAAGGCGATTTGGATCATTTTAAGTTCAAGTCCGCTTGACGTCATACGACTAATCAAATTTGTACGGAAGTTTTTATAAATAAGTATTGAATTGTTTGAATCACAATGTCAAATCAAAACGCACTATAGTTTCCACAGCGAAATATAGGATTGACTTATCATTTTTAACTTGAAAACTAGTAAAACGTAAACGTAAAAGCGATATGGGTTATTGTCTACCATCTGGCATCAAAAAATCCAATACAATTCTACTTTTTTCTAGAAAAGTTGATTATAATTTTTCACTGGCTCAAATAAACATATGATCCATGCGTACGATCTCTTTGGTTGTTGGTTCAAATTTTCAATATTTGTCATTATTGTCTAAATTTGCTCCTCGAACTTCTGTACTGAATCTGTACATATTCCTAATTCCTATTTCTCTGGTTGCTGCTGTCTTGTATGGCTTTCGACGAGTCTGTAGAAAATGTCTACTTTTTAGACTCCTAAAGCCAGATTCTTTTAGAGGCAGTATGATTGCTTTAATTCCAGATATTTTGTCCGTGTATCCGGTTCGAAAGATCAGCTGGTGATGAGTCTATACACTACTGTCATTTTCTTTATTTTTTTTATTATGGATCATATCTGACTATTCACGCCATAATACAATTTTGAAATTATTCCGTAGCAAAACAAACGCACTGACATTGGTGTACTAACCACATCTGCCTTTCCGGTTTTCTTTGACGTTTCCAATCATTTTCAAAGTATTCCCTCCTCTGATATTACATTCTCTTGGTCCAGGATTTGTTGTCCACCTTAATAATTTTCAGGTTGAGGATTTGGTGACTCTGGTAGTCTTGGTACTCGAACAAAATTGTATCCCATTTAACAACTCATATTATTCCCAATGTTTGATGGCTCGTAGTTTTCCTCATTGTTCACAAAAAAAGCTATAATCAACCTGCCAAACTAAACCGGTTTTACCGACAAAAATTGTCAATAAATTGAATCCACGCTCAATTAATAACTTATGCAAATTCGTTTGTTTCGCTGACACCAATTTAATGAGCCACGAATTACGACCTGCAAGTGTATGTATATTGTATTTAAATGACAATGGAACCCAAACAGGTGGACTCGCATACACCTATCCACATACATGTGACACGACGTGAAATTTGCGGTTAAAATTTCATCTCGTTTCATATACGGATTAGTTGCACATAGTTTGCGTTTGAATGAAGATAAATTTAAGGTTAGCTCTGTAAATGGAGTGATATGTTTGTCTCATGCCCATTCAAGTAACCAGGTGCTCCGCCTAGTCTCGAAATATCGCCAGTAAATTATAGCGTTTTGGTCCATTAACGCATGTACAGATAAATAATGCACCATAGCCCACCGTATACGCTTAATAGTGCTTAGATAATGTTTATTGCCTACGCAAATTAATTTATTTATCGTTGTATTGTTCTTTGCTTGGTTGGTGGAAAAACTGCTATTAAACTAAACAGTCATAATTTTGCTAGAAAAAAATCTAAGGATATAATAACAGGAAAAAATAAAACTCTTAAAAACAAATTTCTTTATTATTCATCAACATAGACTTAATTCTGCCAAATGCTTTTTTGTTTTTGACTCTATGCACAAATGTCACAGTCAAGGCATAATTTAACCACCTTAGGTACCGGCACTTTAACCTCTGAATGAATTTATTCTAAGGGTAACAAAAACGGTGACAAAGGGGTTAACTAAAGGGTCTGGTATCACAGTAACATCCTAAGCATAAAGTTACTCTAAAGTCAACGTACTGGCCCATAATATCTATTGAAAAAAGTGATTGTCTTACCGATTTATTAATATTCACCATAGATGTAAGGCATGGTTAAGTAGATTTTGTTCATACAGATCAATTAATTATTTATTCAAAATTATTCCACAAATTGACCAAAAATGAACCAGGATAGATAGCCGCCAGCAAAAGTGGAGAAGGCGTGGTTTGCAAATGGTACTAAAATATAGGGCGCTACAAAGTTTGCTTAAAATTAAGAATCATTTCTTCCCCAATTTCCATATGTTATTGATAAGGCTGAACACTGACTTAACAGCGCCTGATCTTTGTGAATTAAACGAAAAACCAAAATTAGGACAATGAAAGGACAAAACAAAAAAAGGACAATGTTTCAATTAATAAATTTGGAAAGAACCATTTGGTTCAATTGGTGCACTCAACTTACACAATAATTACCCGGCGTTTTTTTGCTGAATGTCAAATTTAAGGCAAAGCAGGCCTGCCAAAAAATAATAGAATATAAAGGCATAGTACTTGATGACATGCCTCAATTTTTTACCTATTGTATGACAACCAATACGTCTAATTTTGGAATATCTGCTGTTCTGTCTCATTTCAGGAAAACCAGACTCCTGTGCACCTTGAACTCTTTTGGCTTCTGAAATTACGATGAAAAATCTGCATAACAACATTTCAGTACTTTTCTTAAATAGAAAAAAATTGCTCTTTGAATGTCAGGTACTGACAGCGTTGAAGGCTGAACATCGAAAGCTTTATGCAAACCAACTGTTGAGATGTTACGAGAATTACACTATTGAATACATTACAGGCAAATGAGTATTTGTCCCAAAGAACACTACAACAATATTCACTAAAATTCAACAAAAACAACCTAAGTATGGTTACTTTACTTTAGCAGGTGAAACAGAGTAACCAATTAGCAACAATGAAATACGAGAATTCACCAGAAGTAATAAGAAATGACTGTTTAGCCTGTTACAACATCAAAAATGATCTTCCTATAAAAAACAAAATTATAATACATTTCCTCTCACAAAGAAGACTATTAAACGAACGTTTCCAAGAGAGCGGACATTCAGCAATCATCTTGGCGAACTGAAACAAGGCACCTTTTGGAAATTGATAATATAGTTGCTAATAAATTAGAATAATGGTTAAAAAATATGAATTTGGTAGCCTCCAGCAAGTATTATTGACATTTTTAAGTTTTTTAAGAAAAATGCGGGAAACAATTTGTGATAAATTAGGAAAGTGGCTAGTTTGGCAAGGTGGTAGAAATGTACTAATTGATCATTTATAAGAAATTTTAGAAAAACTATCAATTTGGGAACAATGTAAAGATTTGATAAGTAATTAGCAAAATGAAATAGAAAATGGGTTGTACCATTTGTGAATGTGATGCTCTTTAGACTTTGTAATACTTCTGCTACATTTGAAAGGCTGATGAAAGTTGTGCTTTGCGGCCTTAACTGGAAGACTGGCCTTGTTTATATTGACGATATCATGGTAATGGAAAGAACCTTTGAAGGTCAGTCACGTGATGGAAATAAGTATTTTTGAAAAGCCAGGAATAAATTGTCAAACGGTCATATGACTTTAAAAACTATGTAATGTATAATAAGGCACATTACCTCTGCCACAGGCATGCAACTTCAGAATAGAGTAACAGAAAATGGAGTCAAGACTTTCAAGATCAAAATGTGCACTTGACCTGATACTGCTCAAACAGTCATTAGTGCTTGAAAAACACAGAAAAAGTATGACTAGGGGCAACCATTATAGGAAACCAAATGAAAAGCAATAGATATTTGGAATGATAGTAGCACGAAACGGGTAAGCAACTTTAATGTGTGAGACATTTAAACCAGTTAAATAGAATATTGTATCAAAAATCAAAGAAATCGTTAATACAACAATTCTGAGATGACTGGATAGAACTAGAAGCTAATGAGACACACGACAATGACAGGGAGAACATCAAGAATTAGGGATTCCACCAAATCCATTTGGGTCTCCACCAATCCACCAGCAGAAGGACAAGGAGGAAGCGGAACCGGTAAAGAAAGGGCAGTCAATGTCCAGCTATATAATAAAACAAAATTTGTGATAATCAGCAGAAACAAACATCCATATAGAAACGCTTACTACTTAGATACTTAGGGTGTTGGCTGCACTCAGACTGGAACTCAGGAAGCAGAATAGAAATGGAACAGTGTTAGTCAGGCATACTGCATTCATAAAATGTGGAAAACTAATTGATTTTGGAGAGCAAAATTGATAAAAAACAAGGAATATGGCGAAAACAAATGTCATGAACTCGAAATATCAGACAATGCAATGGAATTAAATCAATTGGTGAGCTAACTTCCGTTAATAGGCAGTCAAAAAAGAAGAAGAATATTAATTCTTATTTTTAACTTCAAATCTTTACTACTTTTGTCTTGAGTCTTGATTGACATCATTCAAATTTCATTCTTTAAAGTTATAATATCAAATTAATATTCAATACAGGACAACAACAACACATAAGATATTCCAATATTGAAGATTCTTTTTTCTAACCGCGTCTATATCCGTTGTGCTAGATACGGCAAAACAATAATTATCACCGTGAAGTGAACAGTTAGACATCTTAAACAGGTAGTTCGTAAACAAAACGAGTGTTTCTTAATTTAGAAGTGGACAATAGTGCTGTTGATTCGGGTGAAAAGTCAACTTTAACTATGCTGCCTAGGTTAGTGCTTGATAGTCCAATTTAAAAGAAAGTGCGAAGTGTGTGATGACTTGAAGACTGAGAGCCCATTATCCTTAGGGTGTTATAAAAATAACTAAACATATAGTCACGTTGTCGTTATTCGACGAATGAATAAGAATTTTTGTTGGTTTTATGTCGACATAGTTGTGTGATTAATTAAGGATACATGTTTGGACAGGTTTGTTGTACAAATTATATGACGTTAATAAAATATTTATGATTACTATTGAATTCTTAAGTATATGATAAATTTTCTACCAATGTTTTTTTTGTGAAATAAAGCGTAATAAAAATCCTTATAACATTTAGAAGGACCCTACTTTTTGCTCATAACCACCTAATTAACCAGTAGTCTGATTTTGATAACTAGGAGTTTACTCAACAGCATGAAATCAGGACATAATCTATGAAAGTGTAGCTAAAGATTTATTTGAAAAATATAGAAATTTATAGGTAAAAGTTTATCGAAAAAAATGATAAGCAGTTATGCAATAGGAGATTTTATTCTAAATACACTATACGATTTGGTGCAATATCGTGCTACTACGTCTTTTGATCTATGAGAGATATATGGGTGATTTCGAATCATAAAAAGGTACTTTAAGTTGTGGTAAAGTTTGTACATTTAACGTGATTTAACTTTAAAAATGTTGCAGGAGTGTCACTTTTAAAATAAACGTACCGTGGACCTAAAAAATATTTTTTGGTGTAATTTGTTGTTATAAAACTTTATAAAAACTTCACTTCAGGTATATAAAACCAGAGGTAAAATTCTTATGGTAGACCGCTACCTGAATTTCGACTTTATTGGTGGAGAGCTCAAATAAGAGGCTTCTAAACTAAAAAGCGTTTGGTAAAGTGAAATTTAATTATGCAAATAAAAATAAGGAATTTGAAATGTATTAGTTTTTTTTGAACTTCACAGAATTGTAACTAATCATGATGGTTTGTTTTAACTGGAGCGATTTGTATAATACATTTAAATTTAAAAAACCAATTCTCTTCACATCCAATCATTCAAATTTTAATGTAAATAACACACTAATATAAATTTCTCCGTCGGTTGTAAAAAAATCCGTTACCAAACTTCGCTGTTTCAGATAGTCAATATAATACCTAACCTAGATCATTTAGTAAAACAGCTTTCTCGAGAATAAAAATTTGTAAAAAAGTGGATTCACAGAATTCCCTAGAAAGCTTACACGAGCGTAAACATTTTAAAATCGACGAGCTCTTTCATCTTCCTATATAAAAACGATCTGCGGCCGAGGCGTTCAGAGATTTTTGGTCTATAACGTTACTTCGCCTTCTACGAAACACCATTGAAATCGCACTATCGATCGCTGCAAACGTTTTCGACAAATTAAACATTGCTAGAGTTTATAATTATTGCGAAACGACAATAATATTTTAAATTTTAGCCATACATCAAAATGTACAATACGCACAAGACGTGCAGATGCGAATGAAGATATTTTAAAACGCCTTCAAAGGAAAACGCATTTTGTACAACAAACTGAGAGGACATCGCCAACATTGATTTTTAGTGTGTGATAAACTATGTATGAATAATTGCTATTACTTGGTTGCGTTGAAGCTGTGATTTTCGCACATTGTTGGTTCGAAGTTAAACCGTCTTTAAACTCCATTTGGAGAGAAGCAATGGGCTATTACTTGTGAAATTTATAGCATTATTGCGGCTAGTTCCAACATTTCCTGGACACCTAATTAAATATTAAACTAGTAGTAGAGTATAAATGTTCAATATTTTTAACATGCGAAAGTAGTAATTGTGCAACATCTGATTTTTAACAGTTTTTTTGGGAGATGGCACTTGACATGAATTACACAGGTCTGTCAAAATTAGCAAAAAATTTGCATTGCTTGGTTTTGGGCTTGAATCTTCTTTTTTAGGTGCCGTCTTCGTTTCGAAGGTTGGCAACCATGAGGACGATCTTTATTTTTGAGACCGCTGTTCTAAATATTATAATTTGTTGTTACTGCATCTAAAGGCGGGTTCCCACGTGGCAGTTTGGCTGATTCATTTTTAATAAACGGCGCTTGATTCACACTTTTCAGTGTTCAGTCTGAATTGCTGAATCAGTTCACAAGTAGAACTAGTTTTTATTTTTACTGAAACTACGAATTTACTGATCATTTTTAATGAAAATGTGTTTTCACGTTCATTATGTGTTCAGTATCACTGAATCAGTCACACTGCATCAGCGATACTGACAGGTGAGAACCCGCCTTTAACGACTCCGTGGATTTTCAGCCATAGTTTCATCTCCTTTCTATGGATGATGATGATATTGTTCTTAGGCTGCTAGCCGGGCCCATTGTGACCCATCACAAGCTAGTACCCCTCCAGTTCGGTGGCTGATTCTGTTGGTTCTGATCGTCGCAAGTTCCGGGCACTGTGTGAGAACGTGTATCGAAATTTCCTCGTCTTCCAGACACAAGCGACATTCCGGATCCTGTAACCGACCCAGAAGGTGCGTGTGTCTTCTCATCTGACAGTGACCCGTGAGAAGTCCTGTCACACATCTGAGGTCCTTTCTGGATAATTCCATCAGGGACTTCAACTTGTTTCTTGGAAAGAAGCCCATGAGACATCGCAACTGCCGCATGCCTCCGGCCTCCTCCCAAGCAATATCGGATCTTCGCCAGAAGATACGATCTACAATGGCGATCCGACCGCGCCGGCTAGTCCTACAATAGGTTCGGGTCCTACGGGTCTCTCTTTGGAGCCACGAAGGGCCAACCTGTCCGCCTCCTCGTTTCCCCTAACACCGGAGTGCCCTGGAACCCAAGTTAGACGTACCTTGGCAATCCGCGTGAGCGACAGGAGTGTCTTCTTGCACTCCAGCACCAGCGCAGACGTCGTTGAATCAGCTTTTAAGGCAGCCATTGCTGCCTTGTTGTCCGTACAGATAAATATATTCTTCCGGCGTAGCGGTGAGTTTAAAATGAACTCCCCGCATCGGATGATCGCGAAGATCTCGGCTTGGCAGATGGTACAGTGGCAGCCTAGAGGGAAGCTAAGCCTCGTCCCCCAAGTCGCACCACACACACCCCTCACGGTTTTGGATCCATCTGTAAACCAGACGTCTCCATGCGACGGGAGGATAGAGTTTCGAGAGAATTCCCAGTCCTCCCTCTCGGGTACTACAAAATCTTTGGAGGTCCGCTGGTCAGAAGCGTCGGAGGCACCCAATCCTGCTTTATCAACAGTTCCGGGCACTCCCTCACCGCCTCCCCCAGCCCCCGAGATGACCCCACGATTCATCTGAGTCTGCAATCAGCATATTGAGACCTGCCAGTCTGTGGGCTGCCCTGGCAGCCTACAGACTTTCTATGGATCTATTTTCTTGAATTTTCCTGTGCATAATGTAATATTTGATATTTCTCTCCCCTCATAGGTCTTATAAATTCCAACTTGCTTCTCTGTATTATTGGAATTATTTCTCTCTACTTATGCATACGTCTGTCTCATCACTTCCACGTTGGTTACTCTCTCCACACAGGAAATCCCCAATATTCGTCACTATATCCACATTTCAAACGCTTCGTAAATCTAAAGCGCAATTTGAAATCTAATTGTTCCATGTTTTGTTGGAAAAATGACATGAATCATAAAACGTTGATTGACAGAAACCTGTTTGCGGGTTGCGTATAACGTACACGTTATAGTCCGTAAAGTTACGTTAAAGCCTTTATCCATTATTTTTGAATGTGAAGGTGGTGAAATAACGTATTACGTATAAGGTTTTGCTGATACTTTTAAAGTGTTTATTTATTTCTGAGTTTGAATGAAATTTGAAATTTAGTAAAACATAAGATTAGTTATTTTGAGTAACAAAACTCAACATATGATTGTTTGTAACATTATTCGTAACACTAAAAAGAAATACAACTATCCATTTGAAACTCATAATCAATTTCTATTTCATCCGATAAATTTTAATAGAAATTTTTAAGAACAAAATGAAAGTCATTTAAATCCAAAATCCACTATTCATACTTCTAGTTCTTTAACAAAGAACAATATGCCTCACACAACCAATTTCTACTCGACTAGCCAAACATAATATGAACGAAATTGTTTTAGATTGGTACACTATGGCTTCTTAATAAACTTTAAAGATTAAGAATCAGATAATGATTTGGCAGTAGGTCAAATTGCTGAAGGAAACGCTGTTGAAAAGAACAATGGATTTTTAAAAAAGTATTTTCTTTAGTATTTTGTGTGTAAGACTATTAAAGAAGGCAATTTGCAAGTTCTTATTTCTGTTCAAGCGAATTGCGAACTGAAGTAGTTGCCTCGGATATGGCCGTATTTTTTTTCATAACAGTAAAACAAAGCTATACGTATTGGACCATTCCCTGATATGTTATTACTTCTGAGGCCTTATTTCGTAACCTAATGGATTTTTAAGTGGCGTGCAAAATGCGTCTAGAGGAATTATTCTTAGGTTATACCTCCGAAATGGACAGATTTAGATCAAGGTGACGGGTTGAGCTCTCTTAATTACCTGCAATCAATTCTTGACGTTAGAAGATTGTGTTTTAAAATATTGAACAGCTAAAGATGGACAGTACTTTGGCGTTAATGATTACATGCATTGATCATGCTGTTTTATGGTGTTTGGAGTTCCTGATGCATTACGTTCAGATCCGGTTGTAGACACGTGAGCAAAATATTTTTTCTAATAAAGTAGTAGAACATTAACACATTCAATCCTTCACAGCAACTGTCTAACAGCAAAATGTAGTGTACAAATAAAAAAATCCTTCTTCACCGGTCAATAAACTCGAGCTCAAAAACATTAATTTTTTATGCATCCGACACCAAAACAAAAATATTAATACGAGTGAGTTTCTTCTTCCGGGGCATGGTTCCAAATTAAACATCATTTACGGTCACAGTCTGATTGCCGTTTTAATAATGGTAATCAGCAACGGCTTCTCTCCAAATAGACTAAAATAATTTTTGGGCATTGCGAACAATATATTTTACACGGCAGGAATTTCCAACCAGACAAGAAAAACAACGTACTCTGTCTTAATAATGCGGTCAAACGTCTTAAACTCATAAAATCATCTGTATGAACTGTCTAGATAGTGTTCGATCCTTATAATCTCTCAGAATGCTGTCTTATATAAATAGTGTTTAGTTATTGGCTTTTTTAAAGACTTTACTTATTCGAAAAGTGTCTAATATCATTGAATTTAGAATCAAAACATGGTTTAGTAACCCATTTTATGAACTGATAAGAGAAGTATTTGATGTTAGTTATCTTAAATAAGTTTGATAACATAACAATGTCTGAGTGAAAGAATTATGTCAAGGAGTTAAAAAAGGTCGGCGGTGGTGAGAATGGCATATTAACCATGGTGTTTAATGACATCAGTGATATTGCTGCAAATATTAGGTTAGACATAATTAACGCATCGCCCACATATGGAGTGTTTTCTGAAAATTGGAAATGTTCCTTGGTGGTGCCGGTGCAAAAAGTGTCAAAGACCGACTTCTACTCTGAATTTAGATCGGTAAATAATGTCCCTGTATATGTAAAAATTTTAGAAATGGTAGTAAAGGCACAAATCGAAAAAAATTGTAACACAAACAGAATAATAGTCGGTAACCAATGTTTGTGAGGGTGTTACGTATTGGTGGTACTTTTTGATTTCAGAAAAGCATTTGAAACTGTAAATAAAGATATTTTGATCAAAAAGTTGGTGGACTTGGGGTTTGTAGGAATAATATTGAAATACCTAAGCAATTGCACTTGAAGTTCTGATATTCAAAAACTGTATGTCTGATGCCCTTACGGTTGAAAATGGTGTTTCTCAAAGAATAGTTTTGGGGCCGTTGTTATTTTTGTTGTATATAAATGACATTGTCAAAATCGTATCATATTCTAATATTGAGTTGTTTGCTGACGATACCTTCATTTATATGAGTGGGACAAATATAAATGAGATAGAGAATTTTATTAATCATGATCTTGGTAAATTGTATAATTGGCTTTGTAAAAATAGTAAAAAAAATATTGTATTTTCGGAAAAAAAGTTTAATTTTTAAAATTAATGTAAATAATGTATCTATAAATATAGGAAGCGAAAAAGTCACATACAAAAAGCAAGGTATATACATTTAACTTTTTTTGAACATGTACATACAGTACATCACCAGAAAATTTGCAAAGAAAATAAGTTTTTTGACCAGAATAAGTAACAACTTGTCGATGCAAACAAAGCTATTGCTGTATAATTGTATAGCGGCTCCTCATTTGTAGTATTTGTTTTACAATATGTCAAATATAGGCTCCACGATGTCCAAACTGTACAGGGTGAGTCAACGATAGAGTAAAGTTTATTATCTCATTTGTTTCGGGAAATACAAAAAATGTTAAATACAAAAGTTTTAGAGAATATTCAGATGCATAGTCTAAAAATTATTTTGGATATACAGGGTGGTTCATAAAAACGTGGCAGTTTTTTTAAATAGAACCTTCTATTTTTTAGATTCTGTAAAAAATTTTAAAAGATTTTGTTTATAATAATACCTAAACCTAATAGTTTTTCTAATATTTTAGTTTTTTCACAAAAACTTTAGTTTTTACTATGATGGAAAATTGTCTCTATCGCCATTTCTTCTAAAGGTAGAATACTCATATTTGGTGCGAACCTTCTACAGGGACAACAAAAAACGATTTTTGAAAATCTTGGTTTTTGTCGGATCTCTCCGGAACTTTAACTTACCTTTTCGAGCTCTTATAGATTCCGAGATCCCTATTGTCAAATTTAGTAAACCGTGTAGTTCTAATATGTCTCTTGTTAAGGCTATATGGTAATTTGTCCAAACAACTTGGACATAACTAAAAGCTCTAACGCTAAAATTTTTTACAAACTTTTTACCCATAACTCAATGACGACAAAGTTGTTTACTGCTCCTGCAGGAATCTTTGCTATTTTCTTAACACTTATTTGAGAAGAAGTTAAGTTAAATTAGCTTCTCTGCTCGCAGAAAAAATAGACTGTATAATTTGTAATAATCTTCTTGTATCTCTTAAGTAAAAATCAACGAAATTCGGTTCACGCTGTATAGTAAATAATAAGAGTGCGTCATCTGGTTTCCGGATGTTGTACAGAAACCGCGTCAAAAACCGGCGCAACCTTGAGGTACGTCCAAGGAAGTGGTACCCGAGTTCTGGTTATCCGAGAACCGTGTAGTTGACCTTTATTATCCTATAATGTTCGCCCAGAATTTTTTCGACTCTAACCGGATTGTTTGTACTATTATTCAATCAGCTTTATATTAATAATCGACCACACTTCATTAATATTGTCTAGTAACAATATTGGTTTACTTGCCACGAACAGGTGGTACCTTTGCGTATTGTACAATCGTATAAATCTACGTTGGATTAGATATGGGTTAGTTGGCCTTAACTTAACTATTTCGTAAATTACTGCGACAACGCACATTGAAGGTCATTGTACCTAGTATGAAGGACTTTGTAAATGGTACCACCCAACAAAGCAGGGGAACAAGATCAAAGCATGCTCACTTACACTATCAGATGGAAATTTCGGGTGTGCAGTCGACCATGCGGACATCGATTGTCCTTCTTATACATATTTTGGTCATACTAACGAGCAGTACCGGTTCCTTAAACTTCAAGTTCGTTGACCAATGAACAGTAGCGTACCTTAACTCCCTGAAGTTTTTTTCCACAAAAATTCGTCTTTTGTCTATATTTGTCTGCAGAAAAGTTCGGTACTAGCGTAGAAATTTATTTTATTTTTCTATTTAAACAAAAAATGCCAATTGTTAACTTAATTTGCTTTTTAAAACTGATTAGCTTGCCAAATAAACTAAAAAAAAATACGCCTATGTCCTAAACGAAGTTTTCGCTTGATAGCACATCTTTAAAATAGTAGGTACTCTACCATGAATATAACTTTTATTGTGTAGTATCAAGCATCCACTGAATAGAGATTAAAAGATTGTTGTTTTGAAATGTCCGTTAAAAAAATAGATCGTCACAGCATACGATTATCCACGTGCCTGCGATATATCTTTAGAACTATTGTTTTGAATCGATTTTATTTTTTATAAAGATACTGCTAATCAGTGTTCTTGGTATTTGTTAGTAAATTTGAATCTTGCATTTGAAAGTATATTATTATCATTGCTGCATCTATTTTGATATTTTGCAATTGTTTTTGTAGTGAAATAAATAGTCAAGACGTCCAATAAGTACGTTTTTATACTCTACACTTTACACGGTGTGCAAAAAGTCCCGGACCACCCTTATATTTCAAAAACCAGTGTTAGAGGGCACAAAGTCCTAGATACATTGACTTTTATGAAGTGTTGTACCATTGATAGTCTCAACAACGCATCGATTTGGACAGGAATTCTGAAAATGGTTAGGTTCAGGAAGATTCTTGAAGTGCTGTCTGATCTTTTGCTGTTTGAAAGGTTATAATTAGTTAAGGACGACAATCAAAAGCAAGAGGAAAGTAGAGGTTTGGAAAAATAAGTAGACCCCTGAACAAAATTCACAATAAACAAAACGACTAATGCCTATATTCTGGACATATGTGGAACGTTTAGTAGTTTCTAACACAGAATTTGTCAAGTATTGACATATCAGGGAAATGGTTATTCCTGAATAAATATCGTCTTCAAAACACATCAGAGAGCAGCTTTTTTGAGTGTTCTAACGTATTAAATAATGCCAAATTAGACTGTCAGTTATAATGGTGAGACCAGGCAATGCTTTAGGAGTACCATCCAGAGGTAACTGTGGAAGAAAGGAGTGAATAGGAGCAGTATGTAAGAGTGAAAGAGACCACGGAGAAGAACCTGATTTACGATGTAAGGAAGGAGGAGATGAAGGGCGTTACCATGAGACTGAAGAAGAAGAAAGCGTTCTGGGACGCCATGATTCCTAATGGTATAACGTATGCGTCGGAGTTGTGTATAACGAACGTCTGAAGTGGAAAGTTTTCACGAAGGTATGAAAGAAGCCGAATGTGAGGTTGCTTCGCTTCCTAAGAGAGAATTTAGAGAAATAAGTCTGCTGCACAAAAAGCTATAAGACAGAGACAGTCAACTACTGAGTAAGCAGCAGCAAAAAAAGAACAAAGTTATTGACTTTTAAAAAGTTAAACTTGAACTGACATATTCAGAAATTCTTATCGCGTACTTTCCTAACCATTTCTCCAGCATCTTGCTTTTATTTAAATTTAAATTTGCACATTTAAGTCTGGTTCCCAGTGTATTTTAAACGGTCGAATTAACTCGATATGCCATTTACGCACATCCGTTTCCTTCTATAAATACATCGAAACAAAAACTTTTTACACTGCGTTTTGCATCCGCCTTTTCTGCCAAGCATAACTAAATTCTATTTTAAAAATGTTGATGTTTTCCAGTCTTATTTGTCACTGTTCCCATCTAACAGCAAAATTTCCTAAGACATACACAAGAAATTACCGAATTCTTCTTTGTTTGCATCGGATTTTATCATATTATAGTAACATTAAAACATCTCAAAATTAGCATTTGAGAGACTGAAATCCTGTGAGACTTGGAGCTGTGTTATGCCAAAATTCAAGAATCGGCCCTAGAATCATTGCTTTCTGATCGTGAACAAAAAGTGCCATCAATTAGTGTCCAGATTTACCAGTCTCTGGACCATAATAAAGCAATCGGGACAATGATACGGATTTAAAATCTAAATCAAAAGATTATTCAGATAAAAGGCGAAGAGCAAAATTTTTCAAAATTAATGTAGGTGATCAGGTTTTAGTGAAAGAGGAGAGAAAGGAGAACAAAAATTTCTCGTGATAAAACATTAAATTTTGCTGATGATAAACCTACAATTTGCTCTTCCGTCCCAAAGTCTTATATCACAATAGCATACCGGTACAAACTTCAATAAACATATAAATATAAACACCAAAGAATCTCGTCTTTATCTAAAGACATAAATTGGAGAGTCCGCAGCATTCAGATTACAAGACGTGTTCCAGTTGTGCATGACAATTATTATCAGAATTTACCTGTATTTATATTATGTATTAATATTTAAAAGGCAAATTTTCTTATTCAGCACATGTTATCTGGTGAAATAATGGTTTTGTTTATTAAAGCCACCCACTAAGGTAATTCTAAAATCGACTTGTTCACCAAGTAAACACGTTTTGCCACTGTTAATAGTTATGTGGTTTTATCGAGACTATTTATATGTACTGTTTTAATTGTGTTTATGTTTCACCTATACGTTATGAATACAAAATATCTTGGAAACGATGCAGGTTATAGAGTTCATAACACCCTGAGGGTTAATTGTTTTATTTTAAAATTGGATTTTTGCAGCATTTAAATTGCAGATTTCAAAAGGTCACTAAAAAACAGTAAAAGCAAGTCAGTAGAAGATTCTATTTTAAAAGTAATTTGAATCGCCGGATATTAAGCAGAGGCCACGTAAAACGAAGATGGACTAATTCATTGCGAGTTTCCTACTATAAGATTAACAGAATTTTGGCATATTTAGCGAGAGTTTCGCTAACAAAGTTATCATCATCAGGAGATATTAAAACACTGTTTTAGCAGGTCTTGTTATCTCTTGCTTCGCTTACTTTAATTATAACAACTATACTGAGTTATCAGCGAGCAAACAATCTAGGAAGGTCTTTAAAGCTAAGTAGCGTCTTGCATATTAACAGGCATTTAATTAAAACTCCTTTCCGAAAAGGTGATTTCAGCAGGTAATTATAGTTTGTGATAAGAGCCTGTCATTCATATTGATGATTTAATTATCTTCATGATATTCATGATAAAGAGGAATTCCGACCATGTATAATTCATAACACACGGCAACTTAAGACTTATCTCGAACAAACTAAAGCTTTTATAGACTTCAGTCAGTTTTTAGTTTCTAAAGTCGATTTTCGGACTAAATCAGGTTTCTGCCTTAATTGACTGTCGAGCTCTCCAAGAAAACGCGCGCTTTACTCTTTGTGTGCTAAAGAAACTAAAGGGATATCATTGTCTGGTTCATTGCTAAAGCATACCAATTATCAACTATAACTTTCAGGCTTCTAGCCCAGACAAATCTGATTATATGATAAATAATGTTTGCTCCTA
Organism: Ips nitidus; assembly: GCA_018691245.2. NCBI lineage: Eukaryota > Metazoa > Arthropoda > Insecta > Coleoptera > Curculionidae > Ips > Ips nitidus. The sequence goes on from CM042791.1 coordinate 7,212,514, forward strand.
ATCCTTATTAACGTTTATTACTGAACACGAGCGATAAAGCAGAAATATGTTTATTTTGTTAGTATTTACTTGTTTTCGGTAAAACTAAATGTGCAACTGATTATTTTTATAAACATGCAAGATTATTTCTTTGATTTCAACCCTTATTATACTTCAATGGTTTTTACTTTCAGATGTAAAGGCGCTGTATATCAATCTGCACATCTCCTACTAAAAATTACGAAAAATTATTTAACGTCAAACAGCCATAAATTTAGTAATAAAAAAAACAACTCATATTTTATGATTAGGGCATATCTCGAGGCAGATGCAAATTATAATTATTTTATTGAAAATTATTAAGCTGGTTTACAAATAACATGGGTGTGGTTTACAATATAAACATACTCCTACAACTCGTCCTTATTTTTAATAAAATAACTAGTTATGTAATTATAACATGCGTTAATCGTTACAGATAACGCAAATATTTGTATGAACTGTTTTTGATGGTTTTTCACAAAAACGGGTTCAAGTGGCAACATTTGTAGGCAGAACTTCCAGATATCACCGATTTGAGCAGCAATACGAGTAAAAATGATTTTTGGTCACAGAAATGGTAAAAGCAGCAACGTTTCGGAACTTTTTACCTTTTCTTTGTATTTAATATGCCGAACAAGTAACAAATTTAAATCTTTTCCGAAAGGAAACACAGATTTTATGTAGGTAACTCTTTCTAAAGTGGTGTTGTGGTCCACACCTTGAGTTCACTTATTTTAAATACATACAATAAATGCAATAAGTTTTATCATAGTTAGAGACTAAAAATCAACATTTTACAAATTAAAATACAAATCAAATTTTAAGAAACAATTTTTTTTGACAAATTTGACCAACAGGCACCGACATCAGTTTTTACCTGAATCTAAAAAAATATATGTTTTTATTTATTAAAAAAAAATCAATTTATCCTCACTTCTGCTTTTTCTTGTATCAAATTTTCAAATAAACTTTAAAATTAATTTTGTCGCAATAACGAACAAAGCAAATATGCATTTAAGTTCATTGCCAAAATAATGCAAACATGTATAAATAAATATACCTATGTTTTTTATGGTTATGGGATAGAATAAAAAAAACTCAAAAACACTTTCCACTAAGTAATTTTAGTTATTATTTTAGAGTTTTTAGCAAGGTGGTCATTAAATCATTACTGAGTAATCGTACAGTAAAATAAATTTATTTTATAAGAAACCAGACTTAATAAATCACTAGAGTGCCTGATGCTTTACCCTACATTGTGAGTAGAAACTAGTACTCTATTTTTTGTCATTATCTCTTATTTTATTAATTAACATTTTCTGCTAATTTAATAACTTTTGTATTAACAATTTTGTTCTGCAAAAATAAAGTCGCCAAAAGTTGTCTAAACATACGGACCAACCCTGTACAAGATTCGTATTTTGCAATTTTTTTATAAAATGAAAAATAAAAGAAGTAGTGCAACCCTCTTTATGAAACATGATAGGTAAGCTCCAAACCAGAACAACTGGCGGTTACGTCATCATCACTGTGTGTCATATTTAAGTATGAAATCTAACCTAGCCTAAACTTCATACGTTGCCACAAGTTCATCCTTTTAATGATTGTTATCTGTCACTAACTAATAATTAGTTTTTTTCTCAACGACTCAATAATAACTGTTCTCTAAAAGCGTGTCAACTTTCATAATATTCATACTTTTTTTAAAAAATTAAAAAGCATGTAGACAAATGCTTTTTTGTTATTTTGGTAAATTTCAGCTAACATTGACGGTAAGCCAATATGTGTGAATAAAAAGTAAGTAAAATATCGTATTACTTGAAATTATTCAAGTAATTGGTTTTGTTGTGTAACCCAGAACTCCAGAAGAAATTTGATTTTAAATTATTAAGTTTTTATTATTACTAAGGATGGATAACAGTAGTCAAAAATTGCGGCAAGTTAATATTGCACTACAACCCGTGTGCCAGCTGATTTTTAAGAAATTTTCTTAATAAATATGTTATAATGCATTATTAGTTTGTTCAAAACGATTTTAATGATTACTGACAAACAAACCTTTCTAAAAAAGTAGAATTTTTCTTGTTCTGGTTATTCTGTGTTATTTGAAGACTCCATGATGCCGTTAATTAGAAGAATCAAGAAAATAAGTCTGGACAACCCAAAACATCCTGCCTTCGAGTTAAAAATTCGCTTGTATTTTACATTAATAGATTATTCGAAGTTTATTTGCTTTGTAAAGCTGACTTTTTGAGACACCATTCAATTGTCAAATTTACAATTTAGACATTAAGCTTAATGATGATGAAAAGAAAAATTTACTAAATTATCCGGCCCAGTTTACAGAATTAATTAAAAGTAGGCACTAATTACCGTAAAACGTCAAGGAATTAGCCGAAATGAGTTCGGGTTTCTGTCCTACTGACGTGTCGATATCTCAGTGATGTTAACGGTAAACCTAGTAGGTAAACTGGGTGGTGAGTATATGGTGCAACCTTGAAACGCATTTGCGTCCTCCAATCAAAGGAGAACCCATACGAAGCCCAACACACACCACAACCGACCCAGTGTTTCCACTCAGTTGGGTTGGCACCAGAGACCCAGTACCTCATTTGAAATTTCGACGGTATGGGTCAGATTTAGATCCCGAGCCACCTGCTCCCCACTTTGCGGCTCGCCAGTACCAACTTCTCTCAGTCAGTCGTCCGCAGTACCTCAGAGGTACGCCACTGCACCGTGGGTACTTCGTCGTGCCGTTGGTTCCATTGTTCAAAAAACACGACGGTGTTTCACGACAATATAGAATTATTGTATGTAAATTGAGTCGATTGAGGTGGTACTACAAGTGGTACCAAACCGGTGTTAGCAAGGAGAAGTTGAATTTATGTGATCGTTTTTAGCAAAAATTAAGTGTTTTTGCTGCAGGATTTATTTGATGGAGTGTTAAACTGGTGTGATAGTGCTAAAATGTGAACAGTGTGATCATTAAGCCGGATATATCAGAAAAGGGATTTCTTGCTCTCAATAAAAAATTACTAAGGTAGGAACTACTGTGTTTACTGTTACTACTTTTTTTTCAACAAAAACGGGCAGCATTCCATTATAAGCAGCTCTTTCTGGGTGTAACATTTATTACAACGAGAACATGTTTTTATGTCAATCTTGGATATATTAAAGACCATATTATGCAAATGAGATTACCAGCTGGTTAGGTATATGTGAACAACTTCGGTTAAAAATAGCGATATCTTCGAATATTTCAGATGGTATTGCAACAATGATAAATCCAATCATAAATTATTGTTAACCTTTTTAAAACATCGTGACATGTTTAAAATTGTCTTGAAAGAGAAATTGATGTTTGGTTAACAATTTGTCATATTTCAAAATTACTTATTTTCACAGTTTTACAAAATGCTCTAAGTAAATAAGCAACTAAAGATGCGGGTGTTCAAGCAATTGCAATATAACGCTTAAATTACCTAACACACGGTTGTCGCCTATGTCAGCATTGATATCTAAGAGAGACGTTAGAGATAATTAATGATTTTGATGTTTCAATGCGCTTTGGTAGTAAAATGAAATCAAAACACGAAAAGACAACAAATTGAACTGGTTGTCCAGTATTTTCTAACACAAAATACAGTAGAACCATTTTTTCTACCTTCCCAAATACGCCCAGTTTGCAATACAAAATAATCGGAAAATGTTTCATTAAGAAAATATATAATGTTCCGGTTATTTTTTATCTTTTCCCGCAAAAGTGAAATTTCTTTCTCAAAAACCAAGCGTTTATATGAAATTTTTTGTAAAATAAGCTGTTTGCGGTAGAAACGCATATTTAGAGACATTATCTATTTTAGAATATTGTGATATACGTAAACAGAAAAGTTTGTCCCAGCTTTATGATAATTCTAATTAACAAAATTTTTGAAAATTGTTTATCCATCAGTATCAAACGATAAAACAATTATTGTCAGTTATTTATGATAGTAGTAGTGCAATAAGTCTACTGTCAAAAAATAATAATTACAGACATTATAAATCTACTCCTTGAAGATAAATTTGAACTTTCTCTGTTTCCTTTACGTACCTGTTATAAACAATACTAGAAATAACAAGCCGAAAAGTATTGCCCTATTCAAAGGAAAAGTCATATGCATTATTCAATAAGTTTCATACGTTGCATACATTAAGAAAACCACGTTGTAGTTTGGTTTCAAACGTAAATTTTCGTATGTTGACAATATCAGTAATATTAGTTCAATTAGGTATACAATTCTCTGAGCAACAAAGTATTTAGTATTTTTTCACAAAATCTTTTTAATATTTCATTAACAGGCAGTTTATAACCATATGGTAAATTTAATTTTAGGCGATATAGTTGTATTAACTTTAGTTAAGACTTTTAATCATTTCATTGTAATGGTCTAACCTACTATTGCGATATCGATAAAGTTTTTACTTTCTAAAATGTCGCATAAAAATTCCATTTAGTTGCCTAAAAGTATCTTAATTACTTATGCTCTACATGGGATAATAATCAATGTTTTGTTATTTCATTTTTATTGGACATTTTTAACAGTGACCAAGTACTTATCCGTTGACCAGTATGAATGTATATATCCATACCATATTTATTTGAATAGCGTAAATATATGTTTTGTTATTTTTCCTGGGCGATTACAGTGCTTATCCGCAGCTGTTCATCTAAAATTTGGCCACTTTTGTTAATATTCAAAACTGTAATTTTTATGGTTTACAATCGGACGTAAATCTTTTCAACGATAAAACCTATAAAACGGTAAAAAAACAATTATTCAACCAGTATAGCAGGTTTAATTTCTTAATGATGAAATATTTAGGGATGTTTTTTGTTTCTCAAATGTGGTCCCATATATTTTAACACCGCGGACCGGTTTTGAAGGAATTAAACGCAAATTACTGTATTACTTTAAACGAAGTAAGGAATGGTGTTTTCTTTTGTACAATAACGATCCTCAAATATTTATAAGTTTTATTAGTAATATTGAATTTACGTTTTTTGCAGAATATTGTCTAAATATAATATAGTATGTATAGTATAGTATGGCACTGATAATAGTGCAGTAACTAGAATCTAATTACACTACCTACTTTATAAGTATATTTTTGTGAAACCCACTTAGAAATATACATTTTATGTGGATTCTTGTGGATATCTGGTGTCTTTTTTACAATATTGTCCTCAATATCAAGTAAAGTTTACATGGAAGAACAACGTAAAAAGCTCATCAGTAAAGGTTTACTAATTTTAACATATTTTTTGTTTGGAACTATATCTTCTTCTTCTCCTTCTTTCTTCGGTTCTCCGACTGACGCTATTTTATGGGACTGTTGCATGTATTTTTTTATTGACATCACAAAAAAAGTCGAAGATGTTTCCTTCAAATATATTGACAAGAAATCCGGAAGTGAATATGATATACGCTAGAGATTAGGCTTCAGGTTACTAAATATTCCTATTATCCTATTATCTCTCTGAGAGACAAATTGTATTCAAGAGATAGATAACGTGCCTGCTTTGTTAAATTTATAATTTCTCCGGCATCCGGAGGTTAGCAAAGGAAGTGTTCTGTGTTTTATTGAGGATATTCCCAATTATTTTAATAACATCGTCTTCAGAGAAAAAGAAAAACTTATTTGTTTATGAAAAAAATATATATTGGGTTTGCTTTGTGGAGATGTTGCTAGTGTTTGCATTATTAAAATCGAAATGGCATAATATCTTTTAACCAAAAGCTCTCAAAAATAAAATATATTAACTTTTATAAGGAATTACTAAACTTCTGCAGTGTTTTCGATCAGGTTCCTAATTATACTGTTATCTGCCGCTGCTGCATTGCAGTTTTGCATTTGATTTATAATATAAATAATACGTCATGTTCAATATAAACTAAGGTGGCTTGCTTACTAATCGAACTTACCTGGTTTCGAAACTGTTTTATTCAGGTTTACCACTGAAATTTAGATACTCAGAAACAAGGAATATTCTCTTAACTATGATTAACTGTTTCTATAGGTACTTTACATGTGACGCATCTGCTAAAAATTAGTTAGGTACTAGAAATTAACTATTCTATCGAATAGATTAAATGTTGATGAGTGTATTTTGATCTAATTTGAGCTGCTCACCAATTTATACAATAGTCTTGCATAAAAAATACTATAAATTTTCAATATTGTCGATATAAGAAGCTGGAAACTCCATGAAACAAATAGTAAAGCAAAGCAAGGCAAAGTAACATAACGATTGCAGCTTTTGGCAACATTTTGATTTTGCTTGTTTAATTCACAAATTTAAAATATCAAAATCAGCTTTATGCTTTAAAGAAAGACTACTTTGTATTTTGACTTGTAAGTACACTTATTAAACCGTTGTTTCATTGGTTTTTATAATGCAAGGCTTTTAACGCATAATATGGTAAATATTAATAACCTTCCATGGCTAGCAAGTAAGATTTTAAAGTACAATGAAAACAAGTGCAAACGTTAATTATCCATAATTTACTTAAGTCTAGCCGAATTTTTATTTGTATTTATGATTTTTGATTTGTTTTAGGAAACATTGTCAATGTAACGTTGGTTACAAATTTGCTCACTTGTTTTGTTTCAAAATCACAACAATTTATTTACATTTTTTATAGTCACTGCTTCCTACTCTTGACCAACTTATATTTTGGCAAACATCAAGAAAGTCAAATATGTAAATTTCTATTCCTAATTGCATACGCTTTGTCATAAATTAATAGTCAAGTCGCAGGTCATCATCAATATATCAAATTTCTCTGGTCAGTTATTTGGCTACTTTGGTAGAACAATATTCACCTTTACAATGGGAAAAATATGTCGTTAGATACTTCAGATAATATTACATAAATTATTATACTTGACATTTGCAAAGGTTGGGGACGCTTTAAAAATGAGTCGCTTGAGTAATTTGCATATAACTGCTTATTCAGCTTTGGGTGGTATAAATTTAAACTTTAAAACATTCGGAAGAGATTGATTCGATATTAAAAACACATACACGTTATTTAGAAATAAAACAGTTTAGCATTTGTGAGTATTAACTTTGTTCCTTCGGATTAAATTAATTTTGAATAGTAATGAAAGAAACTACCTGTGTAATAAACGCACATACATAATTAAAACATATTAACGGTTTAAAAGGTGCGGATACATAAGTTGTTGATCATGTTGATTGTGGTTAATTTGCTTTCTGCAGCGGTTTTAAAAAGTTAACATTCGGAATTACTCATAGCTGTTGATAAATTAAGGATGTCGTGTTATTTGCTGCTTCCAACTTGTCCATGCTCTTAAATAATTAAGATATTCTCTTGCCTGTTTTGTACGTTGTTTTAGTTACTGGAGACGTTTTTTAAAATCATACCAATTAAAATTAGAGTAGATTACATAAACACGAAGAAGGTCAAGAATTTAAGAACAGAAAATTAGTGAGGAAAAATATGTGCTTACAAGACGTATCACAGTGGAAATGCAGTAGATACTAAGACAAAAATGAAATTAAAATTCTTAAACTAACTTAAAAAAAAATCTAGACTATAAATAAGACAACCGGTTCTTTTCCTTTCGTTTTTAAAATTAATGTAGGTAAACAAAACATTATTGACTTACAGTAAAAATATCATTCAAAATTAAAACGAAAACCAAATTGAGTAATAATTAAAGAAAATAATATTTTTTAGTTAAACAATACTTGCAACTATAAGAAATGAAACTTGAAACTCCAATAATTCTAGGGGGAACGAAATATAACAAAACTCAAAAATACCGACCAGTAAAAGTGTGCATAAATGGTCAAAAAATGTGCAATATATTTGGATTTTTTCTAAAAGTAACCAGATTTTCATAGAAAACTTATTTCTTTGCTTCATTTTCTTCATATAAAACCAACAAACTTTGGTTAGAATATGATTTTGTGCTTAATTTGAGAGTTGTTATCCAAAATATATAATTTTATTAATGGTTCCTAAAACATGTAACTTTCACCTTGTAAGGTTTGTATGGCTGACAAAACTTTGAAGACATAAAATGGTCTCGAACCCATTTTAGTTCTCTAGAGATAGAGACTATGGTGGTAATGATTTGAAATACTGTGAATGATATGTTTAGTTAATAACTTTCGTATACCAAATATACTTATTAGTACTTGTACATTCATCGATACGAATATAGAGGAAAGGAACACTAAATTTCATAAATCTGACGTTAATAAAAACGAGTATTTTTTTTTTGTTTTCTGTACCAAAATCCAGTTATTTCCTTAGTTTTCATAATGTAATAATGGTCCTTGTTTAGCGTCCTAAAATCTGTATTTTTTTTAATCTTACTTTTAGTAATTTTACTTTATTTTGAAAAGGTGGTACTAAAAAAATTTAAAATGTAATGTATCACATAGTTATTTTTAGATTAGATACTATATTAAGCTAAAAACTAATATGGTTTAGAGATCGTGATTTAGGGTTTCATTCAGTAGATCAACTGAGGCCAAATAGTCCAAAAACGTTGATGAATATTGTTACTCGAAACAAAGTTTAAAAAATATAAGATTTCAGTTATCTTAAGTATCTGAGAAAAAGCTTATTTTGCTAAAAGGTTTTATGAATGGTATAATTCATTAGAGCAAATATTTACTTTGGTTTTAATAATACAAGACTTAGAGAACTACAAAATAGAAAATTTAACAAAAAAAGAGACAGTATTTGTCTAGAAAAGCGGCAATATCCCTCGAATATGCGACGCACATCCCACACTAATAAAAAATTCGACGCACAAGCTAAAATGTGTGTCAAATTCAATGCACAAGTACTTTTCTATCGATTTCGTTTAGAGAATACCTAAAAAGTAACAAAATCAAATAGGAAGCAGAAATGAGTATTTTTTGTTATTTAAAAAAATTACCAGCCAATACAAAAAAGGGATCATAATATTGAAGACTCAGAATATGTACATTTAAAAGAAAAAAAATTAAAACTTTGACTCCAAAGTTATAAACGCAGTAATTTTGATCATTCAAGTGTTGTCAGAGAAACAAGAAATAAATAGTCACTTTTGACAGCTGAAAGTGTAATATTTCAGTTATTTTTAAGATTAACTATAGACATACTTGCATTGTAGTAAACGGCATAAAATGGAGATTTTATTAAAGTTATAGCCAACTGTCATTTCCACTTAAAATAATAAAGATAGGTAAATTTTTGAGAAAACGGATGACATTAGCAAAAAATCAAGCACGCCACTGGCATCACATCAAAAAAGTGCCTTAAGAATGTTTTTTTTGTTTCACTTCGATATTTTAATAAACAAAAAAGTTGTGAGGAGTTTTCAAAATGGGCGAAATATGAAAAACGCCCTCTAGCGTCGCGAACTGACAACGGTTTTTGCCATTAATCTTTTCTCAAAAATCGACCTCTAGACATGTATACTAGTTTTTTCCTATCTATCCGGGAAATAAGGTTTGCCTGTCGAAACACTCTAAATCCAGACACCCTGTACTCTATGATTTTCTTGTTTCAGTCACTTCTGGTTACTTCATAGTATTGTTGCAAGTTACAATTATTATTAAGTAATACTTAAGACGATACACTTCGGGTGATTTAACTTTGGGTCCGTTCTTTGGAAGAAAAGTTGGAAATTTTGGAATGTAACACTAGCCAACATTAGCCATGCTTAAATTCTGTCGTACGTTACGGAGTGATATTTTATTTCAATTTGAAGGTTTTCCCAATATTTTTGTGATATACCAAAGACCATTTTTCTTACTTATTTGATTCGAAAACTAAAAAAAAAAATTATGTTTTTTTAAACACATCATTTGCTACTGTTTAAGTAACCGCTCAAAATCACGTGTGATAAACTACTACCCCAAAATATTAACGAAGAACATATTTACGATTATTTATTATCCGGAAAACTTCCTTAAACAATGCAACATTGTTGAGGTGTTAATGGCAAGAGAAAACCAAACTTTTTGTCGTATCATTGTATCCATACGCAATATTCCATACAATAGACGATTGAAACCCATGCAAAAAGCCTCAAACAAACCAGAAAATAACACTCGCTTTGACCTCATTACACCAAACAACAAAGTCATTTAATACCTGTCTCGTTTAGGATGAGGCCGTTGATTTGCTAGGCAAGAAATAATTTAATAACGCCCATTAAACTGAAGCATATATTGTGTAGGATTCCATGGGAAGAAAGCATGACTGTGTGCCATTATTTATTAGCTTGGTGGTACTTTTATGGAGCGGGCATAAATTCAGTTGCACAAGAATTTATATTTAGTCGTTCTAGTAGGGATTAATTTCAGGTAATCCCTTCTAGAACACTTAGAAAGGGCGCCTAGATTATCGAGAAAAAGCCTTTCACCTGCCATCCATATTTGTAGCTATGCACCGACTAAACATTGTTATTAAAAATTTAAAATAACGATGCAGAAGAGATTGGTCATTGGTCAAGCCCCTGAATGAAAGGTACAAATAAGATGATACGCATTCCTAACTGAATAAGTAGGTACCTAATTAAGCAGGTGCTGTAGAAAGTACTTACGACCACTACTCTTAATGTCAAATGATTTTTAAGGGTGTTTCCCAAAGAGTTTTGCAACTCTGTACCAAGGCATTTACACCTCATTATGATATCATTTCTTTGTGACCCTACCTTTGACCTATAACAGCTATTATTCACACTTAAATGTCACTCCGAAATGAGCTGGTACCAAGCTTTATTATATCCATGCCGAACACAAGCAAACCGCATAATCGAAAACAAACTTTTGGTCTTGACCTTTTTTGAAATAACATGTTAGCTTTGTTTGAAGGTTTTAGTAAGAAAATTACAGGCTGATTGTTTACGTTTTACTCGATAGCTAACTCCGTTATTATTTTGATCTGACAGCTTATAGTCTAAGCTAGAAAAGTTGCAATATTCTTCCTGAATCGCCTGAAGAAGAATTGAACTATTGTCAATCAATTGTCAAACTTTTGACACCTGTTTCGATTATTCTGAATGGAACAAACACCCTGAATTTTATTTGCTCAATCGAAAAATAAATTTCTAATTGCAAATTATGTATTTTTTGCGGTTATAAAGTAACGACTTGTGTTGTTCACGTTTCTTTGAAATTGAAGTTTAATCGTTGAAATTGTAGTAAATTTAATTTAAACCATTGACCATAAATACCATTTAAAAAATAGAAGAAAATTTGCTAAATCAAACTAAATCAAATTCAGATAGTTGTAAAGGCTGAGTGACGTTAATAATGCAGTTCTGAGCTTGCAACACTGTAAAGACTAGTTGATAATAAAAAAATCAGTGACGTGACTTTTAAAATTTAGTTTAATCGTTGAAAATCTGGTACATTAAATTAAGACAGTTACAAAATTTGAATTTGTAAAAAAACACGTGTCGTGCTTTGCAATATTGTAAAAGCCAGTTGACACTTGTCAAAACAGTCACGTGATCATACAAATTGTTTAAACTGTGAAAATTAGACGGTTGTAAACGCGCGTCACGTGACGTTGGTATTGCAATTCTGAGCTTGCAACACTGTAAAGACTAGTCGACACTTCAGGGAGGGTAGAACCCTTTTTCAGGAACCAAAAAAGTCAAAATGGAAGGCAATACTGCTAAATTCTAGGTAACTAGACAGATTTTTTTGTTGCTAAATTGAATAATAACAATTTGTATAAGAGTTCACTCAATTCTTGATAATTATTAATTTCAGCTCTCTTCAGAATACGTACATAACCCTTCTAATATTAAAAATAGTAATAATAAGCCGTGAATAATGCCAATTTCTCCATACTTTCAAACAGCTTAAGTGATAAAAATTTTATATAATCATCAATAACTTTGACACAGAATATGTTAAATATACTTATCTGTACGCAGCGATACTCAAGTATATTTATAACGTTCTTAAAACAAATTATTTAATTGATCTTTAAAATGTTTATTTTTTTAAATAAAAAATTAGTTAAAGTGTTAACTCTTTCTACTTTCTAATACTAGAGTTTAAGTGAAATGTAATTAGCAAAATCTATCATTGCTGCTTGCAGTTGGATAAGCTTTCTATAGCTTCGTTTTCTACACTTTTAACTTTATTTCTTTCTTTTTTCCTACAAAGGAAAAAGATTAATTTTAGAATAAAATTTTATTAGGTTCTATTACAACAAAAATAATATTATAGTACTAAATCAAACACCAGTATGGTGGATACTGTTTTTGTTTGGTTTTCTTGATCAATTAATTTTTTTTATTATTTTTTCATAATAAAACAATTTTTTATATAAACTTATCATAAGCATTACGTGTGGACAGCTGGTTTTAAATCTCTTATTTATTAGTCTACAAAGTTTTTTTTTAACATAAAAATGTTGCGTTGAAGCACTTTCAGACAAAACAGCAATAATAACACTGAAACCGTATTTCCAAACACTTGAAACTTACTAAAAATTTGTGTCAAAAGTAATTTTTAAGATAAACATTAATTTAACTGTATGGTGTGGTGTCAATTAATGACCACTTTTTACACCTACCTGTTATGTAAATATCTTAGAAAACAACCTTTCATGAATACTAGAAAAAGGTTCTCTCCTCTTCTTGATAAGAGCAGAAATGTGAAAAACATCACACAAATGTTTGTAGATACATAAGATCGAGCATAAGATGATGGTTAAGAGTAATTTTGTTAATATGAGTTATATATGTAATAATTGTATTATTTTTCATGAGAAAGACTGAAATTATTTTTTTCTTCTTTTTTGTCATTTAGTTGATAGTTTATTTTTGATAGGTAATCAGGAATTAGGTACCTAAGTTGATATTAAAAGGGCTTGGAATAGTCAAATATTCATGTCACCAAACGAAAAGGTTACTATGCAAATGATAGTAATTTAAAATAAAAAATTGGATTTTCAACTTCAACTCTATAGAACAAATTGCTTGCTATATTTGGAATCCTCATTCCAACACTGACAAATATACGTTTAATGGTCACGTGCCAAATTCTAAACAAAAAGCAAGAAATCTCACGTGATAGACTCCCGTGAAAATGGGGAGAAGCAGAATTACCAAAAACCCTTTTACTTCTGTCCTCTTAGTATAATTTTTTTACTTTTTCGTGAAATATGTTAAATCGTTTCGCATCTACAAAGCTAATAATATACCCTGCGTCACACTTGTCAAAAGCAATTTCGGTTTTATAAGACCTTTTTTTGTATTACACTCAGTAGCTGAAATCACCTATAATAATGCTAACCCAATGAAAACCGGACACCCTGTGCAGTAGTTTAAATTCAATAATTGTATGAGAATAAAAATAAAGAAAAAACAATGATGTGTGATGACAAAAATTATATATAATTCTTAATTCACCATTATCAGTGTTGTCGAAATTTGTTTGTCTTGAGTAGTTTTGATTTCTTGTTGACCATTTATCAACAATTTGTTTTAAAAAATGTCGTGTCTGATTTTGAATAGAAAGTTTTAACAAACGTATAATTTTGTTTTCACTATTTTAGTTAGGAAGGATAGGAATAATGAACTGAAGTTTAATGTTTGTTGCAAGAAGAACTGATTTCATGCAATAACGCACAGTTATAAAGTCGCCCATAAACCAACTGACCTAATCCTAGAGGAAATTTTCCGTTTTCGTTTTCTTTTCTTGCAATATCATAGTGTATTAAATAATTATGTATAGAACAAATTCCTTCTTTTAATTAATTTTATGCGTTACAAGATTACATTTCTTTTCCTACTAGGGTGCGGTAAAGTGCACTATTCCGTAGGTTTTTATTTTGGTAATTTTACTATACGTTTTCGTTCAACTTAATGAAAATTGATACTCGTAGGAAAAATTGTGTACCTAACACATGCGGAAAGCGTTTTTTCCGCCCATTAAAACTGCTTGCCCAAGTACCACTGTCCGCACTTGTTAGGTAAATAGCTATTTTATCTTTAAGTCTCCTCAAAGAGTTACAAAGCAAAAGTAACAGAATGCTGTTTCAAATAGTTTTCTATATTTCAAGTGAGCGTAGTTCCGTTATTTAAGGAGCTATGAAAAAGTGTTAATAACGAAAGTTGTAGCTAATTTCATGCTCTACAAGATTAAATTTAGGTGTGTTCATCCTTAATAAAGACCTAGTCAAAGAGTTACAAGACAAAAAGTAAGAGAATGACTATTGAAAAACTAATTTGATTTTTCAAGTGAGCATTTTACCCACTCGTGGACACACTTTTTCCAATTCGTGCGTAAAATGCTTCTTACAGCACTAGTTACGTAACAATATACATAGTGGTATAAAAATACGATTGCTTCAATTCAAAAAGGAGGTCAGTAAAAAACTTAATGTTTTATAAAAACAGTGTCACAGATTAACTTAAACTCTACAAAAACAAATAGCATTTAACTAAATGATGTTTAACTGATTGTTAATATTCATGATTCCACTAATAAACAATTTGCAATTTACTCATATACACAAATGGAGATAATTCAGGTATTCTATCACCCTCGTAAAAACAGTTACAACTTAATAGCTTGTTGAATAGATTTATGGTCGGCAGTATAACTTGTAGAAAAAACTTTACCTCTTTTACACACTAACAATAAAGTGATTCAGGATTGGCCTAACTTTCAAAGTTTAACTTTAATTTAACGGTTATTAGTAGTTTTTTTTTATAGAAAACAAATTTAATTTACTCTTTTTGTGCCTTACCTACATTGTGTGGTTATTGTTAGAAGAACTTTATTCTGTATTCACTATCTGTTTATTGACAAAGATGGATGAAATATACAACTGAACCTACCATAATTTATATTACTATGCTAACTATTAAAAAGAAAACTGTTGAGTGATATAAATTGAAAGAACAAAATGGTTTCCGCTATTTTACTAACCTTGTATCTAAACGCCTTGGATAAAAATTCTGTCAACAACTTCTGCAGAAATTGATCGTAGTATTTTATCACTATCATGATATAAACTTATTTACTTTTAAACTGATTATGAAAGTCCAATTTAACAGTTATATGTACGTTTTATTTCCGGTTGATTTTTAAGATATCTTATATGAATAATTACTTCATTAATTCTCTTCTAAAAACGTGTTTATAATTTACAAGATCTCGCGTTGAAGTTGTGATATTATGATGAATAATATCAAAAGGTGTGCTTGCGCATATTTTTACTTTACGTCTCATGCAAGCCATATTTAATACATTCCAGTCTAAAATGCTGAAACTGATGAGTAGTGCCATCTATCAAATGCTCAGTTTCCACTAATTTGTCAAGTAGCACTAAGGTGTAATGGGAATAAGGAAAAATTGCTCTGCACTAATTGCTTGCATTACTTTCACGGCCAATTTACATTAAAGTCATTAATTTTATTCCTCTATTATAACTCATTTAGTAGTGCAGTTTTATTCAGATCTAACATGTGAACCACCCTGTGCTAAGCTAAATGGAATTTAGAATTGATTCTGAATTAACACAATAAAACAACTGTTTTCTTTAAAAGGACAGATTTCTTTAAAACGAGCCTAGTAAGTTGCGCAAAGAACGTGAGTTACATTAAATAAAAGTCTCCAAACTTGTTCCATACATAATTCTGTCTAATCTTTCTATGAAAGTAGCAAAATGGGTAAACAAATTTTTATAATGCAACTATTACTGCAATGGCTACATTTGAACCAGTTTTCAGCTGCATATCAACCAAGGATGGGAACAGTTGCACATTGTTACATTGGAATATACTTTGGTATGTGGTACTATCATATTTATAATTTTTTTATCAATTTTACTACTTTCAAAAACAGATGTGAGATAGTTATGTCTGGAGCACATTTAATTTCTATTTTATGCAACTCACATTATTCGCAAAATTAGTTTTTGTAAAATTGAACCCTTTCAAACTGGTTACATAATATAAATGTTAGACAAACTGTAATAAACCATAAATATTTTTTCTTCCATTTCACGATCATGAATAAATTTATTTTAAAGTTTGACGTTTATTTGGTGAGATAATTCCAATTAATTGACACTTTGCCATTGCAACTTTTTCCCTCTAAACACTATCATATTTTATATCCAACGTTTCGGTTTTTGGTTACCATCATCAACTTTTATTTTTCTTACGGACGCCATATTAAAATTTTACTTTTTCGGTTACAGTTTTCTTTTTCTGATAACCGTTATGTATCATATGATATGGTTTAGTCTTGCAATTTTGCGGAAATAACCAAAATTATGTTTTTTGTGTTAATGTGTGTGAATCTGAATCTGTATTATACTTAAATGCATTTTATGTTTTTTTTTTTTAGTAAGTTCCACATTTTTCTCATTTAATGGATCGACCCTTATTGGTTTAGAATTTACTATTTGGACAACGTAGGTAATTTATTGTTTTATTATACAAGCCAAGATGCTTTAAGCAAAATATTATTAATCTTAAATATGGACACCTACTGCTGAAACCCAAGTTTATTATAAAGGATATATTGATATGAAACATTAACCAACTGCATCTGGTTAACGATGTGCATCCTATGTGTACCGTAATTAATCAAAAACTCATTTTCTCTGGCAAATTTAACACGTAACTCTTCTTCGCCTCCGGAAATATCGGATTGAACCAACATGTCGATCAAAACTTAATGGTTTGATTTATCGACATCTACCGGATGTTTCACACCAGGGTGCGTATTCTTGAAACGATGGAAGGGAATTATTAAGAGAAAGACCTGCAGAATGTGACAGGGACTCGTCATTGTCAGCTTCTTCTGACACATTCTATCAACATTTCTCTTGAGAATTCCGTTCCCTGCTTTCAAGAATTAGGTCCCATGGTGTTAGAGAATAATATCCTAAATTGAACGGATCCAAAAAACTCATCAGCTTTTTAACTTCCAACAGTCGTCTGAATTAATTGAGGTTGCAATGACAATCTGGTCGACGAAAGAAAAAAAAACTCGTTGTTATTGCTTAACGGTGGCTAATGACCGTCTTCCATTAAATTTGTGATAAAAAATGCGATTCGTTCGCGTAGACCGTCCAATTAAAAATGAAGGAAGGCGGATGATTTAATGAACCCGCAGCTAGCCTAAGAAATACCGCTTAATTGAATTAGGCGGTGAATCTTCTTAACCTGATTTTTCTGTATCTGTACGATAGACTAATGGTGCATATAAAAATTCATTGGTAATAATTGAAGAATTTTTATTTTATTTTAAAGCTAGAAGTAAGTGTTACGCTCCAGTAGTAACACAATTCTTTTAATAGTTCCATTTTCCATTTTCCTTGTGAAGAAACATAATTCAAAGTTTGCCTTCCGGTAGACCCATTTGAATGCATATTAAATCTCGACCAACAAAAACTGAATTACTCCAAAAG
The DNA here is from genome assembly GCA_018691245.2 of Ips nitidus. NCBI lineage: Eukaryota > Metazoa > Arthropoda > Insecta > Coleoptera > Curculionidae > Ips > Ips nitidus. The sequence continues at coordinate 7,230,000 of CM042791.1, forward strand.
TGTTGTCATAAAAGGAAGAGGCTAGTAATAATGAAATTAACAAACAAACAACCGCTGCGCCTTTGTGGTTTCAGCATGTCATCTGAACAAATAAACATATGATAGGAAATTCCAAATAGAAAAAAAAAGCAATAAAAATATAAAAGCTTGTAGCGGGCACATACGTGGGTAAACATGGTAATTTGTCAATACGTGTTGTCCGGGTGTATTATTAGTTAGTAGTAATGTAGGAGAACCTGAAAAGGTCCAACGAGTCGCATTGTCGCATATTGAGGACTGCAAAGCCTAGAAGAGTATCGTCGGCTTCAAGATAAAGTTTGTAGATTATGTTACCAACATAAATAATTAAGAGACACAAAAACATTTTCAAAATTGTACCTTTCCGGTATGTTGTCATTATTAACTTGCAGTAAAAAAACATAACTTTCTATTGAAACTACCAGCCAGATCTCAAAAGCAGAAGATTCTCAAAATCTTTCTCAAGATCTCTCAAAAAAAAATATAAATTACAACAAATGTTCTATATGCCCACCATTTTCTCGGATGCATAGCTGCATCCTTCGGATGAAATTGAATTGAACCTTCCCTCAACATTTCTGCATCATCCCGAATTACGTTCGCCTCGTTCTGCACCCTACCTACGTATTAACTCTTCCTCAGATTCCACAGGAGTAGCGTAGAGTTTATTTTTAAGGCACCCCATAAAAAAAATCTAATGCGGAATTCCAGCTGAAAGTGGTTAATACGCCTCACATGAGGGTTTTCTTCTGCGTAATGATGGAAATTATGTAAATTAAAAACACCACTTCAAGTAAATCCAGCTTCATTAGTAAATAAAATTTTGCTGGTAAAATTTGGGTCACGTGCCCGCGCATCTTCAATAAAGTGGCAAAACCGAAGTCTTCTGTCAAAATCGGGTGGTAGAAGCTCCTGAAGAGGCGTTACATGATATGGATGAAGGAGCTGCAGTCTTGTGATGCAATTAACTGTCCTTTTTGGTACACCAAATTCCAGTGCTAAACGGCTACTACTAATATTTGGGTCTTCAGCGACCCTGTTTAAAATGTCCTCTTCAACAGCAGCATTTACGAACTTGAGGACGACCCACACGGTCACCGGCTCTAACACCAAATTGCCCTGTCTCCCGTAAACTTCTTTCAATCTTCAAGTTGTCTCTCCAAAATTTTGATCATGTCAATCATTTCTTCATTTGAAAACGCCATTAGCTTTGTTTTGAAACAATTTGTTTTAAACTCTCACCAACGTCAAAACGTCTCTCTCTAATAATGCAGTTATTACAGAAATATTATCATTCTTAATCAAGATTTGAAAAACTTGTTGTGGAATTACAAATTATACAAAAATAATCCAGATTAAGAAATTAACAAGTTTTGGGTCGTTAAAAATGACAATTTTTTTTACTGTTCTAAGATAGTTAGAGTTAAAAATGTTACATTTTATTTATAATTTTTTAAAAGATATTTTGAAAAAGGGCCAAAGGAAAGGTCTTAATTTTAGAACTTTAGAATGTGAGCTATTTTCTTCCTCATAAAACAAACATTTTGTGTACTAAATTTAATAGATAAAAGTAAACTACCCAATCAGATTGATACAGTTTTATAAAACTCTCCCACTCAACCTAAGTCAAAATTAATTTTTGTAACTTCTCAAAATTGGGGTAAAATAACTAAAATTATAAACTATCCTTTCTTTACTTAAAGAATAGGTCTAAAAGTTTGACTGTGTGATTCAGTGTAATTTTCAAAATTTACTCACAATTCATTAGAAGAATAAAAATGTAATTAATGATAATGAAAAATTCATTAAATATAAGGTGCTTAAATGGGTACTTTTAAATCTAAATTATTTCCATAAAACTTAACGAAATGTGTGAAGTTTAAGATAATAGGATAGAATATTTAAAAAGAGTAATTTAACCTAATTGCATGTATTCTTTCTTAGCCCGAAAATAAAAGCAGGTATCATTTATTAGGATCTTTATTTATATCTCCTTCATCAAAAGCAAAATTATTTGTTTAATTCTGTATGTCAATTACTACATACCTATAAATAATATTGAAAGAAGTTTCTAGAAGCATCATAACAGGCAACAAAAGTAGCTTAAAAACAATTTTTTATTTTTTTTCTGTTAATAATAATTAAAATCAATTAGATAATACTTATTGCAACCACTGTAACATAAGTTACCCGAAGTGTTATTTTATTACTCTCACCTTTAAAACGGTTAAATCTTAACTACCATATAAATAATTAGTAATTTACAGGTAAATCTTAAAGTGTGAAATTTCATACGGTCCTGTCCAGTTCAATGTTTCAGGCCCAGAAATAAATTTATAGTTAAATGGCTAAATACTTCTATAAATATAATTCTGAAACTTTTCAATTTTAATAACCCATAAAATTAAACACACACTTCACTTGTTTTACTGAATAATATTTACATCTGTAATTGAAAATTTTAGGGTCAAAGTTATATAGGAAGCTTTCAAATGTAACATAGAACAGAAATCCCTAGTGACAAATACGTGGAATTAGCCCCCTGTGGGTGTAATACAACATGATGGCACTAAATCATACGAAGTAAACGCTCCCAGCAGCCATTTATATGAGATTTTTTCTGTTTCAGGTAACCTACAAGTTTATTGGCTGCTACCTACGTATGGACGACTACGTGTAAGACTATAAATTTGATATGATACTAGTACTAGTACTACTTCATCTCGGTTCGTAGCCATTAAGAATAAATTAAACAACTGTCTTGCTGTAACATTGCAGTAAGTTATTTGCGCTATATTAATCAAGGTGTAAAACCCCATTTCCAAGATTAAAAATTAACATTTTTAAATAATCAAATAAATGCAGTTTGAGAATTATTGTATCTTTAAGGTATTTTCTAAGTGATAGAAATTTAGGCAGTTTTAGGACGAAAGTCAAGTATAATTTTTTTCTCCCAGAAACGCAATTTTCAAAATAAAGGGTATTTAATAATAACTAACAAAACAACAAGCAACTAAAAATATAACTTAAAAATTCTAATATACAGGGTGTTTCATATTCGGTACATTAGCATTGCTACCTCAGAAACTACAGTTGATAGAGCTTTAGTTAAATGGAGTCAAAATTGTGCATTTTATTATTACTTCTGAAGATATCCAACAAAAATCGAAAAAGTCAAATTTCTTTTTTTTACCATTTTATTATTGATTATTTTGGAAAATCAATGACACTTTTTTACGCTAGTCAAGTAAATAATTTTAGTTTTCTGCTCTTCAACATGTCAATCCATCAATTATTAGTATTACAGATTTTTTTAACAAACAAATTTAAGTCATTCAATAGAAATAAAACAAACATGTAATTATTGCAAAGTAATTAAAAAAAACACATATCAGATGAATATCATTTGTTTGTTATTAATACAGTCAACAGATGGCAGATTTGGGTGACTGGTTAATATTATACAGGTATGCAGCAAAACCAGAATTCTGAAGATTTTAATGAGAATTCATTAGCGTCGAAAAGAAATGGTTTGCGCATAGCTTTTTCGATTTTATCTGACGTCTAACGAAGACTACTATAAGATGAATAAGGCAAAAACGAGGTGGCACAGTAAAATTTAATTTGACGAAAAATCAAGCCGGTTTTAAGATGAATTTGAATGAGTTGGTATATGCGGGGCAGTTTCGCGATTGATTTATCATCATGCTAGCAAATTAACAGGTTGGAAGAATCCGCAAAGTTGTTAATGCGACAAATTGAAGTAATTATCGCACACATCTGCTGATGCCTATCGACGTTTAGCTTTATTATAGATCACAACGTGTTTAATTGGAAAATAAAATCTGGAAAATACGCTTTAAAAGATAATAGTTATTAGATTTTTTAACAGCTTAATTTAAATAACGAAATCGGAGATTTACTGTTAAATTTCAAGATAGTTTAACTTAACTGAAATAATTTATTATAATTGACACTTTATACTGGGTTTGGTTTCAAGACCAAACAGTGGTAAACCTTGTTTCCCAATTTTCTGCACACTTTAAAAAAAAGTTCGGTATTCGGATGAACGAAACACTTCTGAGGTTCTCCATGGCCATTTTGTGATCTCTGGTGGAACAATCCCTTTGCCATATCATCTTTCAAGCAATTCCCTGGAGACGTCAAACATTTTCACCATTCTGATTTTCTAAAACCTGAACAGGCCATTAAAAAAACATCAAATACAAGGTACTTATTTTTTAATTACAACCATATTTTGTTAAATTCAGTTCCAGCATAACTGAAATTGTAGTTTTTGAAAAAGAGCATCATCATTCTGGAAAGGACTGTTTGTTTACCTATTTGAATAACATGATACTGTTCGAATTTTCATTTCAAGCATTAAATTTTGTGGATCTTGTTCTAAATTTAATAAAGATAATTAAACAGAAAATCTGTTATGTTGGTAAAAATGTATGCCTGTCAAGAAAAAATACGTATCACTAGCATATACAACCCCCTAGTTTTTGTCAAACCTCTCTCACGTCTCATAGTAGCCAAATTTGTTTGTTTGTCTTGTGCTCGTTTGACGATGATATACATAAATTCTTCAAATTGTATGAAGATACTGTTGGAAAGTGGTATTATTAAAGAGAAGAAGATAAGTGAACTAGCACCAACAACCAACCCAAAGAAACATATACATATACATAACATATTTTGTGACACTCGTTGCTTTGAGCCTAAATTACTTCCTTATTTGACAAGTTACGTCAAAATGTCATAGAAAACAACAGATAGAGCAGATTTCAAGGTTTCCAAAAATTACCCCACATGAGTTGATTGATAACACCGTTTGGCCGCTAGAGGGCGTTAAATTTCCTTTACCATAATATCACAAATTGTAAATATTTTTTAGTCAGATTTCATGTATCTCTTAATCCGGTCGAGTTCCTGGCAAAGAAATGGTTAAAATGTTAAATTTTAGGTCTAACTCTGTTAGTTTTTGAGATTGCAAAAAACCGACTGCAACAGCGTCTTTTCCGGGAAATTTTGACGTAAAATGACACCGAGACGTCAACTATAACTTGACAAATAAAAAAGTTGTATTTTTTTACGGTTCCAGGCCGCCATTTTGAATTTTCTGTCAAAATATTGACTTGCACCTCATTCTGAAGGAAATTTCACGTAGTTTCAAGAAATGACAGACAAAATGGCGTCGCAGGCCGCCATTTTGAATTTTCTGTCGAAATATTGACTTGCACCCTATTTTACAGGAAATTTCACGTAGTTTCAAGAAATGTCAAACAAAATGGCGTTCCAGGCCGCCATTTTCAATTTTCTGGCAACATTGCGCTTATGGGATTAAGCAATCCTTTACTGTTTACCGTCCTTGAAATTTGGCCCCCTGAAAATAATTACAATATGTTTACGTGCTTGTCTATGTTTACTTTGAAACCCTATATATTATAGTACCATATTAGCCTACAAGAAAATGTTCAGTACTTATACTCTATTTACATTGTTATTAAGACCATTTGTTAATGGTTACTGCATTGGCGTGAGCGGTGGTACATTTCAATATTCTATGTTGTTGGCATTGCTGGGAATCCTGAAGACTTTAATGAAATATCAACTTTCTCTAGTCTTTCGTTATAATTTGAATTCTTTTCATACATACAGCCGTAATTACCCCACTAATCTCTAGATACAGTTAGAACTCCTCCCTCAATATTACCACAAAAGTAAATAGAAATAGTAATTAATCTTGGAACCGTGAAAGAACATTTTTTGACCGAGAGATGACAGAGACTTCTTGGCAGCAGAATCAATTATTGTTCCGCATTCCGGTTCCACAAGTAAAGAATAGCCACCAACCAACAAAAGGTTTCTTGAATCAGACAATGCAAACAAAAAAATTAAGAAGGCAATATCACGTGACGCTTTAGACAGTCAATTCACGCCCGAAGAAGAAGAGAAACTGTCGAATGAAGAACGCGAACACGAAGCAGGGATTAATAGTTGAAGAGTAATTAAATGTGGTTTAGTTTATTTCGAAATCTCTTCGTCCGTGACGGCTTAGGAATGACCTTATTCTCTCGGTCTATGCCTCGTGTACAGGTACTTACAAATAATATTATTTACAAAAATTTAACACGGGAAAACGGAAATTACAAAACAGTGTTAAGTTGCAAAGTGCATCACATGATTGTTGGCAATACGTTAAAGCTAAGCACGAAATCCTTCTAGTGAACGAATGACAACTAAAGCCCACACGAGCGCATAATGCGGAAGAATTATGTTGTTTAGCCCACTTGAATTGCTTATTCTTCTTCTTTGGCTTGTGTTAATTAAATAGTGAAATTGGATATGTTTAAAAACAGAAACGTTTTTGATTTGTTTTGTAATTGTTTGTGTGTTTTTTTCTGTTACGAGATATCTGTACTAATCAAATTTGTTACGGTTTCTGGTAGGTACTCAACGTAATGTAAACATAACATAAATGCGTAACATCCTAAAATACGGACTAAAGTCATCACCGCTACTTCACGGACATGTTACGCATTTTATCATGTTTTACAACAATGAGTCGCGATAAATTGCTAAAAAGATATGTATTATGTTGGTGTTACAGGGTGGTCCGCCACGATCCAATATGGAAAAACCGTAACGACCACAATTCTGAAAATTTGGTAGTATATCCGGTTATACCGGAAGCAGATACCAGCTCACTTATTTTAAATAAAACACCTTGTATATTGTTCTTCTTCTCGACCCGACATTTTTTATCTATAAGGCCATGTACCTATTTTTATCAGTTTCTGATACAATATCTCAATATCTCGTAATTTGTAAATCAAACCAAAAGCAGTTCTGACACATTAAGATATTAATATCTATTTGGTGTAGTGATTGGTAAATTAATTAAAGTAAAAATTTTACTTTAGCAGAAAAATTTTACCGGTAAATTACCAGTAGATTACTGGTAAATTACAAATACCATGTTTTTGGCAGTTCAAATGTTTGGTTTTCTCCCTGACTGTTAAAACTTTGTAGTGTTTTTTCCAAATCAGTATTCCCGAAATAACTCAAAATAGTGAAAGTTACGAAAAATTTGCAAAAGATTGCAGAACTGTTTTTGCTTACAGTATACAGGGTGTGCACGTAAATTATGGTGATTTGAGTCAAATTAACTCACGGTTAATTTGAAACTCAAATCACTCCAATTAACCGTCTTGAGACATAAGACATACATTACATGATTGCAGCTTGAGGCGAAGCCGAATTTTCATGTGCAAGCGGCAAATATGTACTTTCCGGTCTTAATATAGAATATCCTATTATAGTTGTCTGCTTGACATTCTGAAAAAAAAATATTAAGAAGAAGTTTGAAAGATGAAGCTTTAAGAAGAGACAACTAGGAAGACAAGACAATACGCAAGTTAATGAAAAATTAAAAGAAAGTTGGGCATTTGCGCAACATCATCTGGTCAAACTATCAAACTCTAGAACATAGTAAATAATTTTACTTAATTACAGTAAAACTTGATTTTCAAGCAAAACAAAACATCTATCAACAGATCCACAATAGCAAATTCAGAACCGAGGAAAAGGTTAAGGTCAGTTGTGGGATTATTATAAATAAAGTTCAACTAGAACTAATACCACGACCTAAAAGTGGCATTTGAAGCCATTTATCTTAAAATATTAGTAGAGATGAGGTTTAGATTAGTGGCCCACATAGAAATTTTAATGTTGCTATGTTGCTAAATCGTCACACTTTTGACTTTACCAAAAGACTTCTCAGCTGCACTTTAACAAAGTAAATAGAAAACATGATAAGTTAATTATTTGTTCAAAATTAAAGAGAAAATTGCAGATATATTATATTGACGAGAATATTGAATCAGAAATCGAACATGAAATACATTAGTTAGAATAGTTGGAACACTAAGATTTTTCCAAGAGGCAAAAAAATTAACCAGCAGGAGACTTTATGATGAAGCTAGTGATAAACCTTTCCAAGAACTGATTGATAGAATATAGCTGGAATTTTTAACTCAGTGCCAATTAAAGTTGAAGAATTTAAGGAGGTTTGGCTATGGTTGGTCCAATATTCAATAAGTATTTATAATAGAAATACTTAAAGTTGCCCTTGGAGCACTAATCTCTCTTCATGTTGCAAATAAGAGGAGAAGGCTTGTGAGAGATAAAGTTCTTATTGTATCTTCTACTTAAAGACAAGGTAATTGATATCTTGAATCAAAATATGGATTTGCTATCAAAAATACCTGGCTGACCTAAGCTAATCCTATAGTTTTTCCCTTCAGCTCGCATAAATATGGACAAACATTTGGATGTAATTGAGTGTCTTTCTAAACTTTCGAGTCTGTCACATAACTCATTTGAACTTTAAACTTTAACATCGTACATCGTACTTCATGGAGACAAAATAAAAGACCTCCAGAATAAAAACCTCCAAAAAATACGGTCTACAGATCAATGCGAGTAAAACAATGGTCGAATTGGATGACGACAGTGTGGTGCAGGTTGTCAATGGATACACAGAAAATACCCTTCGATAAGAATATAGAGCTGGCAGAAATCAACAGAAGGATACAACTCGAATGGACAGCATTTGCAAGACTCAATAAAGTATTTAAGACCAAAAGACTTCAACCAATGTGTGCTACTAACGTTAACCTATGCTGCAGAAACGTTGATACTAAACGGCAAATTAATGGTCACGCTAAAAATTGCACAAAGGCAGATGGAACAAAATATGCTGGGAGTACGACAGCGTGACAGAAAGACCATCGAATGGATCCCCAGATAACAAAGGCAACTAACATTGCTGAACACGTAGCAAGATTAAAATAGAAATGGACAGGACCTCTCTTGAGAACGGAAGACAATAGATGAACAAAGACTGATTGAATGGCGACCAAGAGGATGCAGTAGAAATCCAGAAAGACCAAAGACTACGTGAAAGGACGATATCCAGAAAGAGCGGGAGTGCAATGAATGGGAAGAACAGCAGACAGAACCGAATGGAGACAGCTTGGAGAAACGTCCAAAGATGGACCGAAACACGCTGAGAATGATGATGATGATAATAATGATATGTACCTTCTCTTAAATGATGTTATTTGGCAGCCAGATTTAATCACTTATCAATTACTGACTACTTTAACTTAAGATATCAAAGATAACAGGAGTGAAAATACATAAAGACGAAAAAAAAAATTTTTCTGTATCGCTATTTGTTACCAGAAACTACAGGATGTAATAAAATGATAGATCAAAATAGACATAAAAAGCAATACTGAATTCCTTGAGAACCAATATTTGAAGATGCGTTCGTGTGAATTCGATTGCGAAATGAGAATATTGATTACTCATTTATGAATTGATTATTCAAGTATAAAATTGGAAACAATCAAAAAGCAAATTCTTAAAACAATAGTCATTGAATAAAAAAACTAACATATTATAATGTATCGTATAATCCATAGAAAAATATGTAAAACATTCATTATTTCATGGGAAAGATTTCTTTAGAGATTTTGTAACAATTTGGATTAATACTTTTTAGTTATTTGTTTGTGTTTCTTTTGATGCTGTTTCATTTTGATAATTGTTTGTAAACAACTACTATGAAATTAAAAGAAAATTATTATTATCTCAAATTATTGAAATACAAAAGAATTTGATTTATAATGTGTTTTTTTTTTCTAAATACTTTTAAGGAATTCTGGTTTACTCTTGGGAAAAACTATAGGGATATCTGAAGCCAACAATGAACCAATTTCACCATCGACACTTTTAACACAAAACCAGACTTAACTAATATATTCATTAAGACTAGACATAATTAAAAGACTTTCACCGTGTAAAATCCACTGGTCTTTACATTATTCACCGTAGAAGAATGTGTTTGCGTTGACTGTTTTAGACTCGTTGATATTCCAAAGATGCATAGAGATCTGCGACAGACGTTGAGAGCTTCAAGTATTGATATCTATTCTGGCATTCGTCAGATTCTTATGAAATTCCAACACGATGTTCGGCTTTTTGTGTAGCAAATACTTCTTCCATATGGTATAATACAATTTAATTGCGATTAATTTTTATGACTAGTGCAATATAAATTGGATACTTAATTAAAATACTACAGATCAAATAGAAGTGCAAATAGTAGTTACAGTCAAAGAAAAATTATTGTATTTAAGGTTGCGTATAATGGTAATTTCCTATTAAGACTTATTGCACACAACATTCCGTGCTTTGTCAAGCATAATCTACTATTATTTTTGCATACACGAACAACAAATCACACACTTTAAAATACATAATTGTGGATATAGCATTAAATATGAATTAAAATGTATTTTATGAAGTGTCTACGTATGCTTTCGAGATCAATTAACAAAACTAAAAAAACCGCTAGTTAATAACATGAAACACGTCAGATTGAAGGATAAGAAGTAACGGAAAATTATGTTTTTTCAGTCTTCATACAAATTGTTTAGTGAATACAACTGAAAAAATCTTGAAATTGTAGAGCGTGCCTGAATTTTGGAAATCATATATTTTTAAAATTGCAATAGCGTGTCTTCTTATGGGTATAAACAAATTTAAATTAGAATGTTCAACAAAGTGACCCTGTATCGCCAAAGTAATTTACAACTGTAACAAAAGGCCTTTGTATGAAGAAAAAGTAAGAAAAACTTGAATAAATACCGAAAATTACTGGATTGAAGTTGAACACTTTGAAGACCGAATTTATGACCAACTTTGTAGTAAGTGGAAGGATCCTCCATGATAAACGAAAAAAGCTGAATAATACGCTACTAATATTTTTCTCGGGAAATCCATAAAAATTGAGTCAATCAAACAAACGAGGTTCAAAGAATTTAGGTCTAGTATGTGTGACCAAAGGTGAAATTGACTTGGAATTTCTTTTAACGTTCAAAGAAAAGCACAGGAAGTACAGACACTTACTTTAACCAAGAAAATGGTGAATAAAAAGTAACAAATTTATACAAGTCGATAACGAGAGAACTATGTTCAACAGTGGACACAATTAGAGCTTATGATGGTGATAATGATGATGGTTTTGCCAGCAAGGTTAGCGTAAAAAGTTTCAGACCAACATAAAAGCAACATCCAAGCTTTTAAAGCTTTTAAAGGCCTCTAGAATTCTCTTCAAAGTGTCAGAAGCGTCTAAATACTTTCCAAAGTTCCAGAAGCCTCTAACTAGTGCTGATAACATTCTAAAAATTGTCAGAAACTTCTACAAGTGTTCTAAACTTTACAAAATGCTTTTAACTGCCAGAGGCCTCTAGAATACTCTTCAAACTCAAAAGCCTCTTACTACTACTGAAAACCTCTCAAAAATTGTCAGAAGCTTCTACAACTGTTACTGTGACTTTTTGATCTTCCTCTATTAGATCTTCCTTTAATAATGCCGTTCAATTCGACCAATTCACCATAATCATACAAAGAGAGGACCAATTTCATTAAGAAACAATTAAAGAGACGGCTCTTCTTATTTAGATTTTAACCAAAGACCTGCCAAAAGTATAGTTACATGTTTAAATGATCATCCTAACCAGTCTAAACACTATGCTTTAAGTTTTTGAAGTGTGTGTCTTATAATATGTATGCCGATGACACATGGTGCGAATCTCTTGTATTTTGTGGGACTGGTGCAAATAATCACTTGATATGACACCTGTAGGTATTAGTTCTCCTTGTGAAACTATTAACTTGAGTGAAAGTAATACAATAAACAGACGGAAAATAACTGGATAATTATGGTGTAGGTTGATGAATCTGGTTTAACAATAATTCATGCACAAATTCAAAAAATTTCCATAATACACTACATTACTTTAACGTTTTCAGACAAAGTTACTTAATTTTTTGTGGTGAATCAAGTAATAGTCTTAAAGTAACGTTATATCTATATCTCCTAATTTTATTTTGATTTTAAAAGTAGGTATCACTTGGTTATCTAGAGCAGGTTCTGTTTATTTGCTTTGGTATGATTGTTAATTACTGTAAGCAATAATAACACCGGTGAACAATTAATTCTCTTAATATGTGGACTTAAAGTTGCAAAAGCTTGCTTTGAAACTAATTAAACTACTAATGCATAATTAGTAATAGGAGTGACCGAACACAATTTTGACATTCATTCACAATATTGTCTTATTACCCATACTATTTAGGGGTTATCTACAGTTAATTATTAATTAGTACATCACCATATAATGTAAAAATAATTAGCAAAGCTCTCTTCCAATTTGCTTTTACATACATTTTGTAACGTATCGTATAAGTACAAAGCTAGTCACGGCTAGTTTTAAACTAAATTAAAAAACGACTGTATTAATTGTTTTAATTTATGTGCTCCCATAACTTTAAATAACAAAGCAATTACCATCTGCCTGCGGCATATAAGAATGTAATTAATTATTGGTTAGGACCATAGAGTGAAGCTGGGTTGTAACATTTCATTGGGGCTAATTATTTAATTTTTCATCATACTTTTTTATTCACTTAATTACCATTTAGAATATAGAAATTATTAATTGATTTTTTAGTTAGTCTTTTCAATTCCAAGAAAGCAAATACGAAATATATGCTGCTGAATTATTGAAGCTGCGCTTTTGGACCAAGAATGTTGAGAACATTATGAGTAGAAACACTATGAATTGAAACTGTAATTCTAAAAGGTTAACCCGAATTACCAAAAGAAGATTGATATTCTGTAAATGGTTGTTAAGAGAAATAAGAGTCAGAAGAATTTCTGCGCAAAGTAACTTGAGAAGACAAATGTTATTTTTCGACCAAAAGAATTTACAGCAGGCTTAATAAACGTTTTTTAGTCAGTGGAAAATTACAAGAAGATCCATCAAGATTGTATCTCTAGATTTGTTTTAGTCTCTGATAATATACACTACTTGTTGCACGATGAGAGTAAAGTTTTATGATTCCCGGAATGTGCACATCATTATAAAAGTCAATAAACAATCAATTGATTTAATTTTTATGTTTGTGAATAATGGATATATGGTCAAGATATTAAAACTTGTTTTGGTCTGCGAGATGACGTTTCGGCTTTTTGGTCAAGTTTTTCTCAAAGCGGTTTGGATCCATAAAAAAATCTTCTGATTAAATCTGTAGGTTTGCCTGCTCTGTTAAATTTAGTTGGTCAAGCTTCAGTAGAGACACTTTGAAATAGACGCACACCAGTGTTGCATAACCGGTGAAGCACAAACCAGAAAGACCAAACGAGTAAATATTTTGGTGATTATGATGAAAACAACACCAAACTAGCGGAAAACACTGTAAAGGTATTTGTTTCTGTAATCAGTCAGAACATCAGATATTACCAAGAAAATAGGAGTTTCTTTTATGACCAAGTGCTACACTGCACTAGGAAACATGGCTTTTAATGAACTATTTTCCAATAAATAAAACTCCGAGTATTGTAATACCTTAGTGTGCTGTTAGTTTGACTTTTAACTAAACAGATAGTCTATTATGGTATTTTATGAATTATTCATTCATATGAAAATGCAACTGTGAATATTAACACCATTTTAAAAACTGGAGAAACTGCAAACGAAAGATTTTAGATTAGTAATGGTTAATGAGCATTTGAACACTTATGCAGATATGCTGACTATTCACATCCTTTAGATGAAAAGGTTGATAGTTGCTAAACAAGTGAGCCAGAGATTGATTTAAAAAACTTGAAAAACCGTGATTTTCTAACTGTCTGAACTTTGAGATATAAAGTGAAGCAAAAGTCCGATTTTGGACGATATGCTATATTAAGTAGAAGAGACAAGTCCTGGAAATAAAAAATCATTCCGGAACTATGTTGAAAGATGGTGCAGACAAACGTTAGGTGTTTCAAAAATCCAGTAAAACTTAAACAGGGATGAAAAGATTTATTTTTAAGACTTTCTGACAGTTTGTCATAACTTTGATTTTAATGATCTTTAGGATCTGGAGAACCAAATAAATCTAAAGATACAGAAGAAACATAAACTAACATGTAGAAGTCCAAAAGGGGCTACAAAAAAAGCTGACTTTTTAGTTGACTGAATAGATTGAGAAAAACCGAACAAACCTGGGAAAGTAAAGACAATATTAGACAAAATATATAGCTGTAACTTTGAAACTATAATGAAAATCATGCAAGATGATCAAAAATTTTCGTAATAAATACATGGAGCAGCATGGAAACCGGAAAATAGCAGACAAAAAACTAAAATGCAGGACGAAGACTGAGGAAGATCGCAATTTATGAGCAAGGTACCTATTCAAAGGGCTACATTGAAATTTACATAACTAGGCAACGTTTCCCGGTATGATTTGTTGACAATAGTATCTCTTGAGTTATGGGTTGCAACTAAATTTAATGCGTGGAGTGTAATTGAATAGCCTTATTTTGAGACTCCAGTGATAGTCGAATGTAAAACTTGAATAAAACAATATTTCTTCAGACACTGGCGTTTTATTAGAAAATGCCCAAAGACTAATTTCTGAATATTCTCATATTCCCGCAGGTCTTTTTTCATCCAAGTACATCAGTTCCAGAAAATTTGAGACAGAATTCTTCACGATTAGTTCAATGGCTTTTAAGTTAACATTTCCTATGCCATAAACAGTACTTTTCATTTGGTTTGTTGCAGAATTTTTATAGATTTGTCTCCTTAATTTATCTTTAAATTTACTTAAAAACTTTTTTGTTTTCTTATATATATTTTTCATATCTTTGTCAATCTTATCTTTTTAGCTTTTTACAGCCGCTGAAACTCCAAAATTTACGGTGATATAGAATTTCCAAAAAAAGTAAATTATCTCGGAAATGGTTAGAGTGACAGAAATTTTACAGGAGCTCAAAATTGTTCAGAGTGAGTTTCTGCACCCAGTTTCACCTACTTACAACTGGGTAAATTACCAACAATTCGTTAAAAAACTAATATACAACATATGGAAAACCCATAAAAGATTCCCTTTATGCTGTATGTTGTAAACATTCTGTTGCTTATCATGTTATCAATAACTCTTGTCACTTATTTTAAAAATATATCGTGTATTCCGCCCAACTAAATCAATCTAGATCAATCCAAACTGACAGAACTACAGTAAGCACCCACTAAAAAAAACATCAATAATAATAATTTATCTTTGGCAGAAAGCTTGTCACTTATGTTGTTCGGCAACAAGCCATCAATACTATCTGAAGAGTTGCAATACCCAAAAAAAAAACACATACGATACTATCGTACATGCAAAGTTGTAGATATCTAAGATAAACTAATCGAAAACACATTCAGAAACAGACCAATGAAAAGAGAAATTTATTCAGATCCATTCCGAATTTATTAAGGTCGATCTCCACCATTTTGGAACGCTTCAGAAGTTTTTTTAAGAGCAGCCGATTTATTTGCGGCTAAATAAACATGTAAAGCGGCCTTCATAAATCTCTTTTAATACATTTTTCGTTTGATTGATGATGGCGGTGTCTAATGACACGATTATGATTTTTTCCATTCAATGCCTTTGGCCTGAGGCTAATGTTATTTAGGTCGTTGCGCGATCTGAAGAAATTTCGTCCGTGTGTGTTTTGGCTTTGACACTGCTAAGCCTGCTAATCACCGCGATTATTATTATTAATTAATAGCTTTCTTTATGTTGAATTTATAATTAATTTGTTGAGAGAAGATCGAGATAGCGACTTTAAAAATTAATATTATACTGTATACCAAGAAGGAAGATTGATTATACGAGAGAAGAGAAGAAAATTCCGGGATAAATAATCGTTTTTCAAACTCACCGAAATTAAATTTTATACAGTGTATCCAGGATAAGGAGGGTCACTGTGGGGATCTTGACAACGATTAGAGATACAGATTTGGTTAAAGGGGAGAAAAGTTGCCCTCTTTTTCAGTTTTTCAGATCTTTTGAAAGAACTGAATTTTTTGATTTTACAATTTAATTTTTTCTGACTTAATATTAGGCCTATGACAAAACTAAGGACACTTTTTTAAGTATCTCCTGAATTAAGTAATTAGCTACATTTTTAATTCGAAGAATCTTTCAACTAAACATACATTATGTGAAATGTTTCGTTTATATTTCTAATGTCTCTAGAATTACTTTAAAACTGCCAAATGTCTTTGAGAATCACTCTGTAAATTATTTAGGACAACATCGCTCACTCTAACAACTAATTGATCATCAGATCAACCTGAGGAATTTTATGTAAATAATGTTTTTTTGTTGTTGGTTTTTAAATTGGCAAAACCATTTTATATTTGTGACGTTTCCACAATTTTATTTGAATTTCTGGACAACTGTCTGTATTACGTGGTTGTGTTCCTTCCTTGGTTTCTTCTTATATTGCTATAGTTTGTTAAAAAGTAAGAAAATTCAATTCATATTCATCATGAGTGTCCTCATAATGTTCTAATTTCAAAACTGCGTCCATAGTTCGGATTAGTAACTGTAAGCCAATCTCCAAAATGCGATGAAACCCATTTTTCTTAGCCTTAGTAATATCACTTCCTTAGTTTATTAAATAGACTATTCCCATACCATTTTTCACAAGCTTCCTTCAAATTCTCCCCATTTAACCATCCAGTACAATTTGACCCACCCCGTATTTACATGATTTGTCACCAACAACATTAACCAAAAAACACAAGAAAAAACTGTAGAAAAGATTTACTGAAGCGACTTTCATCCGTCATCCTGCTAGTTTTTATTTCAATACCTCGAATCAAAAATATATAATTGTCTCGACCGGATTTTTGGGTTCCATACTTGTAGCACTTTTTTAAATTAAAACGCCAAGTAGCCTAATGATGATGGAATCGACCTAACAGATGTTTAATGACGTCCGTGAAGAGCGGAAATAGTCGCCTCGGGTGCTAAGAACCATCATCAGTGTCCAGCGGTGGTTTGAATTCATGTTATAAACGCACTTCAATGTCGAAATGGTTCTTCTTACAAGTTTCACGGTCTCATTTCCTATGCTGTTAAATTCGCTGTCTTAATTTGCTATTCGCTTCTTTAAAATTGACCGTGGTATCAGTTTCGGTTTGTTATGTGTGACTTTCCACTGCATTTTTTTACACAATGTTTAATGGTAGAAATGAAGTGGAGATTGATTGACCTAAATCAGATGATGAATTTCTATAGGAATTGCATGTCTTTTTAGAAGCCAATCATTACAACACAGTGCATCAAGGAAATCGAATAAAAGTTTATATAATAATGATACATTTTTTAAAAAGTAGTTAGTTTGCCAAATGTAAAAAATAAGCCAATAGAACATTTTCATCGATACCTTTTATGTTCCGTAAATTCATCCAAGCCTCAAATATTTTGAATTCCTTGTCGTTAGCATCTCGGGACTTTTCTGGCAAAATCTGCATCGCTGCTTCTTCCGTAAGGATATCCTCAGGAACGTAATTTTTATCACTTTATAGCATTTTCCATACGTTTTTTTCTTCAAAAAGGCATCTTTTTCTGCAGGGAAAACTGACAAGTGTGAAAATTTATTGAAATATTTGCTAACAAACAACCAATTTTGACCAAAATATAAAAAAATTCACTGCCAAGACATTTATAGGTTACTGCTACTGCTACTACTACAATAGTTTCACGAAAAATTCTAAAACCGCTGAAGAAGAGCTTCAGTCACTTTGTACAAAATGCTCTCATTTTTTTCATAAAACCTTATGACTTTAATAAATTGTGGTTTTGGTTTCATTTTGCAATGTCAGGGCAATAGAAGACATGAAACAAAGTAAAAAAATGTAATAGAAAACACAACTGAGTTGTAATTTTCAGTTTTCAACTCAAATTCATTGTTTTGTATTGATGTATTCTATTTAATTTTTAAAATAATCACTGCGTAGTTTCTTTGTCAATATTCTATGTATAATAAGTACACCCTATGCAAGTTAAAATATTAATGTTTTAGATACAGTCAAAGAAATAATGTAGTTTCAAGTATTACAAACTTTAAGAAATTCATTCAATACATAACTGAAATTAATTGTTGTAAATTTGTTTGATATATTTTTTGGAATATTCTTAATTTGCTTACTTAAGCGTTACAAACCGTATATTTATTTAAAACTACCTTGTTTGGAACACTAATTAAACAATCCATATAAAAATGCATTATATTCATAAGTTTTAAAAAATTAACTTTACCTACAAATCCTACAATTATTAATTCCGACATGAAACAAATAGCGATACACTTTTCGATCTAGATAACGTCCGAATAAATCACTGATGGAAAACGCGTTACACGAAATGCATTTTAAGACTTAAATTTCACAACAAATTACTGCGCATGGTTAAACAATTAATACGATAATAAAATAGCAAAAGTTGACTATCATTGTCGCAAATATTGTAAAAAATTTAATGAAGCATGTACGGCCATTATGTGTGGTGGAACTAACGATCTAACATTGAACACTTTTCTGGACAAAAATGACGAGTGCATGAGATTTTAATGATAATTACTAAAACATGAATTAGCAATCTGGAGAATCCGTCTTCAGATGAATTGATGCAACTGCGGTTCAATTTCGCAAACTTTCTATATACAAATTTGGTTTTTACTCTGCCACAGCGTTGTACTTGGGTCTTTATAACCAGTAAATGAAATACTTAACGCAAACTTGATACAGTCCTGTTTCTTCAACCTGCACAATTTGTTATCTTCTTAATAACATCAGGCAGCATTTAGCTATCAATTTGCAATTACGCAGCTTTTTATAAATTGTTTTTAGTTAATATTTATATACTTTCACTCTAAAAACAACTTAATAAAGCGTATTAATAAATCTTGATAATAACGCAGTATTCGTCACGAAACTTTTTATAGATTTTGAAGCAATGTTATCCACTTAAACGTAACAATTTAATGTCGGGCACAGAAAACAGCAGATCGAAACGGATGAAGTATGTGGTCGGCACAGATTTCTTCGTTCTTGGCAACAAACACTTAATCGCAAATGAAGAGCGCGAAGATTGCCGCGACTTATTTAATTGCGCATTTAATTTGCTTGAAGAGCGAGTTGGAATTAATTATTATTTCTGCTTCGAGATAAGACCATTGAAAGATTGAATTTACATTTCATTAAGTTCACTAGGTTAGTCGAGTATACGGAATTATGTCTAGTTCTCCAGTTACCTACTGGTATTCAGAGGCGTTCGCGTTATTACTGGTACTGGCTTTATGGGAAGATCCGATAGTAATACAAGTGTGTGGGAACTTAGGACAGCAAGTAATGATTTGCATACTTGCTTGCACTATGGACAAAAACGTTAATTTTTCTACTAGAAATGTATTAACTTTATTGATACAAGTAGTGCTACCAGATCAACCAAACAGATAAACCGCGTTTCAAACCGGTTGTTCGCATAATATCATTTATCGTTATGATTATTTCCTCTTAATGTACTCATTACAAACAGTGGCAAGCAATGGTGCAAATTGTACAAATATTAAATGAAGCAATATCTACGAGAGTCTTGCAGATCTAAATAAATGTTAATGGAAAAAGAATATCAAGTTAAAGATTCAAGGAATTTAGTAATAGATTTACTCAACTGAATAAGACGTATTCTTATGATCATAAGATAAATAGAAAAATTAAAACAGTAAGATTTTAACTTCTGACAGGTTTAAATAATAGGAATTCAATATTGTCTAAAAAATACACTGTTACATACAAGAAATACACGGTTTAGACTGTTACCAACCTGTCATCACAAAATCTACATAGTTATGACAGTTTGGATCATTTTTTGCAAAGACAACCAGTAGTTTTTAATACAATTTTGGATTCTATGCGATATTCTAATCATATCTCATGTTTGTTTCAATCAACTTCACCTAGGTTGACCATTTATTTACACAAATATTTAAGAAATAAAATATGTATAACAGCTTTTTGGCTAATATAATAAGTGTTTGACAAACTTAATCTTCTGACATGCTGGATTACACTCAACTTATACAGGTTACAAGTGAAATTCATATTGTTACTGAGTAAAATTTAAATTAACCAAAAAGAAAGAAATGAGATATGAAGTAAGATTTGAATTTCGCACAGAATCCGGAAATAAAGTAAAAAAAAATCTATTACAAAAAATGAATTAAGTTGTCATGTGATTTTGTTTGATGACGTTGTGTTTTTTAAAAAAAATTGTATTTTACAAAGTAGTATTATGGCCACAAACTAGTTGACAAAATTATTAAAATATGTACTGTTTGAGTCGCTTGGATATTAGATATAAAAAAACTACCAATAATTAATAGTCCACTTTTCCAGGTTCAACAAAATTCCCATCCAAAAGCCTGATAATACAAAAGTTGGGTTGGCGACATTGGTAAAACAATGTTGTTCTTTATCAATTTATCCACAAAAATATTTAGGAAGAAAATGAATATTTCCAGTAATACAGGTTTGGTACAAATAATTTATTGAGAAAAACATTAAAATGTATAGTAATTATGCAATATCAGAAGACTTTGCGTTTCGTCCGGAAATTGTTAAAAACCATCGTTTTTACTAGTATTTTCCTTTTACCATATTCCACAACGTTCTTTTTGTAAACATCAATATTTATTTGACATCATTGTTGTATCTGCTCCCCTGATGCTATCTAACTGAACATCACAACACAATAGAAGCCTTATATATCACCTGTCCAACTTTACAAATTATGTCTATACCAGCAGAAATAGACAATATTACTTATTCTACACTTACAGTAACAAATTTAGCTACTTGCTATTATTTACGACGTTACATAAAAGAACAAATTATTGAATTTTCAAGATGGATACCTAGCTGAAGTATTGCCGGCAAGCGTCTATCAATTCTTGACATAAGAAATGTAGATTTTATTTGAATAACACTTTTTGGACAAAATGATTGATCAGATTGAGAGCAGAAATAGTAGCCATAATAAGATATGCTTGTCAGCTTGTACGGAGTTCCAGCAATACAATGTAATCTACATATTCGCCCAGTTTGCTAGGTTCTTTTATTTACTTTATTTACATTTTTAATGTGTATACGGAAAATAATCACTTTTTGAGTGACAAGTAAATATTCACTGACTATTATTATATTGTAGTTTTCCAGATTTAAGCAAATGTCGCAATTTTCTGACACTGAAAAGCAACTGTTTAACGACATAATTACACTTGCTCAACCATAAATCTCATGGAGAAAATCATCAGATTCATCCATATCTGTAGCTTTATCAGATTTCATACAATGTTTACTTCTATAGGTCTTTAATCTGGAATATTTTCCAGATATCTTATTATTATTAACTGAGATGAAAAACATTGTCTCTTAGTCGACGTTTAAAAAATCATTGCAATCTATACAAAGTCTAGACTGCTATTCTTTAATGATGAACCCAACAGGACTACCATCTACTATTTGATTTGATAATTATTATCGGTTTGTGTTGTGGGTCAAAAATTAGTTTCAAGTCTTTACAGAGTCTTGAAAATTAGCAAAGTTTGAAGGTAATGGATATATCGAGCTACTTAAGTGACTGAGCATACGGAAGCATATATGTCAGTAACTAATGATTATTACTCACCTTCTTTTTGGTCTAATATGCACAGACCTTAAGTTGCTCTCAAATCTTTTGTCCTATCATTAAATCCAAAAATCCAATGTGTGTAGCAATTTAGTTTTGGTTTCCAAATCGGTTCCAACATGGTTTGGAATCATCTGCATCACTATATTTGAAAATAGCTAATTCAATGAAAAACTCTGTTCTGTAAAGTTATTTCATGCAATCAATGTCCAAAGCATTTTTGGCACAAGAATCGAACTAAAGCTTCTGCTTGTCATGTGTGTTTCTAGTACCTTTTTTAAATGCTACACAACACCAGTACATAACCTAAAAGTTTTCCTGAAAGGGTTGCAATAGTTCTCTCTTCTTAGATCCATTGTGGGTTAAAAATTCCAAAGGCCATTAAAAAGGCGTTCGATTTTCTCTGAACAGATCAAATCTAACACAAAGCTAATTACAACGGGTGGGTAATCAGTATACCATTAAAAATACTTTCATTTCACTTCAAAGAATCTACCGTAAAGATGTTCAATGTTTTTAAATTAGTTAAGTGGATAATAAATCTAGCTTAGCTGCTAATACTTATTACATCCAAATGATTGGATTTAATATGCGAGGCATCCAAATTAGAAAAGCAATTATTTATTTATTTGTGATTATCTGCATTTTTTTGGACTATTCTCCGGTAATAGTTAACCAGTCAATTATTATAGTATTAGTGTACTTATAGGGTGATTTCGCTTCATTATACCCAAAATTGCACTAAACCTTCTTCCATCCAAGTAAACGTTTTGCATCCATCAGTGTCGTCACGACATCAGAAACCGCCTATTTATTGCCTTATCAAGTTGATATATGCCTTTACACTCTTAAGTAAATGGTACTGGCACTTAACAGATAAATGAGCTGAAGTTAAATTCTTTAAAGTAAATTCAGGCTAACTCAGTTTAATAGATTTTACACGGATCAAATTTTTCTTCTTCCCTCTGAAGTAAGTTAATTTGACCATTTTTTCCCAGTGGCGTACTGCTTGTTTTGTTTTCGTTTGAAATGCAACAATAGAAATGGTAATCAAAATGCAACTAGCATAGACCTTTTCCGCCATTCGGAGTGGTAAAATTAGCATTTTATAGTCTCGTCTCAACCGTAAAAAGACGAGAACAGAAAAGTGATTTGTCGCAATGGTACGCTTATGAATATTAATTATTTATATATTGAGAATATGTACTTCCTCTGGGTATTACCATGTGCATAGCAAACAGATCTGACGTTAGTCCTATCGAACACATTGGTGTAGAATTGTACGGTTGTTTACTATCTTGTTATTTTAACTTTTTTAATATTTTTTTTTATAGATTTTTTCTTTTGTTTTTAGTCAAAACTGGAACATAGTAGGTTTGGGCTACATAAACTAAGGTGACTTCACTAGGATGGAAAGGACATGAAGCCCGAATCAGTAGTTATAAAGATATTTTAATGTTACTGGTGTATTCATTATGCAGTGAAGAGCAACACTACTTAAGATGAGAGTTGGATGGCTCTTAAAATATTACTACCATTACTACTAGTAAAATATATAAAGTATTTGTGGAACAAGAAGGAATATCCAGCAGTATAGAAGAAACAGATGTATATGTAATACAAGCAAGTTCTTCAATGTTCTCAATTGAACCTTGTTGAAATGTAGTTTCCCTGTCAAGAAATTAACTAAGGAACATGCATAAACCGCTACAGTGTTGGTGCACAAGACAATGCAGGCAGGATGCTGTTAAGACTTATTCTGTAGACTGTTCCTCTTCAAAGCTTCCCATACAAGTAGATCAGTAAAAATTCGTTTAGTCAGGATGTACAGGAAAGACGTATATAAGTATTGTTAAGTTTGTAACTGTTGTAATCATATGAATTGTAATAAAAGCAGCTTTGCAGAGAAGTTCTTAACAAATGGAAGTTTAAACTAATTGTAAATAGTCAAAACCACACGAGATAGATCCAACCAAAGAAGGATTTTAAACCATGTAGGTCTTGGGGGCAACGACTACGTCGTGGACAAAAAAGCACACCGATAAGCCTTCTATTCTTCTAAAAGGACATCCAGCCGCTAGCGTGAGGGCGTGACATTAGCAAGGGTGTTCAAGCTGGTTCTGGCTGGCCAGAAGCTAAAGATTCTCAGTAGTAGCATAGTGAGCTTTAGTCCAATTGGTACCGGAAACTTCTATACAGTGGTAGTACCTTATTTAAATGATACTAGAGGGACATCAAATCGAATATACGTGTACTGGCGTGGCTAACCGAAGGATAATGTTCATTCCATCGTTGTTCTTCTTCAATTGCCTTATCCCTTTTGGACGTTGGCTATTAATATGGCGATTCTAACTTTATTAGTAGCTTGTCTAAACAATTGGATAAATGATAGGCTAAACCACTTTCTTAGATTTTTTTTTCTACCCGGACTCGTTTGCCCTGAAGGATAAGCTGCTGAAGGCGATATTTGTTGTGTCTCATCAGATGGCCAAAGTATTCCAGGTTTCTTTTTTTTACCATGAATATGACTTCTTGCTGTTTGGCGATTCTTCTGAGTACTTCTTCGTTTGTGATATGATCCTTCCAGGATATTCGGAGAACAGGCCAATATATCCACATTTCAAAGATCGAGATCTTTTTCCTAAGTTGTTCTGTTATGGTCCATGCTTCTACTCCGTATAGCAAGACTGTGAATATGTAGCATTTTAGCAGTCGAAGTTTTAGTGGTAGTGGGACGTTTCTTCCTGTAAATAAGCTTTTCATTCTAACAAAATTTGATCTTGCCTTCTCAATCCTGGATTTAATTTCTATGGTCATGTCCTATTGACTGTGGACAATTGTTCCTAAATATGTGTATTTTTTAACGTGCTCTATGGGTGTTTGGTTTAGTGTAAGCCTTTCTATTGGTATTCGTTGTTTGCTAATGCACATCCACTTTGTTTTTGTTATATTTAGTTTTAGTTCGAATTCCTCGGATATATCGTTCACCTTCTGTAATAGACTCTGAAGATATTCAAGACTACTAGCTATGATGGCAGTGTCGTCAGCGTATCTAATGTTATTGATGAGTTCTCCATTCATCTTTATTCCCTCTGTTGCAGACGTCATAGAACGTATAACGAAGGTGAAATGGCTGAAGGTGGGCCACATAGGAAGACAAGACAGACAAAGATGGACCATAAAGATCCCAATATGGAGATCAAGAGAGACCAAAAGAAATCTTAGAAGTACACCAGACAGGATGATGTGGAAAGCATTAGGAGAGGCTTATGTCCAGGAGTGGATGAATACTTCTGGCAAAGAAGAAGAAAGAGAAGAAGCAGATAAATATAAGATATTTATGATTGGGATAATCATTTATGTGAAGATGTACATTTTGTTGTAGCTCAGGGAACTACGGTGACCCTCGCACCCGTTAAAGAGAGAATAAATAGAAACATATGGTTATTTGCTACACACAGGTGGTTTCACACTCTTCGACAGTTTGCTTGGGGCCAATGGATATTTCTGGTCTGACCAGTTTAGTCTTTACGGTATAGTCTTTTCTTAGTCATCTAGGTACTAGTCCACTTTTGAGACGGGGGGATGTTTCTGCGAGACAGTGTTTCTACACACAGTATTTCAAAGCCATTTTGGGGCACACTTATAGCACACCATAGGTAGTTATGTTAACAGCCCTTCTAGACAAGTATGCAAAGACATCAGCTTTAATGAGAGTTTCACAAGATTCTCTCTCTCTTTTCTGGACTCTTTTCCACTATCCTTCGTTAGTGATTACAACCTAAAGGAAGTTAGTTTTCAGTTCTGCTGGGATGTCTCACTATTCACTAGTAGACCCACCACTGTTTTTGAATTTAGTTTATGTTTTGGCCTACATGCAACTCCTCATGGTTCTAATTTCTATTGATCTTTGTGCTTGCAAGTGTTGGTAATAATATTATAAGTTTGACATGTGGCATATCAGTATGGGTTTTGTGGATGAATTTGGTTTGATGGGGTTTGAAGTTGACAATCAAATTTACATAGAAAGTTTGTTGAAAAAGTGGTAAAGCCAATCATGAAAGTTGACGTAAACTTATAAGACCATGTGAATATAACAGTGCAAGTTATGTTCTCCACAAGGAATCGGGATGGGATTTGTTCTTTTGGTATACTAAACATTGTCATAACTCTACGTAAAATATTACCAGAATAATCATTATTTTATGCATATGTCAGCGATTAATAGGAATCAGATTTGTCTTTTGAGTCAAATTTTTCAGGAACCCAAATATATTATTTCAATGCTGACTATGAAGTAATGCGTGTTTAACTATTTAACTAAAATATGTTCAAGATAAGGACGATTTACATAAACAAACTGACCATAGGATACACATATATATTTTATGTAACTAATGTTAGCTTAACCTAACTCAAGGCTAAGTCCTGTTTGTGCAATTATTGCCGAAGTATTTTGAATTAGTTCTGTTTTTCAAAACTTTTTATTTTAAAATGATGTTACAAAACATTATTTATACAGAAAGAGTACTCAAACTGAAAAACTACTCGTTCTAAGATATTGCTTAAAAGTTCAGGGGAAGGAGTAATTTCTCATATCCAAACACTTTTTGGCACGACTTGGTTTTAAACAAACAAGTTTTATTGTCATTTTAGCTGAGAAGGGATGACAGTGCAGTAATATTTTACACTTTGAAGACAAACCATCAAATTCTATGTCTAATTTTCAGCTTTATTCACACTATATGCTGCGAACTACATACTTCTGAGTCAATTATTATATTATAATCATCTTGATGAATGATGGACCGTTATCAAGCACAAAATTGCTGATTCTGAGTTTTATTGCAGTTTAGTGAGGCACAAATAACCATGCTGTTAATTTTAAAATTAGTTCCATTTTCATGTCTGAAAAACCATTGTGTCGCCGCTGATGACCAAAGTGGTTAGTACGCTTCACAGGTCTCTCACCGATTACGAATTATTTAAACGACGATGTTAAATATGCATAACACGTCATGGATGTATCCGAAATGCTTTCCGAATTAAACCAAAGCTCAAAACCCGACAAGTTAATGAAGACTCAACGCTACACACGTTCAGCTTCTTTCAAAGCGTAATTTCAATAGCAGACAAGCCATTCAGTTGCCAATTATTTATGATTCCCACCTGAAAAATCCCTCCTTGACTTGGCAGCTGGTGAATTTATTACTTAAAGCTTTAATCTCTCGATATGAAGTCCATAAATTAACCGCTCGGTAAATAGTGACTATTATATGCAAGCAATGGGCTCATATTCAATTCAAATGCCTCTTTGGTTTGGGAACCAGACAATATCCACGTTCCAAGCGGAGGTGGAAAATTGAATTTCAATTTGATCACGAACGTGATACTATGATAAAGGTCGCACGAAGGTCGTGTTATGTTTACTGGAAAATTGAGGAAGATTTCCACGTATTGTAATCTGTTGTGCTGCAAACTACATGTCATAACCTAGTAATCAAATCAAATTGCCTTGCACAGCTTCAATTGTAAAACTAAAAATAATTGTCTTTTTAATGTACTTTTATTAATTTGCAGGAGAAATGACTTGTCTCATAGGTGCTCCAAATAACATCCCGAATAACGCAAGCAGCATTCGTTACACCTGAAGGATTTTATATCATGTTTGCTCGGCTACTGTAACGAATAACGACCTTAAAAGCTTTCTTTTTTTCGGAAATTAGAGATTCTTTCAAAAAGTGTGTCTTATACATAGTCATCAAATTGTGAATCATTGATTTGCTTGTTTTCGTCATTACATCTTACTGTTCAAATAGTTTAAGTGTGTTCCGACTGTGTAAGGAAAAAGTTTGCACTTTTAGTTAAATAATTTCTTTAACGACTATTTATAGTAAAGTTTCTGTTTCATTCTTGTACAGAATAAAATCTCTTACAACTGATTAAACCTTATCTGTTTTTAAGTTGAACTTAAATGCCATTCTAGCTGTGGTGTGTCTCATTGACCCTTTTTGACGAATATCTGCCTTAGACAACCATTAATTGCAGAATTGTCTCTAGTAGGAATCCTAATCCAATCTCCTAACGGCATATCATAATAATTTAATATTCACGTTATGACGTTGATAATAAAATCAATTGAATTTGGTTTCACTATATTTTGACAGTCCACAAATAGATTAATTTGTATTTTTTCTACTTTCATTCAGTAACAACTTTCTAACGTAAGTATATAAATTTTACGAATATAGGGTCAAAAATGAGAAAGTTTGTTTTAAAAGCGGTTTTAACAGTCTAACATATCGTATCGTCATTCAGAAGAACTGGAATAGACAACTTGACAGTCTGAGGTGAGATGCATGATCGATATTATTGGATTTATTGAATACTCAACGTGCATTTAGTAAACATGAATAAGTGGGCAACCTCAGTGGGTATGGTTAGCCTTCGGACGCAATTCCGGAAATGTCTTGAATCATAATCTCCGGTTCATTAGCAAATAATTTCGCAGATTCAAGCGGAATGAAAACGCTTTACGTCTTTTTGCATAAAACGATAGAGCCACGGCGTCAAAATGAACGAGATAAATTCAAAACAACTACTTATAATGACATGCAAAACCGCATTCTCGATTTTTCTATATATCCCACATGTTTCCTTAAGCTGGGTGAAATAAATCAGTGCCACTTACATACATTCGCAGATTTCGATCGAAATTGCCGTTGCTGCTGCTGTTGCGTACTAGATTTCCTTATAATAATTTTTCCTCAAGAATCACAAAAGTAGGTAAATTCGTTTTAACGTTGAATACAGTGGAATTTTAATTATACTGCATTAGTAAAACGATTAGATACTATTGTGTCACTTTTCACAAAGAAAACCATGTTCATTGAAATTAAGAATAATTCAAATTTCTCAATATCAATCTCTAAAACAACAAAAATAAAAAAGTAGACGAAGGTTGAAATTAACAAAAAAACTAAAAACTACTTTGTTTTTACTATTCATCAGCAATTCTAAAATTTGGTTAAAACCTTCTTTTTCTTAAGTGCAGATGTGATACCCGAGAATTCCAATTTCCTCAAAGCAACTCTATTATTGATGAAGGGCTGTGTGATTACAATGTCTTAATTAGCATAGTAATATGGCGTTGACTTGAAATTGAAGTGTCAAAAAGACTATCTTTTCTGACCTATACATTATTGTCAAAGACTCCTTTTACACAAAAAAGATTTATTTTTCTTTGAGGATAAAGATAACATAATTTGAAACTTAGAAAGCATCAAACTTGTTAGAAATCGCTTTACATATACCAACACATGAGACAGTGTCATTTGAAAAATATGACATGTTCTATCAAAACTAAGTAATATATCTGCTTGGATTGTGGTTATATTTATAAATCGAACGCTGCAGCAAAGAAAATAATTCAGTACTTTTTACTAAAATGTTCAAAAAACGATTTACTGGAAAGTATTCTTAAAACTATTTGATTTGAGGTTTCTGGTCTTGTATAAAAGTACAAAACTGTACAGAACAGAAAATTAAAAAAGCCAAGTTGAGACAACAGCCTTTATTTTCTGCAACATAATGTATGGTCATATCTAAAATTAAGAAAGATGACCCTGGGTTAGTAAAATGTCAAAACCATGGCTTTTTGAACATGTTTCCAAGCAATATGGTCACTGCCAGAGACAATAGTCTAACGTCTTTGGACAAATGACTGCTGGTTTGTAAGAATATTATGAAAATAAAAAATCTATTAAACAAAACAGATGTACCGCAAACAATATTTGAAACCTCCAAAAATATGTGTTTAAAGGAAGGTGAGGTGCATTTGCCATTTTTGTAGTATTTCAATATTCTGTTGCTGGAGGTATAAAAAATCTTCTGGAAGTGTACGTTTTAGAAAGAAAGATTAATGATTGAAAAAGTGGTATTAAAAATAGGAACAAACGTCTGGAACTACATTCAAAATTTTTAAAAAACAATGATACCTTCTGCCTTCGTTTCATGACTCGCGTGCGGTAATTACCGACTTGCCACACTTAGTTACACTTGACAAGGTAACATAATAAAAAGTTACCAAATCAAATACCTAATAATGATATTACCTGTCAGTCGAAAAAAAACTGAGTTAAGTAGCTGACAAGCTTGACCTGAGGATGACAAACCAAAGGAAAATGGATGATAAGGTTAGGTTAGGTTGCTGTACCAAAGAAGCGAGTGTTCAAATCCTAAAACTGAAATGCCTGTTCCAAAACAGCTAATCTTTGTTATGGTTTTAGTTGAATTAGGAAATAAAGAGGACCAACCAACAGCGTGGTTACGAACTAAATGATATACAAAGGCCATGATCAAAGTCTAATATCCACATCAAAACAGTATTTGTTATATTGGTTCTTCAAATGTAAAATCTATTGATTGATCCGTTATTTCTGGTGAATAAAAAATTTGCGGTTGGCCCATTAAAAAACCCATTAAGCGACGCACACGCTTTCATTTTGACATTTGCAGTTATTATTGTATGTTTGGAAGATGGACACCTTATTTCATGGGTTCAATCTGAATTTTAACGTTTAGCGTGCACGAGTTCAAAACATAAAAGGTCCATGACAGACCGTGTCGTATTGTTCTGTAGGTAAAAAAATATGATTATGAGAAAAGATGATAATATGATTGATGTTCCCACAATAATTGGAGTGTGAATAGGATATTAAAATGTATATTAGTATGTTCTAGATTTGTTTTTGAGAATTGGTGTTCATAGAATAAGTTTTTTTAGGTTAGAGTTAAAACCGTATTCAATTTTTTGCCCAAGAAATCAAGCACCATTCCTCATAATTTAAAAGAGGTTTGTAACGAAAAACGTTACTGTTACTGTGAATTTAAATTGTTAGTAGTCAGTAGTGTTCAGTGTTTCTTCGTTGATGTGTAGCACTTTTATTCGAATATCTCTTTTCAGATCTTGTAACAAACGGCGGCTTTTCAACATTACAGTAGTGGGGGCCAGAGGACATCTCTAAGCATAGATTAGATAAATGAAAAAGAGTTTCCGTAACAGATTAATTGTCCTTCTGGCAGTGTAAGCAGACGATTTCAGATCTCTTTCCAAAATTGTTCTAATTGATTTACATACTTGGAATTTCTAAGACTTGAGATGAGAGAATATGGAGGACTGGAGAGTACAGCTATTATTACTCTCTCAACGTTGTCTGTAAGTAACTGAAATGCAAGATAATGCGTCTGGCAGGCCCCAGTACTCAGTATCATCTTCCTACATTTCGGCCCACTGTGCTTTATTTTGAGCGCTCTGTATCCAGTTTGTGGTTATTTTTTTTCCATCGCGTGGGAGATTTTTCCCTGTTTCTCTTGTCAGCTTTTGGTCTCTACTCGAGCAGCCTTTTTGTCCATCGTTCATCTGCCATTAGAGTCGTTTTATCCCGATTTGAGCACATACTCGTACATCCTAAAGATATTCCAGTATTTTCCTGATATCATGTAGGTTTTCAGACAACAAAGCTATGTCATCCGCAAATCGCAGATTTGTTAGGTTTCAGCCATTCGTATCTAAACCCTTTCCGCTCCATCCAAGCATCCCGAAGTATCACCCTGTCGTACACCGATCGTACCGATTCTTATGGGGTTGGTGTTTTGGTGTAGTTTTAACATCCTAGTGGCATTTTTGTAAGGAGTCTAAGACTTCACTCAACTCAACGGTGTTAAAGACACTGAGCATAGTTTAGTAAGAATAAGCGACTGTTCCATATGTAGTAACTACCATTTTTTACTTCTTTGTCAACCACATTTTTATGTTTTACGCAGCAATTCAACGGAATAACAGAACTAATGATATTAAAAATTAAAATTATTGCAAATCAGCCGGTAGGCGTTTCAAAAAAAGCACCAATTAGGCTAAATAAATTACCTATAAATCATTAACATATATTATAAAGCAAATTAACCGATATCTATACGAGTTGCATTTAGTTCAGTTAACACTTGGTAGCATGAATGATATATTCTGAGCTATATAAGATAATATTCAAGCCAGTGTTGCATACGTATGTGGAAAAACCAAAAAAACCTTAGTTAACCTTGGTTATCGAATTCCACAAAATTTTGCATAAATTCAGTTTAGCGAACTGACAACTTTATCGTGGGCCGATGCTTAATTAGATCGATTTACGTGTATAGCTTCGCGATCATTAGCCTAGATTTTTCTGTACCAAAACGTATCTAGATGATTTCTCTATGTAGCCGTGAAGCGTTTAGCACTCAAAACTAATGTAAAATGTTACTGCTAATTGTCATTTTTATTTCAAATGAAATTTCAGTATAAAGCGAAACGAGAACAACTACTTCCTTTCAGTTAAGGTCAATCGATCATTATGAAAATGACACTGAACTTTACAATAGATAATTATGTATTGCATTGAGGTACAGTTGTTTTGTGTAACAACAAAATAAATTTAAATTCTTTTCTTATAACAAGTTGTCATGGAAGGGTGTGTGAGTGTAGTTTGAATTGCGCAGGGTTTACCAACATGGTGGAAATGATTGATTTGTTTTCAAATAATAAATGTTTCTTGTTTGATTTTTTTGAAACGCAAGCAAACTATCTTGAAAAATATTCAGGGTGGCTTGCAATTCTTAATTTAACATAATAGGGTAAGCAGATCATGTCGAAATATTAGTATTTCATGGTTCATGTTAAACTTTACTTTTTGAAGCAATTTCCATTGATAATGGACTAAAGTTTTGATTAATATGTTTGGATTTGTTGTTTCCATGTGTTCCTATCTTGTACTAAATGTATTGTCTCATGTATTGTGTGTCTGGTCATCTGTTAATCTGTCGGTCAACCTCAATGATGACCGTTCTTTAGGTCTTTTTCGCTCGACCACGAGGTTTTCCATCTTCTAGCTATGTGGCCAAAGTAGCTGAGATTGATTTGATTTAGTAGACGCTCTTTGATTTTTAGTTCTTGTAGAACAGCGGCGTTTGTTCTGTGTTCGACCCATGACACTCTTAGGAATCTGTCTTCTTTAGTGTCCATGTTTTAGCGGAGTAAGCAGCAATTGAAAAGATCAGAAAATTGGCCAGCATTACTTTCACTCTTTTTGTAATCATTTGATCTCTCCATATTTTTATGAGTTTAGTTGTTGCTGATCTCTCCATTGCCAATCTTCTCTTTATTTCCTGTGACCAGCCTCTACCTTTGGTTATCAACGATCCCAGGTATACAAACTTGTTCACCACATCATATTTCGTTACGTTTTTGATATTGGATGTGTCATTGATTCAATCGATATTCATTACTTTGTTTTTTGTTTTTTGATTTTTAAACCATATTCTCTACTATAGTTCTCTAAATGTTATATTATTAGTTGTTTTTCATCTTCCACAATAATCGAGGTGTACGCATACCTCAGGTTACTTCTTTCTCTTCCCCCCCCCCTTTCTCTTTGTTATTGTACGCTGGAGCTTATTGAGCTTTGTCAGAACCACTAGTCTCTAAGCAAGACACACCTGACACATGCTTCATATAATCTAATTCCTAGTCGAGATTGGTATGCATGTATTTTTCCATATGATTTTTCGTAAGACTCCTGCTATCCTGGCTGCCTTGTTTACCTATTTCTGTTCGCCATGCTTGAGTTCACCATATGGTGATATAGTTATTCCCAGATAGTTGATTTCAAAGACCTGGTTTATTGTTTGGTTTGTCTAGTATGGATCTGCATGGTTCCCTGGCGATCACCATGCTTTTTGTTTCGGTGGTTGATATTTCCATGTTAACTTTTTCAGCTTCTTTCTTAAATGCCTGTAAGAGCCATTGTAGTCCTTCTTAACGTACCTTGTTCTATTATTATGTCCATTGTGACATTGAACAGCAGTGGACTGAGACTGACTCCTTGTCGTATTCCTATTTTTTTGCTCTATTTTTTCTGTTGTTAATTTTACTCGTATTGTTGTGGTGTTGCTTGTGTTGAGCTCTCTATAACAGTCTCCGTAATGTTCGGGACCAGGTACTCCTCTGCTATCCAGCTTGTTCATGACATTCTCCAGCATTATCTTGTCGAACGCTTTGGTCAAATCTATAAAGCACAGGTATGCCGGTTTGTTATATTCTATTGCCATCATTTTTCAAGCGTGTGGCTTCTGAAATATTCCCATGAGAGAAAACCAAAGTCAAAGATACAAAGTAACACAATTAATGAATCTTATGCGATATCGATACAGAGATATCTGATGGTATCATCAGTAATCACAATATTACATGCATGTGCTATGCAACTCTGCAGGTGGTTGCAATATCTTGAAGAAACCTTATCTTCAGAAGAAAGTTATAGCTGATTTGCAGTTTACAATAAGAAAAAGAGAATTGCCTAGAATTGATAAAACCTTATCGTCATTACCACAAGAATTAGTGTATTGATAACTTGCCAATGTATAAACCAAAGCTAAAAATACTTTCTTATGATATATGATTATGGATAATACGTCTTTATTAGCCAAAGAATCTATTTGCTCGAATACTAAAGAGCTAAGTTTGTTCCTATAATTTTTGAAGTACTCGCGTAGTTCTTAATGATAGGGCAGATCGATCACGAGTTACTCGATTATGTTAAAATCCAGTTAACTGAATGTATGTCAACCTCAATCAGATATTCAGTGACTATTCGTGCAACGTGCGGCCTTGCACTATCGTGCCTGAAAATTAACTAGTCTTCAATTAAATGCAAAAATCGAGTATCTTTTTTATTACTCATCTGTTGCACGTAGTATGTTCAAATCAATACAAATGTACTGTTATAAAAGTTTATTTCAATTTGCTATTAAGATTTACTATACATATAGTAAAATTGCATTTATTTCAATAAGGTTACAAATTGCACAAGTATCTGCCCAATATGTTTACAAATGCTCATGACAACAAGTCTTTAATGATCTAAAACTCTAATTTAAATTAACAAATGGTTTCCAAGCAAATAATGGAGAAGATGTTAAGCAGCAAACTGTTGAAGACTAAAAATTTAGTAATATTTTGATAATGAATAACTTAATTCTCAAAATATGTTTTATTGTTTCAGGCTTTCGTCCAAAAATAGTGGAAACATCAAAACAAGCATTTTCTGAATCATTGCTTATGAGGTAAGTATTTAGAGACATTATTATTAACTCAAGCACAGGGTGATTAGAACGTTTTCGAATGAAAACTGTAAGAAAGTATTGTTTAAAAAGTGCTTTTTTAAGGACCACAGATGAAATTAGGTTGTCTTGTTGACAGAAAGCAAAAAAATAATAATAAATCATGTTTCCACAATATTATCTTTGGAACGTTTAGAGGGCTGCGTGAATAATTTGTCACATTTCTTTTTAAATAATTTAAAAAGGCATGTCATTTACTTCAGTAAAAGGAAATGTAGTAATAAAGCCATCATCGTTTACTTATTCCAAACTGGTATTTTTCATAATAATTATTGTTATTGCATGCACGAAAGCAATTATTGGTACCAAAATTGCTCCAAAATCGAAACCTATAATTTCTTGTTACTTCTGAAAGGTAAGTGTTCTGCACAAAGCATAAAGAAAAAAACTGATATGGAAAAAAAACTAATTGACAAGCTTCAAGTATGAAACGTTGTTTTCGGCGTTGCTCTACAACTTTTTAAGCCCTGAAGCAAAAACTTGAAGAAAGATATTGAAGAATCTGTTAAGAATTAAACTCAGACAGTCCGAAGTACTGTCTGTACCACCGTTATTGATGCTTCTCGTGTCATAAAAAGTGCGAAAAGAGATTAAGAAAAGAAACCAACACACCATCTCACTCTTCGTCGTAAATAAACCCCTGTAGGCTAAACCACGCTTCGCACGTCAGCAAAATCGCAGTCATAAATAAGAAATGCCATTTCTGCAATTTAAACGTATCAAAATACGGTGTAATTCGCGTTAAAAGTACCGAACTTTCTACTGCGATCATTACCAAGTAATGTCACATCTTACCAGAAATTATCGTACGTCACTGATATGTTGCGTGACCACGATAAATTAACATAACTCGCCATATCGAATAGTTTTACATGCTCGACCTGTCATAACAATTAAACGGGGTACGTAAATCTCTGATATATTTTGTTTTATTTAATTCAGTGATTCACCGTTAACGCAAAAAAGTTTTAGGTAAACAAAAAATTTAATATGCCAAAAAAATCTTATTATAAGAGCACGGAGGAGAAAATCTTCTTTAGAAAAGACTTAGGAAACAGGTATCTGCACTAATAAGACTTTGATTTATCCAAACCCAAACAAACCCAATAAAACGTTATGTGGAGTAATTTAAGTGAAGCAATTTATATAAAAATGTTCTTTATTTCTTCTATACTGTTTGAAGTAATCATCTAAACTAGAATTTAATATTACTACAACACACCACTTAATATACAACTGGATTGTAGTATATTAAATTGCACCACTTTACAAATTATAGAATTTCCTCAAAAGCGTTTTAAAAATTTACAGAATTTACTTAAAATTTCTCAGATTTTTTGAAGATTTGCTTTGATTCCACTTTGTTACATTTTACAAATCCTTTAGGTGTCCATGTAAAATACTATTATTACTTCTACTCAACATGGAATTGCTGATCTCAAAACGAATAAAATTTAGTATAGCAAAATATTTAATATGCAGATGATACAGCGTTAATATTATCCCAAAAGATGCAATGGCTTCTTAAGGCAGCGAGACATATACACAAATAATAACCCCTTTAATTGTAAAATTACTTGTAGATGAACTACTCTTCAGATTCTGAGTAAGTAGTCTATTAATTAATTTTGTATTTATCTATATCTTAAAGACATCGGTCACAGAATGAATAAATTAATATATTAGAATCAAATTATATTCAAAATTGGTTTACTAGTTAAGTTTTCCGAAAACTGTTTACTTTTATTAGATGTGGAATCTAAACATCTTCTTTGTATGACTCAATTGATGGTTTCGAATCAATTCGTTTCCGTGCGTAAAAAACCTTTTCTGCCGACGAGCGAACAACATCAAAATGGCTTAATTGTCCATCAAGAGTGGTTATTTCTTGGAGAGGATTTCCAACTTGTAAAACGTACATGGAAAATGGTCGTCTCGCAATTTACTGATTAAGGTTATGGTGGCTTTTATTAGCAGCCACTTAGACGACGTCTAATGTTTTCTGGCCGCATCAGTTTTAATTAGGATTACGGCAAGTGTTGTGGGAAAATAAAAAAAACTCGACTCGTTTTAACGAGCAAAGTGTTGATTTGACATCGATTTTGAAATTTTTTTGTGTCGCAAGTGGACCTCAATTTTAATGAATTACCACAGAATGCTGCATACCCACGTTAATTGAAAATTCTTGTTTTATATACACGTATAGAATCATTTTATTTTAAAGTTCATTTTAAATTGTCAGTAAACTGAAAAAGGATTTGGATGGAAAAAATCGTCATAAATTACCATTAACAGACGTGGAGATAACGCTTTAAAGATAGAGCTTTCAGTACTTTCACAAGTCACTGCATTATTATAGATGTTCTGCTTTTATGCTAAATCAGCCATAAGAGCAATGAATTTTCATCAAGTTGTGGCCGTAATTGGTGTTATTGTCTTTAATGACTAAAATATTAAAGAATATATTGGTTGAAGCTTTCCCTAAAAACTGTTCTTTGCAGATGATACAATGCAGTATAAGTTTAACAGACTTGCACCAAATTCACACACAGATGAGAACAAACACCTCTGTAACATATTTAAATGTGTGGTGATAATGTAAGTTAGAGTTCTGTGTATTTGCAAAAAAAAAGAAAAATTAGCAAAACTTTGAAAATGTTGAATATTTGTAAAAAGGGAGCACATCCCTTTTTAGGAGGGTTGTAGTCTTGGAATCCAATTTGAGTTTTAATGCCCACATGAATTGTGTTATAATTAAATTTTCACCAAAGTTGGATTTTGTTACGAGTAGGTAAAAGTTTGTCTTTTAGCAAAAAATTGTGCCTTTACAATGCAATTTCACTTCCCTGTTAGCAAAACTATTCAACATACTGTCAATTAGACTGAAGTTTAATATGAATATGTTTATGTTTGTGATGGAGCACCACTTATTACCTGGCTATATCTATGATAAGTTCAAACGAGATATGTTGTTGTTAAAGATATTGATTATATCCCGAGACTGCACAGATTTTATTTTTATGGATAGATGTAATTCAAATCAAATACGTAACTCTGTTTTTTGTGTAAAAGCTCTGTTAAATCATCTACATTAAATGTTTTTAATATTAAGTATGTAAGTCATAATTATTGTAAAATGTATTTCTTTTGGAATGTCTGATTCTTTTTGTATTTTTTGTATTTCAATCAAACTGGTGGTACTGGTGGTCACTAAAACTAAGAGAAAAAGTTTTTTTTAAAGTTTAGACTGTTAGACAATTAGAATTTAATAAAGTACGTCACTTAGTTTGTTTTGGTGGGTGAGCTTAATTAATATTATCAAAGAATGCGTCTGAAGAGGTCTTAAGACGAAACCCAACTAACTTTGTTATAATTACTTACAAACAGTCTTTACTGACTCATTGCAAAAGCCTCGTTATTTCAAACAGAAAAAAGAAATTTGATGCAGTTTACACTGTCATAAGTTTGATTTATTGGCTGAATGCTAGTGTGAAAAGCCTTGACTTTTACGTTTATAAGTTGTATTATACTGGGTTGTTAATTAAACGGTATCTTTATTTGGTTTCATTGAGACGTAATCGAGGTTTATACATTGCTGTACTAGTCTCGACTAAAGAATTTTTATTTTTTTAGGATCGATTAGACTTTTCCAATGTGAAATTTTTGGACGCGAACGAAGACGCATCAAAAATTGTCAAAAATTTCTCTGAAAATGTAAATAACAAATTTTAGACGCAATTGTAAGTCAAAAAAAATATTTCAATAACTAACAGTTAATCTTCAAATTAAGTTTAATGCCTTTGGTACAAAATTAATTGATGCCATACATTCAAATCAAAAAACCTGCACCTCAACATCTAAATTATGATATTAAATAATTAAGAACCAAACAGATTTAGCACGAGAAAAGATTGTATGTGATGTATCACGTTCTTAATCTGTAATTTAATATTTAAATTCAAAAATATAATTAACGTATTTATCATCGTTAAAATATCTGAGGTCATTCACGAAGCCTAATAATTTGAGACTGAAAAAGTAGCTGTTAATTAAATAAATTAATAAAATTGTAGGGTGCCGTTTTAGCTAATTGGATAGTGTTCTATATCTCCATATTTCATATTACACTTAAGCCAAAAAAAAAGTACTGTTACAATACTTTACAAAAGAAGTTTCTAAAATAGAAAACCTGAATAAAAACGTAATTTAAATGTTTAATTTCAAACAGTTCTAAAAACACAAAATGCTGCTTTTTAACCTGTCTTTCCTACCCTGCTGACATAGAGGTTGTCCACAAAGCGTTTGACAATTCCAATATAGAACCTTTTGACAAAAGAAATAATAACTCGGTTCATTTTCGATTTTCAGGAAATAAAAGAAAAACCCAAAAATGTTCCTTTTTGAGCTGTCTTACCTAATTTGCTCAAGAGAAAAACATAATTGACAAAGGTAAAGTTTTGCAATGCCAATCCCATGTCATATCAGCTGGGCGTTTGGCAATGCACGCAAGTATAAGTAGACCCTTTTGGCATAGCAGGAGAAATAGTCATAACTTTTTTAGTAGGGTGTTTTTTAGTAATTTTTTGAGTTTTATCGGAGGCAATACCAAAAGAGCTCGGATTCAACCGGATAATTTTTGTGCTTTTCTTAGAACACTTTCTTTTTGGTGTAACTGCACGAGTCCTGTTGTAACTAAATCACGAGAGCGTAGCTCGAGTGATTTTGCCAAACAGGTCGAGTTTTGTACCATAAAGAAAGTATGAGAAGACAAACGAAAAAATTATCCTATTCAATATCTGAGCTCGAATGGTATTTGATAAGACAATGCCATGAATATAATCAATAATATAATAAGACTGCGACTTCCTTGTACTGGCAGAAATATTTTTTTCTGTTTTTTTTTATTTTCTGTAGTAGAACTCTATTACTAACTAACACTAAGCTCTAAAAAACACTCTAAATATTCCTGTTCTATCTGTTTTTCCAACTTTAATAAATAGAAAACGCGCTGTTGACAAATGTGTTCAGAGGACGTCGCAAAATGTAGATCCAATATAGATTCTTTAGACATAGCAAATAAAATCGTTCCAATTGGTTATTTTTGGGTTTTTAGTAAGATTAAAATGTTCCTTTTAAGCTGCCCTTGTCTTATCTTGCGTAACTTTGAAATGCAAGATTGCATATCTATGTAGACTTTTGGTACAGCAAAAGAAACAGCCATAACCGAAGTATTTTTGCACTTTG
This sequence comes from Ips nitidus, assembly GCA_018691245.2. NCBI lineage: Eukaryota > Metazoa > Arthropoda > Insecta > Coleoptera > Curculionidae > Ips > Ips nitidus. Next base: position 7,270,140 of record CM042791.1, read on the forward strand.
GGCAATCTTAAAAAACATAAAATATTTTTTCTTTAGCCGGTATTTCGAAAATGCAAAGCCGAAGAAGCATCAGACATCCTTTTGATATACCAATTGGTTGTTTTTGCATTCTCAACGAACTGTGTAAAAGCTCTACATCATTATATTTTAGTCCTTATAAAATACTCTACCACTGAAACTTCCATCTGTTGAAAGGATCTAGCCCAAACCATATTTTTTTACACCTTAACTAACACCCCGACTGTAAAATAGCCATATTTTAGCAATCTAAATGCTTAAAATCTTTTCTGGAACATGGCGATTTCTAAAACAACGTTCCTTGAGGCTAAGTCTTTCAGAACAAGTTAAAGGATGATGTCTTACACAAAGTAAATGCCAGTTCTCTTGGAAAAAAATTACCATTAAATATGATTAATGACAAAAAAAATAAGAAACTCAAAAAATCATTCCAGAAACTTCTACAACTCTAAACTTTCCAAGAAACTTGCGATATTTGGCAGAAGTCTCTAGAATCAATCAATCAACCAACTATTTCATGCAAATAATGGGGTTTTCTTAATAGTTATAATGACATCATAAAAATTTTGTTTGAATTTCAATGTTTACATAAAAACAAGGCATACACTTCTTGGGAGTATTTCTCGAAAGTAGGCAGTACGTGACCCAAGTTTAGCAACTATAATTTTAATAGGTGCTTTAAATGGCTCGCAAGGCGACATTATAACGCATGTATCATAGTTCACCAATAAACATCAGTGACGATTTACAGCTTTCAGCAAACGCATGCAATTCTTACGTAATTATAATAACCCACACAAATATTGAGAAGTTAATTAATGTCAACGACTTTTTAGCATTTTAAAGATATGATCTTGCACGAACATAATAGGCATTATACAGCTTACTGGCATTATAATGTGTTTTAGAACTTTACGAGAATGCTCTTTTAGTAGGTACTTGTTTGTATTTTTAGTATCATGGATTTTTTTATAAGGGTTTTGTTGTTAGATTTTAATAAAATTTCAATTTTTATCACTCTTTCTTGTCTAAAATCTAATCAATAATTTAATTTGTAAGAGCTAAGTTATATCTCACAAACAGTCTATAACCTGTTTTGAACAATTATTATGATGAAGTTCTTGTGATGTGAGTAAAAATTCAAGCATAACTATGGATTAAGAAGTTTCTACTTAACAAAAATAATCATATTATAACCAAAAAAGTATACTATTTTAGTATGACTTTTAGGATTTTTGATTGACAATAATGTACACATATTTTGATATCAATAACAATAAGATTCTGTAAATAATCCAGAAGCCACTAATATGTTATTCAACAATTTATATAGAACTAAGTATAAATTTTGAGTAAAGTTTTTGGAAAGCAGTTTTTGTCAAAGTTTTTCTCTTCGTTTTACTAGTTTATGGAATCATCAAAACTTTTTGTGCTTTTATAGATCCTATCGAGTTTCTCTACGGTTTCATTTGCTCAATGATTGATAAATCGAGCTGCATTCGAGTAAATGATGCTATACCCGGTGGCCTAATAGGCATATGATATTTATGCTTGTCGTTAGCGGTCTTATTTATCTCTCAATTCCCTTCCGTTTACCGCTAGAGGGAGTTACCGTTCCACTTTTTGTTTTGCCATCAATAGTCACGTGAAAAGTCACAGTTGTTGTTTTAGGATTTTTTCCTTGCTTATGAATTTTTTAGGTATTGAAAAGTTGTCCTGAGTTTGTTAACAAAATTAATTTTAAATTTTTTCGTTAGGTATTCCGTAAAAAAACTAAATCCTTCAAGCAGCCATTTTACTGCAGTGCAAATTACAAAGAGTGGAAATATAGGGTTAGGTTGTATATTCTAAATTTTCTTCTCCTGCTTTTTATGCAATAATATTATTTATAAATTGCTGCTGTAGAAGATCAAGACAGCAACATTTTTGTTAATTTTTTACTCTTTATATCTCCAAAATAGTTTAGGCGGTTTTAATAAACCAAAACATTTTTTTAAAGTCCATTTTTATAAAATTAGGTTTTCAGTAAAAAAAAATTGCTTTTCAGTAAAAGTCATGTTTTATGAAAATACGGACTATGGAAAACATCATCTAATAATGCATAAATAGTGTCCAAGGAGTGGAAATGAATACAGCTTATTTTGAAATATTTGTAATATCTAAACCGTAACTATTTACCCAATTTTTTTCCCTACTGCAAACCAATCCACTTAATAGTACTAACAATTTGGCGTAAACGAAAAAGAAAAAATTATTTCGTTAGTATTTTATTATACTCTAAAACGTAATTGAAAAATACCTAAAATACTCTTTTGAAGCACCCTGTATACATACTAGTAAAATTATCTTCTATGCAGTTCTACATTCTCAAAAACTGTGGTATTGCATGCATGATCAAAATTTTGACTGATACCATATACAGGGTGTTAATGATGTCAAAAACTGACATATGTCTTTTGTCTTTGAAATGACACTTGTCAAATTGACACATACTTTAAATAAAACTTCCTTTACTTTATTTGCTCAATCGGAGGATGTCTTTTTGCCGATTTAAAAAATATATTATTCAGATTATGTTGGTTACTTTTCGAAAAATATAGATTTTTTTTTGTAAAAATGGAAAACAAAAATCAATTAAAATATTAGTGGTAATAGTTACATTTGAACTCCAAACTTCAATCGTCAACGTACACAATTGTAATTGTTAACGATTATATGTAGTTTAGATCAAATATCATAAAAATTTATTTAGCGAGCAATTTTCAGTCATTCTAGTCAATTTTAAAATGTTTTCAGTCGTTCTAGTCAATTTTCAATGTCAAAAGGTTAAAATATTGTCATATATCATAAAAATTGACGGGCTAGACTATTTGCAATCATTGTAGTAAATTTTTAAACTCAAAACCTACAAATAGTAAAATAGATAAGAGTAAATAGACAATTAATTATTCTAGTCAATTCTCAAGAACAAAACGTTGAAGAATAGTCAAGTTTCATGAAAATGTACTTACAGCATAACACTTATTTGCTGTTATTTTAGTAAATTTTCAACTGCTGACGATCCTGGTCGGCGACAGTCTGTTGAAGGTAAATGCGCAAGGTTTGGCAATGCTGCCAAAAAAACGCCTGTTTCAACAATAAAAAACAGTGATAAAATCTGTAATTCCGTCTTTCAAAAGTGTGATTCTGACGCTAAATCTGTTAAAAGTTCTCAGAATTACAGTACAGGAGAATGTTTCTGAACGTCAAAAGTGTCAAATTTAAAGAAATAAAATTTGATGATTTGACTGAAAGCTTAATTTTATCATAAATGTAATGCGACGAGTTGTCAAGTTGACAGAAAAAACCAAAGCGACAATTTTTGTGGAACTTTGAGTTTTCATAAAAAAAACAATCAAAATTAAGGTTTGGCTCGTCAGGAATTTAGATGCAACATAGAGGGAAATAAAAATATAAAACGCAAATAAAATACAGGATGTTCTATTCAAAATAATCAAAACATGTGTTAAGAATCTGACAAGTGATAGACATATGTCAGTTTTGATATCAGATTCTGGAGATTCTAATACGGGTGAAGTAATAAGTAACCAAAAAAAGTTAATTGTATTGAAAAAAAGAAATTGCATTGTTTTTAAGTCTCTTCTAAAAATTCCTGGTGCATCATTTCTTCTTGTTAAAATTGTAAAACTAACTTAATGAAGTTAATGTTACTACAGCTAGAAGTAATGAGACCCTAAAAGGAATCAATTACTCGGAGTTCAGCAAAACAGTCGATTTAAATATGGCAAAGAAATCAGGCTTTATTCCCATTAAGGACTTTTTAACGATTTTATTTGAAATATCAATAACAGTTTCACCGCAACTTATATGTGTAAATATTTAATTCAACGACATGGTAAAGAATTCACGTACACTGCGAACGCAGCTCTAATAAAGTGTTATTACCGAGCCACACGAAACCAACAATTTTTAATTACAAACGATTTTTCCTTGCAGACTTTAATTAGTTTTATGATATAATAAGCGTTGTGTATCCGATTGCGCAGGACTTCCGCGATTGCAAAACTATTTCACGCAATTACGACGTTTACGTTATCGGGATTGACAATATTATTAGTATCTTTTATTATCCGATAATTTGCCGTGAAATTATCGGATTGATTTCGATTCCACCACTACTACCGAATCGAAGCTAGACGACCTTCCTTCGACGGAATTTTAGCGAATTTCCTGCCCGAGACTTACGGTTTTCTGTTACAGAAATATGTGATTGTAGGTTAGTTATAATATGTTCTTAATTAGCTGCGCTTTTACTACCGCAAAATTGTGTTCCTTGTTTTTTTTCCTTCGAGATTTTAATCTCTTTGAGATGGTTTTTGCTACTATGGTAGGTTATACTTTAATGGAATGGATACCCAATGTTGTAGTGAAGATAAGGATGATTTGCATTGGGATTTCCAAACAGCACTAATCACAAAGTTGGGCAATTAGGAGGTTTTATAATAATAATCATCATCAATTGTATCCACTGCTATTTTTCATCTTGTTTCCATTTCATGATTCTCCAAGTCCATCATCATCTCTGTCATTCTTGAAAGCTCCATTTCAAATGCTTTAGAGAGAACTGTAAATAAGTTACCAAATCATATTACCAAATGATTTTGGATACCTTGGTCTTTTCTTCTTCTTCTTCTTCTTGAAATAGGCTTTTAACCTGTTCTTCCAGCTTTAAGGAGTTCCTTGCGACGTCGATATCCAGTCCACCTCTTTGGTGGTCTGCCTGGCGGTCTTCCGTCTCTCGCAATTTTAGCAATTTTATTGTCTTCCATTCTGTTGATGTGTTGATTCCACTCTCGCCGTCTCTGCCTCGTCAATCTTACAATGTCCTGTATGTCGCAGATTCGTCTTATTTCTTGGTTGGGTATTCTGTCACGTAGCGTGTGTCCCGTGATACTTCGGAGCGTTCTCATCTCTGCCGTTCGGGTTATGCTCTTGGTTCTGCTGGTGTCTGCCGTGGCTTCTGCGGCATATGTGATTATTGGCCTTAAGCATCTCTTTCTCTTTCCTTTATTATTTCGTTCATGATTAGGTTAAAGAGTACCGGGCTTAGAGAGTCTCCCTGTCTTATTCCTGTTGATTTGGGCACTTCTTGGATCAGGCTGTTGTTCACAAGTATTCTGGTCGTTGTATTGGTGTTCAAGTTTTCAATAGTTATTCTAACTAACTATTTCTGCCCCGTCTCAATATGGTTGTGATGTAATTTAGCCTCACTCGATCAAACTCTTTGCTCAGAACTGTGAAGCACATATACCCCGGTATCTCGTATTCGATTGATTTCTCGACTATTTGTCGAATGATGAATATGACATCTGTGGTAGACCTGTTTTTCCTGAATCCCTGTTGTTCTTCCATTATGGGTATTTGTTCTAAGATGATACATGCATATGATTTTCGTGAATAGGTTATTCCTCTGTAGTTTCCTGGTTGTTTTTTGTCGCCTTTTCTGAAGATAGGGATAGTGATGCTTTTCTTCCAGTCGATTGGTATAGTTGTTTCATTTAAGATCTTCTGGTAAAGATTGGCTAGTTGTTCGCTTAGTGGTTTACCTCCGTACTTTATCAGTTCGTTGTTCAATTCGTCGATTCCTGGGGCTTTTCTGTTTTTTAGTTCCTTGGTATATTTTTCTACTAGTTCGTGGGTGATACGGGTAGTTGCTTCTGCCATTGCTGGCTTTTCCTGGTTGAGTCAGTAATCTTCGTCGAACATTTGTTTGCAGTAATTTATTTATTCATGCCTCGCCCAGGATAGTTGTTACTGTTATATATTCGTTGACTTCGCGTTTCCTTCGTCTTATCAATCCCCATATCTTCTTTTGGCTGCCATAGAGGTCGTGTTCCATATCCGCAGTGAAGGTTTCCCAATCAATTGAGAATTGCTGCAGATTGTCAAACGCCGGAAGACACTATAAGTCACATTTTTCGTAACACCAAGTATCAGTTCTTGCACTTGATTATGCCGGGAAAGATCTAGAGAAAACGTGATATAGGTCTCAAGAAACACTCATGACACAAGAAGATCAGAGACTGCCCTGGGTTCAATGCTCATTCATTGTTTAGAGCAGCCTACGAATCGATACTTATTGTGCAGCTTTTATTGAAACCTCCACAGGTCAAGGAATCGCACTGTAACAACTGGTTTGTCCAATAAATCATAGAAACTCTAATGTAAAACTCAGTGTGTATAAATGAGCAAAAAAACGTTGTGTACTTAGTTTGAGTTAAACGTAGGATTTCTGGTGAATGAATTTGCAATTAATATGGATTTCCAGAAAAGAGTCTTAAATTTCTATAATTTCAATATTGTTATACATCTGTTACAATCTTTCCAACGAACGGTGAAATTATGAGTGTTTGCCATAGAGCGATAGATAAACAAAACTATATTAGTAATTTTCAAAAAAAAATTCTTCCATACCTTATTGGCATTCTACTAATAGTCAACTTTTATGTGACAATAAGAGAATAGGGTTTTTAAACACTAGAAGAATAAATGTAAGATCAAAAGTGGGAAAAACTACCAAATACAGAAGCAAACATCTTTAGTAGTATTGCCCTCAATATTGTAAGTAGCTATTATAAATATCTGAAAAAGTAAACCAAATATTACCCTTTATCATCTAAAACGTCATGTTTAGGGCTTTTCTTACTACTGTTTCGGAAACCATGCATGACATCCGTATCTTGTCGACAATCTGTGAAAACACGTCTACATAACTGCGTTTTTTTTTTAAGTTATTATAAATAGTGGTACACATGATAATTAAAGCGAATCGAACAGGAGCTTAAAAGCCGATCGATATTATCACTTTCAAATCTAAGAAAAAAAATGTTGATCGTGTCCCGGGCATGATCGTGACGGGTGTTACCGACTTTTGTGGCGGTTTTTGCATAGTTTTCTTAAATCCCCGTGACTTCGAACCATGATCTCACCGCTATTGAATTTCTATTGTTGTTAGGTCCAAAATGGCACGACTTTGGCTGAATGAAATAGAAATTTGCAGGGCTGGACTCGAGGCCAGTGCAACGTAATCTGATTGTATGCATCAGACCAGATTTGCTGGAAAAAATGAGGTACAAGATTTCAAAACAGGACTGAGTTAATAGAATTGCGATACAATGTAACTATTGTTATCGGGTACAAGTTTTCTTAATAACTAAAAATAATAAATCAGGTTCTGTTTATGACTTTGTGTTTACTTTTGCTATTATTCAGTTCACATCTTTCAGATCATATTGTTTTAATTATATTTTCAATTTGTTAGAGAATAAAGTCATTATTTGGATTATCTATTTATTATACAGAGAACGAGGTTTTGTAGTATAGTTTTATACTTTTTAGTGCAAATCCTCTAAAATCATCATCTAAAATTCCAACTTTCTGATCAAAATGTGAAAGCTTATTTAAGGAATTTGATTCTAGAAGAACTACTGAATTAAAAGAGCTTTTATTCTCGCATATATGTATAAATTTTATGGCTTTACATAAAAAGATTTTATTAATGCGGATACAAGTAATATGATATTATGGCTGCACATTTATGGATAACTAACTAACCAGTCAACTGTATTCGGAGATATAAAAACATGTTTTTCTGCGACTTTTAAAGTAATTGGTAAAAAATACAAGTAAAAGTCAAAGTCATTATAGAAGTGGGTAAGTTTTTTCGACAAAAACATTTTTCGGTTTCATGAACAGGATTTTTTCAAATAAGGTGGTTTCAGCCTGTACATTCTATATATGCTAGAAAGCTTCGACAATGTCAAGTGACTCAACATTAAAATTTTCTGATATTTGAAAATTTCAACTGACATTCAGCTGTCTCTCGCTAAATTAAATATATTTGCATTAGAGAATTGCAATAACTCATTAATGATTTATAGGAAGAATAATCTGAACATTAAATTTGAGACTCTCTAACGTTTATGTTCAGATTTTCAAAAACAATAGTATCCTTGATACAAAGTAAGCGATATAGGCAAAACAGTTAAACCTGGTTAAGGATAAACGCTTTCAATCTATGCATATCACTCAATCTAGTATCTGCACTGACAGTGTACCACATAGACAACCAATCTGACTATAACATTATTTCAGGCAGCCTTAAATAGTAGGTTGAAAAGTATCCTTTGATTTAAGCAAAGGAAACGTCGATCACCAGGTCAAATCACCTTATTAAATCTCCCAATAAACGCACTATCATTGCCGCAGGAACAAAACAAAAAATCAGAACCAATTTCGTAAAACAATGCACTTCAAGAATCTTTCGAACAAATAATTGCAACCGTTACAATGCTAGATCAGATCGAATGCCTTTGTTAAGTCTTGCTGTGCTGCGCCCTTCTATTATCGGGTTTTCAAGTGATATTAGCGATCGTTGCTGCTGTGATGTACATGCGCCAATCGATGATAGGAATTGTTCTTTATCAATTGAATCGCATAATAAGTCGGGTTGTTTTTTGTTTCTAGCAACATTAATATCTCGTAACAAAGCGTGAATAAATCTAACTACTAACGCAAAAACCTGAAGTGACCTTGATATTGATATTATAAATTCCACCAAAGCTTGACTAATTAGGAAATGGTTTTGTTCAAGGCGACTAAGTACAATGTCAATGAAATTTACCGCAATGCCTCGGTATAGGAAAAAAACAAGCATAAAATAAGATTTTGAGAGCTTTTATAATCGATCTCGAGGCAAATACCGTTTTCATTATGCATAAGATACGTCATAGGTTTCACGGTTTTGTTACGGATAAAATTTCCCATTTACGTTTTTTTTTTGTTTCTGCAGAAAAATAATGGTACCACTACTACCTACCGCAAAACCTTAGTTGCTCATATTTAATTTAATATCGGTACACAATTTCCTGTCGATAAAATGCCACACAAAATATATTGCTTTAATAAAATGTGATATTTCTAATTACGATACTAAATAGTATAACAAAAGGATAATATTCTGTATATGGGTCGAGGTTTTGTTTATGAGTAGTTAAGTTCAGTTCAGCAACGCGTTTCGTTATGTCATGGCTCTTCAGGGTGGCTATAAGGCCAATACTGGCATGTGTTAGTTTAAATAACATATTGCAGCAAAGCAAGTCAAATCAAAATCAAGAGCAGCGAGAGTTGTTCCTGATAGTCACTGTGGAAAAGAAACACAAGTGTAGATTTTCCCAAGAGAAGGAGTAAAATAGATCTGGTGTACTCTTCCACTACGAGGGCCTGGCTAAAACCAGAAGAAGACCCTCTTCTTGGCTCAACAAAATCAGAATCACCAAGCTACATTAACGGACCACTGTCAAGGTTTGATCAAAGAGTCACAATAAGTTTTGACAGTAAGGTCGCAGAGTCGCAGTGACAGTAAGGTAAGATGAAAACTCTCCCAAACTCTAATCTGTAATAAAATAATTCGAATGTCCACACTATACTTCAGTCTCATGAATGAATATACTACTCATACTAAGAACCAAATTTGTTTTAGATAAATTCTTACAAAGTCGTATAAAATCTGCTTCGACCAGATATTTAGCAGCTTTTTTTTGTAACATAAATAGGGATCCAAAGAGTAAGAAGATGTTTATCCCTAAAGCAAATAATCAACATTTTTATAATAATATCTCGATATACATTTTACGCTCTCCTCTCAAATGGCCTGCTTGGGAACCTGATCTAGCGGAGTCAGACTAATTATCTTAATTTATAGGAAAGTAATGCTTATCTTCTTAATGCTTAAAAGTTTTTTTAGGTGAGAGGTGTTTTTGGTCAAACTGTCCACTACTTTTCGTATATCAGTAAAAAATTAAATCTTTGGTTCTCAAGGTTTACTATCACTTCGAATTAAAACTTTTATTATGTCTTGTCAATCATGCATCTCTGGTATGCCACAAATTAATTGCTTTTAATTGGAAAATAAAATAATTACCACTCATAACATTAATATCTGCTAAACCACAAAAATATCATCACAATTTGCTATAAATCAACAACTAATTTTCTCCTCGTTAGTCAAATATGTGACTTTAATCATTAATTATTGGTTTTTATTTGATATCTAATAGGATATCGGTTTGATGCCATTAAAGTTCATCACCATCAAAAACGTAGCTCCTTCTTAGAATCATCAAAGAGCACTGCATTAAGGTGATGGTCGGCAATATGTCATTCCTAACATAGCGTAAAGGACATGAAGCTTCTTCCAGAAAAAAGCAGGAATGTTTCAATTAAATTTCTCTTCGTGCCTTTTGTTTCGTTAATAGTGTTTTGCTGAAATACGCTAAGAATTTAATCTATCATCTGGCGATAAAGCATTTTTGTTTTCATTTCAGTCACAGCCATTACGATTTCTACTTTTCTGAACAATCCATTACATTGTAATGGACGAATTTCGATGCTCGATTGATATCCCGTCCGATGGCTAACTATTAATTTGCTGTGAACCTATTGTTCTCCTTTATTAAGCATGCATTAATATATTAATATCAAAGGCTTCAAGTTCAGACTCTTGAAACAATAGCACTTACATCTTAATTCAAGTAATTATGTCTAAAACTTTTCGACTCAAGTGCGTCAATTCTTTTATTATTTGTTAATCGCCTTCTAGGCACAAAAAAAACTTTCTTTTGTCAGAAATACTCGCCTTGTATTAAAATAATTATTTCACAGCCTGTGGTTTTCTTTTGCATAACCAAACAATAAAAAATGATTTTAATGGGATGTCAGTTGGATTTAATTATAAAAAAATTTTGTGTAGCGAGCGAAATATGTTAAGTATAACCAACAAAACGGTTCTCACCGGAAAATGAAGCGTAATTAAGCTGGGTTTTTTGTAATTTTCATTGAGCGTATAGTTTTTACGAAATTAAAACTAAGCATGTTTGGTTTGGATGTGAATGAAACCAGGTTAAGATCTTGCTATTAAGGTGTTTCAATTGACTTTCTTTTTAACGACTTATGTTACGCATTCGAATTGAATTTATAATATCTGATGCAAAAAATTATTTTTATCGTTTGGTGATCCTAATCCGTAAACAAGGTTTTTTTATTGATCACAACTATTTTCGGTAATAACCGCTGTCCGGTTGAAGGTTAAAAAATAAACCAGGTAGTGTGCTGGTAGACAAATTAAAGTTTTCTGCCCCAGAGAAGTCAACGTTATCATCAAGGACCAAAGTCAAGCTAAATTCTTCCGGTTGCGTAAGCCACAAAAGTGCTGTTGTTGTTATCTTACAACATTTTCTTTGATTTTACATCAATCAAGTTATTTTTTTTTGTTCTTGTGGTAGCTCTTTCACTTTTGCGCAGAACCATGGCTTTGTTTTGTTTCTTGCATTTATGTTTACCAACTTTTTGCTAATACCTTCTTCGTCTGTATTCAATATGCAAGTTTTGTTTTTTCCCAGCTATCATCTACGTTTAGTTCAGCTATATCGATTTCGCTAAGTTTACTGGATAGTCGGTTTTGTTACATGTGTCGTGTGTTGTTGGTTGTTGATTCAATGTTGTATTTGTTTATTGTAGTCTATGCTTCTGCTGCCTTCATTTTGCAAGGTGATTCTAGCAGTATTTTTTAAAGAACCATGCTATGATCTGTTTTAACATTTGCTAAGTTGAGGGTCTTAACGTTATGTTCTGGTTTATTTTTTCTTTGATTAACAGAACTTACTGGTATTTCCCTGATAAAGACTCCTACTTGTCCCATTTCTTCTACATCTCAACAAATATTGTGTGACTTTCTCACATTTTATATTAAACCCATAGGAGTAAGGTTAGGTTGGGTTGCTACCAACTAATTTACTTAGAAAGATGCAGTGGCATCTCTTATACATCATGATAATGAGTAGTTGTTCTTGTGCTGTAAGTCATTAATCATTTTGTTATAAATTACTATAAAACATCAACTTGATTTCAATTGAACAAATCTACATAGTTTTTGAATAATTATATTGCATTTATTAAGAGAAAAATTTCGATTACTATACACTTAATTTTCAAACATAAACTCACACAGGTTTCGTAATATTATAAAGTATCATCGACTTCTTCCCACACACCTATTCAGGTTTGTCGATGCTGGGGACACCGCTGCAAGAAATTTAATCAATTATCGTTGGGTGGTATCGGTTTCAGAAGAGTAAATCGCCATAATGCTAATTTTTTCGTATGTTACCGCATCGAGTTTGAATCGATAAAAACAAGTTTCGCATGCGAATTATACGAGATAGTAGTTTTCCAAATGGTTTTAAACGTGATTCTTTTTAATTCGGATTTCGCCCTTAGTATGGTAAGAACGCGATCAGAGAGTGTTAATTTACCGCCCGCAAAGAACTAGAAACTTCACTTAGTTAGAGAGTTAAAAAGTTTGTGTTTTCTTATGAACATAAAGAAAACTTAATTTAATAATTATATGGTCTGGTAAAATAAATATACTAATTAAAATGAGTGTGTCCAACTATGTCCAGGAGCCTTTGAGAGCTTATTAGAAGATCTTGAAGAAGAGTAAATCTTAAACAGAAGTGGGGAAAAAACTTACCCTTGTCTTACATTTCTAAGGTTTTTCTATGCCTGTATAACTTTGTTGTCAAATCTTACATCTGCAGCTGATTGGTTCCAGTACAATTTTCAATATAGCGTATGTCTTTTTGATCTATGTTAAGTCCCTTCAGAGTTTGAACGAGTTTATGATGCTAATAACGAGTTATGACACGTGTCACCATATCTTTTCTCTAATCATAACGATTCTGAACCACACTTGACCTCTTCTAAATCCGAATTGTGATGATCCAGGACCGCTTTCGTAATGCTTCAAATCTTGTTGCGTTGTTCTTTTTTGGGAGCGGGATGGACAGAGATGTAAACCATTCTGATTGTTGTAAATTTGGTTGAAAAGCCTCTTAATACTTTCGTTGTCTGGTAACTTAATCAATTCAGTAAGCACTAAATCTGGTCCGATCGTTTTCTTACCTTTCGAGCGTGTTATTGCTCTAATAATCTATTCTATCGTAATGACAGGCCCAAACAAGTTATTCTCCAGATCATCTTCTAACTGAGGTCTATCATCTGCAAAGAGGTTGCTAATAGCTTTTTCTCCATCTAATAGCTTTGTTCCATTCCTTTGCAAAGTACCTTCAGCCCCTTATTTCTTTCTTATGTGCCATCGTTTCATCTGCCTTGGTTCTTGTATCTTCTTCTTTCTTCAAACATTGTTAGTATTTTGTCTGTCATTTAGTATTTCTTTGTAACTTGTTGTTTGTCAATTTTTTTTTATTTTATGTCCTTTTCTGCCGTATTTATTATCCTTTCCTTGATGTCATTCCAAGTGTTATCAAAGTTCATCACCTCTAGTATTGAATTTTTAGTTCACTTTACTTTTGATGCATCTGTCCTTTTAAGTCTGTCATAGTCCATCCGTGGTTCTTGTTTTTGTTTTTTCCCATTAGTGATCACTAACATTATACAGATTACATTAGAAATTTCTTCAACATTATTTATTTTGTTAACAAACTTTTCTCTAATGGAAAATTGGTGGTTGACGACTGTGGCCTCATCCCAATTTTGTATGATTTTCAATGTGAATAATTTTGTAATTAATTGTAACATCACAAAACACTAAAAAGTTAACAGATACATATTTTTAGATTAATTAATCAAAAATCAGTTCGGGTGTATTAAAACAAATACTTTTAACGTTTAATGCGCTCAACGGTCATCAATAGCATTTTCTTCGTTACCTTTCTTCTGCTAAGTGAAACGCCAGCACATCGTCGTCAAGCAAGCTGATTAGGAAAACTCGGTCAACATCAAAAGAAGCAATTTTATTATGGAAAATTACTGCCGTAAAACGATCAAATTAACGCCGGGATGATGCCATTTTGCTCTTAGGCTAGATTCATTATAAATTACACGCTCTCGGTAGGATTAGTTTTTGTTCGAAATATTTTAACTGTAACATCATTTATTTAGATCTGTGTAGATTGTAGAGAAACCTTTTTAGTGAAACCGTAAAAAAAATGGTCAATGTGCCACAGAGTGTTAATTTAAACCATATGCTTAATTAATTATTTATTGGGTATCGTGGTAGTCTTGACAGGCTGTATTAAATGCTTCCACACAGAGTGAACACAAAAAAGTTGGAATTCATTCATTTAAATTCAGAGATTGTAATTTCAGGAAAAAAACGCTCGAATCTGTCAATTTTGATTTTCAAATTGTTCTATTTAGTTAAGTTACTAATTGTCCAATTTCGTTAAACTAAACAAAAATCACATTTTTGCAATGTTGCAAAACTGGCAACTTTTCTAATTTTGAACGAAAATAATAAGGTAAAGTTGACGAATCGTGTGACCAAATCAGTTTTGTAAAACAATAATTAATTTTCGATTATGATTTTATTTTGGTCATCCTGTATGCAAGCTTGTTATCAATTAAATCCAACTATTCTTTATTAATTACTCCACAAAATTTTATCGCAACGTATGTTGCCGTCTAGTAGGATTGTAAAAATGTCCCTAATTTTTGTATTTCGTTAGGACAGAAATGGTCAAAACAATTTTTGAGCCATTGTCGAAATTTAAAATGTTGTGTATGTTTTCACACATAATTTGAATATTGATTAACTAAGATTTATCGGGGAACAAGCAAGAAATTAACTTAAACTGACATTGCTCGTTTTTGAGCCACCTTTCATAAATGTCATTTCTTGCATGTGTTCATGGGTACCAATCTCTGAATTTTAGCTTATGTTGCTTCATTTGGATCTGTATTTTGTTTTTTGTTTCAGGGTTGCCGGCCATCAGGTTACAAGCTCCACCCACTCGATTCGACCAAACCAACTGATCTTCTTCCATATTATTTAGAGTAAGTATATCTATTTCAGAAAGCAATTCCTAATTACTGCTACAACAGTTCAAAACCAAATAAACAAATAAAATATCAAGACTCTGCCTGTAACTAGTCTGTACTGTAGGTACTACTCGTTACTTAATATATCCAATTAAAGTTTAGACGTACATATTGTGTATATAAAAAAAAAAACAATGTCAATAAAAGTCTAATGGAAATCAGTCCAAAATTAAATCAGATCGACGAAGAAATCGCATCATTACCACTCAAAGTCTGTCGTAACGTATCCGTAATCCGCTTAACATGTAATAAATCACAATTTACACAGAAACCCGTAGTACTGCTAGTACTGCCACTGCCTACACGAGCACAAACAGGCCGTTTGTGGTGGGCGTTTGATGTCAATTAAATTTCACTCCTTATTTAGGTGAATTCAGTGTTTGTCTAGGAATGTGTAACAATGTTCTTACGCATGCCGGCACCTCGTACATGGACACTATTATTTTGTTTTATTGACGGGTTTCAGTCAATTACCGCCATCTGTTGGCAGGAAAACTGATTCGGTCGTGATGTACTTAGTTCCAATGTTTGTTCGACAAAAGCGTTTTAAGTGAGCACCAGAAAAATGTTTGAATTTAATGCCGATAGACAACTATCTGTTACAAAGAGTGAAAGTTAAACCAAATATTTTAATGGTGTCTGACGTAAATTCATGTAGTAATTTATGGCATAATTTTGTACGTTTGCTTTATTTATTAAATTTATACATAATTACTTTGACATAATTGTTATACCGGGTGTTTAGGTTACACTTTACCAGCAATTAACTCAGAAACCGTAACAGGTTAAGTTTTAAAATAAAACTTGTTTGGTTGGTTGTAAGCTTCATAATACAGGATGAATCAAAATAATATTTCTACACTTTGAATAACATAACGTATGTAATATGTCTATTTTCCACCGTAATTAAATTGTACTTACATTCGTTCAGATGATGAAGACTCGCGGTTTTAATAATTTGGAATTCGCTGTCTTTACATTAAAACTTGACAAGACACACTGTGATTATCATTATATTAACTAAAAATTATTTGAACAAAAATTACAAGTGTAAACTGAGTCAACTGGCAGTTTGTGACAACCACAAGATTGGTTATAATTTGCTGAGTCTACTTCATATCATAATCTTTTTATTTTATTATTGAGAAAATGTTCTTTAAAGTCTCAAAAAAATGTTGTAAACCAATAAGTCACTTGTCCTGAATGGTGATTTTTAAAAGATTTTCGTCTTAAATAAATAGTTACCGAAACGTTTTGCAGTACAGTATTGCATCATCAGACTGATCTGAAATCTCACAATTTACCTTTTTAACGCAATTTTCATACTAGATTTGGAGATATTCCACAAAATCTATTTTCGGGACCAGAAACATCACTTTTCTGAAAAAGTGCCTCAAAACTTTAGCCGATTATAGTTCAGCTGTATTTTAAGGTAAATCACTCAAAAATGCCGTTTTTTCTCCTCTTTCAAGTGGTGTGCTCCAAATCCACTTTGGTGGCCTTTGGTGTACAGGATGACTAAAAAAAGTGAAGGTTATTGAAGTTTGGTCACCCTGTATGCAATTTCAGTGAGAAATTGTCGATTTTCAAACTCCAGATTCAGTTTTATTTATTAATTTTAATTTTCTCCACAAGATATTCCACAAAATCAATTTTGGAGACCAGAAACTCCATTTCTTTGAAAATGTGTTTCCTACCAACAATTTTGACACCTGTTGGTTTGACTTTGCATACCTCTCTTATTTGATACACTTGGTTATGACTTTTATACATCTATGAACAGCCAATAAAACGGGCTTTCCATCGACGTATAAAAGTTGGTTAGTTGGTGGTAGAGTTTGTTCGCTAGAAGGAGTCAAAGTCAAGCGAGTGATACAGCTCAACCATTTTGCTTTAATTTTGAATAACTTGCTTATTTGCTGCACTTTTCTAGGACCTTAATTCTCAATAGATAGCCAATTAAACAGGCTTTTTATCGACATATAAAAATTGGTTGGTTTTAGATGGCATCAAAGTGAAGCGAGTTATCCAACTTAACCATTTTGACAGTCTTTGCTTTAACTTTTGAATAATTTGCTTATTTGCTGCACTTCTCTTGGACTTTTAAACGTCAATGGATAGCCAATAAAATGGGCTTCCTATCAACGTATAAAAGTTGGTTGGTTGGTGTTTGCCAAACACCAAGTTTACAACAAAGTCAATCTCACAATTCATTTCACATTTCCATTCACAAGTTACAGATGACTTCATTTACATCGTTACAAAGGTGGTACAGATTTTTTGTTTTCTTCTGGTTAACATTTTATGTGTTGTAGTACGGTAGTATAGTTATAAATCCTAAACTAAACCAAAGTGTCTATAAATCTATCAAATACCAGTGACTCAGACTAGCTAACTCTTTTAAGTCCCAAAATAGAGCCTACGACTAATTTTTAATTTAAATCACCTCAAAATAAAGCGAATGTGTATGAATGAGTAGATTTACTACAACACCAGATGTAATGTTGAACAATCTCAACAAAGTGGTAAATATGTGGTAAGTTACCTACGTTTACATTTAGTGAAGTAAGTAAGTTGAATAGCAGCACCAGCAATATTCTACTTGCATTAGAAGAATTATTGATGATAAATTTACATAATAATTCAAAAAGAGACACAATTTTTGCTGCATACAAATTTCTTTTTCCAATTGATTACACAAGAATAGTACACTGTGTATGTACATTATTATTATTATTTGTCCATAAAATAATCGCTCTTGATAAATACTTTCCCTCAATTTCTAAAATAATTATCACCTTGGCTGAACAAAATTATTAAAATTTTTCAAATCTAGGTTATACACGTGGTGTCAGCACCAAACAAGTTGCCTAACTCGATTAATCACATCCAATCAACAACAGTTCCTAGTTTATTATTCTCCCAAAGGTATCTTGCGTACATATACTTAGGAAAAAAAAATGGGTGCCTAATTACACATACTGGGTACCTACCACTTTAGTACCTCAAGTATTTCCCATACAGCCTTGATAATTCATAATTTCCTTCAGGCCAGCATCCATAGTCTATCATAAAGCGTAAACGGATCGCCTACAGTAAAATTAGCAAATAACGCACTTCACAAAAGAAACATTGTATTTAAGGTTAATTAAAGCGTAATTTTTTACTTTATGTTGAGTGGGGAATTTAAAGAATTCGTTGATTTGTGTTATTAATATTATTTGTCTGTGAGCCGGTATTTGTTTGGCATGTGAAGTGTAGCAAATTAGTCAGTATTGCTGTTACGTATGCTTTAATTACTAATGACTGTCATACGTGAGTTTAACTAAATTCTACAGGGTGTCCAACAAACATTCAGAGCAAATGAAAGTTTTTTTTAAAAGTAATTTTCTCCACAAAAAATCTTTAGAAAACAGTTTCTTTTACAAATGTTCTTATAATTTTTGTAGTTTTCTTTCAATAATCCAGATAATCATACTCGTAATACTAATGACATCTAGTCACTAACAAGTGATCTAAAGTTAGGTTTAAGATTGTGTCACTGCGTGTTGCAAATAGATGGCACTACCGGACTATTAAGTTTGGTTACCACTGTTTAATTTAATTCCTTCCTATTGAATAAATAGAAATTAAGTTTATGAATGTGGTTTAATTCAACAATTTTTAATATTTCTTCTTCGTTGACTTCTCAGTAATTTACCGAGAATATTCTCTTACGCTTCTTTTTATTTGTTAGTTATGAATCAATAATAAAGTTTGTTGTGGAGAAGGTTGAGTGTTCTTCACCCCTTTTGTATTCATTTACCTCCACTTTGACAGCATGGACTACTACTACAAGCTGTCAAATTTAATCCCATGGAGCTGGTTTTTGCTCCAATGAGTACTTACAGTGTGGTTCCTCCAAGAAACACATCCATTTTGGCATTTTATAATTTCCAATTAGCTCAAATTCCATTGCCTGAATTGTTGCTTTTGGTTTGTTGCATTTATTAGCCTTTTCTTCATCATTACCTTAACTTTTCCTAAAATTTCTTAAAATCTCTTTGACATTTTCTCCAAAAATTAATTCCTAAAGAATTTCCATTTATATCCCCACGTGACTCTAACATATTGGATTAAGACATACCAAACTAACATTCGTAACTAATTTGGACCTCAGAATCTCGAATCTGGTGGCTACTTAGCTGTAAGCAATATCGTTTTTGCGGTAACTTTGAAAATATAGAATTTTATTCATTTCTAGTTAGTCAAAGTCAATTTGAAAAAATCGAATTTTTTTACGAAAAAGCTACTAAAAATTCCATTTTATCTCGGTAGTAAATGTTCCAAATAAGTCAGTTATTTATTGTCGAATGGAAGGAAGCAAGATCATTTTGCACAGATAAAATAATATATCACTATTTACGAGTTGACTTTGAACTTGTAATAAAATGACACAATTCTGTCATTTTACTTTCTATAACTGGATAATCCTTAAAGAGTGTGCTTGCGGTGACGTAGCTTTTTGATAAAAATTCATATTTCCTGCTATGGACCCATCCGAGTTACATCAAAATAAATGAAATTAGCTGTCATTTTTGACGGGTACATATGCCATTTCAGCAACAGTTTTTTTAATAACCCAAAGTTACCAAACCCAAACTGATCATGTAACTGAGAGAAGCTAGTTTGGTGGACCGTGAACTTTTCGACAACATCAAAAGAAGAAAAACTGGCTATCTTGGACATATACTATACGGAGGACGTTATCATTTCCAACATCTTATTCTCCAGGGAAAAATAGAAAGAGGAGAGGAATAGGTAGAGGAAAACTGTTCTGGCTGTGAATCATACGACAATGGACAGGAATAAGGGACTTCCAGGCACTACTGAGGAAAACGATGGACGCCTACGCAGGAATCTGCATGGCACTTTAAGAAGAAAAAGAAACCCAAATAAAATAGATAAATATAAACCATACAGAGTATCCTACGTTCTAAATTTGCTTGAAATGGTTGAAAAGGACACATCACATTATAAATTATAAAATCTGGGACACCCTGTATAATCTTAACAAGACAAATAATAAAAACTTTTCAAATAATTGGTATCCCATTTCCAATCAGCATAAGCGTATGCCATTAAGCAAAAAAAAAAACAAATGGTACTTACTAGCGGCCATAGACAATCAATCTCACCAAAAACCTATTATTGACTATTATTTCGCCATTATAGTCGCATTCGCATGCGGTTTCCTTATTTGGACCGACAATATTTGGGGTAATTGACCATTGGCCAGGCCATATCGACGTAGCAGGTGGCTGTTTTATTTCTTATATACCGAGTGTCCTAGTTTTATATGATTTAATGTTTCAGTTTTCTTGCACTGCTGTAATCTAATATGGTCTATTACATTAAAACGTATAAATTTACGAAGATTTTTAAGTTATCATAGCACGTTTTTGTTTGAAATAACAGTTGAGATAAATACTAGTCATTTCTTACACCACGTTTGTCAACCCAACCAAGTTTTTTTAGCGTTGCCGCAAATTTCATTTTGAATAAATACAAAATAGTAAACTGGCACCAGTATTGCCAACCCTTAAATACTATAATTTACCCAAAAAAGTTTTAAAAAATTGCCAGATTTTACATTGCCAGAGTTTACCTTCTTAGGCTTTGCAAATCTTTTAAGAATCCACTTAAAATGCTATTTATACGTGCATCAACACGGATTTTTCTGATCTCAACATCTGAACATTTTTAAGTCATAACCGGCCAAATTCAATTCATGAACCTATAAAACTTACTTAAACTGACTTAGCCTTGTAGCGCACAGTATTTTCTCTTCTCACTGTTACTTAACAACTACTATCAAAGGTTTTAATGATAGAAAGTCTCTATAGAAGTAATTTCATCTCAACATTATGAATATGTAAAATAAATGATTTTTTTCAGAAAGATGCTACTTTACAGCCATCTATCATCAATGACGTACAAAAACGTGTACACATACCTATAAATTCAAATTTCATCAAAAATGCATAGTCTGGTCGTTCGTGCATTTCGCCCAACGAAATTTCCACAACTTATTATTTCAAGTCAACAATGACAACGCTTCAGGCAATTGGCTTATTAAAATCAGACATTAGAAATAATAGGAACTTTCTACGTACGTCCTAGAATGTGTGGGCGTTATCTTAAAACGCACTTGACGTGCTTCAATAGCCATCCATCATCGCAAATGCCTTCCGGACACCTTTCAGTCTAAACATCACTTTATACTTGTGTCCATTAATTTATCTTTGGGTGTACTTAAACCAATTAAAACTAAGTGCTTGCACAACACTGAATACCGGTAGTGTAATAACTATTTTCTTTTATTTTCAGAAAGGACGCACACCATCACAATGCAGTACATTTAACTTTTGAAACTCTATGGAGCTGAAAGAACCTGTGATAATGGACGTTTCAGACACTTTCCGCAGTGGAGAGCAGGAGATGCAGAAAACTGATTTCTTTGACTTTGTAGTCAATCCCGAAAGCAACGATGCTCAATCGATACAACAATTCGCGAAGCAAATGCGAAACGTGAACGTTTTCCTGGGCAATGGCACCGACGACAGCCGAGAGACCAACAACAACATGATAATCAGCGACATTCCCACAACCACCTCGGATGGTACCATCACCAACTACGACGCTAACCTCTGGAATGATAAAGACACCGTTAAAATAGAAACTGCCATTTTAGAAGACTTAAACAAATATTGCTGGACCAATGACGAAGTTAATGGGGTAGTGCAGATCAAACAACAGACAACCAATAGTAGTAGTAGTGGGAACAGTAATACAAATAGCACCAACACCGATGGGCAAATATATACTACTCTAACCGTACTTAATGGGTTGGAACAAACCCCTACGTGGTATCGTCAACCCCTAACGATAAAAGAAGAAGACGTGTCCATGTCTAGTCCATCAGAAATTGAACATCATCTTCAAAGTGGTGATGGCCTAGATATTGATTCAATTTTAAGTATTATGCCAAGTCAAATCAACGCTTTCAGCAGTCCCTACACTGAAGGAACCATGAGCCCTAACACAGACGGCCTTATCAAGTCAGAAACATATACTTACGAAGACAGTGGGTTTGCTGATAACAAAGAGGAACTTGCAAATTGTCTAATAATTAACACACCTCTACTAGAAGCTCATGATAATTTCAACAATAACAACAACGACTGGAAGTTAACTAACAATAACACTCCTACAAATGATTCTGCAGATTCTTTGCTACGCAGCGCTTTACAAGGTAAAGCTTTTGTGCGTTACAATGGGGCAATCAAAAGTAACAAGCTGCCTGATGTTGAACTACGCAAATGTCTGTCAGAGTCACCTACAAAAACCGAAACAATTTTTATATCCAATGATGACTCGGAAACTTCACAACACTTAACAACGATCGTAAATGATGTTGCTGCAAGTGGGAAAGTCGTCTTCAAAGAAGAATCT
The DNA here is from genome assembly GCA_018691245.2 of Ips nitidus. Lineage (NCBI taxonomy): Eukaryota > Metazoa > Arthropoda > Insecta > Coleoptera > Curculionidae > Ips > Ips nitidus. Next base: position 7,292,610 of record CM042791.1, read on the forward strand.
CCTTCGGAAAATCCGTCCAGTACGCACAGCGTTGACGACCTACTTCTAAGTCAGTTAGACCATCCATATTCAGAGGACTTTGAAAAACTCAAAAGAATCGCGAATGAAGTGGCGGAGTCAGTAAATCAGTATTGTATATACACATCCACGGATAACCAAGTGCAGGCTAGCGTCAGCTCAGAACAAATTGGCATACTCTACAACATCACCTCTCCAGTGCAAGTAACCACACCAATAGTCACCAGCACCAAGTCCACTAAAAAATACAAAAGACTCAACAGCACAAACAAAAGTCAAAGTAATTTACAAGCTGCAACATCAACGACCAATGGAGTGCGCAAAGAAAGGTCTTTACACTATTGCAGCATTTGCTCAAAAGGTTTCAAAGATAAATACTCAGTTAACGTTCACATTAGAACACACACTGGGGAAAAACCGTTTGCTTGCAGTCTATGCGGGAAAACTTTTAGGCAGAAAGCACACTTAGCTAAGCATTACCAAACGCATATAGCGCAGAAAAATGCAGCGGCAGCTGGAACTGTATCTTCCACAAAAAGCAAGAGCAGGTAGCTGAATTCAGCATACGCTGGATCAATTCGTTTAAGATGATCTCGGATTATTAAGGCAGCTTCAGAAAAAAAAATTGTAATTTGCCCTTGCTGTTGCACATTAAATTATCGCATGTTATGAGATTAATGAATAATACTAGTTAAAGTGGCAACGTACTACAAAACTTTACCTAAACTACTAGGGCCACTAGTAACTTAAGTAAGGTTTGAACTGTTTTGTCCTATGGACAAGCGATAATAACCAATAGGCTAGAAGGTTTAAAATCCAGTTAAGGAAGGAAGTAATTGCTACAAAAGGTTTTATTGTTACCATTTTCCAAGTTAAACTTTTATTAGACGTTATAGTCGAGACAGATAACTGGGGGAAGGCACTTGTCATCAAGCGATGACATTCTATTTAAACTTTTGCTTAACACTTAGAACTTTTGGTTATTTAGTCTTTGAATCCTGAAAGGTACTATATAAGTAAACTCGAAAAGATCTCTAAAATAATCTATAACTTGTAGTTTTCTGGAACCCTTGCTTCTTCAGCTACATTATCATTGTCCTCAGATATTCTATGAGATATCTTGTGTAACTTTATTATTCAGAAGTCAAAAGTATATTACTATCATTCTTACTGCGTTTACTATAAGTATATTTAACACTAAAATTTTCCTATTTTACTCCTAAATAGCCTAGACACTTACTCTTCCTAAAGACGTACAGTAACAATGTCAGTCACTTTTATGCCTGAAAGAATTAAGAGGTGGGGTGTAAAAATGTAAATCCAAAAATGGAATTTTTTTTTTTTACGGTTATATACCAATTCTTCATTGACCACCAGTTTGGTACATAACTTGTAGACATATATTAAAAATGTGTTTCACTATATTAAACAAAAATCCTTTTACACAAATTACAAGTCGTATTTTAAGATGTAGCCAACCGTGTTTTCGTTATTCAAGGCACAGAATGTATCATAACATGCTGAAGAGCATCATAGGTTTAAACTTTGTCCACTGCTGAACATAGGCCTCCTCCATCATCTTCAATTGGTTCTTCTCCTGGGCCGTCAGGATCCAGTTTTTTTCAGTAATCCTCTGTTTTGGTCCATTTTTTGGACCTGCTCAGCAGCCATTTCAACCTTGTCCCCTGTACCACAACATCATCGACTCTTGTTCTTTGTCAACTATCTCAATTTCTGCACCAAGCATTGCTCTCGCCATAACGCGTTAACAGATTCTCAACTTGTTAGCACTTGATAGAAAATAGGAAACTTTTTATGGTCTGCCTTATTTTTTTCCAAAGTTTTAAATCAAGGCAGAAGTACTGATTGACAGCAACCATAGGAATTACCATTAGACATCTCAGACACCTTTACAAAATATGTTACATACAAAATGTACAGCTTCAAATATTAAAAAAAAAATTGATAATTTCTTCTTGTAAAAGAAATATTATTGTCTTGTTAGACATTTTTAAAAACATGAGGTTGTTCAGCATCAAATCTAAGCTAAAACAAATCTACCCTTACACGTTACTTAGGGTCATTGTTTTCATGTTATGGTTCCCTTACAAGATATAACTATAAAGTCGCACAAATATCCCTCTTGGGAAAACATTTTTACCTCTCCCACCCACTACGTTAAGATGAAAATTCAAGGAAAACCATAAAACCTTTTTGTAGCAATTAACTATTACTGATTCGTCCAATTTCCACTGGCCTACAAGTGATGTTCTTGAATCTCGACAATCGTCTGACGAATTTGATGGTTTTTATGGTACACCACTTTTTACGACAACCGGGTTACCTGATGATCTAGTTGATTCTATTCGACAGCGCCATATGCCCTCTAGAGTCTAGAAAACTATAAAAACAATCAAAGAGACGCAAATATGAACAATAAGAAAATTTTATAAAAAGTATATATACATCTGGTTCCTATAAATAAATACACCTTGCTGCAAGCTACTCTTATACCAACAAATTTTGTTATAATAATGTTATTTGTATAAAATAATGTGCTGTGATGTTTTATTGTGAAATTAATTTAAAAAGGAGATGTTAAGCTAGTGAAATCTGCCTAAATTTTTTCTTGCCATTTCTGTATTATTATTTAGTTATTTATTTGTCCTTTAATGTTAGCACTTGTTCTGCGCATGTACGGGGTAGGGTGTAATTTTAATAATGTTTTAAGCCGATTTTCCTATAACATAAAGTATTATTTATCCTACCCTGTATACATAATATATTAATAAAGTAATTATTAAAGAATTGTATATTTGTTACAAACCATGAGACAACGAAATAAATGACATGTAGGCTTAAGATTTATGTTTTTTTTTGTTTTTCTATTATAGTTTTACTTGTATTGTATAGTTTTGTATTCATGTTTGTATATAACTACTTATTTATAACTGTCCAACGCCACTTACAAACCATATTTGTTTAAAAAAATTGCGATCTCATTAACTACCGATCAAACAAACCTACTTAACTAAAATAAAACAAGAACAATATAAATACAAACAAAATATGGTTTTAAAGGTGTTGAATCTCAAAACCTTTCTGAAAAACCAGAAAATGTAGATTTGCCCTCCATTTACCTTAAAATACTCATTGCTACACGAACTTGCCCGCTCGTATTACTAGTAGCACATTTTAAAGGCCTGCGGTTGTTTGTACTTAAAAATTGTTAATAAAAAATGTATGACCCATTTGTGCCGTTCTTGTTTCTGTAGAAAACTATCAGTCATGTTGTACCTGAAAGTATTACTGTAAATGTGTTTATTCTTCTTTAAATGTAATAAACCTCGTTTTTTGTCGCAATTTTAATACTCAATTAATCATCACTTTGTTTTACTTATTATTGTAAAATTTATTTAAGCCTACGTGATTAAGGACGGTTTGAAATACTTGGGCCTACTGCTTATTGATTCCAGCCATTTAATCGCTATCTTTATACACAGAGTTTTAATGTTATGTATAGATATAGCAGATTTTATATTTTTTTATTGTATTATTGATTTTATTGAAGTATTTTTATACTAGTTTCAATATTTTATTTTATAACTTTTTTTATTATTTTTTATTATGTAATGTTTTGTAATGAAATAAAATTATTATTATTTATTTATATTTGTTTAATTTTTCTACGAACAAAGGAAAGCTTGCTTTCATAGAAATTTACAAAATTACCACTTTTCTTATGTCAGCCTATAGTCTACGGATTCTATAGCACTACCTGTATTAACTAAACTATACAATGTGACATTGATTGATTCAACATGACTTAGAAGAAATAATTATTCAATGGAAAAAAGCAAAAATCCTTTGAAACTGCAAATGAACTTATGTCCATGATAACAAGCTGGAGATTTTGTCATAAGACGTTGTCATAACGAAGATACGAATTGCCAAAAAGTAGAAATAGACACACACACAGTATGAAAATGACAGTTTCAAGTTCAACTGAACGAATATATTTTGCATGTAAAAAGAGAAAAACGTTCAAAAAGATAGTTGTAGGCAATTTTTCAAAGATGTCGATACACATTTGATTTCACTGATGACAAGTTAATTGAAAATATAGTCACATTTCTGTTATGCCTTTGATGTCACATCCATCCACATCCCATAAAAATTACTATAACAATTTTTAAAAAATGGCATTTTATGACCAAAAGGCACGTAACTTTAATAAATCGGAAACATTATTGCAATTGCAACTATACTAAAGTTAATTTTAATAATCTGTAACAAACTTAATTTTAACAATTAAGTAGTCAATTACAGTTACTAAATAATTAACAATTTCAAAATTTTTACCCTTATTTAATGTTTAATTTACATTTAAACTTTTAAAAAATGTCTAAAAAAAAATATCATTATTATTATCAAAAAATGAGTCGTTTTCGATCATAAAGTATAAATTTCTTCAAAAACGGTTGGTATTTTGAAAAATTACCAAATGGATAAAGTAAAAGTAATTTTTGATACTCCAAGGCTTTATAAAATGTTTCTAAAGCACCCAGTTTCTTAGTGACAAAGAAGGTAAAGGCAAAATAGAACATTATTTCAAAAATTTCCGCTACTGATGTAAAATCGATCGATTTTACACTAAAAAAGTGCGTTTCTTAGGAAGCTAATCCTGCAAAAGTTGCTCTCGGAGATATTTGCAAAAAACTATATTTTTTTGAACTGTAATAATCCTCAGGGATAACAGTCATAACACTCAGTCGTCTCCACACAAAATGTATTAGGTTTGGTTAGGACAGGTTTATAACTTTATTTGAAAAATGCCCTACATGTTTCGACCGCAGTAGCAGCTCATCATCAGGGGCCAGTTCAAAAAATTACAATATCGAACTGTCATTCTGTATGGGGACAGCAGACCTGGGGTTAAGAATTTATTAGTTTTTAAGGGGACACTACAATCACTGCAGAATCTTTGAATTCATATTAGTATCGATCGCAACAGTATCGACAGATTAAAATGTTGACGTCATCGTACATTACTATAGTGCGCTCAACGATTAAACGAATTACAGAAAACTGTAACGCGTAGAGTTTATGGCACGTGACATCTTGCGGAAATCGCTTATAGCTTCACGTGGTAGTGAGCGTTCCGACAGAACACAGCATGACATTATTGACATACGCGGCTTTTCACTTAATTCCTAACCCTACTTTGTAGAAAACAATCAAACCAAACACATCGAAACTAGATTGCAATTTTTCATAAAAAATCGGATTGATTCATAGTATAAGAGGCTTTTAATCGTCTGTAAACATGTCTCTGACTAAACCGAAATCTGAGATGACATCTGAAGAGCTGCAGGCTCGTGAAGAGGAAGAATTCAACACCGGGCCCCTTTCCGTCCTCACCCAATCAGTGAAGAACAACACTCAAGTCCTAATCAACTGCAGAAACAACAAAAAGCTGCTAGGAAGAGTGAAAGCGTTTGATCGTCATTGTAATATGGTCCTGGAAAATGTAAAGGAAATGTGGACTGAACTTCCTCGACCTGGTAAAGGAAAGAAAAAGTCAAAGCCAGTGAACAAAGATCGATTCATATCCAAGATGTTTCTTAGAGGGGATGCTGTTATTATGATAGTCAGGAACCCATTGGCATCAGCTAGTTAGGAAGTTTTGTGACTGCTTTATACTATAAGAACTTAACTTTAGAATTTGTATTCTTTTCATGTGAATAAAGAATTTTTTCCATACATTGCCTAGTTTTAATACCTTTTTTGTTCAATATTCAACATAAGATGCTTATGTACCTTTATCATATGCTACTTATCATGTTTTAAATAAAGGGCAAAACAGCAATATTCTAAATGTTGAGGACAGATACAGAAATAATGCAATTAAAAGTATCTATCATTACTAAATGCTATATTAAAACTTGGTTTGACATTTATACAGTTAAAATACCTACCTAAATTCTAAATTTTAATTACTTAACTCATACACTTGTTTTATTCTCCAATCCAGTCATCTGTGTGCTACAGTGTTAGAAACATAGCAACAAAACAAACTTTGTACTGTAACAAGAGCCTTGTAAGACACAGTTTCAGCAGTTATTTCATATTTTTGGCTGAGGGACCACTGATGAGTTCTTTTGCCTGCCTCATACCCATGGCGGAGTCCCAGCATTCTTGAAACACCTGCTGGGCTAAAGATCCCCACAGTTCTGGAACAACAGGCACTTTCCCAGTTTTGCCAGTCAATCCGCCTCTTCATGTCCCGGAACCCACACAAGACGTATGTCGTTCTTTTGGGCCAGCTTTTCCAGGGATATTTTGCACTCCAGAACCAATTTGGAGTTGATTTGGAGAAACAAAAAAGCGGCTGGAACTAATATTCTATAGTCTCAAAGACATGCATTTTTTACACAAATTACTTATTTGCTTCAATAACAAATAATGAAATAAAAATCGAATCAAATTAAATTCATTTATTACATTAACAACTTGTGTTTGATTCTTAATAGCAAATTATCATTTTCATAGCTTTAAATTGCAATGAAAAATATTCTGAAAACTGTACACATATAGGAACTAAAAAACTACCTACATAAATATTTTAATCATAATGGTACGGCACCAAAACCGGCTTCAAAATTCTCTTTGGCAATTTGATACAGGCTCTCCGATACAGATTTTCCAGTTTGGTGTACCATCCCGTAAAATATTCCACTTTTGTCTTGAAGAAGAACAAATGGATGATCGTATTCTTTGACGCTGCCAGCATCCATTACGAGTACTTTGTCAGAATCCATCACCGTGTTCAGTCGATGGGCAATTGTAAGTACAGTACAATCAGCAAATTTCCTACGTATGGTATTCTGGATTAAGGCATCAGTTTGAGGATCTACGTTGGCTGTTGCTTCATCCATAACCAGTATTTTGTTGTTACGCAAAATTGCACGTGCAAGACAGACTAATTGTCTTTGACCTACACTGAAATTAGTGCCACCTGAGAAAAAAATTATTAAGTGTATGATTCGCAAATCGACAACTACAAAATTAACACCTTCTGACATTTGAGAGTTTAATCCCAAAGACAAATCTTGAACGGCCTCTTTCAGCTCTACCTCCTCCAAGGATTTCCACAGCTGGCTATCAGTAAATTCCTCAAATGGGTCCAAGTTTTTCCGCATTGTACCCGAGAATAGTACTGGTTCTTGCGGAATTATTGAAATTTTTGGTCTCAAATCGTGGAGTCCTATTTCAGTTATGTCGATGCCATCAATAATTATGGATCCGGATGTTTCACTCAGCTGGAATAATGCGTTGATTGTGGATGACTTTCCTGCTCCGGTTCGACCAACAATGCCGATTTTTTCTTTGGGTTCCACTAAGAATGTTAAGTCTCTTAGTACTGGTGGGTCGGTGGGAAAATATCTGCAAACAATTATATAGGTATAATGTAGAGAGCACATATTGAACTGGATAAAGAGGTTGTTGAAATGTCAACCAAAATACAGTTAAGTTATAAAAGCATTCAAAGTTTCCAAAATTAACGAATCTAAGTAATACCATAGCTCATAAAAGCCGTTTTTGTGAATTTGTTTTTCTACTTACATAGGAAAATTATTAACAAAATATCTTTGGTAGCTCACAATTTTTAAATGTCTAAAACATAGTCCTGCAATCTAATTATAGCCTTCAAGTTTTACAATTCAGTTAGTTCACTTCCCTTCCAGTACGAAAACAAAAACTGTTTTACTCCCTTACAAGCAAAAGACTATATGATTGATTATAATTACCATTTCTCTGGCGAAACTTCTCTGGAGAAGTTTATTAAAATAGTGTATATTTAATATAGCAAAATGTTCTGTGATATACATACTTTAAAAACACGTGCTTAAACTCAATCCGTCCCTCACTAGGCCATGACTTTGGAGGTTTATTGGCAGGTTTAGATTCTAAATCCGGTTCGTGTTCAATGGAACTGTACTCCACCACTCTTTCAACTGAAGTCATTTGATTTTCTAGCTCTGTGGACTGTCTCATTCCCCACTGGAACATTCCCGTCAAACTTATCGCTTGTGTAATGGCCAATCCTACGTTGCCTCCAAATTTTTCTAAACAATTATGCACAGATAAGTCACTAATGTAAATTAATAATTACAATAAAAAATTACCATTTCCCATAACCAAGAAACTAAAGGTAACTAACGAAATGTAAATAATACAGACGAGGTCCAGCCAATAACCAAACGCCCTGGATGTGTAAATAAATGCAAACCATGCTGAACTGTGCAAATCTTGATGAGCATCAAACTCTTTGACCAATATCTCCTCAGCTTTGAACGCTCTGATTGTCGTCAAGCCTTGTAAAGTAGCGTTTAAGTGGGAAAATACTGGACTTCTAGCTAAATACCAAATAAAAATATACTTATAGTACCTATTCATTATGTGAATATTATGAAAAACATTTGCAGTAATTTGTATAATGTAGTAAAAAATGCAGGTAGTAATGTAGATTGCTGTAGATGACAAAAATCGTGTGACAACATAAATTCACATGTAAGAATATTGACAGTTACAGTAAAATTTACAAAGTAGTAACTAATATTTTAGACAAGAAAATAGAATGTATACTTACTAATTCCTTCTAATCTCTTTACACTCCTACTAGTTTTCAAATAAAACATCCTCATAAGCTGGAAAACTACTCCAATCAACAAAGTAGGTAATAAAATCCAAGGATTCACTACGCCCACAACTATTATAATAGCAATAAGTGTAAGTCCAATTTGAAGGACATCTAGTAATGTAGCTGTGAGTGTTTCATCAATAGATCCTATATCCTGAAAACAATCAATGAATATTATTTAATCTAACCAATCATGATAGGTAATTGACAACCTTCGAAAATCGGTTCAAAATTCTTCCAGCGCTGTTAGTATTGAAAAATCGCATCGTTGCTCTGGTAATACTTTGGAACATGTTGTCATGCAAGTTGGTGGAGGCTTTCATGCATATGGAAAAGAAAATGAAACCCCTACTCAGTGTGAATAACACTAAAAGGATCATCAAAGTGGAATAAATGTATATGCAGGTCTCTCTTGAAAAGTCCCAAAATTCATCGGTACTAAGAGTAATGTTTCTAAGAGGAAGGACTTCAGTTGGTTTGGTCGTTGTATTTAATTTCAGTTCGTTTATGAAACTGGAGTGATTGTTGTCAAAACCATTACTAGTAGAAAAGTTTATTTGTTCGATGTTGACCCTGGAATTCCAAAGATCTGTAATTATAAACGCCATTAATTTCTTCTAAATGGTGTTACCAAAAGGTGATGAAATAATCGATAAGACTTCCAATACCCTGGGAAATAAGGAAGAAAAGGAAAGTTGCGACTATTGTACATTCATTTCCTCCAGCTTTAAAATAAGCAGCGTATACTTTAGAGTTAACAGATCCGCTGCTTCGTTGTTCTTCCACCTAAAAAAAGTTCCACAATTAATGACTGCGTTAGTAGCTACTGAAAAATACCTCTTGAGGAGCTGTGACTTCTACTGAAGTAGCACTATGTACTGAGTCTAATCTATCCCGAACTACTTTAGATGACATCCGTCTTCGAAGTTCCGTAGTGCTTCCTTCTTCCTCTTCTTCCGGATTTTCATTAGTCTCATTTTTCAACAGATTAGTAAAGTCTAAGCCACTACTCTGTAAATGTGTGTAGGTCCCTTCCACTTTTATTTCACCATCATCTAGATATATCAAATGGTCCACCTATATAAAAAATTGTCTAGTTGTTGAATTTAGAGCAATTTATGGGTGACAAAATAATATATTTACATCTTTTAAATATTGCAGTTGGTGCGTAACTAAAACAACCGTCTTATTTCTGAGAAATCCTGTGATACACTGTTCAAATAACGCTTTGCCTACATGGGTGTCCACCGCTGACAACGGATCATCTAATAAGTAGATGTCAGCCTGCTTGTAGACCTGAAAATACACTTTTATAAACTGACAGTTTGAGTTTAGCATGTAAAGTGGTACATACAGCTCTAGCTAAGTTAATTCTAGCTCTCTGGCCACCACTTAAAGACACGCCACGATCTCCAACAATGGTTTTGTCGCCGTAAGGCAATAACTGAAAGTCCCGCTCCAAAGAGCAGTTTCTTACAACCGTGTGATATCTCAGTTTATCCATTGGTAGACCAAATAATATGTTTTGCCTCACTGAACCTAAATAACCAGATAATAAGAGATGAAAAAATGTGAAAACACAACAATATGAGATCCAACTCCATAATAAAAACTCCTAAACAATCTAAATCTTTAGAAACAGGTTTTATTTTATTAATTTTACTGCTTATACATTTTCGTTCAATTTAGTAAAAATTGATACTCGTAGAAAAAATGTTGTACCTAACACATGAGGAAAGCGTCTTTCCCGCCCTTTAACTGCTTACTGCAGTCTCGTGCGGGAAAGTACCACTTTCCGCACTTGTTAGGTAATTAACTATTTTAATTTTATGTTTTTGACAAAGACAAAAGGTATTGCAAAAACGCGATCAGTGAGTTGTGTAGTCCTTTTGGACAAGGTTTGGCCCTGAAATAGTGGATGTAAATTGAGTCCAATAGAAGTGTACAAGTCTAATTAACCAAATAACTACCCAGTAAGCATTAAGAGAGTAGATCGGCAAGAAATAAGCTAGCCAATAGAAGAAGACATTTAAAATAAACAAGATGGATTTCCTACTTCCGTAGATTGAAGACTTCAGTAACTTAACAAAGTAACAAGAACGGGTAAAAACTTAAGAAAGTGAGTATCGAGCTTGTTCTGGACATACTGTATTAAACTGACTTAATTACTACCACATACCTGCAAAGAGCCATGGCTCCTGTGAAGCATAACTGATCTCCCCATTAACTTCCAGCTCTCCAGAAATCAAGGGCAGTTCTCTCAGGATTAGATGCAACAGTGAGGACTTTCCACTACCAACTGGACCTATAACTGCCAGAAGCGTTCCAGGACCCACCGACACGCTGATGTTGGACAAAGTGTTTTCAGCTGAAGTTTCCGACCACTTTGCTGTAGCATTTGTCACATAAATACCTATAAATATAAACCGCAGCATTATAACGTGTCTTTTTGTATCACGCCAAAGTTTACCTAAGTTTGGTAAACTTTTTGGTAAGACAGTTTGGCCTTTTATTCCGTTTTCTTTATCACTTTTCAAGGATTTAACAGTTTCAGTTTCTTCATACTGCATGAATTTATTAAGGCGATTAATAGAGACCAAGGTTTCAGCTACCTGCAAGAGAGCTATAGTTATCTGACGACCTTTTTTTACAATATCCTTACTTACCTGACCAATACCTTGTGGAAAGAACACAGTCATCGTTTGACGGAGAATACTATAAAAACTGGTTAGAACAAAGACTTTTTCTGCTGTGATGTTGTTCCCCAGCAAAACGTAAGCCAAAATACTGCCAAACATTGATAATCTTGTACTGTAAATTATAAATGAGAGTTGAACGCCCTTCATATAAGATCCCTTTTTGATTGCCTTTATTTCATTTCTGCAATAGGAACAGAAATACTGGTTGGCTAAACATCCTTATTTAAGAGTAAAAGATAATTGGTGAAAATAAGAGAATGCTTGGTTGTTGTTAGTGCTTACCGTCGTACCAAGCCTATGAGCTTCGCAAAAGGTTTTTCCCAGGCGTACATTTTAATCACTTGGATTCCAGAAATTATTTCACTCATCAACCTGACTCTCTCGTCAGTCCTTAAAGCAGTTTTTAAACGTAACTTTGACAAACTTTTACCAAGATATACTATAAAAAAATATATACATATAAATCAAAACTTTGATTTAGTATCATGGTTAACTTACTTTGAAAAGGTATAAACATAATAAGCAGAAGCACTCCTATTACAGCCGAAACTCCCACTTGCAGGTACATAAGGTAAGTGCACATAGCCGTTTGCAGCGGTCCCAACCATAAATAGTGTGCAAAAATTACTCCAATATCAAAACGGTTAACGTCGTTGGAAAGAAGATTCACCATCTGACCTACTGTCGTATGGGCTAATGCAGCTTTACTAAGTTTTAGCGATTTTCTATAGATAAGTGAGCAAGAAGCTACTCTCAACTTCATGCCTAAGTGTAATACCCCCATCATATAAGGATGGATAACCAGAATATTGATTAGGGAACAAAACACCACGCCTCCGGCATACCAATAAGCTTGACTTAGGCTAACTTCTTCACGTCCATCACTGGGAGTGTAGAAGCGAATGAGTTGACCCAGGAAGTATGGCTGTATCATCCTGAAAAATTTGGTTGTTTATATCACTTAAAAACTGTTACACTTCTTTAGAGTGGAGAAAATACAAAAACATTGTGATCAGTAATTTATGGAGTCAGTAGCGGTTATGGTTTTGTAGAACTGTAGTCAGTTTTGAACAAATGTGTGATTCCGAACGTAGACTTTTTTATAATGCAGCAATAACTTTTGCATCTCGAGGTTCTCTAGCAAACTTGTTCAATCACCATTCTGGCATCTTTAGTGTTGCCTTTAAGATTTTTAATGGTCATATCACTCTTTTCGGTAGCTTTACACTCTAAGTTTAGTGACTACCTTTGCGTCTAATCTACTTCAACATATCCATCTCTGCACTTTTGTTGCTTCAATAACTATTTGTGTGATGATTTTTTTACTTTCTCTAGCAACATTGTCAACTGTTGCCGGTTTAAAAATTTAAAAGAAGCTAGAAAGAGTAAAAAGATAACCATATAGAAAACCAATGCTTCAAAAAAATCTATAATGCTACTAAAATTAAACTTCGTTTTATTAAATAGACTTTATTATCAAAGACAAAGGTATTTTTACAAGCATTGTTTACAGGCATGACTTGTCCTAAGTATAATACTGTAATTATGGCACATGTAAAAATACAATCTTATCGGCAAAAGACATTATGAAACTATTGATTTTTCAATCAGAGTGCTCTCTTTTAGTAAGTCAATATCCATATCATTGTTAGTATTATACTGTTTAATTATTTAGTTTTCAATCTATAAAATAGATAATCTAAAACCACAACAGTTGGAATTCCAAGACAAGATCAGTATAAGTGACAATAAAGTAATAAATATATCATTTGCAATTATTATAATAGAATTATAAATTATAATATCAATAACGTCCAGCAAATCGTTCACATTTATGACAGCACAGGGATCAATGTTGTCGAATTTGAAGTTAATTAATTATGTCCAAATTTTGAGTAATTTCTTTTGCCATTTTATTGCACTGAAGCAATGACGTTTTTGAATCAATTCTTTCTTGAAATAGTTTCATCCTCTATGTCAGTTTTTTGCAAAAAATAACCTTAACTTTGGTTAATACTTACCTAATTGACTCTGATATGAAAAGTACCAAGCCCAGGAACACAAACTCCCATCCAAACACTTTGAATAAAACTTTTAGCAAAGATGGGGATCTATTTTTAGCTAGTGCGGTTATTTCCTCGTTATTCCAGAATTTTTCTGTCAGACTTCCCAGTCTGGATGATTTGTGTTCTGACAGTGTTTCTGTGAGGTCTGAATCTTCCAGATCTTGTTTAGCACCTTGCAAAAACGTTGGTATGGTATACCTGCAAGTCAAAGTCACATTTGATTGAAATGACAATCACAATTTGTTTATAAATTATTCTTTCAAATATCAAAATTGTTTGTTCAAAAATGGATGCTATTTGCGGAAAGGTAGCACTAATTACGGGTGGGGCAAATGGAATCGGAGCGGCATATGTTAAGAAATTATTCAAAGCTGGAATGGGAGGGTGCACCATAACAGACATAGATGAGAAGAATGGAGAAGCATTGGCTGATCAAATGAATAATTGCTATGGCAAAGGGAAAGCTATATTCATTAAAGCTGATGTGACTGACAAAGAAAGCTTCGAATGCGTACTCAAAGAAAACATGAAGAAGTTCAAACAGCTTGATCTTTTGGTGAACAATGCAGGTGTTTTTAGAGACCGAATATGGGAAAAGTGCATAGATCTAAATATCAAATCGACTGTTCATGGTAGTCTACTGGGAATTAAGTACATGGGAAGGAACAACGGCCATTGTGGTGGTACCGTAGTGAACACTGCTTCCATTTTAGGATTGCAAGGCATGGCAGGTGCACCTTGTTACACTGGAACCAAGCATTTTGTCATAGGATTCACTAGATCGATAGGCACTCAATTTTGGTTTGACCTAACTGGGGTAAGATTTATGGCAATATGTCCGGGTGTTACTGAGACGCCGATGATCACCGATGCGGAAAAGTGGGTGTTTGAAGGATTTCCTAACCTAGGCAAAGTATTAGTTGATGGATTAGCTTGTGAACCCTCTCAACCGGTAGAAGATATAGCTGAAGGATTAAATACTATGTTAAACGAAGGTGAAAACGGTACATATTGGGTGGGAGAAGGCTCCAATCCTATATACCAAGTGATGATTCCTCCAATTCATGACATGAAAGTTAGTTCGTGTAAACCACCAAAAGGTCGATGTTAGTGTGATTTGAATTTGATACTGTCCTGTGTGATTTGAATTGTTGAACTCTTTTAAAATACTATAAACCAACTTACCAAAAAGTTGCTGCTGATAGAGGAAATGCATCTTCTCTAGGATTAGGTTTCCTTGTAATTTTGACTCCACCATCCATAATAAAAATATATGTGTAATTAGGATGTTGGGTGAAAACGTTCTCCTCTTGGTTAGCAAATCAGTATAATCTGCAAAAATAGATTTTGAACTTAGTGAGTGGAACAAGATAAACACTTAAGTATTTTTTACAAAGTGAGATTTAATATTCAGGTAAAGAGGTTCGTTTAGTGCTGCGCTAACCTACGCTAATTTTTGCAATATTTGACATAAGTTTGAAGTTTCAATATACAAAAGCCGCATTGATAATAATACACATCAATTAATAATCGCTAGACAATTTTCTTATGAATGCAGTGAAATAAATCGATTATTAATAAACTCATAGTAATAGTGTGAGTGTTGCCTTTACGACAAAAACAATAATAAGATATTGTTATAAAGACCGCATATCCAGATTAACATTTCCTGAAGTTTTGGGAAAAATTAGGAGTTACTTAGGATATGATTTCCCTTCCAATTGTCATGCTCTAGCATTCAATATTCTCAAGGCTCTGAAATTTTTGCTAGAAGTCAATCATAACTTAAGTATTTTAAATAGAACACCGCATATATTATTACATAATATTTGGAATTTAGACAAAAATCTGAACAATGTCATGTAGGGGGAAGGTATTTGCAAATCGGAAAACTTGCAACAGAAATGTAAATTCACATAAATAAACTTAAAACTATTAACATACACTATGGTGAGGCCATCTACTGTTAGTCTATCGTAGAGTATATTGGTGTTATAATCTGTTCATTGGCAAAACTGAATTAACTTTAGTCAAATATTGCGTGTACCTCATAATAATACTGCGGAAATGACTGAATGTATTGTCCTATCTCCTATTGCCGACGGAAAGTCTAGCCAAGAATGGAATAATAAATAGTATACTTTCAGAAGGAGGAAACGTGTTTCGTTCTAATCAATATTGATGTCGCTTTGGTATCCGCAAAATCTGTAAACAACTGTCTTACTTGACCTACACATGCATCAGTTTGCCCTCTTAAATGAAATGTAGTGCACATGTGGTTAGTTCTTAGCCAGAATAAATATTCTTATTAAAAAAAACACATCATCATAAGACTATGTAGTGATGTAGTATAATTCAAAAATATAGCATCCTTTACTATCGTTTTTTTTTTGTCAAACATAACTGAATTAACTGAACACAATTTTTAAACTGTTTTCTAACTTTCGCAGTTGCTCACCATTACGATACAAAATGATGATTTACACAATAAAACACTACACAATGCTAAGTATAGAGTAAATATTTGTTTCCAAGTTACTGACCTTACCATTTTATACTTCGTTTGATCAATTAATCAGAACAAATATTATTTTATAAATGTGTGTATGAATATGGTAAATAATCATTTTTAAAGTGTGATTTGAAGTAGTTTCTCAGGATTTAGTTACTTCGATTCAACTTGGTTTAAAGCAAAATTTTGCTAATAATTAATTATGAACATTCTGCCAACTGTCGGAATATGACCTATTAATAATCAAGTGAAGTTAGTATTAGTATCCATACACCAGTACTCACATAAGTTAATTAGAGAGAAAGTAACGTTGCTCTTCATTTAAAAAGGTTTGGAAACGTTGACCAATCAAAAAATTGATACTAAATCTAAATAAAAAATAAGAATCAATTAATGAAGGCAAAGAACTGCCTCAATGACTCAATGTGTTGTCAGATAGTACATAGCTTTGAACCATCAAGTAAAATAAGTGGAAATATCCTCTTTTTTTGAAAATTACTCCTGTCAGTGCTTCTTTGTTTGGGTGTTAATAATAATAAAAGGCTATCCGAGGAGTTACTGGTTTCTTACAGCTTTCAACAACGTTTGGTTCAAACTCAACATAACACAACACAAATCTGGTGTCTAAACAATCAAAATTAACAAAAATAACAGATTTGATTGGTAAAACACAAGGTTTCTGTTGTGTCCAGCTGGAAAAGGTATAATAAGAAGTGAGGTTTTGGTGGCATACTTAATTATACACGTAGCACACCAGTTAGTCACATTTTGGAAAGTATTTCTAAGTCCGTCCCAGGGCTAGTGGCAGTGTATTTTCAGTCTCCAAAACAATAATTTTAATTTATGCATATCAGGAAACGTTTTCTTCTTGGTTTTTGTGTTTTGTCGTGTTATACAAGGTTTGTTCTAAGAGTGGGTGAAGAAAAACAATAAAATATATTATACAGAATGGTCAAAAAAAGGTCAAGACATCAGTTCTAAAAAAGGACGTTTTTCAAATTGAACACTCCTTATTCTTAAATTTTTTTCTGATTCTCTGTTCAAAATTAAGGTAAGTTTGTATTAGGTCACTTATTTGAAAATTTTATTCTTTAAATTGATACATTGAACCACCCTGTAACTGTCAAAATAATCTAATAATACTTTAACCTTCAATAAGAGTTATTGAAGGTTAAAGTAGTAGTTAAACAACTCTTACTCTCTCAACTTTATTTGCAACACTTTGTATAGACTTTTATATGTCAATGGATAGAAAATATAATGGGCTTTCCAAAAATTTGGCCGTTTGTGTTGATAGGGTGCTTCGTTTGGCCGCCAGCGGGGTCCAAAACTAACTAAACGTTTTTCTTGACTGTAACCACTCTAATCTCTTTGAGAGATTTTTTTTTTAAATCGGTCAGGTACGGCCCTGATATTTGGCACAAACCTAGTACAGTGTAATCAATATAAACATAAATCATTAAAGTCGATTTTCACTTGCACTAAGTGGCCAATATAACGCAAAACCCATTAGAATAGTGGTGGCTTTTCAGGCAAATTTCACCCTTACGAAAATTGTCATTTGCAAAATCGGTTTTTCAAGAAATTTCTATGCATTACATCGTAGTAGACCTAGTAGCTCATGTAACCGCGTTTTCCTAATTTTTGAACGTCAAATTAACCCAAACCAGTTAAATTGTGTTGGCTGGGGCACCCTGTCTGTAAACCGTAAATAACACGCGTATTTGTAACACTCTGTATATACTTTTATATGTCGATAGACAGCCAATGAAATGATCTTTCCATTGACGTAGAAAAGTCGATTGGTTAGTAGTACCGTTTAGCCACTAGAGGGCGTCAACTTTGACCAATTTTTTTGGTGTATCCTTTAGTTTAATATTCAAAAACCCGCTTAATTGCACTATTTTTGCTAGAGTTTTATACGCCAATGGATAGCCAATGAAAGGAGCTTTCTAAAAATTTCCCAACTTGGGTTGATAGGTTAGACGGTTTGGCCGCTAGAGAACGTCAAAGTTGACTATTTTTTTTATTACTTTTTTCGTGCATCCTTGTGTTCAATCTTCAATAACTCGTTTATTTGCACCATTTTTAGTAGTGTTTTATACGTCAATGGATAGCCAATGCAATGAGCTTTCTAACAGTCAATTTGAATGGGTAGGTTAGACGGTTTGGCCGCTAGAGGGTGTCAAACAATTTTTTGGTGCATTCTTTTCTCACTTTTTATAAACTTTTATACGTTAATAAATAGCCAATAAAATAAGCTTTCTATTGACGTATAAAAGTTGATTGGGTTGTCGCTAGAGAACGTGAAAATTTTTAAAAGTAAAATTACAAAATTCATAATTTTTCATTGTTTTCCAACGGAATTCATTGAAATTACCAAACTTTATTTATGTTTAAATTTGAATGGTAGATTTACAGAAAAAATTGTTTAATTCATTTTTTTTATAATTTAGACGTTCCCAATTCTATTTGTAGTTTTCAAAATACCAATGTACCTCCAGTAATGCCCATTAAATCCTAAAATTTGTACACCATAATGCTCCAGTGGTTTAATAACCCTCGTATTAGGTCCCCGTTATGCAATGATAAGGTGTTTTTTATTTTCTTTTCCTAACGAAAGCTAAGTTCAAGTGGCGCTTATTTTTTCTAATTAAATATTTTATTGGTCAGACTGTCCATTTGAAATAACTAAGTATCTTATTATTACAATAAATATCGGAATCAAATTTCAGCAATGACCGGCAAAATAATATTTATTATGCAAATGGTTTAGCTTTTGCAATCCAGACACCAGACTGTCTAACTATTTTTACAGTATCCATATTGATTTGATATTTCAATTTAATTCCGAAACAAGCTCGTTTGAATTACCGTTTTACCATGAAATAACATCCTGTATAAAATGAAATAACTTAATTTTGTGTGATTAAAATTCTGGGGTTTACCTGGTGAAATCCGGCAAATCGAGTCAATTATCAGTAATTTGCGGTTCATATAGATTATTGTTTAGTGGATTTTCCAAGCAATATTACCTTGAATGTTTTTTGAAAATTCAGAAACAAATTTAAATTAACAGTGAAATTTGCAAAAACTTTCTAATATTACAATCCTTTTTACCACTTACAAACTATATGAATATATTTTATTATAAAATGCTTTGTAACGATTTCTTACTTGCTTTACTGAATATTTTCAGATGCGTCCATACTAAACAGTCGCTTACACTTTTTTATATTGCGCAATATTTCGCTAGTTAACTAGTTCACTTGCAAATTCCAAACAATAATTCAAAATAAACACACTAAAAATCATTAAACACATCACATTTAACCCACAATTTGTTGATATTGTTCTATTGCCCATTCAGCAACTAACCCATACAAATTTTAAATCAATCAATACAATTTTAATTAAAATGTTTATTTCGCGCGACCACTAAAACCGGAAAGCATGCTGGTCAGACTGGGCCCATTTATGTTCCCGTAACGTTTGCCAAGCTTATTTCGATAATACACATACAACGTATTCGTTATGTCATTGAATTTTCCCACAGATGCGCGGGTCTCAAGGTTTTATAGTTCAAACAAGTTTAACACAATGGCCCTTGTATTATCAAACACTATTAAGTATTAATTGAAAAAAAGTTACGGATCACCCTCGTAGAAAATCGAAAATAGGACATAAATTGCCATGTTACGTAAGTGAGCTAAATGCAGAGTTTCTTTAAAATAATCAATACCTAATTATTACAACAATATTTTTTATACGCACCGCATTAGCTGTAGTTGGTCCATTTCATATCTCACGGCTTAAGACATTAGCTGTGATTTGATATCGGCCAGCTGCAACTACAAGTTTCTAGTTCTTTTAACTGTTAATAAGGAAATAACAGCTATCGCTATAGGAAAATATGTTTCATAGATAATGGTAGCTAAACCAATAACAAAACACTCTTAATTATACCGGAAACACGTAAACTAAAACTGACCTATTTTCCTGAGTGGAACCATTTGCAAATTAAACAATAATTAACAATTGTAACAAAAGCCAGACTTATTCGGTTTAATGGAAAACATTAGGTAATTATACGTAAACAAGAGTTAGTGGAATCGAACGTTATTAAGTGATTAATACTCGATCATGATCAATCTAAAAGGAAAATACAATTATTTTCAATTTTGAGACGAATAAAAAAATGCGGAAAATACAAAAGCTTTAGTATACAGGGTATACATTGTAAATTGATACTTACTCATTTTTTAATAGATAATTGGTATGTTTTTGTCCCTCAGCAAATAAGCACAAAACGAAAAAAAAAGCAAAAAATGCATTAAAAAAATCTGTCAAATGACGTGTTTTTGCGTAAATCGTTCACATTAGATGTCAAAGGTTGGTTGCTTTCATTATACATTACTTAATAAATGGAAGATATCAATCCTTCAAAGGTCAATTATCTAAGAAATAATGCCCTAGGGCGTTTTTTCATAATGCCCTGAGATATGGCAACGTTCTTCAACAACCTGAATGACCTACCAATAAAACTCCTGATATTCAACGATCAAAGCCGATATCAGTCAATTGTCTCTTTCTAATTCGCTTTCTCTTTTCAACTGTTCTTGTTAAATACTTATTCTTTGGCCATACTATGTATAGTTTCTGAGGAACAGCCGCGTGCATGGCTTATTGGGACACCCTGTATAGGGTGACCAATTAAGAATAAACTATCCATCGCAGAGGATTGCGGTAAAATATGTTATCACTAAAACGGCCAAGAAAACTAAAAAAATATTTTTAAGTGTCTGAACCGCAAAGGAGCGCAACTGCATCTTAAATAAAAAAGTATAAAATTATTGGGGATTTTGCTACATTATCCTAATAAAAAAAACCAGATCATTAAAGTGAGAAATAAGCTTGACCTGTCTGGTTTCAGCCAGTGAATGACCGTGTATAATCGATACTTTTGTATAGTATTAAATTAAACTTTCTTCAATTTTTCTACAGCTCTATGGCTTTTTTAAATAGAATTTTACCTGCTTAATTGCATCGTAATACTTTAAGCTGAGCTTAAGCTAAGTGTGGTTCAGGCACTCCATGGTATTTATTATTGAAATTGTATAGACAGATTTCATTCACCATTGATCAAGAATTTTATTTTAATTTTTTAATTTTTTGATGGTTTGTTAATGAGTTTTGTGTTTTATAATTACTTCTGACAGCTTTGGGATACTTATGTCACAATTACAAACATAAATTCGTGAGCTGTTTACATAAAATTACCAATTTTTGCAGACAAGCATTGTCACAACACGATCATCTTAGGCCAATAGACAAAAATAATATAAACTATAAATCCGTTTAAAATTTACAGTCAGCTCTGAAAATTGTCTCAAAATCAAAATAAAGACTTTAATACCGTTTCTAGTACCACTTTGTTGTTCAAAGACTATAATTTGATATTTGACGGCTAGTGCTGTGAGCTGTCTATCGTTGACGTATGAGCATTTGAGGTTAGAATCATACGTCATCTTTGTTTATGAATTTTGATAATTTATTTTGTGTGTAAATGTTTCCCGGTTGATTTTCTCTTTATCTAATATTTTCGATAATTGGTCATGTTTAGTAGAAAGGAACAATTGATACAAAAAACTGGAGAGACTGGCGTAGGACGGTACGAGTTTTTGAGTCAACTTATCAACGAGTTTACCACTACTAAATCAACTGGTAAGTGTTTATTTTTTTATGGTGAATTTGACTTGTAGACTAAAAAACCTACAAATTTTGATACAATGTCAATGAAAATCGTGTTTTTCTGCTATGTAACAGTGCAGTAAAGTTGTAAATCAAATAGTAAAAACATGACAATACTCACAAAAGTAATGTAAATTCCATCATGTACACACCCCCAGTATTTTCTTAAATACCTGTAACAAATACTTTATATGTACTTTTCATACTTATAACTTGGTAGCCATTAGTTACAGTGAGTCACCCAGAAAACTGGGAAGAAATATAATAAAAATGCTATTCCATAAATGTAGGACCTACTAGGTAGCTAGATAGAGATAGAACTAGAAATTTAAACAGGACAGACTTGCAGAATGTAAGTCAGAGTAAGATAAGAAAATTTATTTTTATTTACCTATTATTTAGTTATTTATTGACTTATTTACTTACATACATTCCTCTCAAATTGTTATGCTAAATTTACCTATTTCTAGGCTAAATTTAACTTTTTTATCACATGTTGAGATGTGACAAGACCTACAATTTATTGTGGATTGTGGATGTACCTAACTTGAGTCCCAACTATAGTTTTGTTGTTCATATTATCATACTATTAGGTACTGTGTTATGTGTGCTATTAGGACCTATAAGAATACCAATTTTAAATACCTACCAAAAAGTAATAAAACAAATTATAGAAGGATATTGATGTTGGCTGGTCATTCATGGTGGTTCCTGGTCATATTGATAAATGAAGTAATATAACTTAAAAAGTAATACTTAATGTTAGTACCTTGGCATTGGTAAGCTCAGAAGACTTAAGTAGTCCCAATCAACTGTAGAAGTCTCTTCTAAACAATGTAAGACCAACAGGTTACTTAGTAACACAATTTCTGTCAGGTCCTAATTTTTTATTTATAAGATTGTTTACTGGTATGTGCTCACCAACTCTATTAGAGTATTTCAAAGGTTCCAGAAAGGTATATTGTTTGCTACAAGATGAAAGCTGCAATGGTGAATTTAAAATATGGGAAAATGGTTAAATCAGATGTTTTTTGATGTTTATAAATATTGTGCTCATTTGGACTTAGCCTTTTATCCAAGTTTACTCATAAATTTTAAATAATGGTTTATTTTTATTTTTGTATTCATGAAACACTACTATTTTAAGGAGGGGCGATTTTTGACACCATTTTGTAGTACTATTTGCTAAATCAACAAAAAATAGAGATAAAATCATCAAAAATAACTTACTTTGGTGTGGTATAAGCAGTAAAAATTTTCAACTGCTTAAAATACTCAATTGAAAATTTCAAAAAGGGCAAGATGATTAATTTTAATAATTGTATTTCAGATGCCAGAAACCAGACCTTAGCAAATTTGGCAAACTTTGCATATGATCCAATTAACTACGACTACATTAAACAGTTACACCTAATTGACCTATTTCTGGCTCAGTTATCTGAAGCCTCAGAGGAACTCATCCATTTTTCTTTGGCCGGAATCTGTAATTTGTGTTGCGGTAAGAAAACATTTCTCGTTCATCTATAAATATGTAATGATAATTTTTTTTCATGTAGATCCAGAAAGCAGAGATTATATTTTTAGTTTGAATGGAGTTTCTTTAGTAACACAATATTTAGGACATAAGAACGAGGATATAGCTTTAAACGCGTTAACGACGTTATTCTATTTGTTTGACGGTAGCTCTGCTATTATCCCGGAAAGTTTAATACCGAAAGTACTTTGCTATCAAAACAGTAATGATGCGCGGTATCGAAATTTGGGGCAGATATTTTTGGAAACGTATTTTACCCCCCAACAGATATCTGAGCACAAAAGTTAGTCGCATTGCAGTCGGAGACTCCGCCACTATGACAAAAAAGATAACTTCTCTAGATGTACAGAAATTCACTGAACTTAGCGGGGACTCAAACCCAGTTCATACCAGTCAACACCAACAGAGGGCCATAGTGCACGGTGCCTACTTAAATTCATTGGTGTCCTGTTTAATGGGTACCCAACTTCCTGGGGCAGGTTCTTTGGTCGTTAAACAGACTTTGAATTTTCCTAGCAAGTGTTTTGTCGACGATGTGGTTGTGGTCACTATACGTATCTTGGAAGTTCGCAAAATCATTAAAGTATCGTTTCAATGTGTGGTCGAGTCTGAGGAAAAAACTGTTTTGTACGGGGATGCCCATTTAGTAACTGATCGTTACTTTCAATAACGCCGCTATGTAGAAATGTTTTATTAATTTTTTAGGTAGTTGTGTATAAAAGTAGTTTATTATATGAGTGTTCAATGGAGTAAAACCGAATTTAAATTGACTTTTTACCCGATGTCGTTTCGCCTAAACGCAGAAAAACTGAAATAGGCCAACTGTTTAACTGTATTTCGCGTTTATGCGCTTGTTAAGAACGGAAATTTGTCCTAGCGGCAGGAACGAGGCAATTAAAATCATCTCGGCATATTTTGTGCAAAATTTGCTTACAAATCTGGGTTATTTAGAGAAAAATGAATAATTTATATCCTTATTCAATTAAGGGTGTGGGTATCTGTGTTTCCTTTGCGTTAAGAGTTTAATGAACTCTGTTGCTTAATTAAAATACGAGTTAAAATTTAATAAAAAATATACTAATATACACTAATTATTATACCAGGTATTCATAAGTAAGAAAACAGCTATACAGGGTGAAGTCATTATCTCATTGGTTTTGAGAAATTCCAAAAACTGTTAAAAACAAAAGTTTTGGAAAATATTAAGCTGCATAGTATAAATAACTTTTTTCCACTCCTACAGGGATATTGGTTCATTCCTTAACAGTTTAGAGAACGGATAAGTAGGCAATTGCCAACGGTTGAACGAATACAGAATCCAAGACTTTCCGCAACTGTGCGATATGAAATAGACGAATCACAGGCAATTTTCAGCGTGCGATATGAAATAGACCAATAGCTAATCTTGAACGTAAACAAAATAATTCTTCTGATTGTCATCCTCACTGACAGTTGGCATAAAAACATTGCATTTTGGCTTATGTTTTGAGGCAATGAAAAAGCCGTTCAAGTTTCAGTTAGTGTTCAATTAAAGAATAAAAAGATCTACTTTATTATATAATAAAGCAAATGATACAAACTTACAATTTACAATGAATCATATCCATTCAACACCTCAACCTAAAAGACGAAGTTAATCAGCTGTCACCCGGTGACAATCCGGGACACCGGTCAAACTTTGGCTGCGTCAAAAGTGATAATGTAAACACGGAAACGTTTCAAACATTGAGTGTTTATTTGTGTGAAATTTGGTAAGTAATTCCAATTAGTCGTAGAAAAAATAGCCTGTAAAACTCGGGCGAACTGTCCATATCGCCCTCGTCCGATTGAACACTCCGCCTTCAGCGTCGTCTTTTTCACCCTTGTTGTACAATAGAGTGTGTCCAAATTGGTGATGCATGTATTGGGATCTCGAAAACGGTAAGAACTACAGAGTCGGTTAAATGGGGAAAGTTTTAGAGAATTTTATGTGAAACTTATTTCCGGTTTCCAAATTAAATGATCTTTCTCCGTTTTCCGCAAAATTGGGAAAACGTCAGAGGCTGCATTTTAATCACTCTTTAACAAAGCCAAAGAGAGTTTTGAAACTAAGACATTATTAAGGCACTTTTTTACGTAGAACACGATGACGTAATTAAAAAAAATCTATCGTCGTTAGTTTCCGAGATATGGATGATAAGGTTTTGTAAGCCATCTTGAAGGCGGCCGTAAGAATTTGCACAGACAACAGAATCAACAGTGACTGAATGTCAACTAATGACTGAAATAAAAAATTACAATTTTGGAATAATTAAGACACATATGCATTTTGAAATTGTAACTTCACCCTGGAACTTTTTAGCAAAAATTTGTTGGATAAACCGAATGAATTTCACATTTAATTTTCTAAGAGATTTGCACACTTTTTGCTAAACATTCCGAAAATCAGTGATAATTTTTATCTAGGCTAGCCATTCAGGCCTTAAAAACCCCATTTTATGAAATGAAGTTTTATCGACAAGGTTATGATAAGCAAAGTTGTCTTTTGAAGACATTTTGCCTCAGATCTCTTACACACAAATCCCAACTTAGCTGAAGCTATACAAATCGATGCATTCGACCATTACGTTCCCAATCAGATTCGATTAAGCCTACAGCAAAAAAAGTCCATTTTAACCTGATTTTGGTGTATCTAGGATTTAAAACGTTTAGTCACGCCGAAAGCGTTGACCACACAATTTGACCTAAAGTTTTACAGGAGGTTGAAGTGGAGCAAAATGAGAGACGGCCGGTTTCGACGTCGTGGTATCAAGTACCAAGCCCATCGTCAACCATGAGACCCGCCCTTGTATGTATAACTTTCTACTGGCGGGGTTGCTCGCGGTTGTCGACCCGCGGTACTTACAGTGCGTGTCACCCCGCTCGTTCAGCTAGAGTACCACCTTAATAAGTACCCTTTTGCAGCGTTGCCACGGCGTACTATTGTCTCAGAACGATGTAGGTCAGAGTGTTTTTATGCCATTAAATTGTTCATTAGAAAAGGGGAAGAATACCTGTAGTTTGTATATTGGATTTTTTGTGGAAATTTGTTAGAAAGTATTTGGTAACATTATAAGAAAAAATGTTGTGGTTGGGAAGTGGCAACGCGGCAGTTAGAAAAGGGGGCCCATCTTCTCGGACGATGACCATTGTGAAGTCAATGCGCTTCTGTCACTGAGTAGTAAACCCATTTTGAATTTTTCTTCTCGGTTTGGTCAAAATACCGTTTTTCTCTCATGTTAATTGTCTCCCAAAATGGGTGGTTTTTATGGCACATTGTTCATTTTTATCGTTATTTTTCCTCCAGATTTAAGTTCGATTTTAGTAATGTAAAACACCCTGTATAAGTCACCACCCATATTCGCAGCGGTAGGACAAGAATCCAAGCGAAAAATCAAGGTCGTACATCAAGTCGAGTCGGGTTGTTTGCGAAATGCAGACTTTAAAGCAAAACGGCCTGCAGGAGACTGGGGTGACCTCGACGAGGGTGACTCAAAAAACTACCTGGTTTTGCTGCTGCCGCCGGGACTGGTTTTAAATATGCTGGAATCCACCTCGAACGGCCCTTTGTTGTCCGCCACCAGCAATTTATTTTCTGTCTCGGTCTGGGCAGTCTTCCAGGAATAAAACGTTACTTGAAAAAAAATTGTTTCTTCAGGGTGTTTTCAGTAAAATTTCAAATCCAATGAAATTATTATAAAACCGTAACAAGTTACGAGGCAAGTTAGTTAATTAGTTTTATGTGACAGCTCAGATTTGCGTATTATTGATGAACAGTATGTTACAGTTTTGTTTACAAAGTTGCAAAAATTTATTAAAACAATATGGTTGTTTTAACTATCTTCTCCTCAGTTGTGTGTCTATTGGTTTCTATTAACAAAAAGTTAAAATGTATAATTTTTTAAATGACAAAATTTATGATTTTTTGTAACCACTCTGTATGCAATTGTGTTTTCAACAGCCCAAAATGTTGTAGAAAAGTAAGTTCTCTGTTTGAGGGTGTCAAATATAATTATAAAAATTTCGAAAACGACAAGATATGATATATTTTAGTCGGATTGGACTAAACTAGTTTTAGTTTGTCGACGATTAGGTATTATTTTTTAAAATTTTTAACACGGAACACCGTGTATATGACGTATTTAGTTTCCTTAACAACTTTTTTTGGTAAGTATCATTAGGTTAATACTATTAATAAATATACCAATTTGATGCAATCCATTTGAGCAATTAGCCTGCTTTTATCACATCGTAAGATTTTTTATTGTAAGCCAGTGTAGTTCTGTTTTCGCTTTGTTAAGCAATTCAAGAGAAAATCGAGCAGCTTTAGATCGGGTGATCGTGGGGGCCACTTTGACTCATTACCAAATTCATCTATTTGCAAAACTTGTTTTTCCATTCTTTAACAATTTACGCTTTAAGTGGAGGTAAAAGGCATCAGGCTTCATTCTGTTGAAAAAACGTATTTGATCTTCTTGTGATAAAGTATACTGTGACTGCTAGATTTGAGGTAGATCATCTTTTCTTCATAGTACATCATATAAAAATCTACTCGGCACAATAAAGTTATTACTTAATTACTGTAATTTCAGAATTGATGAGGGGTTGGAGAGAAAGAAAAAACCCACTCAAAAATGTACTTACAAGCAGTTTTTACTCACAATCAACTACTTTCAAGACTTTTTAGTACATTTTGCTGGTAAATAGTCCTTACAGCAATATTCTCTTCCTGCAGAAAAATTGGTTGGATGCCATTTATCGCTGTGGTTCTTCACGAATAAGAAAGCCTTTTCTCTATGGACTTCATCTTTGTCGACAGTAGCGCAAATTATGTCACTGCTTTTTGGTAGATGCTTGATAATCTGTAATAAAAACATTAATAATAGAGATAGTATATTTGCTTGAAAACAAGTGGAATACAAGACACCACTTGTGGCATTTGCATATTGTGCTCTAAAAATATACGAAGAAATTTCTGATATACCATGCCATTGAGCTTTGGGTGAGCAGCATGGGTGATGCCAGAAAACTTGGAAGGAAATCGTGTCTTTAGGCTACTAAATGAAAATAATTTGGAGAAGAAAATATAGTTATAAAATTTACAATAATAAAAAAAAATATATGAAAAGGAGAAACACCCCTCTCCTCTGAATAATATTTATATGTATAATGGAAAAAATAATTTGGTCTTGTGGCAAGTTAAAACTTACAATGTAGAATACCTAATATGATTTATGGAGAAAAGGAGAAACGGTAGATGGAACACAGGAGGCATAGTAGAAGACTAAAAGGGAGAAACCACGAGAAAGGTGGTAAGGTGGAGTAATGTCTAATAATAACGACAGTGCTAGAAGCTAAAGAAGAAGTAAAAGAAGATATAGCCGTAATTTAGAATGTTATTATTAAAAAAATAAATTAAAAATTAAGTTAATATCAAACTACATTCAGGAAATAAGTTGTTTATATTATATATATTACTATTTCACGGAATACCACATGAAATAATACCAAACTGGAACATTTAGTATAATTTGTTTTGTGACATAATAAGCACGAAAGTGACGAAAATAAGCAGCAGGAAACAAAAATGTTAACAATTTAGCAAATCCTAACTTAGTTCTCAACAATAAGTGGCTTCAAATCAAACACTGATCAGTGAATCCAACTGGACATGACAGCCTAAAAGAACTAACATAGGCTTAGTGAACCGAAAACCATTAAATGGTTGACATCAAACGATCGTTGAGCTTCAGGGATTTTGGTCAAATTTGCTGGTTGGTCTTTTAAACAGGCAGCTTCAGCTAGAATAAGCAGGTGATGACCCTTCTGGCCATATTACAGAAGGCCAAGAAAATTGTTGGTATTGTCCTTCAGGTGTTCGATATGATAGCACGTCTCACACAAATCACGTCATAACACGTAATTTTTTTTTGAAAAAAATGCATTTTTAGTTTGAAATACTATTCACTGATTATTCGGAAATAAACTTTCAGAAGTAATTATTATCACTACCTACTTTATTATTTGCAATTTAAATAGCTTAATGAAGTGCCTATATAAATCCAATATTAATTTCTCTGCTTATATATCATAACTACTAAAGAACTAATTTATTAGGTTGATAAGTGCCAATAATTGCTATTTATTGTGTTGTTTGTTTTACAACCAGAGTAAAAGTCAGTGCGAAGAGAATCACAGAATTAATCTTATTATGCAAAGTATTACAACAATCAAATGTTGAATTGCCGCCCTCGTTCCCTAAACAAACGTTTACGCACCCTTCACAAAGGTTGGGCACATTAATTATGTTCGAAATTTACCATCCAAGAGGAACAATAAAAATCAGTGTAGCCCACCTGACCCACCATCGAAAAAAAGTTTTATTCAGTGAGCACTGAAAGGGTGTGCTAATAGGAAAGAATAATTACTTCCCTTAAAAAACGAATCTCATTACACCCTCCATTGACCCCCGCCCACTTACCGACCGGACGTTGGGCATTTTCACAAAAAGTTCCCACAGATTTATTCTTCAGGGTTAAAATTGACGGTCTCGATTCAAGAAGGGCGCTTTTGGATATAGAGGAGTGCTTTGATAAAAAAAAACTGCCTCTTTTAAATGTGAAGAAAATTAATCCCTCTAAATTCTTCCCTCTTTTTTAATATGAAGAAAATTTATCGATCTGTTTCTGTTGTTATAGATTCTTAAGCTATTTTGGTTTTTTGTGGTTTATTAAGACAATATTGTAAGCACTGTACTTATTCATCAATTGATATTTTTTGTGACTTGCAACAACAGAAAGAGCCGGAACATACCTACAAAATATAACTTAAACATTTATTAATCGATCGTAATTATGATACACTTTGTGGTATCATAATTATAATTATACACTTTGTGATGCTTCAAAGATAAAGTTTATTAGGTATCTCATTGGCTTGACACATTAGGAAAAATATTAATTATGTATTACAATTACAATTACATTGCTTTTTAGACATTTTTTCACTCCAAGTGGGTTTGACAAGCAATTTTGTCCTTGGCTATCGAACAGTCAAACGGTGCTCAAAAGTCGCAAAAATCAGGGTTTAGAATAGTCTTTTTTGCAGTACTACATTACAAAATGCGTTTCTGAAATTTATGACAGTTATTTTGACAATTGTCAGTAAATTACTGGTAAATTACAAATTGTTTAAATAATAATAACTTCAAATTCGTCATTTTTCTCATCTCAAAAACCTTATTTTTAAATAAATTTCAGTAAAAAGTGTCAAATCTTAAAATTAAGAACTTTTAATATGGGATCACTATGAACAACACTTTTCTATCATAATTGATCACGGTCATTGATTGTCTCATTGTAAACGTGTACCAAAAATCTAACGGACTAAGATCCAGGGTTCGGACAGGCCATGGAATCCTACCATTTAACTGTGTGGAAAAGTTTAAAACAAAACTGGCTGTTGGATACTATCACTGTTTTTTTTTTCACAAATAATTATTACTTAAAGAGGAAACATACAAAACAACGCAATATTAAGGGGAAATATCTCAAAAACGGTAAACTTTGAGAACCTTTTCAAGAATTCAACACCACAAAGTTATTTAATTTGTTAATAACAAATTTATGATCAACCTATCAGTCAATTTAGGGTTTTGGTATCCACTATTTGCAAATCATTTCCATACCCACACCACTTTCATATTGTATAATAAGGGAGGAACATTCTTAAGACATATGAATAACTAAACCCACAACGGACGCATATAAAAAAAACTCGATGTAATCAGTGCCCAGGTACCTAACGAAACAAACGAGGGGTTATTTAGCACCCTTCATGAATAAAACAAATTGAAGAGCCCCCGCCTGGTAGTACCCTGTATAACAATGTTTATGCTGCTGTGGGAAATGAGCTTTGTGTACATCCGTCCGGCGATTGTCCATGGCTAGCAGGGTGGATAATGAAATGCCCGCTTTAACAAAGGGAAAGGTGGGTGGTGGAATAAGACCCTATCTTAAATTACATATTTCTGTATATCGGATACACCCTTGGGGTAAGTAAATTGCTTTTGCGGACAGGATGTTATGACCCAGCAACAGGTTGAAATTTGGAAACTGATGTACAAAACTAATTTGGAACACACTATATTAAATACCTTTGAACTATATTAAATGCTTACCGCTTCTAAACACCTGTGGGTGCACTGTTTATTCCCGAGGGCGTTGTTCATAAAGGGAGTGTCGATTTCCTGGGTAAGCACTGGATCACCCTTTGGTTGGTCTTTTGAACCTTTTTTGAACTGACTGCTGAGAAACACGCCGCAGGTGCATGGGGTGTCTTCTGGGTCATGTGACGATGAATCAACTTCCTAAGAATAACCAAAAACTTTAATTTTATAAAAAACTATATTAAAAAGTAATATCTTACCATTGAAACATATTTTTCTGTATTTCCTGGACTGCCTGAGCTAGTTATGTTGTTATCAACATTATGGCTTAGAACAGTAGAAGCCTGGGCTATTTGCGGTCCAACAACCCAAAGCAATAATAATAACTAAAATAGAAAATATGTATTAATCCTTTGCTAGTGCATTTCAGCCCGCATTACTTCGAATTGCTTTAAATCGAGGTCAATGGCTATTCATAGAACTTACCCTAAGCATAGTTCAAATCGCTACGAGCAGCTCGATATGTTCACTAATTAGCGACAATTTAAGACTAATGCAACATAATCAAGTAATGATTAATTGGGTCAGCCATTTGACTCGGTAAAAGTGCTGATGATGCTTTGTAGAGCACGTTTGGTTGTTTATTGCCTGTCGGAGGTAAACTTATTGTGCTTTGTACAGAGTGTTTTAAGTTTAGCCGCACACAATGTAGTTATGTAGTATTTAATTAACAATTGATTCTAAGAACCATAGTAAACCCTTATACTTATAATTATATTGTTAATTTTGTACGAAGTAATTATATCTATACCAGGGTGCAAACTGTAGTGATTTATGGTAATCTTGAAATAAACGATTTTTTCTGCTTTAAAAGAAGACCATTCCCTTCAAATCATTGAAAACAGTTTCAGCCAAAGTCCGTACACAACACTTTTGATGTAATATATTTTATAAAAAAATTCATAGGGCCAAATCTGGTAAATGTGGATGCCGTCTATTTGTGAGCCTTTGCCAAATTGACATAAAAAACGCCATCAGCTACATGGTAAAGCAAAATTTTATACCATTTTAAAATACTATTATTTTGATTTTGTGACTTCTCTAGTACCGAAAGTTAATGCGCTTCTTAGCAAATATCGTGTTGTTTTGGGGATAGTTGCCGCACAATAGTTTTGGATCACCCTGTATAGCATTTCTTGACTAGCTAGCGAAAACGTAGCATTAGAGGTTGCGGAACAATTTTCTGAGAAATATTTATTGACGAGAACCGCATATCATTGATCGGTCTTTAGTAAATAGGGTTATGTCTTAATATTTAAAAATAAATAATGTAATAAAGTGTGTAAATAATACAATATACAAATGATTAGTTGCTTTTAGGAGAATGAACAGTATTACTGTTGAATATTGCCAGTATTTCGTCAGATTATCGAAATTGTCCTCAAACGGTCAATATCGTGTGAGGGCCGCTTAAAGGATAAACTAATAATTAACCTCTTTTACTTAAACGTTTGACAATTTGACTGATTTGGCAATAAGGCAATGTTAATGCATTTCTCCTATGCACCAGGACCTGGAAACATCCCTGCAGAATTAATAAAATACGGCAGAATTAATAGAATACGGGGATATAGAATCGGAAGAGCAAGCAAAGAGCAACAGTGGACCATTTATTTTCTGTGAGCCAAATAGCATTTAACCAAGAAGTACCTACATCAGTAACATCAGTGCTGAACTTTTAAAAGCTAATCACTATATGAAAACTCCACAGCCAAGGTCAGAATAGGCTATAATAAACACAGGTGGATTTAAAGTATATAATAATAGTAAATAATGTGCTACTCGACTCCAATTTCAATTTGATATGAATAGGCTCACTTTAACCTGCACAAGAGCAAGATAGTCGTAGACAATATTAAAAAAATATATGTATTTTAGAAACATTTCTTCAAGAATCTACTATTCTTTCTACTAGTTTTAAAACTTATTTTTAGTATTTCCTTGAAAATATAGTTTATTTTAATATCTTTATTGCTGAGATAAATCAGATCTAATACTACCATTAAACTCAGACCCATGATTTAGCAGAAATAGCTACTTAATTTCTACTAGTAGGTAATAGAGGTTTTTAATACCAATAACGTGGTATGTAAATAATTTGTGAAGTAACCTTATTAACAGAAGCAACACCCTAAAATGAAAATGTAGTTCTTCAAATTCGGACTAAATCATTCCGGTTTTATAAGGCGAACTATGATATTATTGTTAAGGTCAACTGCTTCTTCACATTTACTTGTATCTGACTGGCACCCCCAAATTCTTACGGCCTTGAGTGGGTTTCTGCCAACTGCTCATTTTGACTACTGGTTATTTCATATGCGCGCTTCCAATATGGTTAGAGTAGCTTGGCGTATTATTTGTTATACCAACCAGACAAATTGGTCTTTGCCAAATAAAATGTGGGCATAAAACATGGAGAAAGTGGGTGAGAATCAATGCAAACCGCAAATTGGCTCTGGTTTTGGTTTAAACCTGTAATGGGTTGCGGTAATATGGTCGACTACCAGTCGCCTAAGCCTATCAGCTAATGTTTTTAAATAACGGGGCTTCCCTGATAGTTGCCCCCTTAATTAGTACAAACTTCTTAAAGCTGTTTGTCACGTTTTACGCGACCAAGGAAGTCGGTTGTGTAATTAGTTTTTAATTCGTCTTTAATTCACTTCGGCTTCCATTTTTTACCCTCTTTCGAATTTAATTGCTCAATCGTAAAAGGATTTCAAAACGAAACCCCATGCAACACTATAATGGGACTTTTACTTTCATTAAAATACCTGACCTGCGATGTCTGCAAGTCAACAGGTAGATAAAGTGAGGGTTGTCTGGTAGTCTGGTCAATGTCTGGCCAGACGAAATAAGGGTCATTGTAGGGGTTGAATTTTAATGTTCTAATTTCCGTCGTCGTGCTCATTCCCATGCGATATTGCATAATTTATTATGGTAATCAGGGCCAACAGGAAATCAGTGTAACATTTAGTTCATTAAGTTGCTGACAGGGATATGCAAATAAAAATTGGTTGCCGGATTTGCTTAATATAAGCAATAAATCCCGTTTTGTTACCTTACAACATTTAATATAACCTTATTTTGAAAAACTGTTATGGTTATAAAATAAAGAAATATAAAAGTTATTGAGTAGAAACTATCAAGAATAATACATTTTTTTTGACTTTTAATTACTACCAAAAATGTTAGCAAAATTTGTATTTCTTGTGTAATTATACCCAAAAAAAAATTATTGCCACTGAGCCACTGAGCTTTTCTTAAAAGCGGTAATTGTAACTGATATTCCTAGTAAGTTTATTAAAATTCTCCTCCATTTATACATGTAGGAATTAGGGTAACTGTTTCAGTAGTCACTAACTCAAGGCTTTCGAGATGTGGCTATATAGGAGAATGCTGAAAAGCCCTTGGACGGCAAAAGTGGAGTTCTAAGAACAATGAAGAATAACCTGGAACTGATTAATTTACCTTACTTACCCAGGTCATATCATGCAAAACGAATAAGACAATCTTACAGGAAAAAATCTTCGAGAATCAGGAAGACGCAAGACATCGTTGCTTAAGAACCTCAGGAGCTGGTTTAATAAAAAACATCTACACAACTGTTCCGGATTGTGGCAGACCAAGTTCACATGATCCCATCTCCCATCGCATCACAAGAATAAGTTTTCAAGAATTGAGGAGTAATCTGTAGTGAATTGAAAAGATATTTATTTATGAGCGTAGAAGATGGAAATCCGCAATGGATTGTTTAAAGGCTCCAAAATAGATGATAGAGACAATAAGGTCAAATGGGTATGGAGCGTTTGGATAAAAGATAGGAACTGACTGTCACTAGATAGAAAAGTTTATTTTTTGTATACAGGGTGTTTCTAAATCATGTCTCATCATGTACAGGGTGGTTGATTGAATTTTGACCACCCCATCAATTTCCAAAAGCTCCCTGGCTCTGATTAGCTGTTGATCTACTAGGACCATTACCTAATCAACTTCAAATATTCTCGCTAATAGATTACTATTCGCGCTATAGATACTGGAGTTAAGTATTTAAAGAGTATAACTTCATCTACCATTATCGATTCTTTAGAAGAAGTATTCAGTCGATTAGGATAACCAAAATCGATTACTGCAGATAATGGTCGTCAATTTGTTAGCACAGAATTCAAAACATTCTGTAATATGAACAATATTAACATGAATCGGTTAAACCTTTGAAAATAGCACACAACAAAAATGTTAATAACTATCAGAAGGAAATTCAAAACTTTATACTAATGTACAATACTACTCCTCATGGTACTACTGGAACTTCACCGGACAAGATTCCAAGCATCAAAGATGTGGTTTTGGATGAGACTGATTCAGCAACACGTGATATGGATATAATAAATAAACAAAAAGGAAAATAAAGGGAAGATGTGTAGAAATGCCAAACACGTTGACATACAGATTGGAGACACAGTTTTACTTCGGAACGTGATTCTTCAAAATAAGTTGACTTGGATCAACTGAGTACAGAGTTACAAATCGGGTTGGTAATGAAATAACCATACAGGGAGACGGTAAAACTTTCATTCATTTGAGTCATGTAAAGAAAGTATTTAAGGATGACTTTCCAAGCAGTGAAGAACCGGAGAATTCTGCAGCATTACTTCCAAGTCAAACGGTCTCAAGATCTTCTTCCCAAAGACTCAACCAGATGGAGCACTAGGTGACAGCGCCAGCCCTCTACCCAGCTCAGCTCCGGCAGTTTTGGATCACCCGAAGATTTTAACATTGCGTCTCAAAAATACAGGAGGGATGTGGTAACCGGTAACTGGTAACACCGCACCGAATGGGGAAGGCGTCGGAGGCGACCAAATCTTACAGAGACACACACTGGACGTTACAAAAGTTAGAAGATGTAACCAGCGCTACTTGGTCTTTTTTCGCACCGACCCTCTTAAATATTGTGGTTAACATGCAATTGGTTGGCATTGCAATTTGATTCCTCATCCCCTTAATTAAAATCTGGCAAAGGTTTTATAATATTACCCCCTTAGTACAAGATTTTGCTTTTACATTATCTATTTACAATTAGGCACAGTAGCGTTACTTTTAGTAAAACGAGAAACTTTTATTATTTTTTTATACACTGTTCGTCAAGATCAATAACAAATGCAAAAAAATCAACAAAATATCTTCGGTTATTGACCTTAATGAACAACTGACGCCTATTCCTAGAGCTACGCAGTGTTAGAAGGAATAGGAATGACAAAATTTTCTCGAAAACTTTCACGGGGGCAGAGCGGACGGGTCCTCTAATGTTCAATGATAAAGTGCATCCATCGGTCATCGACCCTACGAAATAGGCCTTTAAACTGGGTACTAGCAGTACTAGTCGGTAGTACTTGCTTCGGGGTTACAAACGCCAACTGCGTAACATATGTGTACTCATTCAGAATATTACGTCTTTATACACGAGTAGATAGGTACTTCATTTGCCTATTTCGCTAACAAATCGCCGAGAAGAACCCAACAGATTGGCTTAACAAAGCGATATTTAATTTTAATCTGCGAGAAAATTGAAATTATGCTGCTGCGCTTAAAATGTGATTGATACGATTTAACGCTCTGTCGAACAGGTGTCATGTTACTGTTTGATAGTTTATTAACTTTCTTGACACAGAAATGTATAGAATAATGCTATTGTGTATGGTTTCAATTTATTCTTGGGTAATTGGGTGTTTAATTTTATTTGTTTTGAACGTTAATAGAGTATTTAACATTCTTCTTTTTTATGCACATCTTTTTGTTTTGCTTAAGGACACAGTTTTATCTTGAATTCAGAAGTATGTAGTCTTCTGCAATAGGACATGTGGGACTCAGTTGACAGCTGTAAAATCGTGAGTGGTCAGCTTAATAGACGCTAGGATGGATGGAAATTCCAGTTCTCCAAAATCTTACCGTAGTCTGCAGAGACTGGTAGTTTTGGTGCACCTCACATAAATTGGCCATAACAGGTCCTTCTTGCTTATAAGATTTTTGTTATGAGCAGTATTCTATTATGATACTTCTTAAGTGGATAGTGGAAGAAGGAAGAACCAAAGATAAGATATATAGATATTTTCGAGATTATGTTGAATCAAGACAGTTGTGATAGTTATTATAAAAGGTTTAAAGTTTGAGTTTATGACAAAGCAACATGTAAGTTACCCTCTACTAGTAAAATATCCAGTAAAGGTAACAATTCAGTAGAAAAATGTCCATCCTTTTAGTTTCAGATGAAGAAAATTGATGAGGACTCATTGATTTAACAGAACATCGTAATTTGTAGAAGTATTCGATGCCTTAGTAGAAAGCTCCCAGTTATTTTAGTAAAAAACTCAGAACTAACTCGCAGATTGAATAAGATTTACTGGTTTTTGCGTACATTTATTATAGAATTGCACAGCAATAAGGTGGTTTTGGTAAATATACCTGATCACAGCAATCACTTAGTATGTTTGATAAGAGGCTTGATTGAATATTTATTAAATAGCTTGTTAGTGATGTATTTACCAAATTTAGTTATTGTATGAATAGAAAAGTAAAACAACACAATACACTATATGAAAAACATGTTATGGTTGTTTTTAGTTAAGCTTCTCTAGTTTTTGCATGTTATTTTGTAATTTTTGGCTTATAATGTTCTGTAATAAGATTTGTCTAACAAAGCTTTAATTTTCAACTCGATTATTTTTGTATAACAAAAGTCAGAGGTCATTGAATGTACATGCATATCCCAAAATACAGAGTGCCCCCAGTCTTTAAGGCAAAATATAAAAGAATAGAACGAAATAGAGAAAAATCTAACGAACCATATGGTTTGAGTTATTTGCCTGAATCCATTCCAAAGAAGCATTGAGCGGAACATGTTTGTATAAAGAGTTTTTCTTGTGTTTTTTCATGCAGGGTGCTACAAATTCAAGGATAAAATGAAAATCAGTCATAGATAGAAAATTTGCGACAACAGAGATAGTGTCCATTACTTATTTGTTTTCAGTAAAATTTGAATAAATGAAGGTACAATTTGACGTTTCTTTTCCAAATTGACTTTACTGGCTAGATTTTTTGTTTTATGGTCTCTGTATTTTATGTGAAAAGTCATAATCAGTCTCATTGCGCTAATCGCAATTTACAAAATGCGCTAAGTTTTACAATCTGTCCGCATTAATTTATTTTACAATACCACTTAATATCCAATCAAAAAATAATGACGAGTATAACACATAAAATGTAAATATTTAGCATTCAATTCACAGCCGGACCGTGACACAATAAAATCCGTCTTATGCATGTGTAAAGCTCCTCAATACAAAGACGTTAATGCATACTTGGTAATATGTCTACCTGCATACCAACTTTGTCACATTCTAAACGCAGTCAGATTTTTATATCCAGCAAAAACCCAAATATTTGTGTTTTGAAAATCTGGGTTTAGTATCTAAACTTCCTTATGGTTTACAAGTATACTGTTCTGTTGTTCTTAAAAATCTGTTGATATCAGAATTTTGCAGGCAAAATACCAACTAACCAATACTAATTTCTCATAAATAAGTCCACACAAAAGTAGTTATTTGAATAAGCACAAACATCTGAAAATCTTTCTTTCTCTCTTCTTCTCTCTAATTATACTATGTGGTTCAAAACTACCCAATGACCAAACCAGACTTTCTTCCAATCTTCAGTGCCCATGTTAGTTTAGTTTTTTAGCTTTAGAGTCATCAAAGACAGGCAGAAAAGAAACAAAAATTGACCAAAAATGCCTTGTTAAGCATTCGTGTCAGCAGTTTGTCATAAAGTGTTTATCCATATCATTCAACCACTCTAGTGAACGAATGTTTTTCTGATCAATGAGTATACAAAGTTAATAAAACTGATATGCCAAAACGCCTTAAGTTCTTAAGGTACTATCACCCAAATAATACTGGTGGAACTTCCTTAAGAAAGCTACAAAGATTTTGGTAGATAAGCTTATCCATAAGTTATATCTTGGCAAATCTCACTACTAATGATCGAGTGGATTGGAACTTCAACATGCAGACGACATAGCAACAACCCCAAAGTTTGGGAGCAAATCTTTATCATAGGTTCATTCAGATTCTTAACACCCAAGTTACTTCTTTCTTTTAGGTTAGCACCATATTCTTAAGTCATTGGTTCACAGGACAGAAATTTGTGGATGATCTTGGGAGAGGCTTTCGGCCAACAGTGGACCAAGAGAGGCTAAAAAAGAAGAAGATTTCAAGTTCTAGGAAATCAGTAGTATAATATATTTTTAAAAAATATCCAAATCTCTAGTAAATCATACCTAACCTTACTAAGACTGATAGTACGAAAATCCTTTTTCCTGTGCAAACACGAAATAATTCAGGTTCCTAAATGTGTCAATTTTTGTAATGAATGAGGTCTGAAGCCAAAGATGTGTAGTGATTTAATTTTATTTTGTGCAGTAAACGTTTTACAGCGGTTTAAAAGTCGTAATATCCGATGATTGACATATTACGATATTAAGAATGCAGTTTGAAGTCAGTAAACGATACAAGGGGCGGACAGACAAAGCAGGAAATTAACATGTGGCGGTTGTTTTAAATATTTTTAACACTTAGTTTGCTTTACTTTCAATTATAATTAGAAGTAAACTTAAAAATCACTTTGTAAGTCAGGAAAACACCTGATATTTCCGAAAAACTTAATTGGATTAGTTAACTACTTAACATAATTTTTTTATTTTTTACCCAAATAATACTGGTGGAACTTCCTTAAGAAAGCCACAAAGATTTTGGTAGATAAGCTTATCCATCAGTTATATCTTGGCAAATCTCACTACTAATGATCGAGTGGATTGGAACTTCAACATGCAGACGACATAGCAACAACCCCAAAGTTTGGGAGCAAATTTTTATCATAGGTTCATTCAGATTCTTAACACCCAAGTTACTTCTTTCTTTTAGGTTAGCACCATATTCTTAAGTCATTGGTTCACAGGACAGAAATTTGTGGATGATCTTGGGAGAGGCTTTCGGCCAACAGTGGACCAAGAGAGGCTAAAAAAGAAGAAGATTTCAAGTTCTAGGAAATCAGTAGTATAATATATTTTTAAAAAATATCCAAATCTCTAGTAAATCATACCTAACCTTACTAAGACTGATAGTACGAAAATCCTTTTTCCTGTGCAAACACGAAATAATTCAGGTTCCTAAATGTGTCAATTTTTGTAATGAATGAGGTCTGAAGCCAAAGATGTGTAGTGATTTAATTTTATTTTGTGCAGTAAACGTTTTACAGCGGTTTAAAAGTCGTAATATCCGATGATTGACATATTACGATATTAAGAATGCAGTTTGAAGTCAGTAAACGATACAAGGGGCGGACAGACAAAGCAGGAAATTAACATGTGGCGGTTGTTTTAAATATTTTTAACACTTAGTTTGCTTTACTTTCAATTATAATTAGAAGTAAACTTAAAAATCACTTTGTAAGTCAGGAAAACACCTGATATTTCCGAAAAACTTAATTGGATTAGTTAACTACTTAACATAATTTTTTTATTTTTCTACCACTTTGTAGTGATGCAAGTTACTCCTACAACTAGATATTTTAATTCAACGAGACGGTGTCATCTGCATAGCGCAGGTTGGAGATTTTTACTCCGCCAATCGTAATTCCCCCCTTTTCATCCTCTTATGGAACATATTCTCATCCATACTTGTAAGTTTGGATCCGGCCGATCTGGTGTGACAAATGCCGGCTATCTGTTATTTGATCATCTCACCGCTGTTCTGCAATGTTCTTTTTTCAATTTTTCAAAGACAGTAACGAAAAGTATCGTTGCTTTTTTAGCTTTTGCCTAAAGTATGTTCTGTCAAAATAATGATGCAACTGTCAAAATCCTGACGGTGGAACTCTAAAGTGCAGTTCCTACAACGTTAACAGCTTTTGCAATAGTTTGTGTCGTGAAACGAAGGTTTTCTACTGATATTTTGACAGTTTTGACGTATGTGGCAGCTGACTAGAGGCACTTTAAAGCATGTTCTGTCAAAATAATGATGCAACTGTCAAAATCCTCATCGTGGAACTATAAAGAGCAGTTTCTACGTTTCTACAACGTTAACAACTCAACTCCTGCAATAGTTTGTGTCGTAAAAAGGTTTTCTTAAGACAG
This sequence comes from Ips nitidus, assembly GCA_018691245.2. NCBI lineage: Eukaryota > Metazoa > Arthropoda > Insecta > Coleoptera > Curculionidae > Ips > Ips nitidus. The sequence continues at coordinate 7,334,325 of CM042791.1, forward strand.
TTTGATGTTACAGAGTTTCTATTTTAAATTGATCATATTTGAAATTGGTTCATCTAGCTGATCTTTTATGTCTCATTGGTAGGATGCTCAAACTCTTTAAAACTGATTGCTCTGTGAGGGTAAATACGATCGTTGCACACTACATTGTCAAAAACAACTTTCCTTGTTTTTTTACAACTTTGCTAAGATTCAATGTAGCGGAGCTAGTTAAGGTTCTTTTATGTACAGGAACATAAAAAAGTATAGGCAGAAGTATTTCTTCAATGTCAAATCTGGTAGCATTTCAATTTGAAAACACTCTATTCGGTCTAATTCTACTCTTCTTCTTCTCATCCAACTGGCAATCATTACTCGTGAAACAGCTGCTCTGAAGATTTCGGATGATGTTTTACTGAGTCATCGGCGTAGGACCTTGAGCCAGGAATTCAGTCTTCTTCTTATTGAACTCTCCTAATTTCCCTCGATGATCAACCGAAGTATCTCACATCTATCTCGCCTCATTATATGTCCAATACTCCTTAGTTTGCGCTCTTTGAATGTTAGCATCAGCTTCTTGGTTTTCTGCATTCTATTGAGAACTTCAGTATTTTTTACTCTTTCGATCCAGGCTATGAGTAATATTATCCTATAAACATTCATTTCGAAAGCTTCAATGTGTTTTCTATTGAAGGATCAGCTTTGGCCGTACAAGAGGACGAAAATATACTAATATAGAAGTTTTGCATATCAATAAACGTCCTCCTGGCCTGTTCAATTCTTGATAGTACCTCTTTCGTCGAATCGCAACTACTGCACACTAGTGCTCATATCTGAAGGATGATACCTGCTCAACAATCTTGGCATAGAGAAGAGCTTGTGTTTGCACTTTTAAGAAAATCATTAATTTTGTTTTGGGAATGTTTATATTTAGTCCATAACCTTTGCTGCACTGAACAATAACACCTACAAGTTGTTGGAGTTCAGGCAGGCTGCTGGCAACAACGATTGTATCGTCGGCATAAATTATATTGCTAATTAATTCTGATTCCAGCGCTGATTTTAAAATGTGTCACCATTGAAAAATGTTATCTTAGATTTTGGACAATATTTTTGAACTACCTGTACAATTTTAAAAATCCCAAAAGTGTCACTTCGTTTGATTTAAGCAGAGTAACTTAAATCAAGATTGTATCTAACAAATTTTCAAATTAACATTTTATTGAACATTTGTGATATTGCAATGTATTACTTATTTGTTGTTTTTCCACCTTTTACTGAAAGTATCAGATCCCAGTGAGGACACATATGCATGTGTTAATTCATACAATTAACAAGAGAGGGCCTACAAACTTTACACTTAATCTGAACAATAAACAACGCCAGTTACGTAACATTCAGAATTCCTTCTCACAAACGCCCGTAAAGAGGGTCTCTTACAAAGGCCTACTAACTCTCAGGCCTGCTCCACCTTGCTTGATTAATGCTTTCATCACGTTTACATAAGATCACTAAATACAATAAATTCGGTACGTTTGCTCAAGTTGCTTTGAAGTGCGCCCTGCCCAAATTTGTTTCATTCATTTAAACAAAAAATTCGGCGCAAGTTTAAAATAAACCGAGAATCAAGCCTGTAAAACGCAATAGACTTGGCTTTAGCACCACTAGCGAGCAATGAACTCGAGTGGCGGATAAGCTAAAAGTGGACTTGACTTGCCCGTTAACTCTTCCTGTGGCGCAGATAAAAATACGGAAGAGTAACACAAAAATAAGTGTGTGATTTTTTTTTGGTCCATGTTTTCTAAAACGTCCCTAATATAATATATTCCAATTTGTCGAAAATATTAAATTTGTATTGTATTCACAGTATTTTTACTTTTTAGTAAGAAGAAAAAATCCGTCTTTTTTAAAAATTATTAAAAAATCAATATTTTTGTTTAGTGTGTGTGAAGATTGAATGTGGAATTGAAGTAACACTCACACGGAATCGAAAGAAAACAGCTTGCCCTGAGAATGCAAAAATAAATTTGCGAAACGTCAACTTTCTAATACCGTATCAGTCATTCAACCAAGACAATAAACCACAAAATTCAAAAATTCTCTATTGAAGACTCTTAAAATTTGATAAAAGCAAGTGAGTTTAAGTATTTTACAGGACAAAATAGACAGATCACTTTTTTATTGAATACAATAAAAATAAAACTGTATTCTTGCATTTGATTTTTTTTTTAGATATCTAGGAAATAACATGAATTTTAGAAAAAAGATCTCTAGCAGCAAAGCAAAAATTACGTACTTTTCTCCCTGACTGTACCAAATTTTGTAATGTGTTTTCAGGTTATTAGATAGTGGATTTAAAAAAGATTTCAAAAATGTGCTTAAAACAGTCATTTTCTCACTCCAACTGGGTTTTACAGGCGATTTTATCCCTGACTGTCCATTCAAACTGTGGTTTTGGCAGTTCAAAGTTTGATACTGCTTTTCTCCATGACTCTATCAAAGTTTGTAGTTTTTTCAGGTTATTGGATAGGAAACTTAATGAGGATTCCAAAAAGATGCTTAAAACATTTTCTCACTCCAAGCGGGTTTTACAAGCGATTTTGTTCCTGACTGTTCTTTCAAACTGTGTTTCCAGCAGTTCAAATTTTTTCAGGTTATTGGATAGGAAATTTAATGAGGATTCCAAAAAAGTGCTTAAAACAGCCATTTTCTCACTCCAAGTGGATTTTACAGGCAATTTTGTCTCTGACTGTCCTTTCAAACTGCGTTTCTGACAGTTCAAATTTTGATACTGCTTTTCTCCCTGACTCTATCAAACTTTGTAGTGTTTTTCAGGTTCTCAGATAGGAAATTAAATGAGGATTCCAAAAATGTACTTAAAACAGTCATTTTCTCACTCCAAGTGAGTTTTACAAGCGATTTCGTCACTGACTGTCCTTTCAAACTGTGTTTTTGGCAGTTCAAACTTCACACTTTCCTTCCTGAAAATGTGCTTAAAAAAATTTTATGAGGATTCAGTAATTTTCTCACTCCAAGTGGATTTTACAGGCAATTTTGTCTCTGACTGTCCTTTCAAACTGCGTTCCTGACAGTTCAAACTTTGATACTGCTTTTCTCCCTGACTGTACCAAACTTGGTAGTATTTTGAAGACTATTGGATAGGAAATTTAATGAGGATTCTAAAAAGGTGCTTAAAACAGTCATTTTCTCACTCCAAGCGGGTTTTACAAGTGATTTTGTCACTGACTGTTCTTTCAAACTGTGTTTCTGGCAGTTCAAATTTTGACGCCGCTTTCCTTCCTGACTTTGCCAAATTTAGTAGTATTTTTTAGGTTATTGAATAGGAAAATTAATGAGGGTTCCAAAAGGGTGCTTAAAACAGTCATTTTCTCACTTCAAGTGGATTTTCCAGTCGATTTTGTTCTTGACTGTCCTTTCAAACTGTGTTTTTAGCAGTTCAAACTTTGACGACACATTTTCTTTCTGACTGTACCAAATTTTGTAGTATTTTCCGGCAATTTTGTTCCTGACTCACACTTGTCAAACTGTGCTAATAAATTGCAGAAATCAGGGTTTAGAAATATGTTCTTTCCGTATTTGATACGAAACGTGTTTCTGATATTTATGACTGTGGTCACGTGACTGCCTAGCTAAATTATCCTCCAAAAATCACGTGATATCTGTCTCAAATATCAAAACTGTCAAAATTTGCCTCGAATTTGCAAGAATTACAGTTTAACAGTTTGCGCAACAAGACGTATTTCGGAGATTTATGACATTTATTTTGACAATTGTTTGTAAATTACTGGTAAATTACAAATTGTTTAAATAATAATAACTTCAGATTTGCGTAATTTTTCTCATGTCAAAAACATATTATTTGTCATCATTTCTTTAGAGAAAGCTTCTTTTTCATTAAAAAGTTATAAGATGTTACAAAACCATCTAAAGAAGAAGTTTTATTTTAATATTGATAAACCAAAATCTCTAAAACAATAAATAACAAATCAAAACTTATATTCAGGATTTTATTTGGACAATATTGGCCAAAAATTACTTTAACGACAGTCATGACAGGTAAATGATATCTTTCAAGCAAATTGCAACTAGACCCATAAATTTACTGGTCAAATTGGAATTTATTGGTAAAATTGGTAAATTTTCCTGTCACACACATGAATTTTACTTTTCCAATTTTAATTTACTTTACCGGTAAATAACCGATCACGGTAAATTTACGCTAATCACTAGTTTTATTGTTGATAGAAACATTGACAATAATGAGCGACTGAAGATGATAATAGAACGCCCTCTACTTTTAAAATAACATTTTCTATAAAGACGTGTTTTGATTGGTAAAATTCAGTTTTTGTGTCGATTATTTCAGCCTTAACTGTTAATAAACGTCCTAAAAATTCCTGTTATAGTGTTGGAAGCAGTAAGTTCAGACGCAAACCCACCAACAGAATAATAATATATTATAGGTATGTGGGATCAAAGAATGCAAGCAGTGTTCCTGGTTTTTTAAAGTCTACATTGAATCAGATAAAAAAATATTTTAAAATGAATCGGTTAAGGGTTGATATAGCCAAAGTGTCACAAATTGTAAAAGTAGTAGAAGAACTAATAATTTTATGTTGAAATTATTTACAACTAGCAATTATTAAAGAATTTTCGGTCTATTTGAAGTCAATTTCACTTAATCAGTATGTTGTGTATATTCTTTCTCGTTATAGCTATTTTAATAGAATTAGAAATAACTTCTTCTTGAATAGAGAAATGGTCTAAGTTGGTCTTAATAAAATTTCTACCACATACAAGGTGTCACAGAATAACTATTTCTAATTTTCACGTATTATAAAGTGCACTGAAATAAGCATTTTTTCATTAATACACTATTGCCTGGAAACTTCTCAGTGTCAAGACAAACTAGAAATCATTAAAAACGATTTCAAATACAACAGAGAAAAGAGCAGTTATTTAATAAATTGAAGCAATTAAGTTAAAATACATTTTATTCGCAATAATACTGCATTAACCTAACCTTACCTTCTCCAGATATTTTTAGGTTTTTTGAAGTTTTGCTTTAGGTAATTCCTCTTTCTCATTCATTTCTTTCTCAACATAGATGTTTTGATCTTAAAACGAACAGAATTTTGTCTTGGGACCTTTTTGTAAAATAAATCACAACCGCCAATATTCAACTCATAAATCTATAAAATTTAATTAAAACGATTAAGAACTGTATTGCTTTTGAACATTTTGTTGTACTTTTATAGCTTCATTGAGTGTTATTTGAGTGTTTTCAGCATTTTGACATATGGAACTACTTCCAAAGAAAACAGCTTCATTTCACATCTGTCGAAAATCCTGCTCATGGAGCTCTAAAAAACATTTAATGTGAATTTTTAACAGATTGTACTAGTTTTAAGAAGGTTTTGTCATTTTACAACTTTATGGAGAAACACAACACTGCCACTAGCTTCCTTTTGTATTAACAGGTGTCTCATAAACCAGTGATTTAATTATGTCCTCATATACAAAAATCAAGTGAAGTCATATCTGGCGAACGGGGAGACCAATAAATCGGCCTTCCGATCCATACGTTTAGAAATTGTTCGCTTAGATATTTCCAGAAATGCAAAGTGTGCTGGTACATCATCCTGCTGGGAAACAATATTCCTTCGAATGTTAAGTGGGATATTTTGAAGCAATTCTGGTAGAGTTGGTCTCCTAAAAATTCTTATATACTAACCGTTCAGACAGTAAATATGGTTTCACTACATAACTGTCAACAATCCTATTCCAAATATTAACAATAATTCATTGCTAACGTAACAAATGTGTGTATTAAAATAGTATTTATAGTAGAAAAATACCCTAATATTATAATGTGCTTTTGGTAAAAATGCTTTTTTAAATTTATATTCATTTATTTATAGCAAAAGTACATTAACCCTTGTACTAAAGGTAAACATAAGCAACCCCTTTAACTTGTTTCTCATTCTCCCCATGTAACAGGTCAAGAACCTGTCTGGGTTCGACTTTATCAAACCACTTTCATTTTTTCTACCTTTCAAGAGTACAGGTGCTTTTTTGAGAAGGGTGTCTTGCCCATTACTAGCTCTTCCTCATATTGTCTCGAATTATTGCATTCGAGAAAGAGCATCTTAAAGTCACTAATGACATTTATTCCCAACGCTTCCAATTCAACAGCGAGATGTACGGTATACATTAGAATTATTGATAGAGGGAGCAATGACCTTTCTAAGTGAGAAAAATGCCTTTAGATGTGCACCAGATGCTTTTGACTATATAACGTAAGGGCGCCACCCCCGGGTTGTTTTTGAAATATGGTTACAAGGATGGGCCGTGTTTTGTTTAGTTTCTGGGTGATATGTCGGTTGTTTTCGACATGTTGTTTCACGCTTCAGGGGGTGTTTAGGATTGTCACGATATGCTGCTAATCGCTGGTGAGATAAGAAATATGATCTTTGACACCCTCTCGATTGAGTAGTTTGCATGGACCAGTTTTCTGGTAGAAACTATAATTTATTTACGTAGTGACATTAGGGACAATAAATTAATTTGTATTTTGTCACATTTTAATTAGCAAACACCTGTTGTAAAATCAAATCTATAAATATATACGAATAGTAAAAAATATAGTTGCTGTTTCTCTTTATCAGTTGAAGCTAATTTGAAGTTTGCAGTCCATAGAGCACAAAAAGAGAAAAATTCTCCAGGAAATGGTTGTAAACTGACATAAAAAATAACCTGTAAAACACGCTACTTTTGTCTTTTTCACAATGAACCTTAATGTAATACGAAACACGTAAACGAATATAGGATAACTATACTGAAACGTATCTATTTGTTCACACAACTCGTAGATATCAGCATTTTGTAAATTTTTGAATTCGACTTGACTGACACTCTCTTCTTATTTAATGGCGGTTTAAGCTATTATACAGTGTGTCTAATTCCAAAATATTGAGATCAGGAGTTCTTGGAGGTCATTCAATTGATCCACGCCTTTCAATCCATCTGTTGGGAAATGCTACTATACCTAACTTGTATTGCATAATGTGGTAGTGTACCATCTTGCTGTATCTATATTATTAATGCATCATTTAGACTGAGTTACGTGCCTAGGATATGGAAAGTAGCTGAAGTAATTATGATTCTCAAACATGGAAAACCTTCAACAGAAGTATCATCGTACAGGCCCATTTCTACCAGTAATCTCAAAACTATTCGAGAAAATACTATTAAAACGAATGAAACCTATAATTGAAGCCAATAACTTAATCATTTCTCATCAATTTGGTTTTAGAGAGAAACACTCAACCATTGATCAAGTGCACAGCATATGCACTTTAACAACAAACAAGAAGATTCCTTCTCTGACGTAAAGGAGATTAAAGGAGGAATGCCACAGGGGAGTGTATTGGGACCAGTTCTGTACCTGCTGTACACTTGTGACATACCTAAATTGGAACATGACACCACAGTCCTTAAGATCCAACACAAAAGGTAGGGATTCACTTTGTATTCACTACCGCATACACTAAACCAGCTCGAAAGGATTGATCCTTTTATGCTTCCATGTTAACGTGCTGCAGAAGTCGTTGTTCCACCTAAGTCTCTGTGGAGGTCACTATTTCTAAAGTACCAAGGTGCGTCGACAATGCACTTTAGAACTTTGTTTCTAAATCGTTGAATGGTGTCCACGTTGTTTTTTCTTGCACATCCCCAGAGTTGGATTCCGTACGTCCATACAGACTTCACAACCTGATTGTAAAGTAGTAGTTTGTTGTACACTGAAAGGGAAGGGTTTCTTCCAAGAAGCCAATACATTTTCCAAATTTAAGATTTAGTTCTTCCTTTTTTTTTGATGTGGGCTATTCATTGTAGTTTATCATTTAACGTCATAAATAAATACTTTGCAGTGTCAGCATATGGTATTGGTGTATTATTAATACACAGTCTTTGGTTTGTAAAATTAATATGAACAGATTTGGTACCATTCAATTTAATCCGCCAATATCTGGCCCAGATGGTGATTTTATTCACTGTAGTTTGTAAGCTTGTTGCCGCATCTTCGTGTTTCTCGCCCACAGCCATAAGGGCAGTATCATCAGCTTCGACGACGATCAAATTGGATTCTGCACCTTGAAGATTGAAGAGGCTCTAGCAAAATTGATGATTTCCGTCCAGACTACCTGATTAGTCCATGGAAAGTGATGAAAATCTAACAAGACTCTAGGAATCAAGCACTTCCTAACCATCCCACATGATTGAAAATGTTGTACCCAGTTCTTACCTTTCCACACGGAAAATTCGGCTAACTGCCAAGAGTAAAGCTTCCTACACCCGGATAAATCACGAAGGAAGGGTCTTTAATACTTTGGAGGCATAAATCCCAATTAAAAAAAATTATTTGACCACACGGACACACACACAACTTCACCAACCGTCAAATGATTATTACAACAACAGTACAGGATGAATAAAAATTTATTAATAAAACCCAAACTTGTTATTCTCTTCCAAAGTCAGCCATCACAAGTCGTCCACTCACGTTCTACCAACGACAGCAAAAGTCTTGACCTGTGTCAAATTCGACACTTAAACCACAGCATGTCACCCAGATGTCATAAAGCTCTTCAAATATAAGAGTCTTCTACTGTCAAACCTTGACAGTTAGTCAAATTATGGTTTTGCCAAATTACGTCATACTGAGGTAATATTTGCTATCAGTACAATAATGGACTTCATTATTGGCGTTTCAAGTTAAGATCGCAGTGCCATTTGAACTAAAATCGAGCAACCTGTTCCTAACCTAACATCATAAATAATATGACACTGTCACTTCATATTTATGAAACCTGTGCTAAATTCCTAACCAAAATCAACGTAAACAAACGGAGAAATGACAGCTGGAATGCCCGAAACTGTTTTCATAACTGATCACCAGAGGGAGTATCTCTTATCCTGAAACGCCAATTGTACTTGTAAAAACATACTGTCATTTTTTGACAAACGATGAATGAGTTGACGTTGACATAAGTTTATTGTTGAGATTTAGGTTACATAAATAAGGTTATGGTGTACATAGTCGCCACAGTAAAGTAAAAAAAGCCTCTCAAACAACTTTTAGCAGTTTAAAGTAATAGTAACTGATAATGACCAAAAAAAATCAGTTGCCCAGCAACATTGTTCTACAATGTGCTTTCGTCATTAGAAACTGTAGAAAAAGGGGGCTGCATCAACCGTAAAGTTTAATGATGTTTTTTGAGTTTGCAGGGATGAAAGGTAAATAAATCAAGTAATCCATTACGTGTTCTTTAACACGGTATCAAAGTGGACATGACGATGTCGGCTCATTTCCCGCTTCAAAGACCCCGCGCACCCTTAAAAGAACAAAGAAATCTGAAGCATGACCGCAACGTCCAGCAACAAAAACAGTCGACGAGCAAACTTTCTCATAGGACCTTATAAAAGTATACGAATCAGAACTAGAAAAGAAACCAACCCGTTGTCATAGTTGGCTGAGTAACTTGGAAAACGTCGTCGCATTCTTCCTACTCGACGATCGTCCATCTCTGTCGCGCCCCGCCGAGCCGCCCGGGTGGCAGAAGGAGAAGGGCTGATAGTAACGTTATTCACTTGTTTAATAACCCCGTGTGTCGTAATGATGCTCGGTCATCGCTCCCTCGATGCCTGTTGCATAGTGAACCGAGATTACTTTGGCCGCATTTTGTTTTGTGGTGGACTCGGCTTTTTTCCTGTCGTGGCGTTTGTTGTTTTTGCAAAGGTTCCTATTCCTGCCTTGTTGGACCTACTTTTCTAATCACTATTGCACCTATGTAGGTCGAAAAGGTCGTTGACCATTCGAGTTCTCATGATTCGAAACCAACCCTAAAAATAACTTAACAGAGGAGCGCTACATCCTAACTGAATCCATTCGACTTAAGGCGTTTTATGCCCTCCATAAAAAAAGGGACAAAGAAAGTACCAAAATAAGTCATTTGTCATGTAGGCTCATGGAATGCATATCATCCTATACTTTGCTTTAGTCCGTGGTTTAATGACTTCCATGCATACACCGAAGCAGTGATAGAGTGCATATTTGCGCATACAGAATGTGCCTCCCAAGAGTTTTCAAAAATTAGCTACAAAAAGAGAAAGTTTGTGAGCGTGGTCTGTAGGATGAGATCTGGACATTGTCTCATTCCAAAGCCTCAGATTGCTCTTGTGAAGTGGAGGGAAGTTTGGATCATGATTTCTTGGGATGTGAAAGTCAGGCACTTAAATCCTTTTTGGTAGACTTGCGGCCTTTTTCCCAACTCCTTTGCGTATGGCTGAACTTCTCAGTGAACCACAACATCCGGGATTCAGGGAAATTTATAGATTTTTGGAAGAGGAACATATCAACATTTGATTGGTGTGCTTGCTGACGGGCTGTTCTAGTTTTGCATGGCTGTTGCTTTGAAGATGCATGCTTTTGCTTTGGACTTGTTGATTTCCCTCATTGTCCTTATCTAATCCTTGGGAGTTGTCCATGTGACCCTTTATTGCCCATCTGATTGTAGGAGGGGGGTAGGGTGCAGTCCCGACGCGCTTCAGGCGCGCTCAACCTTGGCAGTTGTTGAAGCGTCTTGGACAGGAAGAAGTTTGGCTGGATGCTGTTAAGCAATAGGCCATTGAAACTCTCGAACAGAACAGAACAACCGAAGCAGTGATACACTGTAAAACAAATTGTAGTTCAAATTGGCTAGTAAGATAATGTTTGGCTATGCCGTAAAAAAAAATTTAATAATTGTCATAAAGTTTAATAATTAAATAAACTGCTCACGGAAAAAGATGGTGGGAGCAAAATATTTGATTGCACTTAATGCCCTGTAGCTACAAAATATCTATACCGAATTTAGTCAACAAAAAGTTCTAAAATCAGTAGGAGTTCCAAGATCAAACTCATTACATGCCTTTCCAACGAATACATGATTTCTGTGTTTAAAAGACTGCTTCGTTCTTGGACCCTTCTTAAGATAATTATTGTAGGTTGGTTCTTGGGGTGAGTTCCACAAAAATATTAAAGCGTTTCGATGCCGAGTGGTCTCCTCATCAGTAAATTACAACCAAAGCAAGACCAATTTGCGCGTTTTTCTAAAACACCAGGCCGAACAACTCGCACTGCTACGGAATTGTACGCAGATGTACAGAGCACTAGATTAGTTTGAAGAGAAGCACATGAGTAGCATTTTTCTTCTTATAGTGTCTTCCTTTCTCAAACATTGACGACTCCCATATTTTTGGTATCTATCTCTATCTTGAGCTACGTGGAGAAGTTTCTCAGCAGTTCGCCTGGTTATTGTCGGAGATTTCAAAGCCAGGATAACTTTTTGCGGCCTATCCGTTTTCTATTATTGGATCTGACTCATTTGGGTGCTATCGATGACCTCGTAGGCCACAACGAGTTCAAAAAGGATCATAACGACATAAATATAAATATTGCAGTTTAGGTGCAAACGTGCCAGGGACGCTCCATAGTAACCTTTGCATGCTACATAGATAACATGATTTTCATTCAATAGACCAATGTTGAGTAAGGATTCTGATCGATAGTATGCCGAAAAAACTCGTATGTTTTATGATTCCTTAGTTCTTCTTCTTCTTTCTTTCTAATATAGGTGTCCATATAGGTAGGCTAATGCCTAGTTTGTCATATTATGCCTCCTGGGACGTAGATGTCCAGCATTCTTTACAACGCTTTGGAGGTCTGCCTTGGGTTCGTTTTCCGAGAGGATTGTTTGTTTTTGCGATTTTTACAAGTCTGTTGTCTTCCATTCTGTTTACGTGTTTTCCAGTATTTTCTTCTCTCTCTTACCCACCTTCCTATGTCCTGTACCTCGCTCCGTTGTCTAAGGTCTTCGCTTCTGATTCTGTCGTGTAGTATTTTTCCGTGTATACTTCTTATTATTTTCATTTTAACCGTTCGCATCATTTGTAATATTTTTGATGTGTCTGATCTTGTTTCGGCTGCATACGTTATGACAGGTCTAATTGTCGATTTATATACTCTTTTTTTGCTGTTTATCTGTCAAAATTTCACGTGAATATCAGCGTTTTCGAAATTTGTTGTGACTTGTGATCCTATTTTACGTTCCTGTGGTCATTAAACGGTTTACTTGTGGACAAACAACATTCCAACAACCTGCCACGTAAACAACATACCGGTAAAGGTATACCTTACTTTTCAATGCCAGAAACAGTACATAATTATTGCTGAATTATAATGTCCATCAGGCCGAAACCTGTCCCTCGGGCTGTCCTTTAGGACATTATGTTCTCTCTAACGCCCTTAGTACATAAATAGCTATTATGATCCATACCTGCATTGCAATAGCAGTACCTGTTTACCTTACCGTATGAGGCGTCTTGTCAAGAAGTACTCATCCATACTGTATCGAATAAATTCCATCCACCTCGATGTAGAAAAAAAAATTAATAAAATCGACTATTCTTCATGGCATGACCAGCATCTTTTTCCGCTTCTAGGTGGTTGCTAGAGATGTGCTCTTTGATATTCGATCAGAAACCAGATCAACTGGTGCTGTGACTAATGGCTTTTCCGCCGATAGGACAAAACCACCGTGAAATTGAACAGTCGATAGAATCCTCCCTAGTTTTCGGGTAAAAAAGCGTAAAATGGCTTTGCTATAGTAAAGCGGTACGCGCAACGTCACGGTACAATCTATCTAGGAGTGCGTTCACCCCGTAATGGTCGTAACAATTTGTACTCAATAATGAGGCCTTTTTTGTTAATACCCTTTTCCCCGGTCTTTTTTTCATTGTATTTTACTGCTGATTTTGCTTTATATGGCAGTTCAGGATCACGTAACACTGTAACTACCTAATGGGGTTAAATACAAACATATGGATTGCATTAGATACATAGATTGATGAAATGGAATATTGACTTTTATTAGAACATTTAGGAGGGCTATGTGGTTAATATTGATCCAACCCCCATCTGCTACTACTGATAAGAAAGGTTAATGTATACTGTTATTTACATTACATACAAAAGGGCGATAACCAAAAATCAGCCCCATGGGGGTTGCTGGTGGATAAGTTTTAAGCGGTTTTGGTTTCTGTTTTATCGATCAATATTTTCAGAGAAAATAAACGTCTGAAGTCTATATTTACCCCATCATTGCCCCGTATCCGAAGTAATTTTAGGACATCTAAATTAAGATATCTGATCAGTGCGAAATATTTTTTATGTCCGTGTTTTGTTGTAGCGTTTATGTTGAATAGTTGGAAGCCATAAGTAGATTATAAATTTTCGAGTTAGTTTATCTACTGAAGAAAAAACCGGTCAAAGACCTTTTAAAATTCTCTAACGCACAGTTAAGATACGTTCCCTTGTTTCATCCGGCCACTATACGATAAGATGCTGTCTGATTGGTTATACAAAAATTAGAATCAGTCTTTTGGTTTGGTTCAGTCGTTTTATTTATGCAGTAATTAGATACTATTTTAAGGTACTGATGAACAAAATGGTTTTAAAAATTATTTTTTGCTGAGTGCTTCGTTTACCTGAAAAAAAGAAAGTTTTTTGTGGCCCATTGAGTACCCCTCCAGTTCGGTGGCCCTGACCAAGCCGCAAAGCCTCCTTGCCGGGTACCTTGAATATCTAAGGGGTTGATTACACTCTTACCCCAAAGCTCCTCGTCTTCCGGACACAAGCGACATTCCGGATCCTGTAACAAACCCAGAATGTACATGTGTCTTCTCATCTTCTCATCTGACAGTGACCCGTGAGAAGTCCTGTCGTTTCTGGACTGGAAGGTCCTTTCTGGATAATTCCATCAGGGACTTCGACTTGTTTCTTGGAAAGAAGCCCATGAGACATCGCGACTGCCGCATGCCTCCGGCCTCCTCCCAAGCAATATCGGATCTTTGCCAGAAGATATGGTCCACAATGGCGGATCCGACCGCGCCGGCTAGTCCTACAATAGGTTCGGGCCCTACGGGTCTCTCTTTGGAGCCACGAAGGGCCAACCTGTCCGCCTCCTCGTTTCCCCTAACACCGGAGTGCCCTGGAACCCAAGTTAGACGTACCTTGCCCATCCGCGTCAGCGACAAGAGTGTTTTCTTACACTCCAGCACCAGCGCAGACGTCGTTGAATCAGCTTTTAAGGCAGCCATTGCTGCCTTGCTGTCCCTACAGATAAACCTTCCGGCTGTTTGTTTAAAATGAACTCCATGCATCGGATGATCGTGAATATCTCGGCTTGGAAGATAGTACAGTGGCAGCCTAGAAGGAAGCTAAGCCTCGCCCCCGAAGTCGCACCATACACACCTGCCCCTGCCCCCGTCACTCCAGTCTTTCCATATCTTCGTAAGTATTATGACTGACCTTCTAGCAATTGCTAGTTGGCATTTGATTTAATTTTCGCACCTACCTTGTTAGTAATGAGTGAGCCCAGATCGATAAACTGTATCACCACCTCATAGCCTTCTAATAATAATATAATAATTATAATTTTTGTTTTATTTTTACTTGTATTCAGGGAATATTTTTTGCTTATTACTTAAGTTTTTCTATGATTGCTTTGAGTCTATCTTGTGATCCAGTTATGATGACAGTGTCATCGGCATACCTTAGGCTATTAATTGTTCTGCCACCTATTGATATCCCATCATCCCAGCCTTCCAGAACTTATCTCGTAATGTGCTTGCGGTATATCAATAATAATGCAAATAAATATAAAATACATAGAATAGAGACAGAGAAAAAAAAACGATTTCAGCTCAAAACAGAAATTGACACAGCCTAGCAATACTGAAAAATGAAGTGTTATTGCAGTGTTATCTGTTTATAACAATTCAAGAAAGTATAGAAACGATTGTTGTAGTTATTGTACTAGAAGCCATAGAAACTTTACGCAAAAAAAGGAAAGTTATACTAGGAGAAATAGAGTGATGATCAGTTTAACCATAAAGAGCTGAAAATGTCTTAAGAAGAAAGCTAGCAGAATCTTAAATCTAAAAATGAAAAAAAACATATACTGTGACTACATATTTTGTACTTAAAGGAAGGCTTATTGGTTATCTTATGTTAAGTGAGTGGACAATTGCAGGTTGCCCTCCATTGCGATCGTCGGTCCATTGTGGCCCACACATAATGCTCTTTTCGATCATAGCTCACTCATAATATCCACCTCTTCCAGGAACCGGATGACCTTTATAACCGGCTCTGGCCGGAGTGCCTCCTGCCCAAAAACGCGCACCAGCGGCATTCCGCATCATCTGCCATACCAATCCGGTGCATGTGGGCCTTTAGACGGAAATGATCAGCGATTATCAGTCCTAATATTGGACGCACTCTTCATAAATTCCTTGGAATGGACCATCCCCGACATTCTCAGCCTTGAACCGGAGTGCTCTTCTTGCAGAACTCCGAGTTGATACTTTTTGCTTCACGCGAGGCTTCACGCTTCACTGTATGTTATATAACTGGATAATATGTTTTGCCAGTGTAAAACACTATAGTAAAATAGTAAAATCAATAAATAACGTACCTGAAACTAAAATGAAAGATAATTTTTAGTCCACTATAATAATTCGTTCGCTGACATTAAGTACTCATTTAAACACGTTGAATTTATCAGTCATTTTGCTAAACATTTATCACATATCATGCAAGTAATGAGGCAGCAAAGCGTAAAAGCGTATTTCCAAATGAGTGCCCAAAGTTTGTTTGCTTTACTATCGAGGTAATTCAAATTCGACTCCCATTATTGGGACCTCAGAAACTAGAAAAGATACGAAAAAGTTTAAATTGGCGCAAAGTTCCCTAATTTAAAGCTCATCAAAAAGCCGTTTTAAAAGTTTGGATTTTCCGAAAGATATCCGAAAAAAACCGAAAATTTTATTTTTTTTTGTTTATATGTAAGATTATTTGAAAAGATATATCGCAAAACCAAAAGCACATTTTCATTGTCACTTTGTCACTTTTTCTCAGCTATGCGATTCTGATTTCAGTGATGTATGACAGGTTGTGATTTGCTTCATAAATGGCCAAACAACTCAATAAAGGCTTTGAGTTAGCCCAAATGAAACTTTTTCCTGGCCTACTATACTGACGGCCCCCATATTAGATTTAAACCTGTCAAGGTGAACATTTTTACTAATTTCGCCATGAAGGACACGAATCCGGTGTCTTTAGACCACAATTAGAAGACAGAATTAGACCACAAATTTTAACCTACCAATGCTTTGAAAAATTGGTGCGTTCGGAAGTGACTGATGATCAAGTGCCTCGAAAATCACGATGATCATGAGAGTTTCAGTTTAATCATCATTCATTCATTGAATAGGTGTGCTTGCACTCACTTAAAGATCTCTTCTACTCCTAATAACATAATATATTATTAATGTTCATTGATTTTGTGCTGTGTTATTGTACTTTGCACAATAAAGCAAAAATAGAAATTTGACATAGCAACATTACTAACTTCTTTGTTTTTCATAAAAGCGGTTATTTTGGTTTTACTGACCGACATTTTCTTAGAAATGTTGGTGAAATAGTAGTCGTCAGCTGGAATTCCATCATTTTTCATTTGGCATAGGGTAGCAGTACTCACTTTCAAAGCCTGTGATGCTCTATCATACACATTGGAATAATCAATTGGGATGACATCTGGAAACTTTCTTTTCGTACTCCAAAAAAAGCAGCACATTTAGAATTAGCATTTGGGCTTGCTCATTGTAGCACAGCGTTTTTATACCTTTGATATTTGTTTATATCAAAGTGACAGTAAATGTCAACGTTTTTAATTTGACAGGATGACAAAATTAATAACGTGCCTTTTTTGCTAAAATTGTTTATTTCATATGTTTGATATTGTCTTGAAAATAAGGATTTTTTTTTCAAGAAAATAAAGAAAATTTATTTATTTAATTTATAGAAAAGGTACATTTTTGTAGGGATGTCAAGTGTTTACCATTATAGTTAGTTTTAGTAGGATTGTATGTAGTTATTAAGAAAATTAACAGTATTACTTGATGAACTTCAAAGGAGGTGAAAAAGGTGGTACGTGGAGGTAGAAGGTGGGAAAAAAGGTTTGTTTTTTTTTTGGTTGTTGATTGTCAAGAGAGACTTTTAATGAGAGCTGGAAAGTCAGTTTTCTAAAAGATTTGAGCAAAAATCAGACTATTGAAGATCAGGGGATCTTAGAAAGCTTTTTCCTTCCGGAACGGAAGTTACTGGGTGTAATACCGAGTGCTACCAGCAATTGTACCGTCTAGTCCACGTTATGACATGGAGCAGATTGTGATAGAGGACCTATTCCAGAAGTGGTTAAATCGATAACCGAGGAGGCCTCCCGGCTGTTACCGAGATACAGCCTTTGCAGTTAAAAATCCACCTCGACGGAAAAGAAGAAGATTGGTCAACTGACGGTTTATTTTGGACAATTTGGACTCTTTGACGAAGAGTATTAGTTGTAAGTAGTTTGTAATTTTTTGTATTAAAGACATTTGTAGTTTCAATGATATATTTAGAAGCAGGATTTTTAGGTAGAAAGTAAGTTAGATAGGTTTAGTTATTTACCTCTCGATTTACCTTAAAAATAACTTGGCATCCCTATTATAGAATTTTTATTCAAGCTTATTTATTTAAATTTTCTTTATTTACTAGATTATTAGAATGAATGGTCAGGGTGAATCTGATGCCAGTTATGATGATATTATCATGCAACTAGGAGGTGAGTAAATCTCATCTTCAGGATGATACTAATCATGACAATATGTGAGAAACAAAGATGACGTCATTCTCAAAAGGTAAAAATCCAACTATATTAGACACGGTTTTTGAGATACGCACAAAAAATCGTTAAAAAGAAAAAAAATTTGAAATATCAAGTGTTATATGTCATTAGAATGGTAATTTTAAGATCTTCTCAAAAATCAAATAATATACAGAGTGTTCTATTTAAAAAAAAAAACAATTTTTATGTGCGTATCTCAAAAACCGTGTCCAATAGAAAAAAGTTGTTTTAGAAATGTATTTTCAGAAATAAAAAATGCACCTGGAAGGCGCTAGACATTTTTGAAGAAAAGTACGAATTCTGAAAAGCACCCTATATCTGTCAAACGGTGACAGATATTAACCAACTGTTTTCGCCATTAAGTTTTCTATCAAATTTGAGCTTCAGACACCGACATTAGTTTTCTCTATTAATAAGAGCACTTCCCAGTTAAATACATCCAATTTGGCCCACCCTGTACACCATAATGCCCCAGCGGTTTACCCCTTGGGTAAGTTGCTTTAAATCGGCTTATTTTGATGTCAGAAATAATATGTCATAGGATTTTGTTACAGACCTTTTATTGACACCCTGTATAACTTTGATGTCAAAAAACGCGCTTAAGAAAAATCACATCAACGTTCTAGGAAGATTATTTTGCCACCTGTAGCTATATAAACCCCCCCACCGAATCCTAGAGTCAAAGTACTCTAAACGATTCTCGGGTGGGCCCACAGATCAACAATATCACAAATTACACGGCGTGTACACCCTCGAAGCGAGTTTATACGGGCGCACCGAAAAAGTGTTACGAGAAGTCAAAAAGTCGTCCTCTTTTCACGGGGGGGTCACCAACCCCACCGTACAGCGGTGCACGTGTATCCCCATTTCCATGCGCGGCCCAAACGGGCACTGAACGCGACCCATCGGGCGCACGCCCACGGCCACTTTTCTGGTCCACTGTTTCAAGCCCTCAAACTGCAAAATACAGTCGACCAGGTCAAATTATCGTCGCAACCCGCACGTCCCCAATACGACGCCACTGTATTGGACCGCTGTACATCCACAATTTCCAAGGTTAACTCGACTGCGTGGTGGTGGTATTCTCAGCACGGGTTGCGCCGACGGGGCACGAGCGAGTTCTATTTAGTTACTCGGAGGGTGTGCACCACTACGTTCCACACTTCTCTGTCTCTCTCTAACTTTGTCTCACATTTTCGGACGTTTTTTTTTTTTTTGAAAAATTCACCCCCGTGGGGTGAGTCTGTGTGCGATATCATAACACACCGTATACGAGTGAGTGAGAAACAATGATGTCCGAGAGTTTCGTTTGTTATTTGAATTAAGTGCGCCGCCGTCTGTGTGGGAATTATTCGCATTCACAAGGACAAATTAGTATTGCGTAAGTAACTCTGGCTTCTCAGATTTTGCGCGCACACCCTTGATCATCCTGACGCGCATGACATCACCTACCGTTTTAAGTTACTTTTTTTTTCATTTTGATTACATTATTATTTATTGTCGCTATTTTCCGCGCGCTTTATGATTTACTCCTGGAACCGAAAAAGCAAATTACATCTGGAATACCAAATCGTCAGCCAAATTCAACCTAACCAATCAATCAGTGAGATATTGATAATTGCACTTAAAATTAATTACTAACCCAAGTTCATCTACTTGATTTACCTAGTACCAGTAACCATCAGGTGACTCAAAGTATTTTTGTGAGGGTCAAGCATTCTTCAGATGCTTCCTCACTAATTCAATTTCAACCAAACTCACCATCAACACAAAAAAAAATGAATCAACAATTTTGAACTAAAAACCCGCTACAATAAAAACTAATAATAATTTTATTAGAAACCTCTTTATCATTGTTATCAATCCCCAATTTAACTCAAAAACATTATATTTCATATAGCAAAAGTCAACTTGCAGATTTAAAATACAAAAAAACATTTGATTGGAGACTATCTTAGATAATATCCGCACATGAGTGTACAACCGGTAGCTTGACCTTCCAGTAAATTTATTCGCGGAATAGATGGTCCATCAAGTTTAACTCGATTTAAATTAACGGAGTTTAAAAGTTAAAGGTTTGATTTAAAGGGACTGCTTGTTATGTTCTTTTCGAGCGATAGACGGCGGATAATTTTTTGTACACCAAAATGCCTTTTTGCATACAAAATACCCTGAAATGTCTTTAAAATATCTCACAATGCTTCTATGATTGCTCAAAATGCCTAAAATGCCTCAAATTGACCTGAAATATCTCGAAATGCCTTAAACTTATTTTTCCGTCTACCATGTATTAACAACCTTTTTTAATGGACGATAACCAATGCAAAATCATTTCAATTCATTAATGAGTCCCATTAATGCACGATTTTATCATAGGCAACCAAATACGCTCATAGTATAGTTCCATCCTTCTTTATTTGTATTAAACAGAGAGAAATAGACGCACATTATTTAGTTGACATCCACCATTACCGACAGAACTGTCACTGTCATTGTCAAAGGTACCTATGATTTTAGTTTGCTATGTTGCATAGGTACTGACAATTAGCTTTTTTTCAAACTTTTTAGGATAATAAAAAAAAATGATCCATTACATACCATCCTTTGAGTTACGTAATGAGGAATTTTACCTCGCAGTTGACATCTGTCAAAAACCGTCACGTGACTAATAATTTAAACGTTGAAAATTTGGTAATAGTTATTTACCTAACAAGTGCGGGAAGCGACACTTTTCCGCACGCTGATTGCAGTTGACCGAAGGACGCAAAGCTTCAAAATGCTTCGTAATACTGACAAAGTGCCTCAATACCTCGAATTACTTCGAGTTTGTACATTGGATTGATGTTCATAAACCGGAAGTAGCGCTGAAGGCGCTACCATTCTATTTGGGCAGGCATAATTGTGCATCTGACATTTAAAAATACTTTTGTAAAAATATTTAAGAAAAAAAACCTCATCGTTTGATCTATATAAGAAAAACTACAAGTAGGACGTGTTGTCCACTGAAGAATTCAGATGAATTGAAAGAGAAGTGGCCTGTTAGGTCTCCAGATTTAACACCTCTGGACTTTTTTATGGGAGTATACAGGAGTGTAGGCTTCTTTTAGGCGATATAATTAGAAAAGTTTCAGTTCACTTGCAGTTATACCGGAAGTACGTATAGCTCGACGTATAGATACCAATTTTCTTATTTTAAATAGATTAACTTGTATATTATTATAATTTTGACAATTGGCAACAATTTCAAGTATGTACCATGTATCATAATCGAAGATCCGATCAGAATGTTCTTTTGATAAGAAATGGTCTTTAATTAGGAAAGGCCCGAGAAAAGACATTATTAAAATTACCCAAATGTTTCGGCAAAAAAGAAATGAAAACGTTGACCATCATCCAAGCCATTACCTCAAACGTTATCTGTGCTATTCCCAACCAGACGGTGTGTAAAAGATCTGGATACTAAATTTCCTTGTCAATGGATCGGAAGAAGAATTTGCACAACAAGTTCCTCTGATTTGTCATCCTTAAAATTCTTCCTCTGACCATTTCAAATTTATACTGCCTCGTTAAAAGAAATCGATCGTACATAATTTAATAATAAGGTCAAATTACATCCCAAATTCTACATAATCTAGGGAATCACTCGCAAATTTGTACTACTGCATGGAAATCAATGGTGAACATTTTTACCAGTTGATAGCCTAAAACACTTTGTATGTATATTTATTTAATGGTTTAATGTGTTTGTTATGAAAATGGAACACATCGCTTAAATAGTACTTCATTTCCGCTTCAACCGGAAGTGGCGCTCAAAATGCGTCTGTAAATTGAGTAAACATAGTTTTGTTTTTAATATTCATTAGGCCCCAGTTTCACAATCGCGGCATATATTTTTTTCTTCCTATATCTGAGGAATCAAATTTGATCCACGAATATAGTATCAAATCATCCCTTGATAGTCAAATCCTCGGTCAAACCGGAAGAAACTTTTGTAGAGAATCAAATTCTTTTTTTTTTAATTCAAAGCAAGCAAATACACTGATACTTATTTCTTTAGTCGACAATTAAGTTCATTAAGGACGTCATATAATTATCATGTATAATTAGTCATATCCCAGTTCATATCCTTCCTTTATATCGCAAAGTTGTCTTGTAAATACATTTATTTGGACACTACTTCTTAGATAATATCCGCACTTGCATACAGCCGGCAGCTTGACCTTCGAGTAAATTTATTCGCGGAATAGATGGTCCATCAGGTATGACTTGATTTAAATAACCTGAGTTTAAAAGATAAATGCTCAATTTAAATGGACCGAGTATGTTGATTTTTTTGCGCAGATGGGAAGTATTTCATGTTTTGAGTCTCAATTAACTAACTCCGCAGCATGCTGCTCAAAATGCAAGTTTTCATCAATATAAAGACTTTTGACAACGTTGACAGACTTAAGTTCAACATTGTCCAAAAAGAGACTATTGTTCAGCAACGAGTCAGGACTTAACTTTTCCTTACCAAAAATCATAAACTGAGTCAAAACGAGTCCGTGCCTACTCGAAAAGTTCCTTAGACTTGCCAGATCGGAATTAATATTCCTATAAGCAGCCTTTATTTAAGATGGGAGAAGAAAGTAATAGAGTTTGCAAGTTAGAGCAACAATGGTTTGTCCTTCTAAAAATAAGTAGATACGCATGTTGTCATTTTTTAAAAGAACTTGTTCCCAGTGAGATACAGCCCTCCAAAGTTCAGCTTCAAAAATTGTTCAAATTGAGCAATTTGGAGTCGACTAAAATGCCGCTTTTAAAATTTTAAAAATTATTAGTACCTACTTCCAGAGAAAAAAATAAATTTTGGAAATTAGTTTTGTTGACTGATATCATGTGTACAATGCACTCTCAAGATACAATTTGTGATAATTTAGCTAAACTGAAACAAAATACATTTTAAATAAGTAAAATTCTATCTAATATGTTGTTTCCAAAACAAAAACCTAAAAACTGATGATGATTGTCAGAAACTGAGATATTTTATGTCATTAATGATAATGCTACGTTGTAAACCTCATCAAACAAATCAGGAAAGACCCAGAAGAGTGCGATAAAATAAAATCAATCAACAATTAATTAGAAAGTCAGACTGGAATCCGTGATGTCATTTAACAGCGTCACATGCTCATCAGTTTGAAAATGTCAATGATGTCACGTGAAGAAGAGTCAAGTGGCTTATGGATAATTGTTAAGCTGTAATTTTCAAGAGACCCTTTGTTAAAACATAATTTTCGTTATTTTCAATAAACCGCCAATTTGAGCCATATCTTATGACTATATGACAGATCATCGTAATCAGAAAAAATAGCCCATTTCAAAAATGTGAACAACAGTTATGGCGCTCATAAGAAAAATTATAGTTAATGATGGTAACTAAAAACCGAAACGTCGGAACTGAAATTTGATACTTATCGTTATCTTCTCAAATAAATTAGTAAAAAAATAAAAACTAATTTTCAAAAGTTTTTTTTGGATATCTCCAGATGTAAACATTTTTGTTTATCTCAATTTTAATCGACTCCAATTTAAACTTCGTTGTATCTCTTCAAATAACCGAATTCCCATGGTGAGGCCCGTAAAACGGACACCCTGTGTAACAGAAGAAGACGTTTGTTCTGTTTTTTCTCCGTATGACTAATAACCTAGCAATATCACTGGAACAACAAGAAAATAGTAAATTGCCTGGTGGGAAGTAAATAATAAAATATGAATGATTTGATTAGCCAACAGCAGTGAATTCCAATTTATAATCCACAAGGTGTGCAATTGGTACTATTAATCAATTTAATAAGCATATTGTGAAGTATGTTGTTATTTTATAGTGGTAAAGAAATTTTCTTGTAAATTTCTTCATTCTATCGATGCAACAGTATAGAGCGTCGCAAAAATTCTGGATATAGTCCATTATAGGCCAAAATCGTAGAAAGTTTTGTTCTTTAATGTCTATTAGGCAGTAAAACAACTTGTGCTATAAATTGGGAAAACAAAAAAAATCCGAGTAAAAATGAAGGATAATCAAAATTCAAATGACAACATTAAGAAATTTCAAATACTATTAGCAAGAGTTACATACATTACCACTACCTTATCTCGAATAAATCCTGTGGAAAATCCCTATGCTTTAGTGTTACTAATCGCTGTACTAGTTCTGGATAAGTGAGAAACAACGTTTTCTTAGTATAACCACAATACTGTATGTGGATAAAAAAACTTTTGCTTATTATAACTCGAAAGGGATGAATAATTCTGTAAATAAAATGATAATAGCGGCATTTAGTGCCGCTAGCTCGACCTCCGAATAAATTAATCTGTAGTTTTCGTTCTGGGTTGGGCTGATTTAATTTAAATGTTTTTATAAATCCAGGAGATTGAAGTATTTCTGTTTTTCAGAAATTTAACAGAAGTACTGAGTTACAATTTCAACTAAAGCAATTAGAATATAGAAAAGTATAAGTTATCTATAGATCGAATGAAAGGTAAATCTTCCGTACGAAAATCACATATTTCTTAAATATACCAAGCTTGAAAAACGAACAGTATTGTAATGAACATAAATATTACCAGAGATATTACCTCAGTCATTATATTGTGAATTAATTCCACAGGTATTTCAACTGCCAAATTTTGAAAATTAGTTGGGCTTCATCATGTTTCAAATCTCATATTTTGGTACTCCGGTAAATTACTAAGAATTACTAGAACTAAAAATTCTAAGAACATTTGTAAAAGAAAATTCTTTATAATTTACAGTTTTCTGTAAATTCTCCATGGAGAAAATTACCTTGGGCCATATCTCTATCTCTAGTTTCGGTCGGAGTGCTTTTGTTTGCAATATTTTTTTAATTTGCTTTACAGCTACACTAAAAACTATAGAAAAAATTATTTTAAATACTGGGAAACCTGGAAAGAGACTAGCAAAATAACATTTTTCTTCAAGATGAAACACCCTGTATAAATCGAAGTTAATTTTTCGAGCTTATTAACCTGTGGCACAATTTCTTGAATGGAAGCCATTTGTTGTATAGAAAACTATCAGCGTTTTCCCATTTATCTTCAGTTTTCTTTGCTCAAATATAAAGTTCATTTTGTAAAAAAACCGACAAAAGATGGTGTGTATAACTTAAACTTATATCGAAATTAATAGATGTCGTCATAGTCATAGTGTGTGGTCATTACATTATGCACTATGCTACTCATGTATGCGATTGAAGTAAGGAATCCCGTTAGTTTGTAATTGGATAGGAAGTGAAGATTTTCACTTCTTAGAACCTCGACTTATCTGATTCAAATATAACTACTTACTGGAAGCTAGAAAAAAGTTTTGACAATGATATTTGTATGTTCAATCACTTGTTTCCAACACCAATTTTTTGGTATTTAGTGGGTAATTTTTGGTTAGTTGTACACTAATTAATTAGTAGTTCTGTACCCATTCCAGATTGATCGAAGGTCAAGTAAACACGATAGAAAATCTGGAAATCCTTCAAAATTATAATGTAGACTAGAACACTTCAATTAAGTGGGTTATGTATATCGTCATTTATTATCAGACATTCTTTCTAAATCTCAGACTTTTATACTACTTCTAAGAAAAATTATTTTTTAAAACTATTTTACAAAAAAGTTCATACTTATTGTTTATACGACATATGCAGTATGTTACTCTTATAAATATTGATGGATTATGTAAGGGTTTATATATTGCAATACTACGAAGTGTATAAATAGCCTGCAATAAGACTGTATTTAATTTTGTATTACAAATCATTCCTAGAGGTAGCTCGGACGAAAAAATGAAAATTTTTCTTACGAATGTACTGGGATATGATCGTCTGTATTTCAACAACTTAAAATATAAAGCAATATTACAGAAACAGAAAAGTTACACATGTTTACAAGAAAAGACAATCCTACAAACTGATGTTTTTACATTCGATGACTTAATCTGAACAAGTTTTGTTTTGATACATAAACATTTGGTCGTTTTTTAAATACTGATAACCAGCCATAAACGAGATATTAAAATGATACTTAATATTAAATTGGTGTATAGTGGTTCACAGATCGTGTTAAGCACTTTGAATGGTGGTTCTGCGGTTGGTCCATTCTCTCATCGTTTGCTGATGATGCCAAATGAGATTGTGGAGAAACGTCAGAAAACTGTTTAATTTTAAGGATCAATAAAAGAACTAATGTCAACCCTGACAAGATGCAGTAAATATTAAAAAAAAAACATATTGTAACTGTGGAAGACTAGCAGAATACGGTAATTTTGGAGGGTAAAAATGATTGTTCAAGATTACATTACAATCAGAATTAAATTTGTTTAAGCATTTTTTACCTTGAATTTAAAGTTTAGTAAGTACATCATATTGAAAATGCTGTTCTTCAACTTTGGCTATTAATTTGTGTCTAACACTTTTTTTGCATTATAACTTGATGCAGGAATAATGGGCCATTCAAAAGTTATCATTTTATGATAGTACCTTTATCCGGTATAAAGGTACAAAGTGGTTTTTGTGCGAAAGTAGTTTTGGGGTGTCTTGGGTCTGGTTGGCCTTTAAATTTAGATGGGTTGACCTTGCAGTATATCTTATCGCGGTTTTTGGTACTTTAAAAAAATACTGCTTTGTTATGTGCATACATGCCCTATGAAAGTTTTGCTTTGTAGGTTTTATTTTCGTCCTAAGAATTCGAACAGAGGTGAATACCAAAAGAGCATAAGATGCAAGCTACTCATTTTTCATTGATTAGGTATACTGACTTTATTGATGTGAGTAATAGAGGAAGATAATATTACTGCCCTGCAATTTAAAGTGCATACACTTCGAAAACAAATATATATTTCAACAGTTTTTTTTTCTTGGTTTTTCTGCACTGATTTCGTGATATTGAATATTTAATTAGACTCGAGAATAGACTAATTATATTTGAAATTTCTTATGTTAATTTTTCGAATACTAAATTCTTTTTATAAGGGTGATTTTATCATACTTCTTTATTCTTAGAAAAGAAGAGTTTAAGCAATGGTACTTCATAGAACTGCTCACTGTTCAATTCTTGATACTTTATTGTTAAAAAATTTGCAACTATGTATTAATTTTCTATTGATCTTGTCGAACTTTGGTACAAATATTACAGAATATTTAGCTTTAAAACTGATTTTTTTCGGGCTTTGTCTGCACAACTTTACTTTGTTTAGGCAAGAGGGAAAATGCAATCTGGTCCTAAAAGCAGAAAATTTTAAGATACAAAAATTGCTGAACAAAGTTTTGATCTATTTACACATCCTAAGATTTGGCAGAACGAGCTGAAGCAGAAAAAAAACATGAAGAACAAGAAGAGCGCCAGTGCTTTTTTTGTACTTATTTCACTTAATTATCTTTTGGTATAAATATGTCCTTTGCTGTGCATTGGAACCCTCCTAGAGCAAAATAAAAAATTGCCAAACTTTTTTATATGAACTCTTATAGATTTCACTAAAACGCCATTAGAATGAGGATAAAAAATACTACAAAATGAGCCAAAACTGGCCTCTCTAGCACTTCATGTTACCGAGATATTGAATTTCAAAAAGTAGTAAAAAAACACCCCTAATACACCCCCATTCTTTCAATTTTTTTTGAAAATGTGCCTTCGGATTTGTGATATTTCTTCAAATAAGGTTAGAAATAAATAAAAACAGAAACAAATTTTTTGTTTTTTTCGGATATCATCGGAAGTACTCGGAAAATCAAGATTTTTAAAACCGCAGAAAAATTGACAGTGTCAATTTATTTATGGTTAGGTTAGGAATGTTTTGCCCGATTTTACTTCAACTGACGCTGCAATCTTAACTTGAAACGCCAATATAAAACAATATAGTTACCTATTTTGGAAAAAAAATAAAAATAAATTAAACCACTAAATAAACTACATTATTATTAAAAGGCCTACATTTGCCCTGAGTTAGAGTGACCCCCAAATAAAAAACTACAGCCCTTGAACCCAATCCTACTGATTCCGTACAGGCAGTCAGAACAAAATGGACGATTAGGTGGAAGAATTCCAAAAAACCGTTAAAAACACCTTGATAAGCTGTAAAAGCGAGGAGAAGGGAACCGTTGAGATTCAAATTCAAAGGCGCTGATAAACCGTTAACAAAGTGAACGCAAGTGACTTACAAAATTGAAAACTGACAGATGAAAAAGTCATGTTGTCATCCGCCAACAAAGTCACTGTAGCAGGATAAGAGAGGGAAAAACACCAAACCAAACCAAAGTAAACAAACGACTTTAACTAACTGATTAAATTAAACTTGAAGGTTTTAAGCAGAAATAGAATAAATCAAAAAACTATCAGTTATAGAATTGGAAAGCTTGCTTTATACATGCGCGACATAGGGAAGCCTAGAGGGTGGTCGCAAGGAGGAGGCTAAGAGGGAAGAACATGTAAAAGGGGAAGAAAGGAGCAAATTTGGTGGCAGGGTTAGAAATTCAGAGATCTGAAGAAGGCAGTGGCCGGGTGATTATGCTGGTCATTCAAGCAGATGTGTTGACTGTCATTAGAGGCATTATTAATTTCTAAGACTTCTAGAAGATTAAGATTGCTCTTTTCACATAGATGTAATGCTTTGAACCCTTGTTTGATGTTAAAAGAGTGATTACTGAGGTCGAGGTGTCGAGCAAAATTGGATTTAATAGAAGTGCTAGTTTGGGTGTTATGGTCTTGTCATTAGTTTGTAAGTAAAAAACAGAGAAATATTGGCTTTGATTGGTTAAATGGTCATGTGACATTGACATTTTCTAGTGGCGCTATACATATTAGCTGGAGTTTCTCTGGTCTCACCGGGTGCGTATTCTTGAAACCAGGAAGGGAATTATCAAGAGAAAGACCTGTGTGAATGTGACAGGAACCCGCCATTGTCAGCTTCTTCTGTCACATTCTATCAACACTTCTTTGGAGAATTCCGTTCCCTGCTTTCAAGAATAGGCCCCCATCACTCTGTTATTCAGTTTGCGATTACTGATAGGTATATCACCAAAGTCACTAGTTAGTATAACATTGTTTTGTTTGGGTATATGATAAGGTTGGGTTACGACCTGTCGCGGAATAGTTGAGGAATCCCAAATGCCATCGCTGAAACTAAAAATATAATCAGTACGCAGAGGACATAAATAATCGTGGAACGTGAAAAGCCGATTCATATAACGGTGATTTCCTGACGAGCACAACACCCATCGCATCCGCAGATGACGAAACTACTCCAAAGCGCTAAAGCGATGGTCGAGGGGGCCCCTGGTCGGGGGGGATTGGCGCGCCAATTCGAACATACCCCGAACAACCCCGATAAGTTCCGAATCGACCACCCGATCTAGCAGGGACGTAAAGCGCGATTATTTGCTGCTGACATGGCGTCGTAACAGTGCGGTGGTGTTTTTTTAGTGCTTCCTGCTACATTTTTACGCAAATTGACCAACCCTATTGGTTATGTTGCACCATATTCATTACTAGTGGCCATTTGTGCGTCATTGTTTTCTAAGGTAATGTTTACATTTACTTTATTATTGTTACCAAATTCACCCTGCATCCCAAAAAATCAATATATACGTAATAATCAATAATAGAGCCCTCATGGACCCGCAAGGAGGACTTTCCAATTAAACTGTTATCGCGTCACGCGATATATTTTAATAATAGTTTGAATTGTTCGGTGTAATTTAAGCTTTAGGGTTGCGCAAAACAACACTTTGGTGTATTGTAGGCGGCCGGGTTGCTTGCATGTGTATACGTTCATGGTCACCACGTTTTTTTATTCGTCGGTTTCGTTATTATCATTAGCAACAGGCCAGATTTTTTTGACACCGCAAAATGACGTCAGGGGAAACTTTTCGGCTTTTGTTTATTTTGTTTCTATAATGCCGTCATTGTTGTAAACGCACCTTTAGAGTTCACTCTATCCAATTTTAAGTTAAAGTTTAGATATTAGTACAACCACTTATTAGGTAAATTTAACACGCACATCTGGCACCAGACACTTAAAAATGATTCCAAACAATTAATGATAAAATACTATCCGTTCTTTACAGGAATGCAGGATTGTAATTGAGGATGAGAGTTTACTGTTTGTATTTGGTTTTAGTAGCACATGCGCCACTGCTCGGCCAATGCCATAAGCGGTGATGAGCGCGCATCTATCGCCTACCCAAAGCCTTGATCTCTAATAGGCTAATTTGCTAGTTCCTACATTTGGGGGAGCAAAAACACGTAATGGTTATACAGGGTAATTCATAATATATACGCAGGACTTTAGCATATACAGGGTGGTACAAATTGATTGTAGGATACATGAAGGCGAGGGTGGACCGCCGAGAATTTTTTGTACACCAAAATGACTTTTTTCATACAAAATACCTTGAAATGACTTTGAAATACCTCACAATGCTTCTATTATAGCTCAAAATGCCTCATATTGCCTTTAATAATTTAAATTCATCCAGTTGGATGCTATTCTTTTTATACCATCTGTCCAGCGTGTCGCTGGTCTTCCTCTGCTTCTTTTGTCGGCTCTAGGTCTTCATTTTAGAGTCCTCTTTGCGTGATTTCTTTAGACATTTTATTCATAATTACTTCAAACTCTACAGTGTTATATGATTTCTGAAAGTCTACGAACATTAGAACCAATGGTCGGTTGTACTCAATAGTTTTTTCTTTAAGAACTTGGAGGTGGTCGTTAGTTCCATATGCAGGTCAAAAACCAGCCTCCTCTCTTGGCTAATAAAGCTCCATCTTCTTTTCCATTCTCGATGTTATAATTCGGGCACATAACCTGTATAAGTGGTTTAACAGGCTGATAGGCCTGTAATTTTGAATATTTGTGTTCAAATCACCTTTTTTGTGCATTAAAATTAGGAATGGCTTGCTAGTGTAGGCACAGGTTAAGAAGGGTCTGTATTTTTGACAGCAATGTTACTCATCCAAATTTCATAGCCTCTATGGCGACTCCGTCTTCTCCTGTGACTTTATTGTGTTTCATTTTGGTCAAAAGGCGTAGAGAATTTCTTCTTTATTACTATAGAATTACTATTCTGAAATAATTGGACATTTCAAGCTATTTAAAAGAAACACAACAAATAACTCGTTAGTATTCCTCCATATAAGCAAGTGGCAGAAACATATTTTCGAACATTTTTTTAAAATTTTGTTTATACAGGTTGTTCCGCAAATGTGTTATAATATTTTAACAGCGTATTCTACTAGTCATTTTAGAGTGGCCTCTTCATGAGACATTTTTAAGTTCGAGTTCTCATTGTTGAGATATTTACAATTCCCAAAATACCGAAAAAAAAATAGTTTTTTATTTTTTCCAAGACACTTATTCATTGAATTCTCTTTTTTGTCTAATTCAGGGAAGTGATTTTGTGTGTTTTCGTTTGGTTCAGTGTGCTTTTATACAGGGGGAAAATATGCACTTCCAACTTTTGTTTTATTTAGAACTTTTTCTGTCTATTTTTTGATAGATAGCAAAATATTATAATTTTGTCGTAAATGCCAAAATAATAACTGTTAAATGAAATATAATACTATAATTTTCATAATACATGATTGTTTATGCATTAGCTATTATATTACTATTACTTAAAATTACTACGGAATGGTTTTAAAAACCTTCAAAACATTTTAGTGACGCAAATAACTACAATTTTTAAAAGTTATTGTTTCGATTAATATAATATGTCTAATGTATTATTTCAGTAATAATTTTAAAGTTGTATGAAAGTCACAAATGACAAAGTATCATTGAATTATTAGTATTGTATATTTTTTTTTTACTTTTTGTTTCATAAATAATCCTTAATTTCGTAAGATCCTTAATTCTCTTGTTTTATATTAGTAGGTTTCATCTGATTCTATTAAGAGGTTATATTATGTTCTTTTAATGTCAAAACAAACAACTGTGTGTCCTATTTCAACTGTTCAAATATGAAAATATTGCAAAACAAAGTGTAATTTTTCATCTGACAAGAAATTATATTGGACTAGTTCTTAATTTTTAAATCTCTCACCCTACACAAATGTCCATTTACATAAAAAAAATTAAATAATAATCAATATGGAAAGTTAGATTTTAGTGATTTATTATCCTATTTTAAGAGATTGATTTGCAAAATTTCATAGTTTTTCTCAAATTATCAGCACTTTGACAAAATTGTCATTGTCTGCCCCATTGGTCTTATGTCTCGAAAACGTTATTCATAAATTTAATTTTCATTTCTGTATATTTTACTTTTTAGACAAATTTTGAAAATTGTTATACACGAGGTTTATAATTCGTTTTACCATACAGACAATTTTATGCACTTTTCATAACATAGCTAGTTCCAGTGATAATGTTTTGTAGAATCAGCATTCTAATTTCTTATCATCATCCTAACGCAAATTAAAGTGTCTATTGAATTATAACACCAAATGACCAGGTGAAACTGACTACGTCTAACTTGGTTTTTTAGAGGTTTTTTCTACCTTACCCCTTCAATTGATATCATCTAAGCGGGTTTAAAAAACGTTTACATTATATCATGTATACAAGGACGAGTCTTAGAAACCAGTTTTTTTCGATATATCAATACGTAAAAGAAACCGTATATTACACAACAGTCATGAAAGTGACATTGAACAATACGATACGACCGGCACTTCTTCACAGATACTCATTATTCTGTGGTCAGAAATGATCAAATATGGTTAAATTCATTTTAAAGTAGTATCCAAAAGTAAAAGGTAGGTAGGTGAGTAGGTGAGAAAATTTAGCTATTTTGAAAAATGTTACTTACTTAAATACCCGTTAAATCCGTTAATACCAGTAAAACATATTATAATAGCTAATCTTTAACATTTTGAACAGTGGCCAAAATACGTTTCTGACCACGACAAAAAATTTCAATTAAAATTTTTGGTTAAAATTACCTTGTTCAAAATAAATCAGAATTGTTCTTCTGATTAATATCTGACACGTTAAGACAAAACTAAATGATACATTTTAATAGAAAAACCTTAAATAAGTTACTTCATCCTGGAACATTTTTTAAAAGTGACTGGTATGGGAATTATGTCTAAAACTATGCTAAATACAGGATGTTCCTGATTACATTTGGGTCATATTAAGACATCTCAAAAAGTACTATAGGATGACCAGACGAAGACTGAATCAAGGGTTGAACATTGCTATATTTTGTAATATCTTTTTTAAAGAAATACATGGTTTTTAGAAAATGACAATTTGTTACATACATACACGATATGAAAGTATTTTGACATTGAAACGGTATGATTTTAGTAATTCTAGCGATATACACTTGCACTTACATACTTTTAAACAGAATTTAAAAATTCGTAAAAAAATTGCAAAAAAATAATTGTAACGAAAAAAACTATTTTTTAGTTTGTTCGTACCAACACGTAACTAAATATTTATTTCCTTTTTAGGATGTCCTATTGAATTAAAAAAAAATGCATTATATTAAATGACACTATAGTTTTTTTTCGAACAACACATCCTTTCTGATTAAAATTAATGGTAAAACTAATTGTCTGTTGAGTTATTAATGATCAATTAATTAAATAATAAGTATTTAATGAAAAAATCGTATGCCAGCTTTTGATTATTTTAAACTTTCTTTGAATTTGATTTTGTTCATTTTTTTTTCTCGGTAGTAACACATTAGAAATTTTAATAGTAATTTTAGTGTTAGGTATTTTTGCGATATCAGTAAATGTTACTAAATCCAGAGTCACCTGATATTAATTTTTAATTTTAATTTACCACAGAAGAAATCAACTAATTTTGAAAAATTTGGATGTGTTCCATTCAACATGATGGATTCAATCCAAAACAAAACCATAAATTTGGTATGTTACTTTTTTTGAAATTCATTCTGAATATTTAAAATAATCCTGTTGAGACTCCTTAGTACACATTTTCGTTTAGCTATTTTTGTTTAGTTTTTCTACTTGCTTATTAATAAAACCCACTGATTTTCCTCTCTGATCTTCTGAAATGGAGACAAACAGTATTTGGAACAACGCAGATAGAAACATTTATAAAAAAAAACCACACACACTAAAGAAACAGAAATAACACTTACTTACATCAAAAAGTGTGTCGTAAGTATCAAAGTGATGTTCGAAAAAGTTTTACATGACTAGAAAAAGACATGAAACAAATTCTTAGGAAAACAGATGATTTAGACTTAAAGAGAAAAACCTCATAAAACGTTATCTAAATCTATACTGCAACATAGTGGAACGCAGTCAAGAAACCTAATCCGAAAGCGATTTAAGGATGTGGGTAATTGAATGTTTGTACCATTAAATGGGTCATGAAAGCGGTTAAACCAAACATACTTACTCCGGACTATACAGGGGATATGCTGAAGTTAATTATTATTGAATTTTTCTACCAATTAGCAGCTTGGTACAATAATAGTTTAATTTTATTACACCCTGTTCAGAAATGAAGGTGTAAAAGGACTTTCTCCTGTCGAGGGCTTTGTAACCATTCTCTTTGATGTCCTAGAAATAGTAAATGAATATACTTCAAGATGGTTGATAAATAAATAAATAAAATTAGCACAATTGTTACTAAGTCTGTGCAGTGATGGATAAAGGATAGGGCTTTTGAAAAAGTGCCTATTGCTCAGTGAACCGTGGCAGTACCAGCTCGAATGGAACTGCAGCAAGTTTTTTTTTATATTGTCGAAGACTTTGAATTGCCTCTATCAAGTGTTATTTGACTAGCTTAATTGGTGGAATTACCTGCAAACGGAAATCTTTTGACATTTAATCAGTTTTTGTAAGTTTAAGTTAAATTTGTGTTACTTTTTCTTGCAAAATTGTTATTAGTTTTTGTTTGACGATAGTAATTTCCAATCAAATTGACTGATGTTTGGTAGCTTTCATATACTGGACTGGAATGTCCCAGTTTTTGCTTGTTTTCCTGAACTTAAGAAAGTCCCTAGATTGGTCACATGATGCTGTGACTTTTACGCTTAATTTATATGATACAGTGTTGCGGTTAAGTGTATCATTAAGTTAGGTTTCTGCAGGCTCATTTTAGTGTGTATTGTTTTCAATTTCACTAATCTTAACTCCTAGATAACTTAAATTGAGATAAATTTACAGATTGGTTTAGTAGGTTATAAATGGTAATTGTAGGTAAATAACCTGTGATTCAATAGTATATAATAGATCTACTGAATAAAAATGCCATTATTTCCGTTGAAATACCAGTAAAATTAACTCCAATTGCCTCAAAATATGCAGATAATGTTCTATCCCATCCTAATACCCTCAATTTGCATCACAATACTTTCAAATGCTTTGTAATATTTTAAAGTACTCATCACATTAATGGGAAAATACCTCGAATTACCTTAAGTGTGTACACTAAAAATTTTTCAGCTAAAAGTCCTTCGTGAGAAGCAAAAAGAGGTATTTAGGTACTCCAACTTACTACTAATACTACTAATTTAAATTGTTGCTATAAAACCAGTGGGTATTCCATAAAACACACCCTACGTTTAAAAAATTGATTAAGAGTGATTAATAACCCTTATCAGTTTAAAAAGTTTTCTAACAATAGCCTCGTTTTAGCCGTCTAAAGTCGACTAACAATTCCAAACTGTTTATTCAGTAACTGATAAGCCCAAAAGTAGTGTCTCCATCTCGAGTACTGCGTTTGAATAACGACAGTTCCACGTTATTTAGAAACGGTTCCACTACGTGGTACTCTAAAGACGATTTTGTTTAACTTGTCTCAATGGATATGCTAAAACTGCACGAACCCTGAGAAAATTAATAGAAATATACCACCTCCGCTAATTGTATGGTTGTGACGTCGTTTGGTACGCTGAATTCTCGAACCACCATTCGAAATATTTAACTAAATAAGATGACTTCGCTCTCCGGCACATATGTAAAGTTTGTGCCAAGGTGACCGGACTGGCCAAATTAAATACACAATAGAAACCCGCCCAAATACTAGTACTGGGTAAAATGTGGTCATACTTGTCTATAAAAAAACTATTGAACTTTGCTTTACGATTTTTTCAAGGGGAAAGTGGTTTATAGTGGGACACGGTACCGATACATCACCCTCAGTACTATCAAACTGAATATTAGTAAATTTACCTTAGTACCTACTCGGTTCAGTTCTCTACTCAGTCTTAGTACCTTATGGGTTTCACATAAAAACATACTGTATTATTATGTTAATTCGCAGATCTAACAAATGCACTGAAGGTATAAGAGTTATTACCACACATTTATCAACATTATTGAACCCACGGGAACATGCAACTTTTGCATGCGGAATAAATGATTATGTTAGCAGAACCCAGTGGTTAAATTCATAGTTTTCACTTATTTTAGCCGAAATTTAAATCTTTTTTGGGGTGGAAACTTATAAGACTACTAAAAGGCAAATGCTGCCATTGTGGGTAATTCAATAAAGTCATTTCTTTAATTAGAATAAAATCCATGTTTACCGTGACCAGCAAATACTTCATTATGGTTTTACTGACTAAAGTCTACTAAAAACGTGAGCGCCATGAACATGTAGCGTGAAGGCAAGAGTACTAGAATAATCTAAACTAACCCTAACTGATTATCAATAATTAGCATTTCATATGCTGTTCGCAACTATCGTCTTCAATATCCAAATTGTCTTTCTCCAGATCCAATCGAAATATCGTGCCTTAAAAGAAGGGACCCAAAAGCTTGATTATCTAGAGGAAAGAGAAGTCCTGTACCTGATTTATTCGTCTTCTACTGTGTGAGTTGCTGAATCAATAGTGTTTCTCGTTCTGAATAAATAAGCACAATTTTTGATT
This sequence comes from Ips nitidus, assembly GCA_018691245.2. Classification (NCBI taxonomy): domain Eukaryota; kingdom Metazoa; phylum Arthropoda; class Insecta; order Coleoptera; family Curculionidae; genus Ips; species Ips nitidus. Next base: position 7,371,061 of record CM042791.1, read on the forward strand.
TTTAAAAATATTTGGTCTGGCACGAGCAGACAAAATTAGCTTTTGATTTTTTGCTTCGTTTATACTTAGCTGATTGGTCACGAACCAGTCAATAGTTGAAACCTCCGTTAGGTAACGATTTAAAGAACTAATATTTTCAACTTTTGTAACTATGGTGGTAACATCTGTATAAAGGAAATAATCGGTTCATGTAACTTTTCTATACTTGTCATCAAGTCATTTACAAAGCTCGCACTTAACAAATTCGAATTTTATACTGAATCTTCCAGATCACCTTTAGATTTTTGTATGTGGAAAATCTTGAAAACTAACTGTGACAATGTGACAATGAAAAAACAATTACTTCGAACCTACTTTAACCGCTGTTGATTTTGTTATAATGCGTGTGTGTGCAGCAAGAAGGTGGACACATCAAAAATCTAAAGTAAATATAATGAAATGTAATGTGAATGTTTTCAAAGTGTGGATGAAACATATTGGCAAACTGTACTGGGTGGTCAAATAAGAATGACAGTACACTGTTCCTGGGATACTATTTATAGTAGGCTTAAATGTGGCCATAGGAAATTTCATTTTATTTCAACTCCCTAAATAGTCCAGATTACTCTGATATTTGCAATAAGAACGTACAGCAAAAATATTATACTTGAAGATATCTCTATTCTTTATAAACAACTTTGCTATTTAACTATTTGTCCTGTCTCTCTCTAAATTGTAAATAAAAAAACCAAGAATTTTGTACTATATTTACCATTCTCCCCTACTAGGAGATTCAATAAAATACTTTCCGTTGTTTCGTATGGGGAAGCAAAGTACAATTTATTCCTCCATACACTAACTGTTTATTAAAACTACCTTGAAAAATTTACATACCAATTAATGTTCACTCAATTGTACTCTACGCTGTTGCCATTGTGTGCTAACCATTATTTTTTCTTTACAGGGTGGTCAAACAAAACATACAAAATTCCACCTGATCCGCTCATGTCCGGCTTACCGTATCGGTTTCCGCAACAGTTTAATCAACCAATACCGGCGGCTACCGCCCCAACCAACATGGCCACGCAACGTTTCTGTCTACGCTGGAATAATCATCAGTCGAATCTCCTGTCTGTCTTTGACCAACTTCTCCACGATGAAAGCTTTGTTGACGTCACACTGGCAGTGGAAGGGCAACTTTTAAGGGCGCACAAAATGGTTTTGTCTGCTTGCAGTCCATATTTCCAGGCCTTATTCATCAATCACCCGGATAAGCACCCTATAGTGATACTTAAAGACGTTCCCTACAGCGATATGAAAAGTTTACTGGACTTTATGTATCGTGGAGAAGTTAGTGTGGATCAGGATAGACTGACGCATTTTCTGAGAGTAGCGGAAAGCTTGAGGATCAAAGGGTTGACCGAGGTAAGGATTGATGTTATAAATAGTTTATAATTTTTATATATCTCCTACAGGGTGGCAATGGTAACTTTGACCAAAATTGTGGGGTAGATAAGGGCTACATAGACAAGTATTTTGAATTCATGAAAGTAAGTAAAGCCTTTCACAAAACCCTTTCGGAAATACATTTGTCGTAAAGCTGATGTTATATTTTATGATTCCAAAAATGTAGCGAACAAACCTACTAGATACAAGATTTCTATAATTTGAATATGAATGTTTTCCGGTCAGTCAGACTGAAAGTTTTGTCAACCTGAGTGACAAGAATCACTATACAGCTAACTACATTGCATAAGTATGGACAAGTTTTATCTTTTGGCGGTTTAGGTGTCGCTTGACACATTCAATTCATTGCAGTGTCCAATTGGTCATTTACATCATACAAAGAATAAGTTTGGTTGGCATTTGTGCTCATCAGTCTTCGTCACTTTATTCCTTATGTTAGGAGTGTGCCTTCATCCCAATTATTCTTTACACTCCATGGATGATAGTTACTTGTAGGTACTTTTCTACAAACTTTACCTACTCTACCAGTTTGGTTTGGCCAAAGTTACTATTGCCGCCCTGTATTCTAAAAACTGGATTCTTATTACACTTAAATCTAATAAGTTTTCGTAATTAGTCTATTCAATAGACATTTAATGACAATGACTGAAGGACAAAAACACAAAGTCGATGCCTCTAAACTTATTTTGTAGGTGACGAATTTCGGCTAAAATGCCATCATCAGACCGAGAAAAGTAACTCAACACAACGATCACAACAGCGGAAAACATTCGAATGGTAGGAGGATTCTGCCAATATTGTTTGTGGCATCAACTTTGCGTCTTTGTAACTTTGTTTAAATTTAGTCAGTTACTAGCCTGATACAAATCATTTATAACCTACTTTTTCAATTCTATGTTCGTATAGCACAGACATGCCTAAAAGGCACAAATTGACTTCAAAACATTCGCCCATTATCGCATGCACTTTGTCGATTTTATTTCTAATAAGCGTTAATCAAAGTAATTCCATAGAAGCGACCTCATTTTATTGCGCCATGTATTTAATAAGAACAGTCGACCCGGCTACGTATTTGGTAATAGCTTTGAAGAAGAAGGAAAAAGGCAAAGTTGTCTAGGAGAATTATATGAGCTTGGTTTGGCTTTTAGTAGCATTAAGCTACCTATTTAGCTTATTAATTTTATATTGGTAATAGAAATTGACAGTAAGGGGATGATGACAGGTAATAGAAGATGACAATATTTTTCCAGAATCACAACACACATAACAAATCACAAGTTTTCGAAACTCAGTCTTTGGGTTAAACTATAATAGAATATATAAATATCAATAGTATGTATTCTGCTTAAATGTATTGCTGTTAGCTTTCATTATAACCGCAAGTTCCACCGATTTTGTAGGTAATTTTTTTGTTGTAGGATATAGGTAAAATAACAAGCATAAAATGTAGGTACATTTCACACTTATAGCAGATAGAGATAGTTATAGATAATAATTTATTTGGAACGTGTGTAATAGATTTTTTGTATACAATGCTGAAGAAATATTTACAGCCAATTCTAATCAAATAGGACGGTTTTATGAAGAGCTGCTCAGTGGTGCAAAACAAAGCATTATTGTGGTTGCTGTTTGTATAGGTACTAGGGAGCTCGTGAGAATCTCACCTTATAAAAGTGTGTCAGACTACTACGGTTAGCAAGTTTAAATGAGTGCAGAACAAATCGACAATAGAGATTAGTGGTTTATATTGGCTTCCGTAGTACACCTACCAACATCCAACCAAAAAATGACATGCACGATTTATTATACTGTGTACTTTTCATTTAGAAGCTTTACAGGGTGACAATTTTATGAATAAGAAACACTATGTTATAAAAATTAATTAACACGATTTAATTAATCGTTAGGTAATAGTCGAAGCACTAAACGTCCCAAAATAATCATCGAAAAAGTGTATTTTAGAACTGAAATTTCTTAACTACTCCTACCGCACCATTTAAGTACGATGGGTAATATTCACATTGCGAAGACACTTTTTAAGTAACTAATTTCTGTAGTAGCACAACCACTAATTCTTCTACCACTTTGAAACAGGTGAACGAGGAAAAATGCGACAACATTGCCAATTCGCTAAGCCAACAAAACACGAACATCCCCAATCTGCAACGCATTCAGCAGCAACAACAGCAAAACAAACGTTTCGCCTCGTCGCCACCATCAGGCACGTTCAACATGTTGGGCAACTATCTCATGCAGCCGAAAAGGAAACGAGGTAGGCCGAGAAGGTTGTCGGGCAATTCGAACGGCGACGAATCAGAATCCAAGGACAATTTAGTACAGGGTAGTCCGGAAATGTTGGAAGTTAAAATGGGTATGGACGGTTTTGCAGGAAACAATTCCGATGGTAGTACGAGCAAAGAGGAGGATGATGGTGGTAAAGTTAAGGATGAAGTGGAAGAGCCTGTAGCGGGTACGTCGCATGAACGACGGGATTCCGATGATATGCCTGTGGGTAAGTCGCTTTTCATATTTTGTAAAATAAGTAGTTTTTGCCTGCTTAGTTCCTATTAATAAAAAAAAAATAAAAATTCGGTCGGTGTTAGTGAAGGGAAAAGCTATATAATATTATATTCTAGTCGCGATTTTAATAATAGTGTTTTTGTGGTGATGTACAGTGCGACATGTCGGTTAAGAGGTGAGTTTGATGTTATAATTTTTCTGAGATAATTATTCACCTAATTAAGGGAAAAGAACGTAAGGAATGAGCCTGCAGTAGTTTTAGTATCAAAGCCAAAACAATTGTGGATGTAAATCAGCGGCCCATTCCCTATAGCTTTTCCCTTAACTAATACGCCCGAAAGTAATGTGTTGGCCTATTGCAGCGTGTTCTCATATTTCATTGGAATGATAAGCATATATTTTGAAAAACTGTGACGTATCATGATTTGAGGTAATCTTCGTTCCAAAGCAGCTATTTTCAGTTTTTAATATCGATAAATAACACATTTGTCATAAGTATTGATGCATTTTGTTCCACATCTGAAAATATTTGATCTTGCTTGGCGTACAAGTGATAGAAGAGGAAAAACAATAATTATTGCTTCACTTCTGTTTGCTGTGGAGCGGAAATTACATCATTTTTGCATAGAATACAGCATGAGAAATATAAATATGAATCCAAATAAACAAAAAGCTTTGCAAACTTGGCTTAGAGACAGCTTGAAAATATGTATTTTATTATAAAATACAATTGTAAGTCTAGACACAATGAGAGATATAAGATTCGAATCAATCTTGGGTGTTTGATGTGAAAAATTGATAGTTAAACTTACTTTCCATCTCTTCATTAACGTATTGTCGTTATAATTGTCTGTGTATATTTTGCCTCAAAATAGTGCAATTGTCAGCAGGAATTAATAAGTTCTTTCTTCTGCCTTATTTTTCTGTCAAAGGCTTAATAATAACTAAATTAAGTAGCATCAATAATTAAACAGCCAAAGCAATTTTTTTCGGAAGTGTAAGCAATATTTTCAGAACCAATAGGCCAATACATTGTATATATTTCCAGTCCTCACAAAACAATTAAGTACTACTTAACGTTGCAGCCAACTTAAAGCATCTTCAAAACAACAACGTGCAATGCATCAACTTTAACTCGTCTTTCCGACAAGAATACGGACTTCCGTTTCTTCCCAAGCCAACTGTGGAGGTGCCAGTTCCTCCGCAACAAACCCATCCTCTAGAACTTCGAGTAGAACCAAAATCACTGCCAAAAAAGGATGATTCATCATCTTCCTCGGATTTAGAGGTGGATGAAAGTGACGTCATTTCAGATGTCAATAAAGTACCAAAAGCTTCAAACGGTGAAGTGCCTAGTATTGAAGCTAGTGGCAAGAAAATGGTAGATATTGATGAATTTATGAATTACGAGGTGATAGTGGATGATCCACAATACGACGGACCAGTTTGTCGGTATATAAACTATTCAAAGAAGATCTCAGATCCTGATAAGTCTGCTAGAGATTTTTGTATTAGGGAAAAAGATAACTTGTACCGTTGTTCAGTGTGCGACAGAGTGTACACGCACATAAGCAACTTTTGTCGACACTATATGACTTCACATAAAATGGACGTGAAGATGTACACATGTCCAGTGTGTTGTAAAGATTTTACTAGGAAAGACAATATGTTGGCTCATTTAAAGATCATCCACAAGCAGAGCGGTAGCTAAACGCCAATTTAAATAATTTCAAGTTGCGGTTTTAACTATTTAGGTTTAATCCTCAGCAACAGGATATATGCAGGGTTGCCGTCTGTAAATACAATAACAAAGTAGAAAGTCCAAATACTATTTTTATAATGATATTTTATTCATCGGTGTTTTATGTGGTTTATATTCGTAAATTTGATTCTACAACACACTTTGTTAATCAGCACTTTGTTAAAATTAAGTAAATCTTTAAGTTACGTCGGGTCAGAGCAAGAAGATTAGTCTTGCTAAAAACCAAAAACATAAAAGCAACTTACTTTTTAAGTAATTGTTGAATGGTTTGGTGATTCCAAGGCAAAGGTTTTTGCATGTCGAAAGAAATAGTTTGGGAGACATCACAGAAAAGAATAATATTATACTAGTGCCTTTGTATAGTGGTTCTTCAAAGTTTTCTGCATAAGATAGTTTCAATTTTGTATGTTGGTGATCCAATTTCATGATTACCACGATCTCCCGACTTCATTTCTTTACATTTCTATTTGTGAAGTCATGTCAAACAGAGACAGTAAGGGAGCAGTTGTTAGAATTCACATTCATAGCTGGTGCTGATATAAGTAATTCTCTGGAAATTGCTACTCGTAAAAGATGGTTAGAGCATGATATTTTCATAAACAAAAAGTTGTGAAGAGTTTTCAAAATGAGCGATATTCGAAAAACACCCTCTAGTTTGCGGCGCAAACTGACATGGTATCGAAATACGGTTTTTGCCATTAATCTTTTTTTCCAAAAATCTAGACATGAATGCTACTTGTAAATATTAGAATTTGCCTTAATATTTAGACCTGAAAGCATTTACATATGCGATAGAAAATCAACATTTGGACTATTTAGGTGTAGAAAGAATTTGTAGTTGCTAAAAGATATTAAAAGCAAAAAACCTATTAAGAGACTGTTATAACTCAGAAAACCAGACACTGCAAAATGAAAATCTTTAATGTGCAAAAACCAATTTTTCACCGCATAATACTTGATTTAAAACAATAATAATTCGCTTTCTTTCATTTCCATTATAAGCTTAAATTGCATTTCACTGTTAAATAGAGTAAAAAACCGAGGATACTAATTTCAAACCCACTGTTTCTGTGAATTCAATAATAAATGTGGTTGGACCACAAAAATATATTACGACTAGACACACAAGAAGGAATTTTTTTATTTTATATGATAATTAGTGATAATTATAATTTTTTTTTAATCACTAATTTTAGTAAACTTTTACTAGCTCATATACCGCAAATCAAGTTTTGCATTGCTGCCAAAGTGCTCGCCAACTTAAATGCGTGATTATTTCACGATGAAGCTTTTAAGAAGCTTATAACGAGTAAATTTACCAAACCCAAATTTGGGAATAAATTAAAACATTTTTAAAGATAGCTAAATTGTGTAGTATTGTGAGTTTTGTCTCTGATGTCATATTTTCTTTTTTACCTCTTATTGCTTGACCCGTAACTTAATAGATTATAGATATGTAAATATAAATTAATTTGTATATACATTTTTTATTAAAATTCGATCTTGATAGCTGCATGTTGCCTTATATTTAAAGCACCGATTTTTTATGATATACACTAGTGTGATTTATATATTTTTTTGCTGTATATTTATCAGATTTTATTATATATTATATTATACATACATTTTACTATGTATAGGGGGTACTAGTTTTTATGATCATTGTTAGAAAAGTGAACTTCAAGGTATTTTACTCATACACACATCGTTTTCTTTTCCTTATTGAGTTTTGCGGGGGGTTTAATTGTTATTTAATGTTGATAACATACATTTTTGGTTCTTTAACGATACTAATATTCCTAACTAATTTTTATCTGAGAATCTTGAATTCGATGCCCTTAGTGCCACCGTTCCTGAGTTTACCATAGAAATTACTCAATTATGCCATTTTACCTAACGATTTTTTTATAGACCTTGATCAGAAAAACTGGGACACCCTGTATAAAACCATTTACCACGGAAAAATCTACTTATACAAAAGTGTTTGCATAATTTAGGTATTAGATAATATGTATTTCATATAGGAATAAGCAAACCCCTTTTTATCTGTTCAATATGTGAATTAGGGGAATTATGTCGCCGGTGTTTGCGCAATAACTGTAAAATTTGAGACTGCCACAAACTTGATAATCTCGGACAAACAAATTAAACAAACAGCCTTCAATCACCCCATTTTCCTTAAAACGCTTGCATTGTACGCATTCCGCTTAGACTTTCTTCACTTCCCATGTAAACGAGCACCTAAATGCAATCACCGCAATCAGAGAGGAAATCGAGGGGCTAATTAGACCTGTTTTAGAAATACGCACATATTTGTATTATTAGGGCTACCTGTTTGTTTAATTGATTTTGAACGGGTCCTAAGCGAATTTTAATTACCTACTCGTTAATTAAGAAAGGAACTGATGAATTTAAATATTTTATCCAAAGAGGTCTTAATTTTGTAATAATAACGTGTTTTACTATAGGTATTTACTTTGATACAGAGTGGCCAGAAATAAGTGTGGCATACTTTAACCGAAAATTCTACCGAGAAAAATATAACATAAAGTTTAAGTTAGACATTTGTATCTACTTTCAAAGGCCTTATTATAATATACAATTTCTTCTTTTTTCCTTATTATAATAAAATAGACTACAAAGACTTAATAGTAGAATTTACTGTTAACGTATTTTCCATAGATTTCGGGACACCCTGTATTGTGAGTAGTCATTAGTCCTACTCATATAGTTGTTTTACACCCATGTAAATAGTTGCTTTATTGTCTATACATTATTGTTTTATAACTTTTAATTAATCTGGTTCTTGCCCTTTTAAATGCCTACAAGGACGACTGACGCTATTTAAGGTATGTTTGTATATTTTAAGCGCAATGTTTTTATTTTTACTTATGCCTTTATTTGACTTATTGTTTACTTTAAGTTCCGACTGGTTACCTTTAGTTTAGCGCATGTTCGTTTTTCGTATTTAGAAGAAAAATAAAGTTGAATTGCTATATTTTATATTTTTGGTTTTTCTTTTATTTGCTTTACTGAAGGAGAATGTTATTTATCTGCGAAAACATTAAAATTAAGTTTGTTGCTTGAATTTTACTTTTAGCAAAGATATGAAACAAATTAAAGAGTTTTTTAAATTTTTTTTACTACACCTAAAGCAAAAAAATGGTCCATGATATGCGTCTGCGTAAAACGAAGAACGACTTTTTCAATATTGGCAATAATTAGAAACCAAATTAAATCCTTAAAATAATAAATCTATTTATCCCGCGTTTTATTTGTAGAAAAAAGTGTCCAAATGTACTAGATTTTGCTGTCAAACGTTCAAATCGTGTTTAAAAATATCTAAAAATATTCAAACTGCCTAAAACAGTTTATGAGCTTAAGCCATCTAAATTTTATGTGACATATTATCAACTGTCTAATAATAATAATAAAAATATTGATTGACCTTGTCTTCAAAGACATGACAATCAGTGTAAATCATATTATTATGCATTTTATACTCGTACTTTGATGAAACCTAAAAACTTTAATAAAATCTGACAACTTTTTTAAAAGGCTCTATCGTTTAAGAGTTGGCAACACTGGTTTATTTTTGTAGATTGTGTTCTTTGAATAAGAGAGTGAAGCGTAAATAGTGTCACCACTATGTAACGTGCATCGTTATTGTTATTAAAGTTAACCAAGATACTTAGTTCAAAATAACCGTTATTTGTGATGGCTTAAACACTGGTAACAAAATCTGTTTTGTTACCAGTTTGTACTGATAATATTGGTAAAACTGTGATTTAAAGACAGTACTTGCACTGAACTAGTCTTTTGGGTGTAGTATAGCATATACAGGGAGACCTTATTTTGTTTTGCTGTTTTTTTATGTTAAGTAGAACAATATTGATATAAAGTAAAGCGTTTGCTTTAAGCCATTGCATGCTGAAAGGATGGTTTAGTCCTTTGCATATATTGGCTTTGAAATGTTATTAATGGTTTGATATTTACTTACATTTCACTTCATTTTCAGATATACAAAACATGACCCAACAACAACTTCTCACGCCTAAAGTGGAAGTAACCGAAACGTTTGATGGCGCAAATTCGACGCCCGATTCGAGTCGAATTAGCACACCAGAAAGCGTCTTTAACAACAATAACAATATGGGCACCCCCTCAACCAGTGCCAACTCAATGAGCGCGCCGACGCAAAAACCAGTAAAACAACGGCGCATTCGACGTCGAGCGACGTCACAAAGTCAAGATCCTGCGGAACAATTAACGGAAATGTCAGTCAGGGGCTTGAACTTGTTCCGGTACGCCTCAATCAACGAGGGCATCTACCAATGTACAGAATGTGCCAAGATGGACATCACGAAAACGTTCAAAAACAAGTACAGTTTCCAGAGGCACGCGTTTTTGTACCACGAAGGCCAACAGAGGAAAGTATTTCCTTGTCCGGTTTGTTCAAAAGAATTTTCCAGGCCGGACAAGATGAAAAATCACATGAAAACGGTGCATGATTGCTTCATGCCTAAGGACGTTGTTAGTGACGTCCTGTATCCTCCGGCTACTTTGGGATATTATCCTTCTATATAATTTTATAGGGTGGGAATCTCGTGTTTTAAGTTTGGTGCTATTTAGACTTTTGGGAAAGCAGGAGAAGGGTTTGAACATAAAAATTGTTTTTTTTTTGGTTAATGTTGGTAAAAATTCCACTTGTACATATTTTGTGACATACCTACAAGACCAATTCACTTTTAATGTGATTCAAGTCTTTATAAACACTATTTTTTTAAATAAATAGTTTATAATATTGAACAGTACACTGTGTACATAACGCTTTAATTTGGTTAGTATTGTTTGTTATTTTTATACATTGTTGACAAAATTTTAATAACTATACAAATCATATTTTTTGTTGAGTTTTTAAGGTGTTCTCAAGAATGTCTCGATTTGGGGAAAAACTAGATGTAGCGTGCCTTTTTCAGTTATAGAGTGATTAACGCACAAAAAAATTACAATATATGTAGGGTGATATACATATATTATATTTAAATCTCTAATTAGATACCATTATTTACAAAAAAAAAAATCAAAATTGTTAAGTACATGTTTATTACGACTAGTTAAATACAAATTTTGTTGTTTAAAAATTTGCGTGCGACAACTAAATTCTGATTGGTTGTTCACATTTTTAAAGCTTTACTCTTATGAAAAAAACAACTGAATTATGTTTAAAATGTGATACTTAATATGTTCCCAAAGGATAAAATATTCGGAGTTCGTTTTTCCATACTACCAAGCATTAAGACTTACAATCTTAACATAAAATATGTATCACTCACTTAAGTTACTTTTTACAAAAAATCAAACATTTCAACGTATTTACTACCAAGTAATGCTTCCTAAAGAGCTTTCTCAGAGAGGTAAGTTGGTTATTTTAGTACAATGAGATGAGTTAAGAAACTGTATCCATTTGTCCATTACAACTAAAGCAGTTTCTGTTTTTGCTGTGGTGAGGTGTGGAATATCAAATTTGATCACATTTCTCAGGACTAACCAATGCAATTTTGTCCATTGATTACAGTAGTTGGGCAGGTACAGTAGAAATCTGTTTATCAATATTTATTATTTCGTACCTATACGTTTAACGACACTAATTAACCAACACCAAAACAGTGCAAGATTGATATAGTATCTTCCAATTTACTAAAATGTAAATTCCTTAATTATTTGTAATAGTGGTTTGGCCTGTAGAGTATTTCATATTTGTGAAATTATTGTCTTTTCTATTCTCTATTAGAGAGAGTGAAGTTTTGCTCGTATTTCATTGAAGGGGAATTGATACAATTATTGTTTTAGTCTATCCATTTTATATGCAGCACAGAGTTTGTAGCTTGTTTGCTTTATTCCCGTGCTGCTGTAGGTTTACTTATAAGTTATCATACTATTTCATGTCCCACTTCAAGTTTTTTACTTCTCTTCCTAAACTGTTTATTCTCCAATGCCCTTGACTCTTTCAGAAACCTAGCAAAGGCATCAAATGCAACAGTTTTGAAAGTTTTTATTTAAGATGTAACACTTTGCTTTTATCAAGGAAAATTATTCCGCCCGCCTTTGTTGTTGAAAATAATCTGGCCTATTAACTTTAATTACAAAATTGTATCTCCTGAAACTGTTTTTCTGCTGCATCAGTGATTTCTTTTTTCTTAACAATTGAAAATTCCTATTCAATTTAGATACTATTTTGTATCATTTATTTCTTCCGTAACTCAGAAAATGTGTTTTTCTCCTAGAAATTGATCTCTTCAAAGAGTCATCTGAGATGGATTTGCAATTTTTAATTTGTCATTTTAACCCTGTTTTTCTGGAACTATTGTAATTTCCTTGACCGTTGTACCTTGACTTTTGTAGTAACTGTAACAGGTATGGAACAAATTAAAAAAACATAAAGTTTGTAAATTAAATAAGAATTTTGAATTTTTTTATACAAAAAATCATTGGCACACTAGAAAAAAGTTTGGGAAAAGGGCCCCAAACTCTAAAAAATGAAATATTGTACAATCTTTCAACAAGTTGGTAAAACACATAGGTAAGTATATTATCGTAAAAGCGACGTAAAAGTTATCATTTCCAGGTTTAATATTTTTTACTTCTTACTCGTTTTTCCTTTACAATTAAGAAACTGCTTAATCGGCATAGGGATGTCAGTTTTGTTAATGAAAATTTCCTCTCTGCAGCGTTTTGCAGACTTTTTTTATGATGTAGAAGCTCCAAGTGATAAAGAATAATTTTTTTGGTATTGTTGCAAAGTGTTGCTATTATAATCACTCGCGATACTCTATACGTCATGATTTTAAATCTTGGAAACTAATTCCCGTAGAAATGTTGACTTTTGCAGTAATGTTTGCCTTCAAACTGCTTTTTACACAATCTGTCGTTCGAGTTTGCCCCTCAGTAAGTAAAATATTTCTCTCTAGTGAAATACGTTTTATAAATTTATTAAAGACTAATTGTGCAGGTTTTCAAGCAAATTAAATGCAAAACTACAAGAGTTTAATCATAAAGTATCGAAAAATGGATAAAAATCTGTTAGGTTAGTTCCTCGTAAAGTAAAACTTTACGATATCTAAAACGTTCAAAACAAATGTAGAGCTTTAAAAATGTACCTAATTTTGAATTAAATTATTTTGCGATAAAGGGATTTTTCAGGCATTGTTTTTTATACATCACTCCAACAAATTGATTACTTTAAAAGGTGTAAATTCAATCCTCTCCTGCTTGTAGTTTTCATCTGGAATAGTTTATTTAACCTCGACAGGAATCGACTACTTACACAAAAAAATTCAAATTCCTTAGCAGCCGATTTAAAAAAAAGTACAAGAATAGGGCTAATTTAGATAATGTGATTAACCAATACGTTTTCGTTATGGTTAAAAATAATGTTATTAATAACAATTTAGTTTTTAATAGCTTTAAGGAAATGATAGTTTACTTCTTTAACAGATCTTTTATTGTCTTATTATTGTTTCTTGCATATTATATTATCTTAATTGTATTTTGTAGCCAGTAAAATGTATAATATTTAGACTCGAAAACTGACCTTATTTAAGCCAGATAAGCCATTAGGCACAATTTGAAACAAATGACTGTACTGACAGATGACAATAATATTAATAATAAGATTGTAGTTGATTTCGCAAAACGCCGCACAAATTTTGTAATATATGTATACAAGGACTTCCAGATTTTGTGACAGCTAATTGGAACAATTAGGATTTCTTTGCTGCCATTGTATTCAGCCTTATCAGTCTCAGATTCCGATGTTATAATTAATACAGTTATCAAGTTAATTCGTTATCGTATTTAAATCAACTAAATGGTAAGGAAAATTGGTGGAGCAAAATAGACATAGAATAGAAATTAGGAGCATTTTTGTTCGCATTTAGCAGGATTCGAACAACAGCGATTCCCTCTATTTGCCCCGGAAAAGCATAGACAGCTAGTTCAAATCCGGTTAAATTCAGACAAAAATTACCCACTTATTAATGTTAATTAATTATTATAACCTCAAAATCTGAAACTAGCATGCATATTATCCATCATGGCAGTAAAATAATCACGTAACCTGTATATTTGCTGTCAAATCTGGGACATTCTAAAAAAAGTTTAGATCAGATTTAAAATTGTTTATAGTACTTTAAGGAGTTACATGATTATAATAATTTATAGGTGTTGGGGCAACAACTCTGTTTTCTTTTGAATAACTTTAAGAAAAAGTGTTATTTATTTTTTTCTTTAAGCTTATTATTTTTTGTTTTGCTGTTGATTAATTCTACTTCTACTTATACAGAGTTTTTACCATTGATTGAAGACTTGTAACATTTTATTTTCATACTTGTATAAAAATGGTTGGTTAGTGTCACTACAAAAAAAAAAGAAGAATGGGCGTAAGTCAATTTCTACAAATGTGCATATCTGTTTGTCTTCATTCTTGATGGCAATAGCTTTGAAAGAATTACAGTGTGATATTTTTATTTTCATTTTCATTCTTTAGTTTAACATTTTGTTATTAAGGCCTTGGCCAGTTTTCTATCAAAGTTCTTCCAAAATAAGACGACTTTTTGACTCTTTGACAATCGAGGTCGTCTTTCTCTTTTTAATGCTAAGAACTTAGTAAGTGCAATTAACATAAATAGTATATCAATGTAGATTTAAATATATTTTTGAACAAATTAATACATTTTTGATATAGATTTATAAAAAAGTCCTTTAACTTTGTTATTGTTGACAAGCAATATACGATTGCCTATACAAAAATGTTGATAATAAAAATTCTTTGTATTATTATGCTTTTATTATTGAATTTTAATTTTACGGCATTTTTGTGATCATTGCAGAATTAATGTTTTTTTTTTGTTGTATGTACCTCCTAAGTTAACGTCGTAAAAATTTAGTTTTTAAGTGGCCTTATTACATGGTGCAAATAAGTTGTATTATAATATTATATAACCCCTTAAATTTTCTAGGTTATTATACATATAATATTATATAATACAGTTACAAACTGACTATTAATATTAATAAATTTTGTTTGTTTAGTTATGTATTTTCCTCTATTAATAAAGAATCTACCTCTAATAGTTAGATGATTATTTTATTTCTAGTTATGCAGTATTACCAACACAGTATTTTTACGCTCTTAGAATCGTTTTACACATCCGTACAATTTAATTTATGCGCTTAGGTATAAGATGCTGAAAGAAATACAGTTTTGGCCTTCTCAAAGTAGTCACACACAGACCACTAGTCACACTGATCGTCATTTGGTTGAGATGAGTTTTAACTCCGATGCGGTTTAAAATTTTCCAGATTTTATCATAGGTTGTGACAACATTGGTCGGGTTTTATGAAAGTGCAGTGTTGGCAGGCAGTTTATTCAAAAGGTCCAAGCCAGCTGATAGCAAACAGGGAGTAGCGTTTTCATGTGCTTAAATCGGAATTTGCCGAAGGTGCAGGTTTTATGCACTTTGTAACTACACTATAGGAATCCAGATACGAGATTGATCTTTTTGTATTTATAACTTTATTAGATGCTGCCTCTTTTTTTTCTGAAACATCAGAGCGACCAGGATCTTTATAAAATGTCCTTTGTGCCATACCTTGTCGAACGCATTGAACATATCCAGCAGGACTGCTCCTGTTCCTTCTCTTGTTGAGTTGAGAGTAGCATTGGTGTGTTTGTAAACGAGGGTTACCTTGTTATATGTTATTTATATTCTTGAAGCTAAGAGAAGACGATTTGTGCGTGTCAATCTTAGTTTTCCAAGTTCTCATAGTGTGGTTTAGTTTTACGTCTATTTTTTGGGTGAGGTAAACTAGTCCAAATCCTACAGTTCGTAATGTTTTAGCGGTAGAACCTCATATAGTGCTGCGCGCCGTTTTTCAGTTGAATTAATTTGGTGGGTCTTATAGCTCAGTGCCATATCTAGAATGACTGACAGGTTATTTTAGGCAAACGTTGTGGTGGCGTAAGGAGTTCTCGAAGAAGACTTGAAGCTGTCTTTGTTGTTCTGTTGGAAAGATCATCATCAGCAAGTCTAAACCAGTTGCTTACTGCACATGGTAACTTAGTGTTCCAATAACTCCAATAACTATTTGGGTTCGGAGAGAAAATGGAAAGTGTAAATTTGGGAGGGGCGAGAAAATCGCATACATGTGAGAGAAATGTTGTGAGGTCGAAAGAGTGATACTTAAAATGCGTATTAGAGCAAACGGAATAAGATGGGATAATTTAACTAAATAATCGGGTATACTGCAAAATAAATTCTACATCTAATAAAATTTTGATATGGAAACAAAAATCTTATTTAAGTGGTTTGTTTTTCAGAAGAGTTCACAGATTACTCCCAAGAGAATAACCAAAATCACACCAACCTGCCTCCCTCATTGACTGTAAACATAGTACCTCCAAAACAGGAAAGTGTCATCATATCCACTGAGGAAGCAAGAAATATGCTGCACTTCGAAGAAATCAAAAGTAAGTATAATTCAAAGAAAAAGTTTAAGAAATATTTTCAGATACCTACTCGAAATTTATTTTGGTTTACAAATATTCCGAAGTTTGGAGTTTATTTAATAGACGTAAAGCACTTACTGCAGCAGCCTAAGTGATTCGAAACCTCTTAGGATATTTCCTTTTGCTCATTGCATTATAACAAAAATTTTGAGGCATATCATAGTAGCATATTATGTAGGTATAGTCTGTACTCACATATTCCTGCTCGGTATGTTTTTATTATAATGATTTAAATTAAATCTTACAGTTGAACCAATGGATCCTTTAGAAGACGTCTCTAAGCCGGACGTTACGTTAGTACCACTCTCAGCAGATCATGAAAGTACCACAGGCGTCCACTTTCTCACAGATGAAGAGTCTTCTAAAAGTGAGGACAATTACGAGAAGAAAAAGTGGGATTTTCTGGAGTATATGCCTCAACCTGACGGTGGTTCCATTCATAAGTAATCAACTACAAAAATAAGTAAATCTGAAAAATTTTAGGTAGTGTTGTTTGTAAACGTTGCGGTGAAATTTTGGCATCGAGAACACATTGGTACCGTCACAAATACAAGGTTCATGTCAGCAATTTTGGGAATCCATCTCCCCTGTTCAAGTGCGACTATTGCAATGTCTTCTTCAAAAGCAGAAAAGGTTATATTGGTCATCACTCCACTAGACATTCCAGTGAAGGAGATACTGTTGAGGAGAGTCAACCAAAGGATGAAATTCCAGTTTCAGAAAATGCTGAACCACCTATAAATTCATCCAAAAAGAAAATCAGTGATAAAAGTTTAGATTGGGAAGAACAAAGGGTTAAGGAAGAAAAATTGGTTGCGGACATTATTAACAGAGTGAAGAGAGAGTGCGAAGCTCAGGGAGCTGTAGGTTCTCGAAGAGGCTATAGCAGAAGAACTACATCTCTAATGAATTGTTAAGCTACTACAGCCATGTGGAGTGGAAAATGAAAACATAAACTAAACTTAACGTCCTGCAATAACACAATTTAGAACTGAAATCTGTCAAAATTTATAAAGAAAAATAATGTCTTCCTAGGTGTCTGTTTAGACGACTTCTAGACAAACGTTGTGCCAATCATTGAATGCCAAATTGTACATAAAAGTTCCTGTTATACTTATTATAGCACGTTAGCAGTTTTGATCAGAATGTACAAGACTGCAAAAGTTATTTCTTAAAGAGGTTGTACGGAGTTTTAAAATTGAGTATTTCTGGTGCCAAAGCATGAAACATATACTTATTGTAATTTAACATGTAAGTAAGTAGATCTATATATTTTTTGTATATATTATATATTATGTAAAACGTATTAATTTTAGCTTCAGTGTCAAATAAGTACTTCCATTTACTAGTATAGTATTGTTTTATATTGATACTTGCATATAACGTGTGCTCATTTCATTAATTGGTTGCTCAATAGTTCAGACCAGCTGCTCAAAATACATGTAGAATTAGTTTTAGCTCTGAAATTGGTTTTTCTTGGTCATTCGTGCAATAATATGCTGTATATGTATATTTTCTTTATATTAAGGATATTCTAAGTAAGTGATATTAGGCTAGATTATTCTCTTAACTATAATTTTAAGATATGTTATATTCTTGTTTATTTGTTCTAGTAGTGGTATACCATATAATGAGTGATTTTTTAGCCGTTAATTTCACAGGGTGTTCCATCTAAGCGGTTGTTCAATGGGTTTTGATGTATTTTTGTAATGCAAATTCAAAATGTACGTGCTTGTGATACATGTTGAAGCAAATAGTAATGAAAAAAGTATCATATTTGCTTAACTATTTTCAGGATAAGACTATCACCTATCACACAGAAAAAAAATTGTGCTTTACTTCTCATATGTCAAGACTTAATCAATGTTTCGTATTAACAACTTTATAAGTAACAATTTAGCTTATAATATATTTCTGTTAATTTGGCTCCCCATTATCCAAGTGCAAAATCTTGTCTTCAGTTTTTCTAGCACATTTGGTGGGTTGTTTACCATTTAAGGTAGAAGCAATTGGTCAAACAAATAAGTATACCTATATTCAGAAGTGACTAGTTCTTTGTTCGTTTGTGTTTGGTAAAAATATTAAAATATTACGCCACGAAATTTATTACGTTTAGCGTAGAAGTTACTGCAAACATCTAAATCAGATCCAGCAAAGCATATTTGAGAGAGTAATGCATTATACGGAAATTGTTCAACTCTGTTAAACAGAATAAATTAAAAAAGAATATCGTAAATACATGGCAGTACTATCGGTACAAGCGTTACTAGCGTAATTTTCAGGAGATGTGTCTCTATATTTCAAAACGGAGATAGAAATAAACATAATATCAGATTTGCAAGAATGTTGCTTAGATAGTACACCCTGTAAATATGCACTAGTCTACTGGTTGTATTGAAAATGAGCATTTCAGAAATTAGTCAATGCACGTCTCAGCGTAAATTATATCAATCATCGTCAATCAGTAAAGTAAAGCTTGTAAGTGTTCTAACTGGCTAAAAACAAACCATTATCGTCAGACGAAAAAAACATTGTGCCAACCAAAGGCAAAGAAAACCCAAGCATTTTTGGATACTCGGATTGACCCGATCACCACCAAATGAGTTCGATTACTGACAATATTTAAATAATCCATATTGAACACTAAACTGTAGTCTACCAATAAGAAAGAAACTCTGGTTAAATCAAGCCTTACAATCCTGAATTTCAGTTCTTCTTCTTCAGCCTTCTTCCATTCGTTTTTGAACATATGTCCAGCTATCCGGAACCAGCTTCCACCTACTTCTTCATTGATATCTTCTATCCAGCGCTTTTGTGGCTTTCCTCTACTTCTCGTTGATTCTCTAGGTCGCCAAAGTATAACCCTGATGGTCCATTTTTCACTGTTCTGGCGTGCAATGTGCCCTACCCAGCTCCACTTCAACTAGGTCACTCGTGATATTACGTCTGACCTCCTCTGATCCTTCTTCTAATTTCATGTTTTCTCACTCTATCTCTAAGGGAATTGTACGTTCCATAGCTCTCTAGCGATCAGCACTCTGTCTAGTCAGTGGTGTTGTCTCCAATCCGTACGTTGTCACCGGCAGAATGCATTCATCATAGATTCCTCAATTCAAGTTCATTGAGATGTCAGTGTTCTCCAGTATGTGTTTAAGTTTACCGAAAGCAGCCCTCGTGAGTTTCACTCGTCTAACTATCTCCACCGTTTGACCTTCTTTTCTGTTGATAAAGGTACTCTTTGACATTCTCAACTATCCGATCTCATATGCTAATATGAGTTTTCGGGGTTCATTGTTTTCGTCTTGCTCTGGTTCTGTGTGATCTCATATCTCTACGGATGGCTTTCTTTACAGATTTGTTAAGAGTTTTAGTAAGGTTTCAATAATCTTATACTATCGCAGTTTATGGACTTACCTTACGTTATGAAACTGAGCCTGTCTATGGTGGTATAAATGAAATATAGCGAGTACGTCAACAAATGTTAACTTGAAAAGTTCAAGCTGGACAAGTAACTGGAAAGCAGTGTATAAGCAAAATAATGAAGTAAAACGTTCTATCAGTGTTAAGTTAAACTACTATACTATTACTACCATGATATAGTCTGTTGAGTAAAAATGAAAATATGATAATTTAGTTTCTATAGAAAGCGTTTATTTTTTTGTTTGGAATGTGTCAAATAAAAAGCCAAACGTAATATTCAAAATATTTACCTTCCTGTTACATACCGACGTCATCTCAGTTTACTTTTTGCTATAGTAGTTCTTATTTTGGGAGGTTTTTATGTAGCCGGTTATCATAGTTACCTTCACTTTCATATACCTACTTAATTATATTCTAGTTATTTAAAATTTTTTCCAAATGTAATTATTATTGGTTTCTTATTAAAATCTTTTTAAGTACAACAGTTGTCTTTATGCGCTTTGTTTTTTTAAATTTTAGTGTAGTTAAATGGTTTGCATGTCAATTGTTACAGTGGACGAAATAGATGCAGAACACAGGAATTCGGTTAATGGTAATGCTTACATTTTTTATAAAAAAAAACACAAAATTGTGGATTAAAGAAGGTAGGACTGATAACCTACAGTTCCTACATCGCAAATTACTGTCTTCGGTTATTATTTTACTACAAATAATCTATCGACTATCTGTGTGACCCAACATTGTTCCCTCTCATTGAATAATCTTTCTTACTCAAATCTGCGCGAATGAGGGTCTCATGCTCTGATTTCTTGTGTCCTACCAACATTGTCCTTGTCTCTACTGGTATCTATGCAGATGGTAGGTTATGCTATATTGACTGAGCACTTGAGCAAGGTTAGCGTAATGAGGTCGCTGACAAGTATAAAATTTGGTAAGATTGGCTAAGATTGGAGTATGATGTACACCTGGATATTCATCTTACACTGGTTTATTAACCTTACAATACATCAGTTAATAACACACATTTCTATTACTGAAAACATTTTTATTTTTTAAAAACTACACATTCGCCCTTAATAATAATTAATAATTACCTATAAACAGTATGAATTATTTACACATTTATCTACAATCAAATAGTAAAACGTTGTTTCTCGCAAACATAAATCACTGCAAAATTAAACACAATTTGCCCGTGGTAGTATTTCAATTAAAAATATTATTTGCGTACAAATTAAACTTAATCCCCAATTTCAGCAACGCGTTTATGGAAGTGCAACAACAATTGGTTTACTATTGCATTGGCGACTGTTTTAAAGTAATAATAATTATTTAATATTGGAATAAATTTTAAATTTGGGTTTTTTTTTAACCAGATTATTGTGCTAGAAACGTAATATAAGTCATCAAATCATTGGTCAAGAAGTACAACATACAACGAACATCACAACGTTGTAGTGCATCTTTTACGTCACTATAATTAACTATATACAGGATGATACCAATAGCATGAATGACCGTAAATAACGTTTCGGGTTGGATAAAAAAAGTGTTTTTTTTTTTAGAAAAAACCTTATTTTTACAGTCTTATCGCGCGAATTTACAACCGAATCACAAATAAACGTCCTCTTGTCACACGCGCAATTCTTCCATCGTACTAGTCTGTTTTGCGTTTAGTTGGGTGTTCTTCTTTGTTAACGTACCCGTATTGATCAACTGTATACTATGCGTCAACAATGGTTGACTTTCCTGCCGTGTACTCAGTGTATTCACCTTCTGATGCCTGGGTAGAGTAGCGTTGTTCTGAGGTAGATCGGCAAACTCTGGAGGGGGCATCTGATGATGGGTATGATGATGACCCAATATGGTTGCGGGATCTCCTTTCACACCAATAATACTGGATTCCAGATCGCCGCAAATGTTGTTAGGCATCTGCCCGTTTTCATTGCGTTTTTTGGGTTGATGTGCCCCATTTTCGTTCATTCGAGACTTGTCGCGCTGATAGTACACTCCTGCAAAGATGAGCACATTGAGGATCAATAGGGAACAACCTATTGCTATGGTAACGCTAAGGGCTGTTGAGTAGGCTGCAAAACCGTCTTCCATTGGATGTTGTGTTGTGCTGATACCACCTGAAATATAAAATCCCATCAAATGGGTATCTAAAAAATATATAAGTATAAAACTATCATAGGAACTGTTAACACAGTATTTAAAGTGACAAATTCTAGGTGGTGATGTGATGTTTTGATCTCCCATGTGACATGTTTTTGTTTTATTTAATTGATTTTTTGACACTGACCTTAAGTATACATAATACTCGTAAGTATCTTTGAGGCTTTTGTTTTCATCTTAGATCTTTATTCTGAACCCTACAGTTCTTGATTCTAGTAACAGATTCTCTGTATCATAATTAGGAAGAAACTTTTATATAAATTTCTATATAGGTTTGGTAGATAATATACCTAATTAGAAGTTTTTTCAAAATTTCCTAGCTACTAAACTGTGTTGGCAGAGATGCCAAATTGCTTTTTGGTCTTGACACATTGTGATTTACGTAAATGCTGCACATCTGTACATTTTTGTAATTACATAAGTGACAATTGAGACACATATTACATTTGGCAAATTGACAAACAATATTCTATTTGTTGCTGTAATTTAATATGGATTTTAAGAGATACACTTTCAATAAAAATGAGACAAATACTTCTTGGGTAATTTAAAACATAACACATTTGTTTGCTTCGATAGCAGATAACGTTCGAAGTAGTTCGAACCAAAATTGTCAATTATTCTTCTTTCTTCAGATAAATTAGTCTTTATCAGGAATTTCAAAGGGTAAACATGTAACCTACAGTTTTGTGTACGACGGATCAAAATTATTCCAAAGTATTATGTAAACAATATTGTTCGAACATCGTTATATTAAATTTAAAAAAATGTTAAAGTGACAAAGTGAAATGTATTAATACATACAATTAGTTGTAATGGGTTAATTACACATCCCAATGGTAAAATTTTCTTTCATGTCATATTTATTTTACAAACTGAGAAACTCTTTTTAAAGTAAATTGCAATTTTGTTGCTTATCTACACAACCGAAAATAGTGATGTTGCCAATAATGTATCTTGTCTTAAGTCTTTACATTTAAAACACTGTGGTAAGCAAAACTTTTTTCCAAAATAATACCAATTGTTTGTTATTAGGTACATTTTTGTAAGTTGTTTTTTAAACTTTCTGGATAAACTATATTATAGTTACATATTATAAAAATATTAACAATTTCAATAGAACAAACCAACTAGACCACAATTACAGCTAATTCCATTGGTGGAACATAATAATTCTAATGTCTAACACAAATTAAATAACAAACCTATTTATTAATTTATTATTATTAATTAGTGTTTCAAACTCTGTTCTATCGTATATGCTTCTCAGGCTATTTGTATTTGGATTTTATTAATAAAAACTAAATCACTCACCCAGTTCTTCCACTCTTTCAGTAGAGTCAGCGGCTGCTCCATCTACAGTAGCTGCGAGAACAGACGTTCCATTCCCAAATAGTGTCTTAAACTCTGGCGGTGTTTCGGTAGTTGGAAGTTTCCTAGGATTTAAGGACGGAAGTTTAGGCAGAGGTTCATCGTCGTCGTTTGTCAACTCATGATGTGACACTGGAACATCATCTCCACCTGGTTTGTGCAAATCGGGTACCAGGTTAAGCCAGAACGACAATCTGTGAGCTCTGTAGTGGTTCTTTAGTTTAGGTTTTTGATCTAGAACAAAAAATTACGTCACTCTAACAAGTTCAGTACAAGCCTGGAATTTTAAGTGAAGTCTAATATTTTATGTCGATCACAGTTCTGATCTCGCCTTTTGGTATTTCAACTTTCATTAAATTGAAACGTCGCGGTCAATTTGAAAGCGCAATCATGCGATTTTTATTTTATACATATACGAAACATAGCAATCAGACGGTTAATTGGAATTCTCCTCTCGACGTCGGGGGAGATATGGTGGACATAAATTTGAAAGAACCATTGTTTCCCTCCACAAAGAGATTTATTCAGTTAAAGCACCGAGATCGGGAACATTCGTCTCTTTGATTTAATATAAATCGGTGAGTACTGGCCGCCGTTCGATAAATCTCCATTTGCCTTAGTATTCCGAATTCGTGTCGTAATGGGACAGGTTTTACATTCAGCAGGAAGGGGTACGGAACTAGGATAAATTACGTTAAGGCTCAAATTGGCTTTGACAATGGAGAAACATTTTATGGCCACTCGAGGATTTTCTTACTGATCTCCATAACGTTAACCCATAAATTTCGTTATAGCCACGTCACATTATGGCATATTGCTTGTAGAATTTTACCTGCAATTTCAAATAAATTATATGTGCTGAGGTTTTAAAAGTAGTTTCTAGAAGAAGCCGAAAGAATTTCCAGATTTTACGAGATATCAACAAAAGTGACAGGAAGGTTGAACGAACCATAAATTAAATATATAAAAGAAGTTTTGACTTTAATAAACTGCATTTGTATGTATTGGAATGTCCATTAGATATAATAATGCCCATAGTTATGTAACTCGTATCCAAAGTCTCTGTAAGTTATACCGAGTATCATAGTAATGTGCTGGTAAACAAAACTGTATAATCTTGCAGAAACAAAAAGGAAGAAAGGAAAGGTTGATTAGTTGTTTTTATGATTAAGCCAATACACCCATGTAAAAGAAATAGGCGTACAAGGAGGCGTACAGGAGATATATGGGAAATGTCTAAGAAATAATTGGTGTAGTAGTAAACCAGAGATGATGAGAGGTAGAGAAAGCAAAATTTGAAAAAGATGAAATGATTTGGTAATGATAGAATACGAATAAATGAATCAAATATGTATGGTAAGAATGGCGGGAAGTAATTTATGGTGAGTGTTTGAAAAGGTCAAAATTCACCAAGAGAGATGAATGTGGGGTGGTTACCCAAGGACAGCGGGGGAGGCAGAATAGAAAGAAAACCCTTCATATGTTGGTAACTGCGAGATTAATGAATTGGTGTGAAAGACAAGATAAGATGAATAAGCGCCAATACTGTGTCCTAAGACAAAGGGAAAATCGATTGGTGAAAGGGAGAAGAAGAATAAAAGTAAGTAAATCGTTTTGGTGGACACGTTTGACTTCAAGAATGCCTTCAATGAAATGCAAGAAAAAAATTGGGCTATGGAAGAGCATGTTAAAGTTTAAAAAAGAATCCATAGAGTTCCAGCATGCAACCATCTTCCATCTCCTTTGATTGTGACAAAAGCAAACTTCTGTCCATTGGTTTCACTGGTTTTCTATCTCCTTCGCATCAATTTTCCGCAAAAGAGATAGGAAACCAATGGCTGGAAGAAAGGAAAGGAAAGGTTCATAATAAAAGTAGAGCTAAAGAGGGACTGTAGGAAAAAAGCTGACGAGATCAAGAAAGGAATCAAATGTAGTGGATGGGTACTATAGAATCGTGGGCATATGAAGACAGTTAGAGCAGAACTGGCTTCCAGTGGTAGGGCGATGCATAAATAAAAAAAGTAGAGTAGATATAGTAAAAGTGAGAGCCCTAATGGAGAAACTAGTTAACCAACCAAACCATTATTAGATGGGGCTTAGACTGGGTTCTAGTCTGGATACGCAACCAAAAAGAATGGACCAGTTTATCCATCTAGGAAAGCACACCATCAATTGGTACGCGGATGATCTACAATCTCGGTAGGAACGCACCAACAAAAGAACGCCCATCACGTTAACCAGACTTGAGATAGTGCGACTTTTCATTTAAGATTACATGAAACATCTTGTGTATGCCACTCCAGTTGATGAAACAACGGCTAAAGTTTTGTCCAGGCACTTTACTTTTTATCTTGTAATAAGGAGAGTGGTCTATGAGTTTAAAAACAAAAAAATAGTTGATAAAAAAATATTAGTTCTGTCAACCTTCAAAGTTTAAAACATTAGTATCGAAACATCCTGTATGATAGATCCAAAATTCAAAATCTTACTTAAAGGATCTATAATAATATGCACTTAACTTTGCTGCAATATTTGAACTAAAGCCTTTCTTTTCCACTTATCAAAACCGTAATAACTGTACCATATAACTAACTAATCGCATATACTAAAAACTATAACCTAAAGCGAAATCTGGACGGTACCGTTCCGGATTTACGAGCTAAAAACAGTGCAGGCGGCGTACATTCGTCTTTTTGTTTCGACATAAATTAGAGAGTAAGTGCAGACCATAACATAAATCTTGATTTGCCTTAGTATTCCAATCCAGGCACGGCAGAACGTGGTCGGCGCAAAAGCGAAAATGATTAGCTCCGGAGGAGGTTTTGCCATAAATTCACTTATACTCACCTAAATTCAGATACTTTTTATGCACATCCTCATAAGCGGTCCACTCCACGTTCTTAAATCTCGCCTTATCTTGCCTGGCATGGTCGATTTCCTGCTGCTCGTTCGGATTCCTGCAACACGTAAATTTTCCAAATTGGCTTCAATCTCAACTCGGACAAGCGTTTTCGAGGCAAACGCAATTACGTTTAAACGATAATGGTTGCTTCGGT
This sequence comes from Ips nitidus, assembly GCA_018691245.2. Taxonomy (NCBI): domain Eukaryota; kingdom Metazoa; phylum Arthropoda; class Insecta; order Coleoptera; family Curculionidae; genus Ips; species Ips nitidus. The sequence continues at coordinate 7,397,381 of CM042791.1, forward strand.
AAATTGCTCAACGATGTTTCGACAAAACGGGTAAAGGGATATCGTAAGCTAATAGTTATATTTATGAGGTCGTTCCTAAAGTAAATATAAAGCGAACAGCCAATTGCTAAGCCGAGTATCTTGGTAAACATGCCCGTCTCGGTTACTAAACAGAGCCTTGTGTTCTTGTTGTCGGATTAACTAAACATTACTGTTTGAGGTGGTGTTGTGTAGAGGAATATGTGGTGTAACAATGTTGTAGTCACGTTCAAGTGGGCTTAATGCATATTTAATAGCATCCTCTGGGCCGCTAAGTTATTTAAACTAAAGCCAAAGTGACCATGATATCAATCTTGCTTGCATTGCGGAGACTAGAACCTGTGTACTGCAATTACAAGATTAATGATGGAAGCTTTATAGGTACTAGACTGCTGTTCTGGAAATGCCCCTCTTTGGTTCCAATCCATTAATATTATGTCTAAGCGCTGTGAAAATTGTTACACTAAAAGCTAATAATTTTAGTAAATTCAGGGGTAAATTGCTCAAAACAGACACTATTTGAAATCCTTCAAAATATAGACAGACTAGGGTTGAGAGTTTTGTAAAATAAAATTGCCAGATTAAATAATTGTATTGAAAGAAAACAAACTTAAAGGATTATACTCAAATATTTATTTATGACAATGTAATCGAAGAAAAATATTCTGTCACAAATGACAGGGAGTAGGCAGTCAGTTGTCTGCGAACGATAAGCATGTCGTCATTCCGAATTTCTGCATAAAATTGAATCAAAATTTATATTTTTCAGATAATAGTTTTTATGATATTTCACTGTTTTTTAAGTTTTTAAAAACTGACTAAAATGACTGCAAATAGTCCGGTATGTCAATTTTAATGATATTTGACGATTTTTTAAACTTTTGGTACTGAAAATTTACTAAGATGACTGCAACTAGTCTGATAAGTCAGTTTTCATGATATTTGAGTTTTTCAACGTTTTGATTTTAAAAATTGACTAAAATAACTGAAAAAAAAAGTATAGCCCAGTAAGCCAGTTTCCATAATATTTGACTTTTAAAATTCACTAAATTGACTGCAATTAGTCTGGTAAGTCCATTTTCATGATATTTGACTGTTTTTTCTACCTTTTGGTATTGAAAATTGACTAGAATTACTGCAATTAATATTCCGATAAGTCAGTTTTTATGATATTTGACTGTTTTTCGACGGCCTTGAAAATTGACTAGAATGACTGCAAATAGTCCGGTAAGTTAGTTTTCATGATATTTGGGTATTTTTCAACGTTTTGACCTGGAAAATTGATTAGAATCACTGTAAATAGTTCGGTAAGTCAGTTTTCCTAATGTTTGATTTATTTTATCTTTTTGGCCTTAAAAATTGAACTAAATTTGTCCGGTAAGTCAGTTTTCATGATATTTGACTAGTTTTGAGTGGGTTGACTATAGTACTGTAGGTTAGTTTTCATGACCTTTAACACTGTTGTTCATCGTTTTTGCCTTGAAAATAGTCCGGTAGGCCAATTTTCATGAAATTGTACTGTTTTTTAACGTTTTGGCCTAGAAAGTTGACTAGAATGAGTGCAAATAGTTCCATACGTACATTTTTATGATATTTGACTGTTTGGCTTTGAAAAATGACTGGAATGACTGCAAATTGTTCGGTAGGTCAGTTTTCATAAAATTTGAGTATTTTTTTAATGTCTTGGCTTTGAAAATAGAAAAAAACCAATGTGACCGCAAATAGTAATTCAGTTTTCATAAGATTTAAAGAAAATCTATATTTTTTGAAAGTAACCAACATAACCTGCTAAATGACTTACTATTATAAAAAGACGTCACATTAGCATATAGTGCAACATTAAAACAACAAATTTTTAAGTAAAATTCTACTACACTAGTTTTCAGTAGATCTTAAAAATTTGATAAGAAATCCATATTTAATTAAAATTTCGTAACTTTCCTAATATCCACTTTGGAGATTCAGTCAGATCATAATATTTTGATTTCTCCATTGAAGCTTTGTTGACCACACGGTGTAAAATCAGTGTGGTGGATGAAGTTTAAAATTATCCAGTTCACATTTTGTTGCCCAGCTAAATCTCTGCACAAATTGGAAAACTAAAATTAGTTCTCGGACCCACAGAAGTCATAACCAAGAATAATCCACTAAAGAACTTTAAATTTAAAGCTAATTTATCCGGGAGTAATAACAAACTTCCCACCCGATGTGGCTCCAATAGGGTTGAAAAATCGATATTTTCAAAACTTTGCCGCTGAAATACAGTGGATTTTCTTTTTATGACTTTGGGTCAAATAGATGGGCGCTAGGAATAGGATACGTTTAAACTGGAAAGAAATGACGTTAAAGTTTTAAACATAATAAAGTTTCTAGTAATAGAGATTTTCCGATGATTGAATAAGAAAGTATTAATCCACTGATAAACGACTTCGGGAATATCAAGAAGGACCAGATTTGAATAAACATTAATTTTGCGTTTCTTCAGAAACAATCTGGCAAACTAATCTACCGCAATTTATATAAATCCCCTTCGGCTAGAGGCAAAAACTACTTTAGTGGAAAACGGGCTTCAAGGATAAATGATTTCCGATTATTTATATCCCTCTCCGTTTCTGGTGATAAATTACTACCACTTATCTCCACCTATTGGCGGAACTTCATATTCAAAACTTCCTTTTCCATCGCACCTGTTAAATTAATTTACAGGACAGATTCCGAAGAACTTAGGCTTAAGAACTACTTACCCGGTCCTGGCAAAATTGCTCCAGTAGATCATAGTCGTTTCAGAGAGAATTACTTCTGATTTAGTGTAGTTCCTGCCGAAATGCATGAAACCCCCGACGAGGGGGGCACCGAACAAGTAGGGCAGTTCTTCTCCGTGAATACACCCCTGGCGCTGTAATTAATTAAGGAAACTAATGAAGGATCTTGTTCGGGATAAAGTCCTTAATGTACGGGGCAAATTAAATTTCGCTTACGATTGCGAGGGCACACTGTCGTAGGTCTTATGGATATTGATAAACGGGATTCTTCCTTGGATTAATCTGATTATGAAAGGTTGAGATCGGTTTCGTTCCTCACTTTTCATAAAACGCCCACTTCTTTATTGTTCAAAAGGTAAGCTAATTATATCCTCCCACACCTTACTTTGTATGAAAATTTTGCTCTACTTTATAGGTCCCCATGTATTTTTTATGGAAATCTACAATGTTTTACAGAAACCGTTTACAATACATTTACAACATGTAATTTAGTCTTTCAATACTTAAAATCTACTTCTATTTCGGTGTTTTACTTATTATTGTTTAAAGCAACGCAAAAAAAATAACAAAACCACACAAACAAACCCATACCAAAACTGAAATTATAGTAACAGTGAACCTGTGTGAAATCAAATTTTGTTAAACATTAAAATGAGAAAATATATTATAATACTGCGAGTAAACTAGAAAAAGCCATTTTAATCTCGATAATAGGTATTGCTTTTATAAACGTTCGATTTTATAATGTGACTGATTGAAAATCGTAAACAGTATTCAAATATTTTGAAAATAGATATTTCACCACTAAGCCTTAATGGATGAATAATAAAATTGTTTAGTGACCCGAATTAATGACCGTTATTTAACAAAAAAAAAACAGAATACATTAACGAATAAATTGGATACACAAATGAAGATCAGTTCTTCTAATAAAGCCAAGAGAAATAGTTTTGGGAACTGGAAAATTGTGCCAAAGCCAACGTAACATTGTTTCATCTTGTCCTCTGAAAAATTAATGGAGATTCGCCTTTCCGGACGACTTCATCAATGGCAAAAGGGACGACTCTCCGGGTGGCCAATTAATTAAGAAGTTTAATAAAGAGCTCAGAGGATAACTGGGTCGTTTTAAAGGCTCTTGGTAAATGAAAACTTTCTTGGTTAGTCGCATTTTTTGTTCTTTTGAAGTAATCAGTGCTATTATTACTATTACTCCATTAGACTTACTTATTTTCTTTGTTTCTGTCACCAATAGATTGTAAAAAGGACAGTTAAGCAGAAGTAGCTATAATTTTGAAATTAATGTGAACTCTCGAAATGGTCCGTGATTTACACTTGGCAAGGAAGAAGAGAAAAACTAGAAGATTGTTGATTGTGTAACACAGTTATTTAATAGAGGTGACCAATATTAGATTGGTCACCTCTATTAAATAACGATTGGCCAATATTAGACCTACTTGTTTTAACAATATGAACTAATATACAAGTAGTACAATACAAATTTATTACCTATGGAAAGAAAGTGGACGGACAGTTAAAGTTATGTAGTTGGGTACTCAATCCTACTTAACAAACTTGTATACAATGACATTAGAGGAAACTCATTCAAACTCATCAGAAAGTTTCCTTGGAGCTGCTCTCTAACACGGATCAGACAGGTAGGACAAATACCACTGCAGAGCACTGCTACAAAATTCATAGGCTTCCAACTTACAAAGCAGCAAAAAAAGTAAGTAAATACAAAATTAAATATAGGCCTCTCTTAAATATTCCGGTTGTGTCAGTTCTGAGCTTTTTGTAGCCAGTTGCCAACGATTGTTCTGACATCGTCTGTCCATCCTGTAAGTGGTCTGCTTCTACTCCTTTTATCAGCTCCTAGTCTCCACAATTTCATTTTTCTGGTCTACCGTCCATCAAACATTCTAGCCACTTAAGGCATGTTATGCGCCAGTTAACATCCGTGATTCCTGTCCTGCTTCTTATATCCTCATTTCTAATTAGTCAGTCTCAGTGGCGACCCTTCCATTCTTCTTTGGACTACTCTGCAAGTTTGGATGATGTGGCCTGGGTTAAGGAGAGTGTTTCGGCACCATAAGTCATAACTGGGAGCACGAATTTGTCGAAGGTTTTCATTTTTAGATCTTGAAATGTTGCTCTTGAAACTGTTTGAAAGAGCTCCATATGCAGCCCATGCCAAGGTAATACTTCCTTGTAGTTCAATGGTTTGGTTATCTCTGGCAACTTAGATTTCAGGACCTCTGTCGTCGGCAAATTGCAGGTGGGTGAGAGCATTTCGGTGTTAATACATATTCCTGTGGTATCCCAGTCCCGAAGCTTGAAAGCAGACATAAGTCTGTCCCCTACAATCTTATATATATCAAAAGCAGTCATTACAATCACATATTTAATAGTTTTTAATATACCGCAATTTGTTTCCACGAGTTACATTATATTACATTTTTTAAGTTGTACTTGAAAAGTCTGACTGAAAGAAAACAGCCAGCTCCAATATATAGGTACATATAATAAAATATGTTTTACATGAATATCAGTTTCTTCTCCTCTCCGTTAATATAGATTTTAAAATATCTAAACAGCCTGAAGAGGAAAGCAAATAGATTTGATGGTGCCTTGTGAGTAAAAACCGGTAATCTCCATTAAATAATAATTGTTGGACAGCGACAATATTTCTATTCCCTTATTACCAAGAATATATACAACTCAAAGTCTCATTTAACTGGAACATAATTTTCAAGCAAATTTCTGCCGCCAATATCGCCTCAGAGAAGCTACCAAATTACCAAACCGCGTTCGTTGAGTATATGCATCTAGAGTAGTATTAACATGTCTCTCATTTTCAACTAGACAATCTACAACTTCCTTTAAATGAAAATGGAATTCCTTTATAGATAACCATTCTGAATTGGACTTTCGTAAAATTATGGTAAGCACAAAGTGATTAAGCACATGGCAATATGAAAGTCTGAAGTATTTATTATTACAGTCACTATACAAGGTGTTTGAAGATATAATCGAAAAAATACACCTGATGTTACAAAAACAAAGAAAAAAATTTGAAAACTAGCATCTTATGTCATGAGTGTCAGTAAATAATAGAACATGACAACCCCTTAGTATCGGTGTTTGGTAAACTAGATTATTTATCTTCTAAATATACATTGATTCAAAACAAAAACAATAAAGATGCAAATTTTTAATTGCCAAAACCAACTTAACAGAGCTAGTTAATAGTTCGTTATTAATATTAAATGAGTTTCAAGCAAGATATTGAAGCAAATTACCTTAAGATGAACGAACTAATGCTCTGCTCTGAAGCGTTAATGGCCATAAGATCTAAGCATTTCAAAATGAGCTTATTAGAATTAAAATCTCGACACTTTCTGCATTTTAACACTAATTAATATTTACCTACTGAAAGCGGCGTTTAAATTTCACTATTTAAAAGTCTTCTCCAGGTCGTTTTCAGACACATGCGGGACTTTTTCGGCGGTAAAATGCAGAGCAGTTTACAAATAGACAAAAAAAGCGGTCGCTCTGAAATTATTTCTATCCAATTACCGAAGTTCTCTATTTTTCAAATTTGGAGCGGGCCCTATTTTGTTGCCGCCAGAAACGCTCAAAACACGATGACAAAATAAAAGGAGCAAATCTGCGCAAAACGGGGGATTTATCTCATGTTATGTTGCTGTTTCGGTCTTTTAGCCTTCTATTTACTATTAGAACTAGTGCGATTCGATAGACATTATTAAGTTTTATTAGCAATATGGGACACACTGCCTATTTCTTGAGAAAATATTTATCAGATTTTACACAAATAATGATAGAGCTCCTCTGGGAATTGAAAATAAATATTTAACCAATCTGTTAAGAAAAATTGCTAAGAAGACTTGGTTACATAGAGACAATTTAATTTTGAAGGTATTTCAGAAAAGGACGAATATCGTCTAATAGATAGATACGCTTTTGTGAGGAATAACAATTGGTATTTCCGGTTAATAAGGAAAAATTTTAACAAGCCAGTAAGGCTAAAATGTCGCCAAAAAGACGGTTTGAGTAATGCTAGATTGCAGTTTTTCTAAGCCTATTATAGAGCCAAACATGTTAGATTTGGTGCTGGGAAAAAAAAATCTGAGGTTTAGGTCTTTTTTACCACACTGAATTGTGTAACTGACAGAGAAACATTGATAAATGCATGCTCGAGACAACGACAGAAAACCTAAAAAAAGTCCAGGTAGGCGAAAATTTGACTGCTATGTTGTCAAACGTCTCTTTGAATTTGTCGACGAGATTACCATTTCCATTTATTTTGATAATCTGTTTGCGATAATTGTCCTGAGTTTGAAATGTGAATAACAAAATTCTTTTTTCTTCGTTTGGCAGCCGAATTGCAGTTATTGCGACTCTCTAGTTTAGTAATTTTGTTCTGTCAAATAGAAAAACCTAAGAAAATCTCAAAATAAAGCTTGACAGCATGTAATATTAGATATTACTCACTTAATATTAATTTGGCAACGTTGCCTTGATTGTGTCGTTTGTAAACCCTGTTTGATCACAAATTTGGAGAAAAAAAATACTGCGTTTCCAGCTTAATCTGTTATTAACGTTTTCAAAAGGTTAACAAGTGTCTACGTTCGAAAATTAGAATAATAACAAAAATTATTGGTTCTTTATTGTCAATACCTATCCTAACTTAATGCTTTAATAGGTGTAATTGAAATTTAACAGGTTTGACAGGACAAGCAAACAATTGTTTGACAGGTCTATTTTCTGTCAAATTCAATCTTTTTGGCGCCTTTTCGCATTTGTGAATATAACACAACTAAACGTCAAAGTTAAGTCACACTGTCAAAAAATGTCAAAACTTCAATTACAGACGTGTAAGAGTTGGATATTGTTTAACTGGTAGCAGAATGTTCATATAAATGACACTTTATAGCTCTGGATTGATTCAGATCTGACAACACTGCCCCGAAGTTTTCACTTACTAGACTTTTCATTAGGTTTTCCGTCTTTGTCTCGAGCATACATGTATTAATGTTTCTCTGTCAGACACGGTCATCTAAAACTTTTAATATGAAGCCTGCTATAGGAATAGTATTTTCCCATTGTGAATATTTCAAAAAAACTTTTCTATGTTATTCAATCGGAAGCTGCATTATATCCGATAACAATCAAAAACTTATTACGCTTCAGGTAAAATCAGTCCAGGAAAACTTTTTCAATATCCTTTGTAAAACAACGGGCAACATTGTAGTTTCTTACTTTTACACTCAGAAATTTGAAACAAGTTTTGTTGTGTTTTATTTGAGCGTTCATTATTGTAGAACTGAATTAAACTGCTCGTCAAGTCAAACAAGGCAGTGAATTTTTTGAGGAAGTTTTTAGAGCTTACGATGCGATTCGAACTGTTTTGAGATTGATTTATTGGCTTTTTGCTGATATGAACAACTTTAATTTTAATGTTAAATACAGTCCTGTCTCTAATTTATTTGGTGGCATCTCCTAGTGTGATTTATTCCTTTTTCTAGCCTGTTAAATTTATGATATTTTCTGTTAATAATTTTCAACTCTATTATGGCTCTGCTCCCCAGGGGCAGTCCGCCAGCAATTAAGCTGTTACCCTGTTTGTTCATTTACGAATATATATTATAATGCACCAATAAACGCAACATTAAAATTGTTAATAGAATGTTGAAAAAAAAGTTAATGAAATATAATTATTCAATTAAAAATAATGCGAACCACTCAGTATCAAATTAGTAAATATTAAGTAAATAGTCATTATTAGGTTCGAAAGTTAATTTATACTGAACACGCTTTTAAATAGATAGTAGATTGCATTAAACAGTTATATGCACATAAGCAAATTACATTATTAACATGTGAAATAATCACATATTTATTGATAACATCCATAAAATGCTCTATAATGTTTTGAAAAAACTCTTCTTGTTGAGAAAGTTAATAAATACAAACAAAAATAAAAGAAAACAATATTAAAGAATAAACGTTAAATGCAAATAAGAAAACATAACGCAGATAGAGAAAGAGAGTATCAGACAAAGTTAAGTCACTTAACATGAAAGATTTTCGGAAATGCTGATCGGATCGGAGTTAGTTCCTCTCTCATCATATCAGGAAAAGTCCAGGTGTATAGTCGTCTGTCTGGTAACTCATAGAAGGTGTTTGTTATTACCAAGTCATGTTAGGATGCAAATACACTGAAGGTTTTCCCCCTTACGTTTCTAACGCCAAACCCGTGAAATCCACTGTGTTTCCCTTGCCTATTTTGGCAACGAAGTCTACCATTAAGATAAGCATTTCTTGTTTAGGGAGTTTCTTTATAAGATCTTCCCTAATATGAGAGTTAAATTTCGGCGTCTTTCGACTCCCAATCGCCATTGGTCCCTATCATTCCATAGGTCCTCCTCTAGTCCTCACTCTCATTTCTTTGTCAATGCCTTTTCTCTTCCTGTCTTCGGTCTTCTTGCAGGGGTCCAGGTAAGTATTTGATTAGGCAATCGTAGTTCCTCCATTCTTTAAACGTGTTTGTACTACTTTTCTTCATTTCTGAATTTCCCGCTGCTCTTCTTCATATGTTCATCTCTGTTGCCTCAAGTATTTGTTGTGTCTTGTGATTTTCTGGTCCCACAGGATGCTGTTTAGCATAGAAAGCGCTTTTCAACTTTTGATGTTTCTATCTTTAATAGCGAGGTCTAAAATTCCGCTATCTGAGATCTGTGTCCTAGGAATTTGTAGGTTTGGCAGGATTTGATATTTTGTCATTTCTCTAGGAACAGGAGATGTTGAATTCTAGACAATGCACAACTACGTAAATAAAATAATGATCAAAATTGCCCACTTTGTTGATAAAACTGTTGATGCAGAAAATAAAATACCTTGAAATCTGATAAAACAAACGAATTTAAAGTTCTGGAATTGAAATGGCCGGACATAACAGATAGCCTGCCGACAAAATGCACAAATACCGAAACTTTAAAGACCAAACCAATTCGAGAAGATCCCAAAGGCAAATGTATTTAATTTACTCGAGTGTCTGCACTTGCATTTATCACTGAGCGACAAAATGGCGTTTTGCACGGTCGAGTAAATGAACGGAAATAAAAGAAGCAGATTTCGCGTAATTTCCGCTATCGGACTCTACGTCACCACAGCTTTCGTTGAAAAATCCCAGCATACCGTCTGAATTAAATATTTTTTTTTACTCCCACAGAGATGTGGTAATTTTCTTAACACAGTATTAGCAATTACTTTTTCTGAAATAGAATTTATTCTCAATTGATGGAGTACTAACGAATGCTCTTGATTAAATTAACTCTTGATTTTTTAGAGGAACGAAATCAGTTAAAACACCGACAAAGGTTGGGTGGCACCAGAATGTACGTCAATCTCTTTCATCTTGATATGCGTTGGTCTTCTTGTACTTAGAAATATAATTCTAAACAGATTTAGAAGCTGTTCTTATTTTCTTAGTTTAGATGCGCTTAGATTCGGCCAAAGGTGGTTCTGCGATAAGGATCATTACTCATATTGAGAGAGATCAACAAAACCAGAAATGTTATAACTGTAGTGAAGGAAAGGAAGATAACGTATGATATTTTGCAATACTAAGTACGAATTATTGCAGTTAATAATAGAAGGGCCGAAGAACCATATGTTCTAACCGCTCTTCTCCTTTCCTAAAATCCACAACACAAGTGTCATCGGCATATATGGTTATTGGATCAATTAACTATAATGTTTACCAACTGGCACTCAGTCTTCTCCACAATTCTTTATTAGTTTATCAAACTTATTCTGTAAATAGTTCAACATATTTTGAGTATATACAACATCCATCTTCAGGGGATAAACCTATGCACAGCGTCATTTTATAAGAGGGGATAGTATAACTACTGTGGTTAGTGCGTTTTTTTTTGGAAAAGGTGTTCTTTGGAAAGCTCACACAGTTTTTATTTTATTTTTCATTGTAAAGCCTATTTCAAAACCTCTGTTACATATACCCTGACCATTAAAGCTACATAAATAGTTATCCTCCGGTAAACGGTCGTTTCCCTTTCCTTATACATCATTGGTAGTCACACTTCTAAGCAACTCCCTGAGCCTTCAACCCACCAAAAAAAACTGAGGGATGTTTTTTTGAGTAACCACTCTACAGGATTGTAATTGCCTGAAATAAGTATAGTAAAGTGAAGAGTGGTCTTTAATACTCCCTAAAAGCACACTGGCAACTAGTGCAAACGTGCACAAAATCTTATAGCGTTTTCGACTTATTGCACTAATGTTGCACTACCCTGCAATAGACAATTGTGTCGTGCTCGACTTATTAAGTGCAATAAGGATATGTTCGATTTAGGGTTTGTACTGCACTAGGTTCAATCAACAACGTCCAAGTACCAAGCTTTCGAAATGTGGTTGTACAGGAGGATGATGAGAGTAAGTTGAATGGAAAAGATCACAAACGAGGAGGTGCTTAGAAGAATGCATAAAGATACAGAAGTGGTCAATACTGTAAAACAACGAAAACTTGAATATTTCGGACACATCATGAGACACCCAGAAAAGTATGACATTCTACATCTTATAATACCAGGGTAAGATTAATAGTAGCAGACAGAGAACTTCGCTTTTAAAAAATAATTGAAACCTTTCTTTGGAAAAGAGTAACAAGCAAACAGTAGAAGGAAGAGTATTATAGTAAAACATTTGCAAAAAATTGTCTACTCACACTAGTTGAAGACCTTTTGGAATCTTCCTCTTTATCCGTAGATGAAGATGGAAATAATGACGTTTTAAACTATAATTTAGGGATATGCGCAAAATATTTTTGATATGTTTAGCTAATCATGCAAAATGCGTGCACTTGGAATGCACGAAGACCCATTTTCAGTGCATACGCTTTCAAGAGATTTGCATTCGGTACAGTCAAAAGCAAGTAAGTCGAAAAAGCTATTATACTATAAATTAAGTTTCATAGAATTGTTTATAGATAGTGTAAGTTACAAGTATTAACAACCTCCTACGTATATTCTCCCACTTCGTCGTCTTAGTGCGTAATGATCATTTTACCCACTTTTGTGGTACAAAGGACAAACAATAAGTATATTCTATTACTTATTCTTCATCCTACTTTATTCTCATTATAACAATCAGACAAATAATTGCGTAGCAGATGCAAAACATACCTATCGATAATCCTTACAAAATGATAGAACTGATAATAAATGATACTTAGTTTCGGTGGAAATTAATAATACAAAATAAAACAAAAGCTGAGAACGACGTTAGGAAGAGATAAGGTGTTAAAGCCGCATCCCGTCGTCGAAACACAAAGAGAATAAGGGCTGTGTCAACAGATAACGACTCGTTAAAAATGCTTTTTGCTTCCGGCGGCTTAGCGAATGATTATTTTTACGGAGTTTTTCGTTTAGTTGACACCCTGAGCTGAGCTGGGGAGAGTCCTTCAGATGGATGTAATCAATTACACGTATTTTCTTCAAAAATATGCCTAGACATGAATAACTAACTGATATTCAGGGTTTTATACGTTAATGAGGAAGGTGGTTACAGCACTTAATCAGGAAACCTTTTTCTAGCAGATAGACCAGACAATTGAAATGCACAGTTTCGCTTGCAGATATTTCTGAGGTAATAAAATAATAATTTAAAACGCTTTGGCAAATTAAATTTAGAAGCCAATTTGCTGATATATTCCATTCCATGTCAGATATGCTCTTATACTATGTCTGAAAAATTCGCTGCGGGCGAACATCGCAAGACGGAAACCAACCGCTCTGCTAAGCCAATTAGGACACGGGAAAATTAAAAAATGCCTTGGTGTCTCTAAAAAAAATGTTTTTTTTTTATTGAATGTTAAAGACCGCTTATTGGAATGGAAGCTGTGTTTAAAATCCAAATTAATAACCCCAGTATTAATGGATTTTTCAGTTTTTACACAAAGTATAATTGATTAGACATTTTCGCTAAGTATGTATGGTTTATTATGAAAGTAATGCGCATTTTCTGGGAAAAAACATATTTTTGAATCCTATCGGTACAAATCCTTAAGATTCTTTGGAATAGTCCCCTGCTGCATCAATGCACTTACGAAGACGTATCTGTCATGCCTGGAAGGTACTCTGAAACTTCTCCAAAAGAATGTCTTTCAAGAAAGTTGTAACATGCATTTGCATGTTCTGAACGGACTCCCAAGCTAAATCGTGACTGCGGTACTGCTTCGGGTCAGGAAGTTGGAAATGGATTACACTACAATGCTCCCAGTCACAAGGACTTCATCGTAACCAACTTTGTGGCTTGAAGCAGCACCCCTGTGTCCAGGTCCTTTACAGTCTCGATTTAGATCCCTGTGACATTTTTTCGTTCCTCGGACTAAAGATAAAGCTGAACGGAAAGCAATGGGAGTCCGTAGAAAACATCTAAACGCATCTTACTACGTTCTTGAAAGGCATTCCTTTGGAGGATTTTCAGAGTAGTTGCATGACAGACACCTCTCCGTAAATGCATTAATGCTGGAGGAGACTATTTATCGATAGAATCTATACATATACTTTTCCCAAAAAATGCAAGCTACTTTCGCAATAAGCTCTATAAAAATCGCACGTTTGTCATTGTCACTTACCTGCGGATAGTCGCCAAACTTTGTCTGATAATCGAAGACGTACAAATAGGAATTACGGTGCTCGGCTGAATGCAGATCGGCAGTGTGAACGACAGGAGCAACGTACTGAGCGTCCGAAAGAGCTTCCAGCGTCTCGTCCCGTATATTGATTGGATGCTGAACGGGCCTTTCCCAATCAGTGTACTCGTTAACAATCGTCGCCAGAATTTCGGTAAGGTGGTAGCTGTACGTGTTTTTAACGAAGCTTCGCAGGATCTTTCTTCGTCGATCGGCTTCGATTCCATACTGAAAAAGTTATAAACATTTCAAAACAGGATTGATTATGTTTAACGACTTTTTTTTGTTTGAAAGCTAGATTTAGTAGAATTAATCAAGTAAAAGACCTAAATTATAACTATGCATTTAACGATTGGTAAATATCAAATTATTAACCCTATATCCCCCGCAAGCCGGGTATCCATTCTAGTAACAGTTTCTGCATTTGTTGTTCTGGTGGTCTAAGCTATACGCCTGTATATTCACACTCCAAACTTTTGAAGTTTTTCCTGCTTCACCGTCCATGTCTCACAGCCGTATAAGAGTAGAAACTGTTCTTAGTCTCACCTCGAGGGATAAACCTGTATTACACAGTATATTTCGCATTTTCAGAAACTTGTTTGGGCTATTTCTATTCTTTCTTCAGTCTTCTTATCGTGGTTAACGGACTTGGAACAAGAGAAGCACTATTTGCACTTAACGTCTTGTGTCAAAGCGTTTGATAAAGTACGTCACGATCATCTAATGGGACTGCTGGTAGAAAAAAGTTGTATAAAAGGAACATTAGGAATATTTCCAAGATTTACTATAACAAAAAAGTAAATATTCAAATAGAGCAACAGACAACGGAGGAAATCGAAATTATGTTAAAAGTAAGACAGGGATGTATACTCTCATCAATGTTACTTAACCTATGCTCAAAAGCCATGATAAACAGAGCAAGAGTAAATGGCATCCTAATAAACAACATAAGGTATGCCGATGACAGTGTTGTAATTGCAGAAACTCGAAAAAATCTTCAGATTCTAATTAACAGAATAGTAGAATGAGGCAAAAAATACGGGTTATCACTTAACATCAACAAAACAAAAATAATGGTGGTATCTAAATCACTGACATAAGGTCTGTTCGCAGAGAGAATCTCCAACTAGTAATCAGAGAAATAGATACATCCATTGGCCACATGTCAAAAAACGTCATAGACACGTGAGCATTCAACCAATGAAACAAAAAAATGATGATGATGAAAAAAAAAAAAAAATTTTATAGGATATTTAGGAATTCAAAATAAAACCCTTGCTGTTGTCGTGGCAAAACGATAAATCGATGCTCATCGAACCGGTATCTTTAATTGTGTCTGTTAATTGTTAATCCTGCATTTGTAATATGGATTTCATCCCAATATATTATTATACACATAACAAATAGTGTCCGTAACTAACATTATCAACTTTTTAAAACTAGACCCTAATTACTGTAATCTTAATTTTTGTTTATTAATATCAGTCAAATAATACAAAAAACCTTCATACCAAGTAACAATTCTGCTGCATTTCAACGTTTATTATTAAGCCTATGGTTCAGGTGCACTGGTGAAACCTGTTGCATGTAATTTAGTGTTTCTCCAATTCTTTGAATCAAGAAAGGAAACTCTAGAGCAGTTTTCTTTCCTCTTGTTGTAGATTCTCCGTCTTCAAAAACAAGAGCTTATTGATATTTGCGTATTCTTTACTCTCTAACGGCTTTTGAGGTCGGTTCTAATGCTCTAAATATAGGGTTGCCCAAGTGTTCCGAAAAAGTCAACTTTTTGCCAAGTTTACTCAGATAGCTGGAAACTGGTTCGATACAACTTGTATAAATTTAACTGCTGATTATAAAAATTCTCAAAGAACATAGAACACATAGATCTTTAAACTATTCTAGATCCTACTAAATTTGTGTAACTATAAACATAATGTCCAGTTCCAAAAAAACATATTTTTTTAAAAACTTTGAATGAACCAAAAAAATTGTTAAAATACTGGCTTTCGATAAAAGAAGAGTTAAGTAAAAATTGTTTTGTATTTAGGATGATCCTAAAACCAAGAAACGTGATTGCTGGATAATTAAGTATTACCTTCAAAATGTCAAAGTAAGGCTAATCCACCTTGTCCTGTCTTTGTCGAAAGCATTGGTTTGCAATGGTTCTCTTTCCTAATCGTTCATTTAGTACGGATTATTTTAATCTTCAACACTCGTATATTTGTTTTGTATTTCAACCTTGAGTTATTAGCAGTAATTTTCTAGTTGGCTTTTAAGTCTTTAGTTCAGGGTTTTAGTATATTACGTCAAAAGGTTTAAAAATGTATTTAATTTTAGCTTGTTTATGGCTAATCACAATCGTAATGCATTTTTTAGTTTTTCCTAATCTACATTTCTGTATCTAAAAGTTTAATAAATAGGTTTTTAATTATGGGGTTAGGAGATTATACCACATAAAGAATTAAGTTTGTAATAGATATTCAGTGGTATAAATAGGGTAAACCATCCAGTACAGTTACAGTTCTATTTCAGCCCAACAAGATGCATCATAATTTGGTTACTTCGTTGTTAATTTTGTGTTTTTCTGGTATAACATTGGTGCATGTGGAAGGTAAACGATTATTTTAAATTTTAAAATAAGTATAAACATTGTGTTAAATGCATATTTGACCATCCCATATTGTTGCACACCAAAGCCATATTATATTCGTAATATACATATTTATTGGTAATTTTAATTTTACAGGTTGGATACCAATAGTACCTTTACCAGTTAAAAGATATACCGTAAGTTCCGAAGCAGCCACTTGGATTGACGCTAACATCAAATGTCAGCAAAATGGAACAGAATTAGCCAGCATAGAGTCAGCGTTGGAGGAAGGTCGTTTTGAAGGGGCTGTTAATAGGACGGGTAACTTAAAATATTTACTTTTTAATGGTCGATTGCACCAACGTATTTAAGCTGAGTTTAGTCCTAAATGTGACAGTTGAGGTGCAAAATGTCACCTTAAAACAGTTCCTAAATATTTTGTTGCAATCTAGCTATTAACTTTTCACTAAATTTAACTATTTTTTTGTATTTACCGCAGGGGGTACAAGATTCTGGACGTCAGGAAGACGGGAGGACAATACTCCCCGATTTGTTTGGTTCGTTAATGGAAGACTATTTCATTACACGGATTGGGCCCCTGGTCAACCCGACAATTCCAGAAAGGTGGAACACTGCCTTGAAGTTGTTAAACAACATAAATCGAACAACTGGAAATGGAACGATCTGAACTGTTTGACCAAACTTAGATTTGTTTGTCAGACGAAAATATGTGGGAGATACTATGGATAAGCGCGGCCGCATAATTCAAGATGGGACTTAATGACAAAACGCATATTTATACAATTAGATATTGTTGGGGTTATCTTTTGGTGTTGGTTGCGTAATAAAAATAAGTTGCAAAGGATTTGGTTGTTTCTTGTTTATTAATCTTGGTAACATCATATTTAGATTGTTTCACCACCAAAAACATTAATATGCAAAAAAGTAGTTAGAATTAAGAAGGTTTTGTGTTTTTGGAAACTTTTGTTTATACCAAAAGTCAAGCATAATTTTGTTATTTAAAATCGAACACTCTATACATTACACACTGCATTTTAACAGAAAATTCTAAACAACTTAAGCCGTTTTCTTAAAGACTTTATTCTATTCGCATTTTCTCTGTCTCTGCCATTTATTCGTGATTTTTTCACTTGCTCTTTAGCTTTTTCCTATCCCAGAGTTTTATACCAATCTTTCCGTTAATGTTAGCACCCTTAATAATTTTTCCTTTATTCGTTAACCTATTTAGAGCTTCCACTGTTCACTCCTATAGCTCTTTACGCGTGGTCAACAAATATCTTCATGTCCATCCTAACCTCTAGCACATCTATCAGTATTCCATATTTGACCATTAATTTTTGGATTTGCTTAAATTCCACACCCTCAACTATGTCTTTTCAATCAGGATATCAATTAGAGAGTTGGTTTTAGATTGCTGTGGGTATATACCTATGATACAATTGGTTTTACTACTCAATTTCTCAGAAAGTTATGCAATCTCTCTTGGTTGCTTTCTTTTATGTGATTAAATATTGAAGGTACTCTTCCGGTTCAGCATGACCACCAGCACGTGCTTTTTTATTTCCTTATTATATAATACATTTGAAAACCCATGGTGCCTATTATACATACATTTTCTTACTCTTCAAAATTTTAAGTGCCCATTCCATTTCAGCCTCTGTGAGCTCACATTATACCTGTAATATACTATTTTATTTTTCCTTTTCTGTCACATATTTCTCCTAGTCCATACTAACATTCAACAATACTCACATACTTCTTTTCTATTTTAGTGTTATTTGAAGCTTCTCTTATTACTCCCTTTTCTAGCACCTCCCCTATCAGTTCTCATACCTTATTAACTTCTTGTTTTTATGTGTAAAAAAACTATGAATAAGTAAATTACAACTAGACTAATGTTCATTTCCCCAAAATTGGCTGTTGAGTTTAAGGACAGCTTAGATAAATTTAGTTTTATCATCATTATCTCTGGCATCACAACCCTAGTCTTATCCTGCTGAAGCATCTTCCTCCATTTTTGTCTCTCTTGCGTCTTGGTTCTCCAATTCTCAACTCCCAGCATTCTTAGGTCTTATATCGCTCTCTTGGTCTGCCCCTCTTCCGAGTACCAGCTGGTGTTTGGTAGATAATCTGTTTTGGGGGCTCCGTTTCGTGCATTTTCTCTACGTGTCCTAGCCATCTTAGTCTGCTAATCTTGATCGATCGGACGATATCTCGCTCATCAAAAAGTCGGTATAATTCGAAGTTGTAAAGTCTGCGCCATACACCTTCCTCTTGAACCCCTCCATAAACGTGTCTCAAAATCTTTCTTTCAAAACGGCCTAGAAGTTCTTCGTCGCTTTTTGTCAAAGTCCATGTCTCAGAGGCATACATTAATACTGGTTTAATTAGCGTTTTGTACATTAGTATTTTAGTTTTTCTTGTTATGGTGCTGGAATTTAGTAGTTTTTTCAATCCAATCTAAGTTTAGTTTAGACTGTGTTGTTTTGCACCTAATTTGTAAAATTCAAACCTCAACAGCTTAAGTACTTAAAATCGTTTTGAAATTGTCGCGGAAACAGGCATTAGCTAACTATTCGATCGTTGCTACATTAAAACTGTAAATATGACAATGACATGGCTGATATAGAGTCTTCTTCTTTCTCTGTTAATAGATATTTGCGACCACAGTTTTCATAGCTTGTCTATCTCTGACCTTGTGAAAAAATGTCTGAATGTCACGTATGCCAGTCCAATGTCTAGCTTCCTTAGCTGTGATATCCTCTCTTTTGTCCTAGTCCTCATTTACTCTTGATCTTGACCTCGAATAATCAGTTGCAGAAATTGATATTTACAATTGCGCATTATGTAACTCAACTAGGCATTCTTTTCTTTTTTCTCTTTTTAAGAGTTCACAAGCTTTTTTCATACGCTTGAGAACGTATTTGTTCATCAATTTGGCTGTCCTTGGTACCTGCTACATGGTAATAATGGACGTATATCCCCATCCATTCCAATTTGTTTATGGCTCTTTTAAAATTATTTCAAAGAAAATCCAAGAGGAACTCATTGAACTCTAAAGTGAAAATCTGATTCTTTTCAAAATTTTAGGCGCAGAGAAGTAGTAAATTTACTTCCTACATTGTAAGGCATAAAAGCAACTTATTGTCTACCTCACAATACTAAACTTTGAATTAAGCAAAAAAATTGTTATTGTTTTGTATTTCCACCTTGCGTTATCATTAGCAGCAATTTTCTAGTTGGCCTTTAAGTATTTAGTTCAGTTCTTTAGTATATTACGTCAAAAGGTTTAAAAATGTATTTAATTTTAGCTTGTTTATGGGTAATCACAATCGTAATGCATTTTTTAGTTTTTCCTAATCTACATTTCTGTATCTAAAAGGTTTTTAAGGTTTTTTTATAAATAGGTTTTTAATTATGAGGTTAGGAGATTATACCACATAAAGAATTAAGTTTGTAATAGATATTCAGTGGTATAAATAGGGTAAACCATCCAGTACAGTTACAGTTCTATTTCAGCCCAACAAGATGTATAATAATTTGGTTACTTCGTTGTTAATTTTGTGTTTTTCTGGTATAACATTGGTGCATGTCGAAGGTAAACGATTATTTTAAATTTTACAATAAATATAAACATTGTGTTAAATGCATATTTGACCATCCCATATTGTTGCACACCAAAGCCATATTATATTCGTAATATACATATTTATTGTTAATTTTAATTTTACAGGTTTAAGATTTATTAAAAGATATTACCATAAGTAACGAAGGAGCCACCTGGATTGACGCTTACATCAAATGTCAGCAAAATGGAACAGAATTAGCCAGCATAGAGTCAGCGGAGGAGCAAAGACGTTTTCAATTGGCTGTTAATAGGAACGCTAACGTGGAAGGTTTGCTCTTTAATGGTCAATTGCACCAAAGTATTTAAGCTGAGTTTAGTCCTAAATGTGACAGTTGAGGTGCAAAATGTCACCGTTAAACGGTTCCTAAATATTTGGTTGCAATCTAGCTATTAACTTTTCACTTAACTATTTTTTTGTATTTACTGCAGGGGGTGCAAGATACTGGACGTCGGGAAGACAGGGGGACAATATTTCCCCATTTGTTTGGTTCGTTAATGGAAGACATTTGACTTACACGGATTGGGGCCCTGGCGCACTCAATTCCAAAAAGGTGGAACACTGCCTTGAAGTTCGTAAACAACCTACACCGAACAACTGGAAATGGTACGATGTGAACTGTTCGACCATACTTAGATTTGTTTGTCAGACGAAACCATGTTCGAATCACTGGGATTAAGCGCGGCCGCATAATTCAAGATGGGACTTAATAACAAAAATGCATATTTATACAATTAGATGTTATTGGGGTTATCTTTTGGTGTTGGTTGCGTAATAAAAATAAGTTGCAAAGGATTTGGTTGTTTCTTGTTTATTAATCTTGGTAACATCATATTTAGATTGTTTCACCACCAAAAACATTAATATGCAAAAAAGTAGTTAGAATTAAGAAGGTTTTGTGTTTTTGGAAACTTTTGTTTATACCAAAAGTCAAACATAATTTTGTTATTTAAAATCGAACACTCTATACATTACACACTGCATTTTTACAGAAAATTCTAACAACTTAAGCCGTTTTCTTAAAGAAAGTTTTCTAATCCCTATTTGGGCTTCAAATATCTGCTACACTCAACCTGAGCATCAGATTCTGCCATCTCACTTCTTCTTTCATCTCGATTCTGACTCTTCCGTTCCCACAACATGTGCATTCGTTTCTTCCACGTTCACCCTCCCCTTTCATTCTTAACCAAAAATCTTTTAAGGTAATAGTGAGCCAAGTACCTATTTTCAGCAAACAAACTGCTAATAAAGGATATATGCAACCTGCTTCCTCTTACGTCAATGCATATTTAATATCCAAGAAGCTTTCGACTTTATTCTATTCGCATTTTCTCTGTCTCTGCCATTTATTCGTGATTTTTTCACTTGCTCTTTAGCTTTTTCCTATCCCAGAGTTTTATACCAATCTTTCCGTTAATGTTAGCACCCTTAATAATTTTTCCTTTATTCGTTAACCTATTTAGAGCTTCCACTGTTCACTCCTATAGCTCTTTGCGCGTGGTCAACAAATATCTTCATGTCCATCCTAACCTCTAGCACATCTATCAGTATTCCATATTTGACCATTAATTTTTGGATTTGCTTAAATTCCACACCCTCAACTATCTCTTTTCAATCAGGATATCAATTAGAGAGTTGGTTTTAAATTGCTGTGGGTATATACCTATGATACAATTGGTTTTACTACTCAATTTCTCAGAAAGTTATGCAATCTCTCTTGGTTGCTTTCTTTTATGTGATTAAGTATTGAAGGTACTCTTCCGGTTCAGCATGACCACCAGCACGTGCTTTTTTCTTTCCTTATTATATAGTACATTTGAAAACCCACGGTGCCTATTATACATCTTATTTGTTCTCTGCTTCCAAATCACTAGTTTCGCATTCACTTTCCAGTCGAATTCAAACCCTAAACAGCTTTCAAACTCCTCCCGCAACGCTTGGAAAAATTCTTGACCCCAGATATTTCCTATCTTTTCTACTTTAACTCATCCCAAACATACCTCATGCATCCAATTAGTAGCCTATTATCAGCACAGATTTTCTTTCTCTGCAACATTTTAAGTGCCCATTCCATTTCATCCTCTGTGAGCTCACATTATACCTGTAATATCCTATTTTATTTTTCTTTTTCTGTCACATATTTCTCCTAGTCCATACTAACATTCAACAATACTCACATACTTCTTTTCTATTTTTAGTGTTATTTGAAGCTTCTCTTATTACTCCCTTTTCTAGCACCTCCCCTATCAGTTCTCATACCTTATTAACTTCTTGTTTTTATGTGTAAAAAAACTATGAATAAGTAAATTACAACTAGACTAATGTTCATTTCCCCAAAATTGGCTGTTGAGTTTAAGGACAGCTTAGATAAATTTAGTTTTATCATCATTATCTTTGGCATCACAACCCTAGTCTTATCCTGCTGAAGCATCTTCCTCCATTTTTGTCTCTCTTGCGTCTTGGTTCTCCGATTCTCAACTCCCAGCATTCTTAGGTCTTATATCGCTCTCTTGGTCTGCTTCTCTTCCGAGTACCAGCTGGTGTTTGGTAGATAATCTGTTTTGGGGGCTCCGTTTCGTGCATTTTCTCTACGTGTCCTAGC
The DNA here is from genome assembly GCA_018691245.2 of Ips nitidus. Taxonomy (NCBI): domain Eukaryota; kingdom Metazoa; phylum Arthropoda; class Insecta; order Coleoptera; family Curculionidae; genus Ips; species Ips nitidus. The sequence continues at coordinate 7,419,735 of CM042791.1, forward strand.
CATCTTAGTCTGCTAATCTTGATCGATCGGACGATATCTCGCTCATCAAAAAGTCGGTATAATTCGAAGTTGTAAAGTCTGCGCCATACACCTTCCTCTTGAACCCCTCCATAAATAAACGTGTCTCAAAACCTTTCTTTCAAAACGGCCTAGAAGTTCTTCGTCGCCTTTTGTCAAAGTCCATGTCTCAGAGGCATTCATTAATACTGGTTTAATTAGCGTTTTGTACATTAGTATTTTAGTTTTTCTTGTTATGGTGCTGGAATTTAGTAGTTTTTTCAATCCAATCTAAGTTTAGTTTAGACTGTGTTTGTTTTGCAACTAATTTGTAAAATTCAAACCTCAACAGCTTAAGTACTTAAAATCGTTTTGAAATGGGCCTGTCCCACAATTTTTTTTTATTTCATAACTACAAAGACGGATTGAAAATATTATACCCGTATTTTTTTGTTTTCAAAAATATTAAGTCTAAATAGAAAAAAAATGATGATAAAAACTACGTTAATCACATGTTTAAAACGCCCAACAACAGATGGCGTGCAACAGCCAATAAAATCGCCCAGAATTACGTACGTCACATGCGCGCCAAAACAGATCTTTTAAATTTAATGGACAAATTCAAACTAATGTAGGGACATTTACGACCATAATTTTTTCTTCAAGAATATGAAAAATTAGTTTTTTGATCCTATTCTTTCGATTCCAGTCATTAAAACAAAAATTTATGATATGTGGGATAGGCCCATTGTCGCGGAAACAGGCATTAGCTAACTATTCGATCGTTGCTACATTAAAACTGTAAATATGACAATGACATGGCTGATATAGAATCTTCTTCTTTCTCTGTTAATAGATATTTGCGACCACAGTTTTCATAGCTTGTCTATCTCTGACCTTGTGAAAAAATGTCTGAATGTCACGTATGACAGTCCAATGTCTAGCTTCCTTAGCTGTGATATCCTCTCTTTTGTCCTAGTCCTCATTTACTCTTGATCTTGACATCGAATAATCAGTTGCAGAAATTGATATTTACAATTGCGCATTATGTAACTCAAATAGGCATTCTTTTCTTTTTTCTCTTTTTAAGAGTTCACAAGCTTTTTTCATACGCTTGAGAACGTATTTGTTCATCAATTTGGCTGTCCTTGGTACCTGCTACATGGTAATAATGGACGTATATCCCCATCCATTCCAATTTGTTTATGGCTCTTTTAAAATTATTTCAAAGAAAATCCAAGAGGAACTCATTGAATTCTAAAGTGAGTGGATACGGACGAATTTAAATCAGATTCTTTTCAAAATTTTAGGCGCAGAGAAGTACATTTACTTCCTACATTGTAAGGCATAAAAGCAACTTATTGTCTACCTCACAATACTAAACTTTGAATTAAGCAAAAAAATTGTTATTGTTTTATAATTCCACCTTGCGTTATCATTAGCAGCAATTTTCTAGTTGGCCTTTAAGTATTTAGTTCAGTGCTTTAGTATATTACGTCAAAAGGTTTAAAAATGTATTTAATTTTTAGCTTGTTATAGTCTATATTGCTGTATCTAAAAGGTTTTTAAGTTTTTTTTTATAAATAGGTTTTTAATTATGAGGTTAGGAGATTATACCACATAAAGAATTAAGTTTGTAATAATAGGGTATTTGATATTCAGTGGTATAAATAGGGTAAACCATCCAGTACAGTTACAGTTCTATTTCAGCCCAACAAGATGTATAATAATTTGGTTACTTCGTTGTTAATTTTGTGTTTTTCTGGTATAACATTGGTGCATGTCGAAGGTAAACGATTATTTTAAATTTTACAATAAATATAAACATTGTGTTAAATGCATATTTGACCATCCCATATTGTTGCACACCAAAGCCATATTATATTCGTAATATACATATTTATTGTTAATTTTAATTTTACAGGTTTTAGATTTATTAAACAATATTACATAAGTAACGAAGGAGCCACCTGGATTGACGCTTACATCAAATGTCAGCAAAATGGAACAGAATTAGCCAGCATAGAGTCAGCGGAGGAGCAAAGACGTTTTCAATTGGCTATTAATAGGAACGCTAACGTGAAAGGTTTGCTCTTTAATGGTCAATTGCACCAAAGTATTTAAGCTGAGTTTAGTCCTGAATGTGACAGTTGAGGTGCAAAATGTCACCGTTAAACGGTTCCTAAATATTTGGTTGCAATCTAGCTATTAACTTTTCACTTAACTATTTTTTTGTATTTACTGCAGGGGGTGCAAGATACTGGACGTCGGGAAGACAGGGGGACAATATTTCCCCATCCCCATTTGTTTGGTTCGTTAATGGAAGACATTTGACTTACAGGCATTGGGCCCCTGGCGCACCCAATAATTTAAAAAAGGTGAGAGACTGCCTTGAAGTTCGTAAACCACGTATTCGTAAACAACGTATTCGTAAACAACGTACACCGAAAAACTGGAAATGGTACGATGTGAACTGTTCGACCATACTTAGATTTGTTTGTCAGACGAAACCATGTTCGAATCACTGGGATTAAGCGCGGCCGCATAATTTAAGATGGGACTTAATAACAAAAAAGCATATTTACACAATGTTGGGGTTATCTTTTGGTTTTTGGTGTTGGTTAGGTAATAAAAATAATTTGCAAAGGATTTGGTTGTTTCTTGTTTATTAATCTTGGAAACGTCATATTTAGGGTGTTCCACCACCAAAAACATTAATATGCAAAAAAGTAGTTAGAATTAAGACGGTTGTGTTTTTGGAAACTTTTGTTTATACCGAAAGTCAAACATAATTTTGTTATTTTAAATCGAACACCCTATACTATTCAGAACATTCACACTAGATTTTTACAGAAAATTCAAAACAACTTAAGCCGTTTTTTTCAAAAAAATATATAAATAATTATAAAGCGAAAGAGGCTAAAGTTTTCTAAACCCTATTTGGGCTTCAGATATGTGCTACACTCAACCTGAGCATCAGCTTCAATCATCTCACACTTTCTTTCATCTCGATTCTGACTCTTACTGTTCCGTCCCCCCACATGTGTATTCGTTTCTTCCACGTTCACCTTTCCCACTCTTTCCTTCTTAACCAAAATCTTTTAAGGTAATAGTGCCTATTTCCAGCTAACAACTGACTGCTAATAAAGGATTTATGCAACCTGTTTCCTCTTACGTCAATGCATATTTAACAAATATTTAATATTCAAGAATCTTTCGACTTTATTCTATTCGAATTTTCTCTCTATCTCTGCCATTTATCGTGATTTTTTTTTCGTGTTTGTTTTTCTTTTTTATTGTTTTAAGAGTTTACAAACTTTTTTAATACGCTTGAGAACGAATTTGTTCATCATTTTGGCTGTCCTTGGTACCTGCTACATGGTAATAATATATCAACATCCATTCCAATTTGTTTGTTAACTCCGAAAATTCTTATTACAAAAAACCCTGAATAGCCCTGTTATTGATCTAGGTACAAGGAAATGTTGTTAATGACTTACAGTTCACTACTTTGATCTCTCTTGCACTATGATGTTCATTATTACATTTTTCACTTTGTTTCTCTCTGTTGCGTCAATGCATGCGGTTCCACGTTTCTGGAAAAATTCTTTTTGCGGCAGTTTGTAATCACAATTATATCCTTTGAACATGGTCATATTTTCTTAACTTTAACTGGACACATTTCTCAGTTGTATTTAAGCGTTTCCATATCGTTGGACAGTCCCAACACTACTTTTCGTAGTCAGAACGAGTGTTGGGGCTCTTCACAAGGTTTTTCTTAGTGTTTGGTGGTTCCATTTGTAGCTAGGTTCTAGATGAATACCAACCATCTTCTGACAAAAGCTTAATCTCATATGTTTCTTTTGTCATTTACTCATTTAGCTTAGTTTCTTATAACCGGATAGGAATCCGTTATAAACTAACATACAATTGCTTGACTTTGTTTAAATGATTTTGAACGTTGAGCGAAATACGTCTAGTGCAGACAAGAAAAAGTTCATTATAAACCAATTTGAAGTCAGTAAAACACTGTGAATGGATCTAAAAAGAAAAGGGGAAAAGGCGACTGCAATCGATCGATGTCGTCTCATTTCCGGCCGATAACTCAATTACAGAACAGGCGAACAATGGCAGTTGGCAAAGTTTCAAGACTACAGAAATTATGATTTATCCAGTGGACGAGATAACGGAAATTGCATCGGTGTACAGAAAAAATAGATCGCCCCGGGGAGTTAAAAAACGTTTAATTTTCTAAAAAGTATTCGGTGCCAGGTAGTTTTCACAATGAGCTCCCGCAACTAGAGCAAAGGCTAGACTATAAAAGATAAGCTCGATATGTGAATTAACTAAATACTAAACGGATTTTGCTCTGGATTGTGTAAAGTTTAATTTGGTTAGTCTGCAGTGCGACGTTGGATTGGAGTGGCTGTTCATTGTTATACTCTGTGTAAGGTTTTATTTATAACGTCGTTTTGACTGCTCCTACAAATGCAATTACGTAATGATGTTTTTTAGCTAATAAGATTAATTCAATAGACTTTTTTGAAGAAACCAAGTTTCTGTGGTAAAATGGATAGGGCTATAATAATACCAAATATACGCATGCGAGAAGGACTGTTAAAGTTAAATTTCATTCTAATATTGCCTAATATTTAATTAAGAAAAACTACTAAAAATGTCTTACCAATTTCTGAATCGCTTTCAGTACTAAATAGAGCTGGTTTAACTAATATGTCAGGCTAAGTAAATGAGTATACGGTAAACTTTTTTCTCATGGTTATTTGTTACTGCGACACCTTTAGTAAAAGTTTTATTTAATTATGTGTTTGGTTAATAAATAGTATATTACATACTCAGGTGGAAAGTGTTTGATTTCTGTCGAGAATATTAGCAATCAATATTTCAACTGAATGATTTATTAAAAGTTTGATAAGATTTTGATAAATGGTTGAAAATAAAATAGTATACAAACCACGGTAGAAAGTTTAATTTCTGTCTCGAGATAAAGTTCAACTACCTAATTTCTCGACAGAAATCAAACACTTTCCACCTGAGTATCTAATATACTATTCCTTAATAGGTATAGTGATTTATCATCCTAGTCAAGAAGCATATTAAGCTTTTTAGGCATACAGTAGTAGTTACTTTCAAGTTTCATGAGTAATCAGTAATCACTAACATTTAATAGATTTTTGAAATCTTCTCAATTAATTAAAGTTTCTGCTGATTCACAATAGTTTACAAAAGATTGTTGCAATGCAAGTGGGTCCACTTTGTTCAATCAACTTATAAATTAAGAAAAGTCTATCATCATTGAATATTTATTTTAAAATTGCTTCATGATTTCATGATAATTAAAGTGACAAAAACGTGTAAACGGTTTATAAAAAAAGGGGGATGAAGTTAATCCTACACATGATTAAATTCCATTAAACAGAATGACGTAACCAGCTACACTGGCTTACATTAATAATATTACAATAATTATTGTGGAAGGAATTCTGTAACCATTGCAGTTTTGCCAGCTTTATGTGATTAGTTAACTGGTCTATTATATTTTACAGTACACTTTGAACTGTTGGCAATGAATGAGCTCTTTGTCCTAATGAATTAGAGAACCCATTTACCAAATTGAAAATAGCGAATGTCCCTCCTCTATATGTATAATCTCTTTCATTATTTGTGGTTCCGATAGAACGAGGAAATTCAGGCATAAATTAGAGTAACAATTAGAGCGATGTTTAAAATGCCAATTCGCTACGATAATTCGTTCCGGAGGAATTTGCAATTTAGATTCAATAATGTGTCATACATTGAGTAGTGTAATGGCGGACTGTTTTCATTTGGCGAGAACTAATTTAAATGTTCAATACTGCTTTAAAGAATCCGCTATCGAATCGATAGTGACGCCAGTGAGGGGAGTACATAAATTATGGAAATCTATGACGCGACTCTAGGTTTAACTCCGGCTCATCTGTCAGGTCCAGGAGTTGGGAAAATGCTCTGTCTTTTATCGAACCGACAGCTCGACCGGATTTTCACGCCGAGTTTTAAAGGGCGGCTTCCTGTATGTCCACCTTTCAAATTTTTCGACAGGCGTGTTTCCGCCAAAATAGGTAACATAATTGGAATTTGTAAAATGCATAGACCATTTCGATTGTACGTCGCTACTGACCCTATTCGAACAGAAGCAACACTTTAAGTTGCATATGACAGTGTGTCTGTTCGATTTGAAACGCAAGTTGATATATCACACTTTTTTTGTTTTGTTAAATTGATTTACATATGAAAAATGGTTTTGCAAAGTTTTTTCTATTTCTGAACTTATCAACAATTGACGTTTAAACGGAAACCAAGCACACCAAAATGATGAATTTCGGTCTACGTGCCTTGTGACGTCACGAGATACGTTTCAGTTTAGCGCTGATAATGTTGCCTGGTTTAGTGTGATTATTAATTCTCCTGTTATTGATTCTCCCTTTGCTGGTTTCTCAATTATTATTGAAGGAAAAATGATTTGTCAATACTAAATAATGGTACCGAAAAACATTAATTAATGTGTTATTTGTAATTAAACTGTAGAGGCTTCTGACAACATTTAGGACTTCTTCAACAATATTCAGAGGCTTCTACCCATTTTAAATTTTATAAGGTTTAGGATTCTTGAAAAAGCCTCTAACAATTTTGAGGAGGTTTTCGATAATATTTAGATGCCTCTGGGTATTATATAAACGATTTTTCTAAAGAATTTGTAAAAGCCTCTGGCTATTTTATTTTGATTTTTCTAAAGGTTAGGGCATTTGTAGCGGCTTCCTGCCATTTTAAACAATTTTTCACCTGACAGTTTTTAGGAGAATTCCGCTAATATTTAGGGGGTTCTGGCCATTAAACGATTGTTCTAAGATTTAGGAGTAAAAGCCTCTGACCATTTGAAACAATTTTTAGGAGGCTTGCAATATTTTTTAGAGGTTTTCTGGACATTTTAAACGATTATCTAAGGTTGACGAAACATATAGAGACTGTATTTAGAAGATTTTCGACATTATTAGAGGCTTCTGGTAATTTTAAACAATTTTTCTAAGGGAAATACATTTAAACAAATTTGTAATTTCCTGACAATTCTCAAAATAACTGTCATAAATCTCAGAAACACGTCTTGTTTCAAAATCTGTAAGAAAACTGTATTAAACTGTAATACTTTGATATATTTAAACTGTAATGTTGACAGTTTTTACTTTAGTCACAGATACCGCATGGTTTTTGGATAATAATTTAGCTAGGCAGTCACGTGACCACTGTCAAAATAGCTGTCACAAATCTCAGAAACACGTTTTGTATCGAATACTGTTATAAAACTTTTTTAAGCCCTGATTTTTGCAACTTTTGCGCACAGTTTGACAGTCAGAATCAAAATAGCTTATCAAACCCACTTGGAGTGAGAAAATGACAGATTTAATCACATTTTTGGAATACTCATTAAATTTCCTATCCAGTAACCTAAAAAAATACACAATTTGGTACAATCAGGGAGAAAAGCGGTGTCAAAGTTTGCACTGCCAGAAACACAGTTTGAAAGGAGAGTCAACGACAAAATCACCTGTAAAACCCACTTGATTGAAAAAATGACTGTTTTAAACATGTTTTTTAAATCATTAAATTTCCTATCCAATAACTTGAAAAACAAGACAAAATTTGTTACTGTGAGAGAGAAAAGCGGTGTCAGAATTTGCATTGCCAGAAACGCAGTATTTGTAATTTACCAGTCAAATTTTCCTGGTAGAGTAAAATATTTACTTTTATTTAATTCACTCATCACTAGTTTTAACCAAAAATAAGTTTGGTGCAAAACTCCTCTTGTGCTTGTCTCACTTGTCATCTAATTTAATTTATTCAGGGGCAGTCAACTTAATACGATATCAAAAAAAAATGAAAACTAAATTTTATTATCAAGAAGAATACAACTCCAATCGAAAATAACGATAGAAATGCAAATTTAAAGCCAAAATAGCTCTATTTACGTCGGCAGTCGATCTATAACGAACATCAAAAACATACCTGATCATCATCTCCATTAAAAGCAAAATAAGCCTCCGCCTTGACGACGCCCAAAAGCAAATCGTAACGGCTCAGTTTCGATCTAACAGATTTCCGGAGGAGCACGCTGTTTAGAATGTTGATGGCGTTTTGCGGTTCCCCTTTTGAGGTTTTTCCGGTATTTCCGGAACCGCTGTCGTAGTCCGTGTAGTGCGGTGGGTCGCCTGTAGGGGAATAGTCACTTTAAAAAGCTAATATATGTTTTTCTACGTCTGAATTGTCATGCAAAACCACTTTAACGCGAATACCAATTGGGTGAAATTCGAGAACGCTAAACGACTGAAAAGGTTATTGCCTGCCGTGTGCAGGAAACCCTGTGTTCATTGATTATCGATTGTGTTTCACCTACAAAACTACTTTTTTAAAAGGAAAGTCTTACCTGGTGGTTCGCCAGTATCAATAACGACTCCATCAACACTTGGCCCAAAAGCAAAAGAAAACTCGGGTGACACCACTGGAGTGGACATAAGCGTCTCCAAAGGCTTTTCCCGCAGGCACTTGAGTAGATGTGAGTGAGGCAGCTCAGGGGAACAATTTGCGTGTATCGCCACTAAAGCTGCATACCTCGATGGTTCGTGCACTAAGGCCCATGGACTAAGAGCCGATCCGGACATCAGGATAGCTCTATGGAACAATACTCCTGAAAAATAAATTAACTATACATTAGGTGTTTTAGCGCTGCATCGATATTTGAACAAAATTGCCTCTCGTTTTCAAGTATTTACACGAAATTACTATAAAAGAAAACAAACAACGTTTGGAAAAGTAAAGATTTGATATCTTTCAGACGAATCCCCGGCCGAGTAACGAGATCGAATTGGCAGCACAGAAATTGTTTTCGTGCGGCAGAGCTTTTAACTTTCGTATATAAATCTCGGAAGTAAGTTTAAATGGATTTGTGTAATGGACAGAGCGCAGTTGAGAGTTGATTTTGTATCTATGAAATTTCTCCAGTAGGCACTTCAATTCGCTAAGGATTTCTGCTTTATATGATTGAGTATTGTTTGCCCTTAATACGTTCAGGAAGCACTAAGTACGCAGAGTATTGATCTTTCGAGAGAACCATAATTAATTGTAAAGCTGTTTCCTTTGTAGGGGTGGTGAGCAAAGCTGAAAGTCGATAGAAGTTTTAAGTTTAAAAAACAAAAGGGGACGGTAGCACATGCTTGGACTCAGTACTGCGTAAGTAAATTCCGTTTCTTAGCTTTGTTTTGAGGGATTTAAATAAAAGTTTGCATTTAACCGCTAGAACTGTGGCTGTCTGGCTGTCGACGTTTTTGAATAACAAGTTCCAAACTGTTGGATGGCAAATTATATGGATGGCTTCATTTTATAAAATCTGATTTGAGGATATTTAACTAATTTAAGGAAAATATTAAAACGTATAAGAAAGTCAACTGAAACTTTTGGTTTGCACCACGAATCGCAGACTTTTTTAGTCATCTCATTAACTTGAAATTACCAGAGGGTAAGTGTTTGTAATATATTTATTTAAAATAGGCTTTACCGGATGGTCGAAAGATGGAAGAGACATCAAAAGTTTTTCTACACGACAAAGACTGTATCTGCTTGTGTAGAGGAGCACCAGAAACTTATCCTATAGAACAATACTAAATGCAATTTGTCAAAAGTCATAAAGCATATAAGGGAAGTGTTTGCCAGATATATTAACGGGGAAAGAATTCCCTCTAAATGGAAAGAAGCATGGATTACCCCGATTCACAAAAAGGAAAACAAAAAAGATTGTCCTAACTATAGGTGTATATCTGTTACCAGTACAATGAGCCCGTCAGTATGGGAAAGTTCTCAGAAACTTTATAGAGGAAGGGTACAGTCCTCTGGAAATTGAAGAACAAGCTGGTTTTCGAGCCGGCCGCTCTTGTCTGAACCACATATTTAGCCTTGTCCAACTAAATGAAAAGAAAGCCGCCAGGAACAGAGAGTTTTGAGGCGATGGAGAAGATAGTGGGATGGGCATACAAATAAGTGATGACAGAACCTTATACACCCTGCACTTTGCAGATGACCAGGTTGTTATCGCACAAGACAAAGAGGACTTAGGACAAGAAAGCTATTAAAATAGTACCACCAAATGGGGGCTGTCAGTAAACCGTTCCAAAACCAAATATTATACTTATACCACTCAATATTCAAAAGTATAGTGCTGAAACCTGGCAATTAACAACAAATTTAGATCACCGGCTACTATCTTTCTTAGGAATGGACTTCAGGCGTAGATCAGCAGGAAGGTCGAGATTGGAAAAAATAACGAATAACAAAATTATGGAAATTATGAAGGTAGAGACAACTATAGTAGAAGAGATCCAACGTAGACAACTAATATGGTATGGACATGTGGAGAAGATGGAAGATACTAGAATACCTAAGCAGATCCTCAAATGGACGCCCACAGAAAAGAGGAAAAGAGGAAGACCCAGGGCACATGGACCAGCGGAATAGAAAAAGCTATGTCGGAACGAAACCTACAACTAGGGGACTGGGAAGATGAGGCTGGAGGCTAGGAACCGGAAGGCGCAGGACGCTATAAAACCGGCTATATATATAATATTTGTCAACAGTCTAAAGTAGAAAGACTTTAAAGTTCCAATCACACGTTTCTTAAATGATTTAGTAAATGGTCTGTACCAGTTGTACATCTAAAAGTACGGTAGTTTTGTGCCTAAGAAGTTGACTTAGGTTAGGTTAGTGTAGGGATGGGTTTAGCGTATATGTAATACGTATAAGGACTATGGATAAGGAGGAACAGCAATCATACATTGCGCGTGCTGCTCAGGTAGTACAAGAGCAAGTTTTCTGTTAAAATTACTGGGTTATCTGCATATAGATATATGAGAAGCGGCCCAAGTCTGCCTTTAAGGGAAACAAGACTTTTTTATGTTATGATTAATAACATGTTAACAAAAATATCTAAAAACAAAATTTAAACAGAATGATCCTTTATTTTTTCATTTCCACTTAATTTTTATGAAAAAAAGTTAAAAAGAAATCTATCGATTCACACTGCAGAGTTAAATATCCTATTTTATTCAACCTGTTTGATGTCTCAATAAGCTGACAAGCTTCGAGAGATTCGATGGTTATTCGGTCAGATTTTCCAATAAAAACAAGACACTTGGAATTTTTTGATTAAGGACATCGCTTTTGAGCTGCATTTTATACTTTTTGGCTTTGTGAAATTTTTATTATTAGGATCTGATATCAAAGCGTAATCGGAGTTGTGGACTACTGGTCGAAATTAAAAGCGAATGAAAACGTATACCAATTCAAAGGTATATTTGTATTATTTGCTTTATTTCGATTTTTGGGGCTTATTTTAGCTTACAGTCGCAGAGATTACTACTTTTAACATTATAGTGAATATACCAGACACTGTTTTCGTTATTTTTCTGCGATATTTCATTTCAACTGTAGTTTGAGATACTTTATGATAGCAATTATATTCTAATAAAAATTAACTGCTGACTTATATTTGGATTTTTTTTGAGATGAAAAAATGCTCTGGTTACAGGAAGATAGTTTTCTGCGCATTGGACTTATCCTGGAAAATTAAATGGTAGAAGAAGTCAGGCTATGTAACATTTAGGTACCTACCATATTCAAGACCGAGAAGGAAAACTTTATTAATTCATAATGAATAACCTCTAGACTAAACTTAAGTTTTGTACTAATAAATTACCAAAACTTGAAAGTATCTATGATTGCAGCAGGTGTTTTCACGAAAACCAATTTAAAACACTATTCTTCCTCAATTAACCAGTTCTCTGCCTTATTGTATTTTAAGTGACAGTATTTAACACTTTGCTGTAACGCAATTTCGCCTAAAACAATACCGCCTGTCTCCCGAACCGTCTTTAATTTAAATACCAAATATTGGAATCTCTATTATTAATCTTGGATTATTAATGACATCCGTCAATTAGGACATCGCCGGTCCTGAAATGGGTAAATTTCCGTTCATCTATTAACATTGTGATGACCCAGATATAAGGAAATTAACTGCTTTACGTGGATTTCTGTAGATCATGTATTTGTTAGTCAAAGGCCTTTAGAATTAAAATGTACAGTTACTTACAAATCACCGGTTGTAGTTTTGTTGTTAACATTTTTTTTGTACAAACGTTGATATAAAATTGTTTGCTTGAAATTGCTGTTTCTAGGTCACATGACAAAGTGACATTCACGTTTTGGCTATTAGTCTTCCATTTCCTTCTCTCTCTCTTCTCCCGTTGGTAATAATTTGCTAGTTTTGCTGTCTTTTCAGATATGAAATCATAGTCTCCAACGACAATTTAGCTTTGTTGTTAATTTTACGTTTCCACCAAAATACGGTGTTCTCTGCCTGGGAAGTTTGGTCTCAGAACCAACATCCATCATTTGCGTTTTCTCTTGTGCGCTTCAAACATGTACCAAAATAAATGTTCTTTAATCACTTGATAATAAGAAAATTGTAAAATAATAATTATGCAAATATTTGGTTTACTCATTTCAACAAGTTGTTAGGTCTTCCCCTACTGGAAAACCTTATAGTATTACATAGCAACATTGGCAATCACTTTATTTTTATTTACGACAGGTTTACCTACTTTTGGAATAGTTTTTAATATTTTGATGTTCACGTTCATGGCTTGTCATGTTTTTGAATGTTTTTCCCTAGTGGATGAATCATATGGCTATTCTGAATTATTTATTTACCAAGGTAGACCTCAATATCCAGAATTCCCGAAAAGGATGATCTTCGTTTTTGCTTCCGCTATTTTTATGCGTAAGTTGACATCGTGCTTCATGTCCCTTTTAAGGGTTTCTTGGTTTTGGTGCACACTATTTACAACATTTTTGGGTAATTAACCAATTCAAACATTTGAACAAATTCTTCCGCTGTTTTTTTGGCACTGATCTACTTGATTCTTCTTTAAAATTCGTTGGCCTTTAATATCAATCACTCAGTCTTCTTTCAAAATTGTATCTGTTCATTTAATAATTCTTTGAAATTTGATTTGATTTTGAATTCAATCACTCAGTCTTTTTTCAAAATTTCTCAGCAATTCGCCAGCTTAATCATAAAACATCTCTTTCTTAAAATCCACGACATGAATAAGAACAACAAAAATTCAATACTTTATAAACATGGGGGTTGTGTTTTTAAGGCAAAAAACTTTCCTTTAAAAGTTGCATGCCAATAACCCGCTCTAAATTCCGTGGCAGGTGAATCAAAATTCGAAAGTCACGTAACACGAGTAAATTACACGTGTGCGAGGGTTGGAATATGGGAGTAGAGTGTGGGTTGTGAATGCTGATAATCTTGACAATAATGCCTATTTCGTGTTTATTCCCGTTTTATCAATGGTTTAGCTAGAAGCCATTAGCTGAAATTCATTGTGGTCCATTTGTTTGCCGAATATCTGCTGACGTCTTTAAGATTAAGCCACAGCGAAATGAGATAAAGGGATATTGTGTTCGAGCCATTGTTTGGGAGCTTAACGGTAATTGCCTTCCAAACTAGGTAAAGTTTATTATTTGCATTTTAAGTTTTGCACTAAGAAAATCCTAGAAAAGTGATTACAATAAAATTGTAAAAATATCAAAACATATTTTAAAGTTCTTTTATCTACAACTCAAAGAAAGTCGACATATAATCTATGTCCATCGTTTTCATCTTATGTTCATTTGCTTGCTTTGCTTTAATGATCTGTGGATAGGTTCCTAATGATACACCTTTGACGCCAACAGGATCCACTCGTGTTAAAAACAAAATTAAAAACACATGTAATACTCACCTTCTGGTACAGCACTTGACGTAAGTAGAAAGTTAACACAAGCAGCCCCAGTTCCATGCCCCAACAGTGTTACGTTCGTATGATCTCCACCGAAAAAAGCAATATTCTCTTGTATCCAATGCAGGGCAGCAATTTGGTCCATTAAGCCGTAATTCGCCGGGTTTTTCGAGTACGGGTCGGTGTTGGCGTTCAGAAAACCTAAAATAGAAAAAAAACGTTCGTCTGAAATAATCCCCCGAACGAAAACTTCGGTTGTTTGATAAACTTTTTCTGGGTCCTAATTGAAAAGGACATTTATCGAAAAGGTTCGCAACATGAAAGACACATGTAAAGGGTCAGGAAAGTTCTTAAATTTAATTTAGAAAGTTTTCGATTCACTATTTCCTTCAAAGTTCTTTAGATATTAAAGGAGCGGTTTGCGAAAACTATGGTAGACTTGTAAAGTTTAAATCTTATTTTGAGGCTTTTAGTCGCTATTGGAGAGAAGACTCAAATAAGGTTTGTGTTGTTATTCCAAAACTCCTCAACCGAAATTAATCAATCAATTCGAAAGCAATTACAGCTGAATTAGCATATGCCAAGATGTCAAGTTCCACAAGAACGTTATCCCTAAAATGCTCTGGATGGAACAACATGCCTTGCCGGAATTGTATGCAAATATCTTATTAGTCTAACTACTGACTACTGGCTATGTAAATGCTAATAATGCAACCAAAACAGTCACTTAGCAAACCAAATAAAGTTTCTGTCGAGTTAAAAAGTTTACGATCGATCGGCAAGAATCGATTTTGGAATTATCAGGCCTAATATTTTATCTCCCGCCTGGTAATTTATGGTTCAATTACCCTATTTACGGTAAGATGACGTTCGGCTTAGTCCTAATTAATTTTGGCAATGTCTTGTTCGGAAGCTCCGAACCAATTTACCCTCATCCGCCTATTGTAACAAATCACGGCGTAAATACTATTAATATGGGAATTACAGGCAGAACCGCACGTATTACCTTAACTTTGTGTTTCGGTGTTGACCAGAAAAGGTCAGTGAAAAGGAGATGCGGGATTGCATTGTGAACCAGTTTGCAGTAGATTTAATTGGCTTCTGGTTATCTTAGTAGCTTATGTTCAATTTTCAGACATCGGTCCAGAAGGGTCACAAGAAACACACTTTACAATCAAAGATGGAGCAACGAAATTAGAGAAGAATGCAAGACAGAGGACGTGGTTAGATGCACGCGCTTGGTGAGGCTACTGGAATGAACACATTTCCAGGATGAAGAACCACAGATTGGCAAAAATTGACAGAAATGGAAAACCAGCAGCCGGCGAACCACCAACACAGCCACCAAGAAGTGGAAAGACAGCTGGTGGTCGGCATTCCAGAAAGGGCAAATAAATGGGTCGAACAAGCTTTAAGGTTTTTGCAAATTTATGCTGGCGAGACAGGGATCATGACCGTAGAAGACTCGTTACTACTGAATTGTTTTGAAAGAAAGATCCTTAAGAAAAGATTTGGAGCAGTCTAAGATCGAGAAATGTTGCGGTATAGAATGCGTACGAACAACTAGGTATATGAACTATACATAAGTACAAGAAATCAGGTCAAACAGATTAAGATGGCTGGGACATGTCCAGAGGATCCAGGTTCAAGGGAATAAATGTAGACGTAGAATACCTACATCACTTTAGTTTCACTAACGACATAGTTATAACAATCGACAATCTAGGAAACGCACAGTATATTAACTGCTATAAAAAAGGCGGTTTATCATAAACCTGGTGGCCAGCGGAAACTTGGTGATAGACAAAGTAGACGAAATAGAGGAAACGCAAAAATATGAATATTTCGGTCACGAAATACAAATCTGCAGAGACAACCACATAAATAAAGTCAATGACGGTATGTGGCTTGGATGATCTAAAGAAAGAAAACCAATGGACAAAACAAATCCTGGAACAGAGGCCAGAGAAGACACTAGAAGCAGAAAAAGACCATCCACCAAATAGGCGACATTAAAGTGTGTCGTAAAACTGGATTACCACCGCGCAAGACAGAAAACAGTAGAAACACCTGGAGCATGCCTATGGCCATCAGTGGACAAGAAATGGCTGATGATGTTGAATAAGGGGCTAATTAATATTATTGATATCGGCTTATATTATTTTATAGGTTGGCTCACTAAAAGGAGTTCATTAGGGGGCCCAAGAACAGGACCAAAAATTTCTTGCAACCTGAGGGCAGTGACGGCGCTGTACACCGGTCACTGTCAGCTAAGACATGCACCGGATCGGACCTGGCGTCTTCCGCTACTGTGCCGCTGTCCGGCTCTGGCCAACTCCAGGTCCTCCATATTAGGACGGGCGGATGTACGCCAAGGAGACTTGGACAACCTCTCATCCAAAGCAGTTATTCGGTTCCTCAGGTAGTCGAGTATTCTGGATGAGCTTTAACTTATGTGTGAGCCACAATAGACCTGCGGTCGCGGTGGAGGGCAGAATATGCCCACTCACGGTACATAACATTGACATTAACATTATATTATTTTATCGTAAACCATGAGTAAAATTAATGTTTGATAAATGCCTCACAATTTGTCAAAACTAGCTATGATTAATAATCTTAACTAATGTCCCGTCCAAAATAATAAAGACCAATAAAGAGCAATCCGCTCCAATGTTAGCTTAATCCTATCCAGATGGGACACCTGGCACGCAGCTCCAATTCACGTTATCAACGGGGCCATTTTGAGGCATCAATAATTCTCTATCGGTTCAGACGTTTGCCGAAGGATTTAGCGTCTCAAACGAGGTTTCTATTATGTTTTATGGTGATTTTTATGGATCGCTTTCTTCCATTGGATGATAAATAACTTTCGAAAATAATGGCGGTTGTTCAGTTTTTTTATGCGAATGGCAATCTATTTTCCTATAGATAAAGGTTTTTCCGCCAACGCTGTGGTTGGGTCTTAGTTGCGCTTCCATTGTTAAAATTCAATTAGTGGGGGCTAGGTTTCAATTTATTTTCCACAGACGGCAAATAATTTTCGCACGGATTCAGTTAAAGGTAAACCAGCAGATATTTATTCCATTCAAAAGATATTAAAGCGTAAAATTCCGTTTGTTTGTAATTGACTTTTTAAATAATCAAATATTAACTTACTGATTTACTTTTATTCACGAGGGTTTAATTTTAATGAAAATTATACTAAAATTTCAGGATAGGGTTAGATTTTCTAAGAGTTTAAGGAGAAGGGTGGTAAATATACAGGGGTTTGTCAAACCGCTGTGTGAATACTCAGACCAACTACTCAGTAGAAAAATTATTAAGCTTCCAATTTGGTAACTAGGACGTAGTAGTATTGTTCCTCTCCTGTATAACTAAGCAAAAGCCGCTTTATGCCTTTGTTTCCATACATCACGTATGAACGTGGATAAAAATTGTTATAAAACCCAGGAAATGTTATAAAAAACACCTGAACATTCAAGAAAAAGACAGACTCCATGAATGCGACGCTTCTAGTAATTGCTTTACATATAATGAGACTGCGGGGGGAAAGAAGCTCTTTGCTAACCATTAAAACCATCTACAGGTAACAGCTTGGGGGAGAATTTAAGTTTGCACCAGGTACATAAGCGCTTAACCTTATTTCGGGTCCGGAAAACATTTGGAATTTTATTCCGCTCAAAAAACGAAAAAAACGCCGTAGAAACGAGACCTGAGCTTTAGTTCATGGAGTAACTGTAATATATTAGATTCTTTTCAACAAAGGACATAAAAGCCGCTCCATTTATCACTTGGATTTAATTTAACTTTACGCTAATTTCCGCTTTAAATTAATAACTTACAGCACTGACGTTTAGCAGTTGCAGGCTTCTGTTGATCCTTGACTTTCCTAGTTTTTGGGATTTTTGTGAATACTGTAGTATACTGTCAAATAGGTAACACTTTTTTAAATAAGACTAATATTAAAAATGGATTCTTATATCACGATCTAATAAATTGTTATTATTGATGGCTAGTGCTAGAATATGGTCACAAGTAGAAATTCAGCAAAAATATAGTTTATATAAAGATATTTTATAGAACCAAAAAGATAAATTTTAAATATTTATGGATATTTGGACCGTGAGGCATTATACTTGGAGAGTGTTACCAGGACAACTAATAATGTCCAGTAGTCGTTCAAAACCTTCAAAAACATCGTTCTAGTATGATTGCAAGACAGAGAACGTGGTTAGATGGACACACGCTAGGAGACGCTACTGGAACGACCACATTTCCAAGATGGAGTACCACAGACTAGCAAAAATTGCCAGAAATGGAAAACCAGCATGCGGCAGATCACCAGGTTGGTCTCCCAAGAGTTGGAAAGACAGCTGGTCGTGGACAGCAGTGGGACTAAAACAAGCCTTGATGCTTCTACAAAGAAGAAGCACAAGAAGTAGATGAACAAGAAGAAGAAGAAGTGAATAAAAAAAAATATTAGGATAATTATCTGAATAAGTTCTTTCCATATGATGGTATAACCAAAAAGCAGAAACACGGGTCGCCAGGATATCATCCTTGTTCCATTCTGCTTCACTTTTTGTTTGCGGAATTTACCCAAAAACATTTTCCTGTCATTTATTACATCCGCGTTAAACTCTTTCATTAATGATAAACTTTGTTGATTTTTTTTAATTCAATATTCACTTCTGCTCCGTTTTTGTTAGACTTTATGCAGGCAACAAGCTTCTAAAGGATTACTTTTTTTCAACAAACTTTTCTACGCTATCTATTATTAAGATGTGTTTTTCAGTTCTTCAGACTTTCCTATCGCTTTGTTTTAGTTGCTTACTAGAAAACAACATTTAAAAATTCTGTCGTAATTAAACTTTACTCCGACACCATCCAACTTGCTCTTAAATTTCAACTTATTATATTTATTTTGTAATGTTTTTGTAGCTGATCGTCTTATTCATTTGGCTACTTGTCCGGACATTAAGTCAACAATACCATAAGGAATAATAGATACCTTCAGCAGACGAGAATTAATTTTTAGAAGACAAGGTCTGTAAAACAAAGGAAGTGAAAGAAATAACATAAAAGAAAGATGATGAATATAATACCTGCAACTATCTTTACTAAAACGACAAAATAATGTGGCCCTAAAGTCAACAAAAAAAGTTCTCGTCTGTTATTTGCTAACACAGACGGTGAAAAATATAAGTGGCAAGCAGCACAGAAAAAATCCGAAGTACAAATACTTTTAGAGGAAAACTGGTAAAAAAAACAGCACAAACTTTCTCTAGTCGGTTAAAACGAAGACCTGAAGATGTCTTTCTATCCTAACTATAGAGAAGAACGGCAAAGATGTAAAAGATATTACGGAGGAAAGCTAAACATAACAAAAAGGAGAAAATTGTTTTTTTATAAAAGCTGAGATCTTTCTTAATCTTCTTCTCATATTTGGCGATTTCCGACAAACGGGTAGAAGATGCGGCTCATAATATACCAGGTGTCCAAGAGCACCCTGGACATAGGAGATTAACATGGGAAAACGGTTTTGATTTTTTTGCGCCTGTATGGTTTGATTTGATTGAAAAATCGTATTAATGAAAGTTGTAGTACCTATCACGGACTAATTTTCTGTATTTTTTTCAGATCTCTAACTTGATCCCTTTCGTCGTAAAACACGAACAAAAATGAGAAAATTTAAACTTTAGCCTGCACTGTATAGCGGTTGTCGGGCAACGGGTAAACATTTCATTGTTGCTGGTACGGTTGCTCGACAACCGCTTATACAGTGCAGGTAAAAAGTTTAAATTTTCGCATTTTTGTTCGTTGTTTTACGACGAAAAATCAAGTTAGAGATCTGAAAAAATACAGAAAATTAGTCCGTGATAGGTACTACAACTTTCATTAATACGATTTTTCAATTATGT
This sequence comes from Ips nitidus, assembly GCA_018691245.2. NCBI lineage: Eukaryota > Metazoa > Arthropoda > Insecta > Coleoptera > Curculionidae > Ips > Ips nitidus. The sequence goes on from CM042791.1 coordinate 7,439,542, forward strand.
TTAATTATTTTATTTGGAAGTATAAACCGGATATTATTCTGGAACATTTGATAAGGAACAAAGATGTACTTTTGGCTTGTGAGAAAAATAGAAAAACTTACACACTATGCAAAATATTTACTTGTTAAACAAGTACCATTTAAGTTTTTTCAAACTTTTTAACACATAGCAAAACTTTTATTGAGAAAAAAGTTTGTTGAACTGAGAGATTCACTTGCATTACATAAAAGTTTTAGTAGTTACTGAGTAAAAGTTAATAAGCACTGTAACTTAAGAAATTTATTTGTTTTTCTCTTCATTTTGCAGTTCTAAAACCAAATGACTTCATAGTAGCGCAGCACAAACTAAAATGTTATCAGTTTAACTAACAAAAGGTCAACAACAATGTTAAAACTACGGTCAACTGACAATTTTCTAAAAATTCCAATTTCCAGTTAACGCCTTAATGTGCGTTATTAAAAGTTATGACGGTGATGAAAAAGAGTAGCGTGACATCTAATTTAAAGGCAATTTCGGGACGTTCTTTCTAGGTAAACGATTTTATGAATTGCTAAAATAAGCTGTGCTACAAGTTTCTCGTAAAGCAATAAAAATTTTATGAGAAAAATATGATTATAAAAGACAATTGCTTTGGCTCTGGAATATTCATTCTCTGCCAAGTTATTTTCTAGAAAATCAAGATGAATAATCAAATATAAATCTTTTGAAATTAGTTTTTCAAACGCAAATGCGTTTGGATAAAAGTTTCCAACATGATTGAAGTATGATGAAATACAAAATTTCAAATTAGTTCAAAAAGGATCAGCTTGGTCATACTTTTCTAGTGAAGAATAATATAAGAATTTCCTTTTTATACTAATAATTACGTTTTTCAAACTGCTGCTTCGTGTAGCAGATATTTCCAATTCTATTATAAATGGAAATATGCGAGATCAAACATTGGATCTCCCAGATAAGCAAATCAAAGGTTTTAAAAGCTTTTTAAATTGAGTTGACTTCGATATTAATACGATCCAAGAAGAAAGGAAATATTCTGTTTAACTGAATGTCGGATGTGAGCTCTGCGTGAGATTTACTTAGTTTCAATTCCAGATTCTTAGCCCTTGGGCTTGAAATATGCCTGACGGTTTTTGTAGGATTGTAATGTTTACACTGATTTGCAATATAAATTTAATTGGATTGTTCAAGAATATGCTAATAAAAAGTGAAAAACGGTAAGCTCTAGATATTGGTGAGGAAGGTAAGCTAGACAATAGCCCTACAATTATATTGGTTACAATCTATACTTACATGCTAATTTTTCCGTCAGGCCCGCCTCTAGGAGATCGACGGGAAAATTTTCCAACTTTACCAGTAAATTTATGGGTTTAATTGAAATTTGCTTGAAAGATATCATTTTCCTATATGATAAATAAAATGACGCAAATCTGAAGATATTAATATTTAAACAATCTGTAATTTACTGACAATTGTCAAATTAACTGTCATAAATCTCAGAAATACGTCTTGTTAAAACTGTGTTAAACCTTGCAAATTCTAAGGCAAGTTTTGACATTAATGACAATTATCACGTGGTTTTTGGAGGATGACTTAGTTAGGCAGTCACGTGATCACTGTCATAAATCTCAGAAATACGTTTCGTATCGAACGCAGAAAGAAAACTTTTCTAAACCCTGATATTTGCAACTTTTGAAAACAGTTTGACAGTTATAGACAAAATTGCTTGTCAAACCTAGTTGGAGTAAGAAAATGGCAGTCTTAAGCACCTTTTTAAAATACCTATTAAATTTCCTATCCAATAACGTGAAAAAACCCTACAAAGTTTGATGCAGTCAGGGAGAAAAGCGCCAAAAGCGGGGTTAAAGTTTGAACGGCCAGAAACACAGTTTGAAAGGACAGTCAGGAACGAAATCGCCTGTAAAACCCACTTAGAGTAAACAAAAAACTATTTTAAACACATTTTTAGAATCCTCATTAAATTTCTTATACAAAAACTTCAAAAACACTACAAAATTTTGTACATTTAGGGAAAAAAGCAGTGTCAAAATTTGAGCTGCCAGAAACACAGTATTTGTAAATTACCAGTAATTTACTGGTCAAATTTTCCTGGTAAAGTAAACTATTTATTATACCGGCAATTTACCCATCACTAACTTAAATATTTTAATTGTGGAAGAAATCTCGTAAATAACACAACAAATTGATAACAGACCACAAGAGGAATAAATTCTTCAAAGACTAGAAACTTGTTAAACTGCTCTTTATCATTTTTGTAAATCCTCCTTTCAAGCTAAAACACGTATAACGAGTCCGCCCTACGATGTCGTTACGAGATGGTCTGACAAATGGCATCATTTTCCTTCCGCGTCTTGTATAATACGCATTTGGAATCCCCGCATTGAATCTTCGAGGGCGAGATGCAGGTGAGGGGCCCTGATATGTAAAATAGGAAAGAAAAACTCACCGAGATACAAAAAGAGGAACAATGCGTTGTTTCAATGGAAAGAAAGGAGTTTTTGATTGCTGTTTTCTTTCATGGCAAGCTGCGGAAATTGTGACAGATGCGAGAGAAAATGCAAGCAATTTTCGTAATGTCTCTTTTGCCACTGCCTGAAAGTGGTTTGTGTAGTTCCTTTACATTAACCAAAAAAAAATACGTGTGTGTATACTAAAAGAGAGAACATTTATTAATTCAGGAAAATCGTATCGGGTTATGTTTGTCAGGGGTGCTGTAAAGTACAACCTGTTTTCCATTTAATATCGGTTTGGGCCTCAGGTGCTTTGTCTCCTCTGACAAATTAAAAAGGCACTCGCTTCCCGACAGGATTTTTTGTTATTAATGATCAGATCGGACCATTTTAATCAACTTTCAATCCATTACCATATCAACCGTTCATTCTTCATGTCGAACTTGTTTTAGTATTAATTTTGCGGCTTGAAAGTTCCGAATTCGATTTTAATTTTGTTATTGAGGTCACTCGGGTTGAAAATAAATTGTTCAGTTTGACATGGGTTATGTCTTGTGGTTTCTGCATTTTACAATTTCTTTTATAGCTTTTAATGAAAAGCAAAGTCATTTGATTTGAATTTCAGGGGGGTTACGTATACTGTTCATTGTTGCGAAACTTGTAAACCTACTTGTAACCTATATTTTTATTCTCTTTAGGGTAAAACAGTACATGCTTTTGCAATAATTAACGTAAACAATACTTACCCAATATACCTAATCGATAATTAACGGTGACCACAACAACAGCACCGTAACTGGCCAGAACAGTTCCATCATAAGGGTTGCCTGAATTCCATTCATAACTTTCGCCGTGAATGAACACAATTACTGGATATTTGGCTTGGCTGCTGCCCTCCCTTGTGCCCGCTAAAAAGAAAAAGTATCTGATCAAATTACGATTCAACTTGTGTTTGTTACGTTTCATGTTAATTTAGACAGTTATTTTGAATGTAAACCCATAAAGAAGCTTTTGTGGTTTAAAAACTCAAAATTCCTCATAAAGAAAGTGAGAAAAAAAAAATTTTCCCGTGGCGGTTACGTCATCAAGTGCACCGCCATATTGAAATTTACGCACGTCGTTTATTACAATCACCTGTTTGGACGTTGCCGCATTGACAAATTCCTCCTTTAAACCTCACAATATGTATCTTTCATTAAGCAATTCTAAATGAAAATTAAAAATATTATTGTTTTGAAAAACAGCCTTTTAAGAATCTCATGCATTTTTTTTTTCAAAATTCAATAAATTAATTGATCCGTTTATTACAGCAACAAACAATACACGAAGATGTGGCAACATAGAGCACAGTCTCAACTGACATTCTAAACAAATTTTAAGGTTAGGAATAATAAAAAGCTCAAAAACAGCAAAAACTACAAAGAGAAGGAATACAAACTTAATTTAAGGTTGTTTAAGTTTATTGATTAGTGTTATAATTCCGAGACTTTCGTGAAATTAAAGGATTTTTCTTCACCAAACTGGAAAACTTGCAACACTTGGTGGTAAACAAAGGCGGAAAGTTCCAATCAATCTTTGACTTGTGAATAACAACCACATTCAATTTTAATTGAAAGAACATCACAGATAGGTGCATTCAAAGGAGTCATTAACAGCCCAATACCAACGTTTTAAGAATTATTCGCTAAGCTAAACAATGCAAGAATAAATGTGAATGTGTGTATCCTGGGTGCGTATTCTTGAAACGAAGGAAGGGAATTATCAAGAAAAAGACCTGTAGAATGTGACAGGAACCCGCCATTGTCAGCTTCTTCTGTCACATTCTATCAACACTTCTTTTGAGAATTCCATTTTCTGCTTTCAAGAATAGGCCCCCTGGAGTCTATTAAATCCCTGCAGGTTTGTGATGATTGTGAAGCAGTGTTTTTAACTTATAACAGAATTGTTGCTGTTTTAAGAACTTCCTTCTTGGTTTTGTCATTTAGATTGTTTTTTTCATTGTGATTCATTTTGGTATTTTTGTATGATTTATTTAACATGATTTTTCAATTTCAGTTCAACTTATTATATAGGAAAAAGAGCAGGTCTCAGTTAACGAAATTATCTAATTTTGTGAGTGTTTTTGAAGAAAACTAGTTATTATGCAAAAGAAACTCCAGTGTACTTCTTAAAGATTTCATTTGTATATTTCATAATGTGTAAATAATACAATTCAAACAGTAATTTGATCTACTATCTGGTGTACAACTGTTTTTAACAATAGCATCATCGGTTTCTAGCCTGATAGTCGGACAGGTTATGGCAAAATTTGTAAGGGCTAATTCTGTAAAATAATGGCATTTAATATCGAATTTATATATTAAGTAACTTATATCTTTCTAACATTACCTGCAACTTACTAGAAATTTGTTTTTTCCAACACACTGCATATGGAAATCCCTACAACCTTGATTTCAAACACCTTTTGTTCAGAGCCTTTTAGAGCAATTGATAATGGTACTTTTCAAAATTAGACCCATTTAAAGCATGATAAGCAAATACCCAGATTAAACAACTACAAATAAGATTCCTGAAACATAAACTATTTAGTGTTAGCAGCTCATTAATACCTTTACTCTATATCCATGTTTCTTCTAGAACCACTGGTTTAAATAAACTAATGGTTTTTATAGTGTTCTTGTAAAAACTCCTCTTGAGAGTAAGTAATATATGGGCTGTTTGTTTCATTGTAAGTGTTATCCTTTTCTGTACTTATTCAAACTCTAGTTCCTTCAGAATGCTGGTTTCACTAAGCCGATTGATAGATTAACAAAAAAAAAAACAATTTAACAGTCACACAATGCCACTCAAACCACTTTCATTTTTGGTTTTCAGTCGAATTTTTGACCTAATAGGATGAAATTGCAAATGCGCAACAATCATGAATGATTAATCACGCAAGCAGTTAATTATTCATCATTCCCTATTGAAGCCAGTGATATCAATGCCGGATACGGTTCGGCATAATTTATTTGAATGTGACGCGCACTTTTATTCTCGCCTTTTCATTAGCTTAAAATTGCTTCAAATTTGCATCCTTTGAAATTTAATCACGTTGTAAATTAAAAAAAAATATAATAAATCAATTTTCGTTGAAAATTGTTTAAATCAACAGTATTGTCTGATTGATTTTAACAAATTTTGAATTCGGATATTTACAGCATTTCGTGATAATGAAGTTTTAATTAGTCAAATCAGATGAATCTATACAATGTTCTCTATGTATGTAATGACATAATTATAGCAACAATAATATATAATGGAATTATGGACGAGTGGTCTCGGTGTTTGAAACTCACGGCAAACATCCACAAACCGAAGAAAATTTAGTTTATCAGACTCTAAAACATCTTTTCTACTTGGAAAAGCTTGAAAATTACATTCAAATCAGCATTGCCAAAGCCAAAACTCTTGATTGATGAGTTTTGGCTTTGGTTGATGAGTTATTGTGGCAACGTCAAAATGTTCAAGTTGCGTCTTTCTGATGAATATCACCGCAAATTGTTATTACGTAACTCTGTGGAGTTAAATTTGGCAGTTGTGAGGTTAAATTACAGTTTAAGACGTTAAATTTGACAGTTTTGACACTTCACAGCAGTGTGTGCTGCCAGGTGACAGTTGTTGTTATTAAAACTCATTCAGCAGTGAGATAAAACTATCAAATGCAAAACAGAGTTGTACCTTGAGTATTTACACACCATATCTGACATTTTTGACGTCGCCTGACAGCTGTCAAAAATCACACAGCTTTGAAGCGCAATCACCAATTCAAAATAGTTCTACCGCTTGGACAAGTTGACAGTACATTTTTAGACGCTTTACCCGGGTATCTCAAAAACTACAAAAGCTGGAACCAAACTGTGTGCGGTTTATTGTCCTACTTTGATTGTGAAACAAACAATGGTGCAAACAAAACTTTAGTGGCTTTTTGGTTTTTGAGTTACAGGGTGATTTTGAAAACTTTGCATTTTGGTGACTTGTGATTTTTTAATGCAACACCCTGTATATTTTTTGATGAATAAATTACCTATTTTTAGAGCTTTCTAACAATCTTTATATGTTGGTATCTGAGACCTTGGCATCCAATGAAATGTATTTGTATTTATATATTTCTATGTAGCAAAATGCCACACTTGTGTCGTTAAGTGACGTAAGTACCAATAGTTAACGGTACAACTGATAAGTTTGGCTTCATGGAGCTTTAAACACAACTTACAGTATAATTGTGACAAGTGACGTAAAAAAAGTATAAAAATGTTCTTTAACGTCACTGTCAACTGTCAAATTTGTGTCCATGGAGTTGCAAAGACTACTTACAATGTGGCAATATGGTGCATTTATTAATTTTTTCTTATCATTCTCATGAAATCTTCTAAAGTTCCTTAAATTCTCTGGCCATAAATAAATTGCGTCTGAACTTTCCATATCCATATACAATATCAAGATTATCTTGCATATCCAGAAATCGATAAACAGCGAATTTCTACCTGCCTAACCTAATTGGAATTAGAAGCTCACAATCATAGAATATGAAGTTCGAGAGCAGTATACACTAATACTGACATATTTATCAGGAAATGAAATTTCCCACTCGAGTAACAAATAAGCTTCGGCATTCCATTGCTGTTTATCTCATATACTGCGCAAAGTTTTAATCGAATTACAGAATTGCGGTCTCAGAATCACGGAAAGTTTCGAGTTGATAAAAGTGGGTGTGAAAATTATGTTTTTGATTTAATGCTTTTATTATGTGTATAATGGTTATGAAAGATACATGGATGAAAGGAATCATATCAACTAGTGGAAGTCGCCTAGAAGACTGATTTTCCTCCTAACCCTATTTTTTGGTGTAGCTGTCAAACGTTTAGACAGTTTGGAATCATTGGCAATGATATAAAAGCAATGAAAAGTAACTTTTCTAAATTAAAAGACAAAAGACAATAACGCTTTCTGCTTGCTCCTCATCGATTATTACTGCATGTTTAAGAAGACAATGGAATACGGTTCTGTTCAGGGATTGTGCAGAACTAAAGGATATGTTTTTAATATTGGCTTTTGTTTGCGACTGAACATATTATCTCTGGTGATGATTTGTTATTTTTTCATCAGTCAGCCATTACATAGTTTGTTATTGTCGATAAAAAGGGAATAAACATTTTGATTTATTTTATATTTCTATTTTTTCTGTTTGATGTAGCAACAGTACAACAGACTTTGTTATGCTGTTTTTATAACTTTTTAGAACCAACTTGCTTTCATGTTTTAATGATCTAACGATAAGACATAGATGCTGATTTTATTAAAATTAAAAATTTTATGAAACCAAATACACATTGTGAGACTATTATTTTTAGGAACTGTGTGTTTCAAGTAAAATATTTATACTTAACAAGTGAAAACAATGCAAGTTTCTTATTACCTGCTGCAAATCCATTCTACGGAGAATATAAAACTGTCGCAGGAGTTCAATAAGAAATACATGGGGTCTTATACGTAAAGGTCAGCTTAAGTCACTGTTTTATTGCTATCCATTCATGCATATAAAGCTGCTTACAAGATTCATATACAAAGCTACTTAAAAAAAGACGAGGACTGGTGGTTGAATTTTGCTGGCCTAGTTGGAATCGTAAAAATCCGTTTGCTGTTGCTATCTTTACACAGATCAGCACTTTTTCGATCGCATTTAGTAATATTGTATGGCTAGCTAAACGGGATTGTGTGTGAAGTATGTTTTTCCTCATTTGGGTTTTTAGAATTCGTGAGTTAAATGAGCTCATAAAATTCGTTTACTAAAACTCTTAAATGTCGCATAATAAATTGCGTATTACTGAGGCAAGCAAATGCTAAAAATGAATACTCAAATGAACATAATCTCTCATATATCGGAAAATGCACTCCAATCTGAAGGTACTCTTGAGAGTATTGTTTGATGCTCAAAGCGTAGGTCAGCACAAGTACCAAGACGAGAAAATCAAACAAAGGGTCATAAATGTGGGGAAATGGTAAATTTGTTGATCATGATCATCATTAATGTCGTTTCACCTTCCCCATACTCATTTGACATAAATTCCTCTTTATTTCACATAAAAGGAATTTAAAAATAATAATTGAACCGATTCTGGACGAAAACAAATGAGACGAAAGAGTTGAAGGAAAATCACATTAAAAAAGATTTTCAATTCTGTTGTGTCGGAATGGAAGTGATCTGATAATATTGATGTATATGACCACCAATATAGAAACTTTTAAAAGCAACATGCCAAGAGCAGAAGCAGTCTGAAAAAAGAAAATGACAACAAACGGTAGAAAATGCTAAAAAAAATAAACGTCAGAACTACTGAAAAGAAGCACGAACTAGCAAACTTAAGAAGCATTAGCAGAGTGCTCGATGGACAACAAATGGCATTAAAAGCAGCAGAAAACTAGAACTGAGGTGCTAAAAAGTAAGAGCAAAACACTGACAACACAAGATCAAATACGAAGAAGCGAAGGTGACACCGCCATCAACCAGCTACGATTATAGAAACTGACTAACAGAACAAAAAAGACCGTTCCATAAAAGAAGTTCCATATTTACGCCTGAAAAACTAAGCCGCAAAATCTAAGCATGCCTGATATCCAGAATTTGCTCCCTAGTGACCCTTGAGAATCCATGTTATCGAAGAATATACAGGAAATCTTTCCTGGTATGAGATATCAACCCAAGTAATCTGTAATTATCATAGTCTCTAGTGTCACTTGTTTATTGAAGTGCAACAAAGATTGATATTCTTCAGTCATCTGACCATAAACCGGTCTTCTAGATTTCCTGGCAGCACTGATGTATTATTCTAAATTCTTCCCGTCGCATAGACCTTATAGTGCCTCGGCTGTTATGACATCAATTCCAGGACACTTATTAGATTTTAGCTTGTTTATGGCAGCTTACACTTCATAGAGCAAATTATCCGGTTCGAATTGGTTCTTCTGGCCATAAACCTTATTCCCCTATCTTCCATATTCCCTGGCATAACTGATGCATTATTTTAAAAGTATGATCATCTTCTTTCTCTGTAATCTGTAATAAATTTTCTGAATGATTACCACACAATATCCGGATTTACGAAATCTGGATTCAGTAGTACGGCATCATTGGTTATGTTTTTTCCAACTTGGGTCTGCTAAGATACTGCATCAGTAATCTTGGTTTTAAGTATGGTTCTCTGAAATTTTTTACAAGATTGTTGAAATGTGCACATAATGGTGGTCGGAGCCAACGTCTTACACAACTTTATGGATGATCAACGAATTTTGATCATAATCAATTTGATTCCCATATTTATCATCTGGTGATATTCAAGTGCGAAACATGGTTTTATTTGTGGAAAATCCATTTTCTAAACAAAACTGGATTAAACGCTCTCCTCTAGAATTACGTTCACCGACTCCAAATCTTTCCACTGTTTGTCTTACACGATTTACTAGTTTTGTATTCCCAATTTTGGAGTAGAAATCGCCTATCCAAATAGTGATCTCCCTATTTGGAATGGCTCGCAAAACATCCTCCAAATTCCCGTAGAACGTTTCTACAACATTATCTGATATAGCGGTGGAGGCATAAATTTGTACAACATGAACTATTGTAGGCAACTGTTATTTCCAGGACAAGAGAGTGTCCTTCCTTCTTCGAAGAGATAAGCTCTTCCGCTACTGGTTTTTTTAAATTTTTATTTGGCCAATCAAATTATCTCTGCAAAGTACTTATTACACATCCAGGAAAAGACAAGTATCCTGTGTTGGGTTCAGGCTGACCAAAAGTTTCAACGAGAGGAAAGGTGGTAGTTGTCAAGTGTGAAGTCACAGTTCTGTTGTTACAAATAAAGCGGTTACTGAGTTCCTGTAGTATCGATTAACAAACCCATCATCCTGTATGAGAGATTCTGGTTAAACGTGGTTCAAGATACAAGGGCAAAGTATTGGATGTTTACCAATTACCCGGTACTTAGTAGGCTGTATTAGTTATTTGCAAATGGCATGTCAACTACGAGTAAGCACTTAACTAAACGTTAATTATGCATTATTTATCAAAGATTTTGCATACGCTAGGAAGTAAGTGTTTAGAAAGCCTACAAAAATTAAATAACAAATGAATTAATTTCTAGAGAAGTTAGCTCAATTAGCAAAAACCATTAGCTTTTATTAGTGCTTAGTTCCAAGAGGCTTACAATTGCTTTAGGTTACTACTTAAACGTGTCCTTTGGGTTTTTAGTAAAATGTCGTCTTAAAACTGCCTTATTTCTTCTCTATTAGCATTTGTAAAATAATGTTTTATGTTGCTCATTTGCAAAACAGATAGTTTTGTAACATAAGTCATCAATGTCATAATAAAAATCCACTTTCCTTAAAAACGCGAAACGAAAATTATCCTGTTTTGCGCCGATAAGACGGAAACAGGAAACAAAACTAATATAGCTAATGCTCCCCATTTCCAATAAAAACTTTCTTATGACTTTTGTGTAAATATGAAACGGGAAATCAGCGGTGCTTTCCGTTTAACAGCTCCCATATTCCTTTTACGGTTATTATTGTAGTTTATGCTGATGTAACAATGTAATTACGTACAAATACGCCAGTAAAGCTATTACAATTTAAGCTGAATTAAAATTAGTTACATGCGACCAACCAAAAAGCATTCTAGTAATAATTCGATTTATTGTTAATGTATCAATAAATTGTTTGCTAAAACTGTAATATCAAAGGTTATAGTTCAAATTAGCACGTAGATTATAAGTACACGTTTGCTGCAAAGTTGTTTCAGCCGCTTGACAAATAATATTAGAAATACTTTTCGTCTAGACTAGTCGATTTTCATTTATTCTAGGGTTCGTTAAGTTTAAATTGTTAATAAACCCAAGCCTTGTTCAAGTATTTAGAGTTTATGATGTCAAGAAATCATAACATAAGGTTTTTATGAGTGTAAGAGAGCTAGACAGCTTATAAATTCTCTTTGGAGTTTAGGGTTTCAGGATTTACTAAGGGCTACTTCTGGTATTATTAGATAGATTCTGCTATTATTAGTTTTTCTATACTTTATATATACATTATAAACTCTGCTTTTTAATTTATTCCAGCCTTCCAACGAGTGAAAAGAGGTATTCTCGAGGTCATAGAGCGTGGTAAGCAAAGTTTTAACAACCTGCCTCTTGTATAACTATTGTAAAAAACGGAAATTGAATTATTTATGGAGAAATAGTTTACTGGGTATCGGTACATATAAGAGATGTTATCAAATCCTCTTACAATTTTTTTTACCTTTTAAAGTTTTCTAAACTTCTTTTAAAAGGGTTTGCATTCGTATGGATTAAACTGAATTCCAGCTTGTACTATTTAATTAACTAAAGTATCTAATCCATTAACCAAAATCATGCGCTGTGATAAAAGCAAATCAGATCCCTACCAACTTTCGACTTTCTGGCAATTTTAACAACCTTATTATTCTACCTTGAAAAGCTTTCAAACTAAAATTAGATTTCATTTGACATTTTACAGGAAGGATCTCTTCCGTCTAACTGCATTTCCTCGAAATAAAGCGTTGAAGCATTTGCCTGCACTACATTGGAGCCAGTAATATTACATCAGGCTCATATATTCTCCTTGACGTCACTTTTATGTGTCGTCAACGTTACCACCAATGAAACCATTAAATTTTAAGTGCTCTTGCCATAGATGGGCTCTACACCTAAGATTTATATTACATCGGGCATATTGAAGCTAGACATCTTATGATTTAAGTGTGTGAATACAATAACACTTTATCCTTGGATGATTGAATGTAATTAAAATCTAATATAGCTATAGCTAAATAGCTATTCTCTGTCAGTTAACGTAGGCGATTTGTTCGTTTTGTAAGTTAGAGTAAGTCTGTTTTCCATATACTACAGCTGTTTATTTTATTTTCATACTCATCGTGTTGTTCTTGCCATTTCCTTACACTGTTTCTTTAGCCACTATTTTGTACCGTTCTTATTGCTCTTCTTATAGCATTTTGCATCATAATTAGCCTCGTTCCCCTTGGTTTTTGCATTTTCTTCTTTTTTCAAACAAAGTTAGTTTCTTTCAGTTTTTCTTTTTAACATTTTGCTTTTATCCTGTCTTCGTTTATGTCGTATTTGTCATCTTGTCTTCGATGTCATTCCACGTGTTATCCAAATTCATCTCCTCAGTTGGTTGTGACATGACTAACGTCGTTCACGCTTTATTTTAATTTTATGCTCACTTTATTTTTGATGCCACCGTTTTTATGTCTGTCATAGTCTATCCTTGATTCCTGTCTTTCTCTATTAGGGATTTTTAGGTTTCTGATTATATGTTGACAGTCTGCTGGGGCTCTCCACGTGTAGAGACGTCTGGGTGGCAGTCTATAGGTTAGTTATTTTCATGTACTCCTTTTGGCAGAACTGGTATAACCGCACATCTCTTTCGTTCCCAATACATAAGGTCCTACAAGTTTGTCTTGTATGCCTTTTCTTACTTTGGAGTTGAACTCGCTTAGTCTGAGGTTCAATTCATGTTTCTTAACGTTTTTATGGATTAGCTACCTCAGTTGTTTGTAAAAATCTTTAGCCTTATCATCCGATGCATCTGTCTGTGGTTTCCTGAGTAGAAGAAAAACATTTTTCTTGTGTCACACATTTTTCGTCGTCTGGCCATCATGTTTCTGCCATACCAATGACATCTATTTTCAACCTGTTCATTTCTTGTATTACATTAGCCAATTTCTCAGCTTCATTTAGACTTTAAACGTTTCATGTACCAATTTTCACCTGGTTTCATAAATTCACTTGACTTTATCATTTAACACCAGCCAGTTTTCCAACCCTGAGACAAAAGAGTGACCTACCATTTACTAGCTCATCACCCGAAGCTGTTGACTAGTAAATTAAATTATTACAATGATATTCAATCATTCATTCATCAACCAATAACACCATACTAGAAAAATCTATTAAAAGTTTGCTTCAAAGTTTTTCTGGTCTAATTAAATCCTTTTCCAAACAACCGTTTAGCTCCTTTGCCCGACTGGAGCACGTACTTCAGCTTGCGCTTTTAAAAACCTTTTTAATAAGCCGTCGGTTTAGGTTTTCGCTACGCTACTATTGTGTAAACTCGGCTTTAGAACTCCCGAGGGAACAAAATGACGAAATGGCCGCAAGTAGGGCGACTGCTAGAATTTGATTAAAGGCTCATTTATTTGGCCTGCAGCTGAACTGACGCTGCAATTTGAGAGTTTAGCTACAAAATTACTTCGCTCGAATCCGGTGATTGTATCATCATCTTAGAGAGCAAAAGCCGTATAAAACATGGGGATTGCCCTAGATATCTTCGAAGGGAAAATGTAATCTTGCCAGACACTGCAGTTGAAATATGCAGTTTGTACTTAAGCGGTGCATTTTTCTGAAGTAGGGATGCTTCCAGGCTTCGAAATTGCGTTTTTCTTTGCTTGTTTGGGTGTATGGATTTGTGCGGTATTCGGTAGAGTGACTCAATTATTTTCAAGCGGGTATAGAATATTGTTTACAAGGGTATTATATTTTATGTGCAACCCACGGTAATACTTACAACAGGAGCGTGCAGCAGCAAAATGTATTACTTCTCATTAATTATAGGTTTACCAATTTGAACAAAATTCAATTTAAATTCATTTATTTTCGAATTTGTTAGTTCAAGACATATGTCCCTAAACAAAATTTTAATTAAAATTGAACCCGTTAGTTTGCTTTGGCTAAATTTACAGGGTGATTGTTTATATTTTACTCAATAACTAGGTTAATTTTGATCTGACAACACAGTTTAAATTAGCGATATTTCACATTCTTGACACACTATTCAATTTGATCAATTTGATTGATTTTTTTTTTTTTTGAGGTTACGTTGGTCACTTTTTATAAAATATAAGTTTCTCCTCGATGTTTCTTCTTTATATTCCTGACGCATCAACGAGTTTTATTGTTTTAATTTATGAAAACTGACAGACCAATGATAAAGAATAGTCGTTTTGACTTTTTCCGTCAACTTTTGCATAACATTTTTGATAAAATGTTTAAAATGACAGTTTCAATGTTAAAATCGACAGTTTAGCATTTAGTCAAAACATCAATTTCTATTTCAGTACATTTGACACGTTTTGACGTTCTCAACTACTTTCTTTTACTGTAATTCTGACAAATTGTGACAGTTGTAGTATATCAACTTGACACTTTTAACGGATGGATTTTTTTTCAAAGGGCTACCGTTCTATTTAAAAGAGGAAAACAAAACTTCCTGTCTTTTTTTTTGTACACTTTTTAAGAATGTTAAATCAGTGTTCAAATTATTTGACTTTTTTTAACGCTTTGACATTGAAAATTGACTCGCAGTATTGAAAATCGTTAATCAAGTAAATTTTAATGATATGTGACTATTTTCAACGTTTTTACCTTAAAAATCTACTACAACAACTGTAAATACTCCGGTAAGTAAATTTTTAAGATATATGACAGTTTTTCAAATTTTGATTTGGAAAATAAACTAGAACGAGTGAAAACGGTTAGATAAGCCAATTTTCATGAATCTTGACTAATTTTCAACATTTTGGCCAAACAAGTTTACTAAATAAGGTTAGCAATAAGATTTTTCAAACTGTGAGGAATCTGTAAAAGAACATACATCCTGCAAGAAGTGCTTTAAAATTGCCAGAGGCTTCTGAAAATGTAAAAAACCAAAAACTCAAAATATTGAAATAGTACTTTTTGCAAGAATGTTTTTAAAATTTCCAGAAAGATTCGAGAGAGTCGTACACCTTGAAGGAATTGTTTTAAAAATTAGCAGAAGGCTTTAGAAACTAGCAGACCCTCCAAAATTGTAATTTTTGCAAATAAATTTCACGTCATTTATAGATTAAATTGGCTTGAAACCAATCATTCGCTTAATGAGATTTGCCACGTAAACGAAAAATGATAGCAAGCAAAAATGGTAGTTAGATTGCGTTAAAACAATTTGCCCGTTAAAGCGCAGTTTTTATTTCATGATATTTGTTTTAAGTAACACGAAAAATACAATGTTGCATTGAAAATAATTGATAGTGTAATCATCCATAACACTAATAACACAATAAAGTCTCTTCACAAAACCCTTTTTCGCATTATTGCAAACATACTTCAGTAGGAAACTAACGAGATTTTGTTTTGTTATACAAAATGTGTTGCAATTAGCTATGTATGTACTCGTATGTGCCGGATTCATCCAAAAAGCTAATTTAAGTTTTAATTGCCACCATGCAATAATACAGAGTTATTAATGTTGTTTTGTTCTGAAATTTTTACTGTGTTTGACACAGTAAGCTTTCTGGCAGGTATATCAAACATACAGGGTCGTCATAATGCGCAAATGTTACTAAAGAAGATTTTAAGAAAAAAAAAAGTCGTGAAGTTGATCCCAAAAACTGCAAAAGCTCGTAATTTGAACATTTTTAAACCAGATCTAAAAAAACTTTCTTGATATTATTTCACCAGTATTCGGTTCTAATTTGATCACTCTGTATGTCTGACTGAACAAAAGTAATTTTCAAAACGGACACACATCGGAATTAGTAATTTGTTGCTAAATTTATAATCCTTTAAAGCAGTTGTTTGTTTTGGTTAAACAAAAAGCCACAATATATTTGTCATGGTTTGTTTAGGTAAACACTTTTGAATGTGGATATTGGTTAAATGGCGCATTTCATCCATTATTGCCCTATCTATTACTTGCATATGTTAAAATTGTCACTTTTTCTTTAATTACTTGCAATTTGCGACAATTTTTACGTACTACATTTTCTGCTTGTAAGCAAAAATATTAGAATAGTACTTTCTACGTTGGACAAAAAAGTCATCCACAATTTAATAGAGTAAATCTCCCTCTGCAGACCAAAACTTTTGCTGGATTACAAAGCTTAAAATCACAAACTATTAATTAATGACCATGGATTGTGCATCCAATTGAGGTATTTTCCATCGACATAGAAAATCACTTGTTCAGCGTTAATTAATCAGTAGTCGAGCAAATTGCATACAGGTAAAAGTTCAACTGAAATCGTGATGGATATTAAGGTATTAACCGACTTTTCAGCATATGTTCAAAGGCTTTCTTCTCGTTGAACAATCTTTGGGAATCCACCGAAAATCTCTCTTTTATCAGTCAAGCCCTAGTTAATGAAATAGCTAATAGTGTCAATAAAAAATGCAAGGCATTATCGTAACTCCCACTTTCCATCATTCATTTAAATTACTGTGTGCTGTTAATTTAATTTTCATGCTCTCAAGTTCAAGTTTATCCACTTTACACATAAAATTCTTTTATTTTTTCTTGCCCACTCAATAAAAACTAAAAATTAAAAACTGTTTCGATGGAAATAATGGCAAAAATCTATTACGTTGGAATAGATTCAACTCAGGATGAGTAAAATCTGGTTAAATAAGCTACGTAATGCGGACGACACTGTTCTGATTGCGGACAATACGGATGATCTGCAACAACTGGTTAATAGGTATAGTAGAAGATTATTGCCAGGATATGGGATTAAACATGAACACAAAAAAAAACTAAATTGATGGTTATCATGAGAGAGATAGGTGCATTTAGAAACGGCATCTTAACACATAATGGGAAAGTTATAGAATGCGTGGAAAAAAATCCTAGAAACTTGGTTTTATAAATAATGGTCATCATACAAGGAGATTGAATGCAGAAATGAGCCAACTTGAGGCGCATTCCTAAGATTTAAAAAAGTGCTCACTTATAGGGAACCTTAGTGTTCGATTGAGATTTATGAGTTGCTATGTCTGGTCATTGCTTCTGTACGGTGCTGAAGGCCTTCCGAATTCTTAGGCTTTGTAAAAAAAAGAAAGACTGCGTCTCTGGGTCACA
The DNA here is from genome assembly GCA_018691245.2 of Ips nitidus. Taxonomy (NCBI): domain Eukaryota; kingdom Metazoa; phylum Arthropoda; class Insecta; order Coleoptera; family Curculionidae; genus Ips; species Ips nitidus. The sequence continues at coordinate 7,456,974 of CM042791.1, forward strand.
TAATGCGCAAACGTAAAGTAAGATCGAGGGTAGAAGAAGACATGAACGAAAGAGAATGTCATGGGAAAGGGACGTGAGAAATTGGACTGGCCTACGTGGCATTCAGACATTGATCCACATCGCCAGAGATTGACAAGCTATGGAAAATGTCGTCTCAAGACTCTATTAATGTTTGTTTCTAAAAATTTGTTAAATTAATGTACCAGATATTCAACGTAACCCATGGATATTAATGGAAGAGATCCATATTTAGTTCGTGAAAGGTTAAGGCGGTTTTCCACTAAACCGACAGTTCAGCTTTTGTTTTGTTTGTGTTTTCTAGAACATGGAAAACACAAAACTGTTTTGATTGGGCGGGAAGAATTTGTTAAAGTTTTTGTTTTTATTTTCGTTTCCTTTGAACTTTGAAGTTGCAAGGACTAAAAAGTTATACCAAAAATAGCGTTAGATCAAGTATATCCCATGAATGACTGTATTACTTCTTTATCCAATGTTGTATTTAAATAGTCAAGACTTAAGACCCTATTCCATGCTATTAGAGTGGAAAACCAAAATGCTATGTTTTTCTGCCAACTGGCAAGGGTAAATAACATGTAGGAGAAGAAAATTTTAATAGTACAGGGAAAAGGATTATCTGTAAAGGGTCAAAATTTATAGGTCTTTTCCTTATAAAGGACAAAATACGAAAGCTCAGGATTTTAGAAGTCATCGCTATCTCTATATCCTTATATTGAAAAGTTAAAGGGATCGACCCTTGGAATCCGGCTGTAGGCCAAGTAAACATCTCAACGAATTGACGATATAACTTTTGCTAGTTTTCTTTTCAAATTTGAATGAAAAGTTGGGTCTAAAATCATTACAACTGTATAAGTATAAGTCAGTTAGACATCAGCGGATATTTCTTCTGATAACTGTCTTTGGACTTTTTGACAGAAAATTTACATTGTTAGGCGTCTTTAAGCTTTCATCCAAGTTGTGATTCAATCAGATTATACTTATTATTCACTCATTTTGAATAGATAATTACACACATTCCCTACCCGTGAGTAATGACTATTACTCTCACATTAACTCACTAATTGTCGTTCTATTAAAATCTTGCAGTCATTTCACAAAAAGTAGATAATAAAAACTTCCAAACCGAATGTAACAATTAATCGTGCTGACTGGAAAATTTTGGTTTTGTTTACAGCAAACTACCAAAAACAACTAAAACTGGAATGGGAATTAAAACTCCCGGCAGGAGTTAAAAGTTTCAGGGAGTTAAATCCAAGACCAATATTTAGTTTAAAGTTTGTCGTGCACACAACCGTAGTCGCCTCAAATCAAATCTAAAAGTTTAAATGTTGTTGCGATATGAGATTTTATTGATTGATGATCTCGAGTTTGTTTCGCATTCATTTAATCGGTTCGGTTTCATTTTCAAATCAGGTTTCGGTTCGTGCGATGTAATAATTACCGGTGTCGTTCTCACTAGGAAAACGCAATTAATACTGAAATTAACTTTTTTGTACGTTATTTTATGTACACACATGTAACTATAGAGACATGGAAAATTGTGAGATATTTATTTGTGAAGAAAATAGCAAGTAAATTTAAGGAATTTTTATAGAACTCAAGAGAATGATGAATTTATAGGCTAATAGATGCCCAACAACACATGCAACAAGTCAGGCAATGGAATTTGGAAAACGCTTGGAAGAACCACACTGTATGTAGTCTTTACATCTCCATGGAACCAAGTTTGTCACTTATGACGTTAAGGAACACTTTTATACTTTTCTTACGTCACGTGGCAGCTATCTTAACAGTCAAAATGCATTGACAAGTGACCTGAAAGAATAAAATGCCAAATAGATATGTTTCAATGAGAAATTGCATTGTAAGTTGTCTTTGCTGTTTTGCATTTGATAGTTTCATTTCACTGCTGAATGAGTTTTAATAGTTATATCCAAGGATCACCTGATTTTAAGCCGCACTCTGTGAATTATCATAACTGTCAAATTTAACGTCTTAAATTGTCATCTAACGTCACAACTGCCAAATTTAACTCCACAAAGCTACGAATCACAATACGCGGCGCAATTGATCAAATAGAGGCGACTATTTGACATTTTACTTAAACCGCTTGTTTTGCGGCACTGTTTAATAAGTTTTGACAGCTGTCAGGTGACTACAAGCCTGTCATTAAACGTCAAAGTTAGTTCAGTCAATTCAGTGGTTTACGTTTTTCCAACCAAACGAATTAAAAGCTTCTTAAACCTCTTCATCCGGGTAGAAAGTAAAAGCAGGTAATTTTCATCTTTCCACCTGGTTTACATATAAGAAATAACGTTATTACATACCTGGTTAAAAATAAAATAGTTTTTTCGTAATCAAGATTGTTGCCATCAAACTTTTCTTTCGGCCGAAAAAATTGCATTTCACGTCCTAGCTATACAAATAACTATTGTAATGAAAGGTTCATTATCAGTAGTAATTATTACAACTCATTAATGCGTATATTATGATTGAAGAGTACAATATGGAAATCTCATATTTATTAATCGGCCGCATTGTTTAAAATAGCCTAAATTATATTTCAATATCCGATTCACTCTTTCTGTATATGCAAATTTTGGCAGCCAATTAAAAGAGAATCAATATATAAAATAAATACCGTATTCGTAATAAATGCAACGTTATTGGTTGCAGTATAAGTACATATAATTTATTTTGGGTAACTAGTTTCACGCATCCAATTATACAGGGTGTCCCACGAGGTAAAGGACAAAATTTCACTACGTGTTATTTAGGTGAATTCGAGTAAAACATGTTCTATGAACATGGGTCCGCAAATGCTTCCTTACCAAAATATGATTTTTTTAATTTAATAGTGATATTGTGTCGAAAACTACAATGGCTACCACATCATTAAAAGGGCTAGACTATGCTTACAATGGGAAAATGGACACTTTGAACAATTATTATAAACAGTTATTTTCCCAGTAGTATTAATTTTTTTTGATAAAAAATATTTTTGTGGCATTATTGTAGTTTTCAACAAAATGACACTATTAAATTTAAAAAAATCATATCTTGGTAAGGAAGCATTTTCGACTCGAATGCCTAAAGAACACGTAGTGAAATTTTGTCCCTTACATTGCGGGACACCCTGTATATCCGGTTCTAGAGTAGAAATTGGAAAATTAAATAATGATAACAAATATTTTATTAATTTTAGTACAATTTTAAATTAGTGTGTGTATAGGCAGGTAGGAATAGCCAGCTTTAGCCATAGAATTTGAAAACAATTTTTTAATAAGGTTCTTGAAATTATATTGTATTATCATATTCCTGTCTGACTGTATTATTACTGTATTTCCTATTTGTATAGAAAGTAGATTCTAAATAACGTATTATTTGCCAAGTATGCGATAATAATAACAGAGGATACATCTTTTCTCATCGTTTCATTATACAATTTCAGATAGAATCGATTGAGATACAAACCCAGAAAGATATTGGCACCCTTAAATTGAAACAATAGCGATTACGCAAAGTCTACTAATTACAGTTACCTATTACTCTTGGTCTCTATTAGTCTAAAGCTCTAATTTGACCCTCTAAACCCCTGCCAGATTAACAACTGTTATCTATCGTTATCAGGTTGGATGATCTGTAGAATCTACGGTTCGTTAGATAAAGTCATAATAAAGCAGCTTATTTAATTTTTGAAAATTGGTGAAAATGATATTTTGACAGATTAGATAAATTGTTGATAATGGATTATTAAAATAGTTTACAAAAAGTTCTTATTGGTATGGGTAATATTTCTTGTCTTTGATCACTTCTAGTGTTGGAAATATTTTTATTTTCTCTGAGCATTTTATTTCTTTAGTAATCTCTTGTTATGTAATCGACGGCCCAGACAAGTTATCCTCTAGATTATCTTCTAACTGAGGTCTATCATCTGCAAAGAGATTGGTAATATATTGTTACCAAATAGCTTTTCTCTGTGAGTTATCTTGTGTCATTTCTCTTTGTTCGTTTTGTATGTTAAAGAAAGTGTGTTTCTTATATACTCCAGCTGCTTCTTTTATTTTCGTGTGTAAGTTATACTCATCGTGCTGTTCTTGCAACCATTTATTTGGTGCCGTTCTTATTGTTCTTCTTATAGTATTTTCCATGGTCACATATCTGGTATTTTGTTCTTTCTTCAAACATTGTTAGTATTTCGTCATCGATTTTTCTTTTTAATATTTTGCTTGTATCCTATCTCCGTTTCTACCGTATTTATCATCTATTGCTCAGCCATTCCGTGTTGTCAAGATTCATCTCCTCAATTGGTAGTGATTTTCACTATTTTAATAATTTCAGTCGCTCACAGAGATTACATAGATATTTTAACGATCAATCTTTTCGATATATTGTCAATATACCTATTTTATTCTCAGCTGAACAAGTTGCAAATTTAACAGCATAAGCTAGTACTGTATCGTTTAAACGTGACAATATATCCACATTCTAAACATACACAACGACATTAAAAGACGTTAATTAAATTAACCCCGCATCCAATATAATATCCGAAACCTTGTTAAACTGCCGCGTCGGTTTGAAACAGTGTTTACGTTGAGGGCCCATATAGGAAATATGCACGAAACTCTATGTTTAGTAATTACTGCTATGTATCCTAAATATTCCGTCGGTGCGTTCAAGTGAACAAAGGGAAAGAGAGATGAATTGACTTGTTTCAGGAAGCCGAAGAAAATTAATTGGGTCTTGTGGTTCCTGTGCTGCACGGTATGCTTGGTGTGTCTGCCAAAACCCTTTTGATTACTCCACGACAGTTTCTTAAGTGGTAAGCTTTTCTATTGTGCTATTAGTGAAAATAGTTAGTGTTATATAATAATTAATTATATAATAATTAATGTTAGTATCTAAAGCACAAGTTAAATGGAAGTTCATCCATAATATTGCAATTTGTAATATAGGCAAGTACCTATTGAGGCAATAGTGCACCTATTGCCTCTTGAGCTCTAGGTTATATGTTTAGATTGCCACCTGATTATTGTTTTATGCTTGAACGGTTCCACACTATCGATAAGAAAAAAATGCTAATAAATAATTATTTTTGTAATAAAATAATGGATGAACACATTTACGGTGGACTTTGATCTCCAAATAAAAACGTTAATTAAAGTGGCATATTAGAAATACCGTGCAATTAATTATTTGTGCTTCGGAATAAATGAACAGTGAATTTACTGCAATACTAGTAGAGTGGTGTTAGCTAATCCTGATAATTAATCAGACTTTGCATATTATGTTGACTGTTAGTGTGGATTGGAATTTTGATTATTTATTTAAAGAAGGTAATTAATTACAGCCATGCAGTTTATAAAGCTATCAGCAAACAGTCCAGCAAACCAGGTATAGTAGATTAAACAAATAAAATTAGTATAAGCAAGTATGGAAAAATGTTGATTTTTAGTGATTTTTAGTAAATTTATGTTCTTTTAAGCGTAATTGTCCTTTTGTTTGTAAAAGATAATTATCTCGGAAGCAAATTATCGGGTCTAGTAGAAGATCTAGTCGATCTATGGTTCATTAGAATTAGCGTAACAAAGGATGTATCAAAAGTGATATTTTAGTTAGTAAAAGAACACTTAGAAGATGTTTTATGGTAAATAATGAATAAAAGTTTTGAATTTTTGTCGAACACACGTATATTTCAATGTTTTTCAAGGAACAACCAAATATACATACACTAAAAAATGTGTATTGATGACACTCTTCTTCTTGTTTCCGAACTAAATCTGAAATGGTTTGTTTTTGCACTTTGTTGATATCGTTACATTCTAATCTTTCATTGTATTTGTGTTATTTTCAAGATGCCGCACTAAACTTTCCTAAAGAAATTAAAAATTAAATTTACTTGCTTGATACTTTCCTACGGGTGCTGCTGAAGATTTGCTTCCAAAGTACTTTTGTCATTTTGATGCAAAACGTAATCAATTGTTTCACACAGCCACGTTCCTAGATCTTTAAATTTATTTACTCGCTCTATTGGTTGATTCTCATATGTTGTCGCTTTCAAGTAATTATCATGAATTTAGTCTTCTTGGTGTTGATATTGAGGCCCATGTTCTTACTGCATTCCCCGGCAGTCCCAAGCATATCCCGCAAATCCTCCATGTTATCTGCAATTAGAACTGTGTCGTCCGCATAACAAATATTGTTGACCCATACACCATTCACCTTAACGCCTACGTTGCGTTCTTCTAGGGCTTCCTTAAAGATGGCTTCGGAATATAAATAGAAGAGAAGTGGGGAGAGAACACACCCTTGTCTGAGATCTGTGAGATCGTTACCAACTCTGACTTCAGCCATTTGGTTCCAGTATAGGCTTTGAATGCAGCGGATGTCCAATCTATTTAGGATTTGGATCAGTTTATGATGTTGGACTCTGTCGAACGCCTTTTCATAATGGATGAAACACAGCATTATGTCGTTTCTCTGATCGTTGCAGTTCTGAATCAGTACTTGAGTCGCAACTAATGCTTCTCTTGTGCCTAAACCTCGTCTGAATCCAAATTGTGTGTTATAGATTCGATTAAATATCGTCTGAAGAACTGTGATGCCTCTGTCGTCCAATAGTTTGAGCAACTCTACAGGTATGCGGTCTGGGCCAATCGTCTTTCTATCTTTGGTAAGTATTGATCGCTCTTATAATCTCCTCTTTTGTGATGGGAGGTCCCGAGAGGTCTTTGTCGTCTACATTTTCAACAGCAGGTCTTTCATCGGCGCTGGTTTGATTAGCGTCCTATAAAGCTGACACTTTGTTTCTCCCGATATAACTTGCGATTTTAGCTGAGGCTTTGGTGCGAAGTAGCATTCGTTTGGCGGATACAAACACCGAGAATTCTGTAGAACACTTTATATGCAGCGTTTAGCAATGTTATTCCCTTGTAATTAGAGCACTCAAACCTATCCCCTTTCTGCAGAGCCCAGAGTGGAGTAATATGCATTGTGCAAATTACTGTGGATGTTTTCCCCATTTTTTAATTAGTTCTGCTCGTATATGGTGATTTGTTGTTTGCCAAGCTTTGTATAGCTTGTTCCACCTCTGTTCTTGTGGGTGACTCCTGTTCTTCATTATTTTCCGTTACGTACTCTTCACTTGCGTTTTCTCGGTCTATCGTTTCCTGACTTTTGATCAGGAGTTGACTGAAGTACTCTACCAATCTTTCTAATACACCTCTTTTTGTAGATATCAGTTCTTCCTGCTTATTCTTACATTAAGTTGTCCGGTTGAAGCAGCTTCTATTGACATTAATCTTTCTGTAAAATATTCTATTCTCCTGTTCTAAGTTCAGTGGTTCTGTTTCTCCCAGTTCCCAATTCATTGGATATTAAAACTAGGCTAAAAATTATATTCGACAGAATCAGCGGTTATCAGTGACATATTCAACCAAAATTCTGAAAACTAAAAATTTGTTATCAAGAAGTATGAACACCATGTTAACATAATTCTAAAACGCCAACCCTAACTTTCCTAATACAGTCACTAATTAGGATCCATCGGTTTGTAGCCACAATTGACGTTTACATTAGTGAGAGTTATCGAACGATCTACACCGGTTCTATTCAACGGGAATTTATCACGCACATTCACTGATAAACTGTTTGCTGTATGCGTTTTGCATGGCGTTGAGCCCTAATTTACAATAATATTCCTTTACTATTTGAGTAATGCGTTTGTCGCTCAATTGCAATCGTTCCAAACAGTTTTTTCGTACGTTGCCACTTTTATTATCGCGCCAACGTAAAATTCGAGCGATCGCAATTATTGAAATTGACACAGCAAAGCCGAAATTTGTTTCTTAAGAGAAAGTCTAGACTCTCAATTTTCTCCATCGTTTAATGTGATTTATTTAACGCCCTTCTAAACTGATTACCTAGTTTTGCAATCTCGCCCGGAAAATATTTCACCGCTCGATGCCGCCAAATTCAGTTAACGTAGATTGTATTTGCAGACTTATACAGGATGTCTTCAAATAGGAAGAGTTAGATCTTGGTATATAAATAGTTTTTTACGAAACCAAGAAGAACAATTTGTTTTTTTCACTAGGAAGCTGAATAAATTAAACCTTTCCTGCCTGTACCAATCGCAGAGCATATTATAAAAGCGGACACATCAGAGATTCTGCAACGAGCACAACCTCCAAAAGGTCTAAAAACACAAGGATGAAGAGAAAAAAGAAGTAACTGTTTATAAGTAAAACATTCACAGAGGCACAACTTACTACTACTACAAGTAATTGTTTCCAGAAAATTGTTCAAATTTGAAGCAGCATTTCAGTCAGTTCGGATGGTATCCTATTATCAATTGCAATAATCTTATAGTTATCCTAAACCTAGTTTATTTTACCTTTAGTACTTTGGTTCTCAGTATGGTTCTCAATACCTTTCAAATTGACCAATTCAGAGAGAGAGACCTTTCTGAGCTATTTGACCTTGGTCCAATTGGGAATTTGTGGTTACTCACAGATATTTGTACAATTTGTCAATTCTCTACAACTGCTGATCTTCCAGCGTAAGTTCTATGTTGTCAATTATAGTTTTTGAGATTACCATGTATTTGGTTTAACTTATGTTCATTATTTTTTCCTTCTCCTATTAATGCAATTTTAGGAAAAGCAACATTAGGGCTGTATCGTCTGCAAAACTTATGTTATTTAGGTTAGTCGCTCCAATTCTCACATCTTGCGTTCTTCCCGATAGTGCTTTCTGAAATATTAGCTGTGAATACATTTTGAATAATTGTGGTGACGTGTGTGATTGTTGTAGTTTATGTATTTTAGTGGTTGGATAAGCTTACCGTGTTGAATTTGGTCGAAAGCTTTTTGTTAACATAATTTTCACGATTTTCATTAGTTTGGCTGGAAATTCGTATGGCCCTGGAGCTCTACCCCTTTTAGAGTCTCTAATTTCGCGATCCACATCAGATTTCAGAATTTGTAGATTATTATCACCGCTGTCATCAGTTGGTGCTATTTCGTTAATTTCTTCTCTATTATCTGCAAATAAATATTTTATGTATGCTTATCATGTTGATCTGTTGTCTTCATTTGATAACTGAAGTTCTCCATTTGCTCTTTCAGTTTCTTGGGTAGATTTCCCTTGTTATGTTATACAAATATTCTTAATATTTGACAACATTGTTTCTGTTTGTGAGGGCAACAGAAACAATAAGCAAACAGACAAAGCTCGAAATGGTTTTAATAAGGATTTTGTCATCATCAGCTAATTACTAGTCGACGTAAGACATTTTGGTTAGAATTTATGTGTTTATACAGGACGTAAAGTTTTTTGACCTAAAAATTGGTTATTAGTTATAATTTAAGTAAAATTTTTACACAAATATTTAAACAGCATTTAAGTTGTTGAAAATACCAGGAATTAAGAATTCTATGAGTACTCACAACGCTACGTAGGATTTTTTGTTTTTGTTTTACACACTACAAACTTCAAAAAACATAAGTAACACAAGAAAAACGTTTTATTTCACCCTATTACTTTAAAAACTAGGATTATGACTTTATTTCAGCACAAACACAATGCAAACGTATGATGAATGACTCTAAGTGAGAATCGGCCATATTGTTGACGACATCTCACATGTGAGAATCTATGGAAATAAGACCAATAGTGACTTTTGTTTTTCTTTCCAAAAATGTATTTAGAACTGTTTCAAAATTTAGAAATGGAACAAGGTTTTGGAAGCAAATTCAAATAGTCTGCCCGCTGTGGATTCGAAATTTGCTTTGCATTATTTTGCTTTACTTGTTGTTTACATAGGACAATCCAATTTCATACTGCATTTTGCGACTAAAACAATAAACTACGACACAAAAGAAGGGCTTTGTCAATAAAAGCTCACGTCAATTACAAGTAATAACTATTTTTCTGATCAAAAAGCTCTGAAAAACAGGAAACAAACGGCCATTCTAAACTAATTTTGTCCTACCTCTACTATAAAAACAGCAGGTAATGACAGTTTGTTAAAGTCCCCAATTTTCTTTCTTGAAATGGTATGAAATTATCAAGAACTTACGCTGTCAAAACCTTGGTTTCTGAATTATTACTTTGATCAAAAATAGTAAAAACACGTCGATTATAATTTAACATAAACTGTTCAAAACCACAAAAAAATGGTGTTTATTTCTAAATATATTTATATAAAAGTTACTTCGTCTGGAAATAAAAAACATGAGACAAATAACGAAATAACACCCCCCACCGATGTGGAAAATCAATTATTTTCATTGTCCCATTGGTTTTTAAAATATTCAGCATTGAAATTACCCTGGAAAGTTCAACGTTCCATTTTAATTGGCCAGCAGTTTATTTGTTTACTTACCCTCGCTCCCCCTGAAACTGATTTAAAACCCAATGATGTTTAACAATGGAAGCTTTTATTTCTTTTATCAAGCAAAATCGTTTATTGTACAAGAAAACTGGTAATATTTGCACGTCACATTTGCTCAATAACTTAATTGTTGTCTCTTTTTCTTCTAATTAGCGCAGATGATCTAATCAATATAAATTACTACTGCTAACACATCTAAAAGCACACTTGTCAAACACTTGGTCTAAAACGAATCAAAATTTATCCTAATCAGAGCAGCACATCTATAAATTACTCCTTGTTTTCCTTAAATCACAAAAGCTGAATTATTTTTGTAACACAAGCATTTAATACCTTATGACCACTTTCCATTCTTTCCTTTTGTTTAAAACTCACTAAAAATACTAATATATTGCTAGTTACACATGTCTTTTGAATATGTAACTTCACTTGAAGCTATAATTATTCAATATTTCCTCAGAGAACACTTTTTGCTAGTTGTTATTAGAAAGTTGCACGTTATCACTGACCTTCTTGCCCCACTTAGAACAAAGCACATCTACGTCGATTACTGCTGTTTATTAGTTTCCTTAACTTTCTAAACTAATGTTACCCTATTTCTGTCTTCCGGAAAGTTTCAGTTGTCTCTGACACTAGCATATAATTAAAGCGATAAAGGTCGAGAAGCTCCAACATTTCTAATCGCTACAATTTGACGTCCAGAGGAAAATGTTTATGAAAAGTTTATTAAGATGGTTTTTTTATTTCAAAGCAAGCTTCCTGAAATGAAAGGAAATCGATTTTAATTTTGCCAGAGGCAAAAAACGTATATTTTTGTGACCTAATCCCTGTCAGCCGTCCTGCAAAGTGCGATGTTCCTTTAATGATTCAGAGGATCAACTTTTTTAAAAAAAATTGCCCTGCTACGCTATAACGGTAACGGGAAATCAATTTATCAAATAATTCAGATTGTATTTTCTCTCAGGCACGTCTATAGATTGCCGAAGTTACAAATTTATGGATTTTGCAGGTAATTTGATTAGAAATACCAGTTTTTTATTTCAAAAAATATTATTAAAATTAAATGAAACAAGTAATTGCCAAGATAAAATTTAAAAAGAAAAATGCAAAGTACGTGCTGTAAATAAGGAACAAGCCTTATATTTCGCTTGACATACTCACTCGACCCGAAACCGTAATTAATACAAGTCAAGTTTTATAACGTCCCAGTGCGCGAAAGACGTGAAGTATAATGACCCAAAGACCTGGGTTATTCGTCTTGGTTGTGTCAGGACATGAAATATGGGCGGCCCTGTCAAAATAAGTCCATTACTGCTTCAGGCCCTGCGGAGTGAACGTTTACGCTCACCTTTTTTTACGGTTAGATAATTAAAAGCCTTAGATATCACACATTAGTTCTCTATTGCTCAAGAAAGGTTTGTTCGATCAAATTTATGGTTTTACATCATTTACTGTACAATATTTACTGATTTGTAATGGTTTGCGAAACCCGCAGAGACCTAAACGAATATAGAAACAATCCAACGAACGATCGAGGAGCCAAAGCGAAAACAAACACCAACAATAGCAAAACACAGGCAAGACAAACAGGGGGAAAGATTTTAAGAATAATAAACGTAGGCTCAGAAGTTATGCGAGACATAACAACAAAAGAGGTGAGAAATTCTCTCAAAGAAATGAAAGGAGGTCAATCCCCTGAAGAAGACCAGATAGTGAGTGCTGTTGTCTCGAAGAGGGCATGGTTTCCAAGAGATGGAATAATGGTTCCAATACTTATCCACAAGAAAGGTGATATAACTAACTTAGATAATTAAAGACCACTAAGCATAATTTTCTCTTCACTAAAATAATCACAAAACGCCTAGAAAACAAACTTGAAGCATACCATCATACCAACTACGGTTTTCGAAAATGCTATGAACAAACGAACACCTACAAACAATAAAGACCCTAATCCCGGAGACATATACAAGAATGCCAGGAAAAGCGTCAAACTTCACTCACTAACTAAAAAATACAGAATGAAAAGAGAAATAGACAACTATATCATCCAAACTCTTCACTGCGGTGCTGGAACACGCCAACAAAAAACAGAACAAACGTTGCCGATATGATCAAACTTATAACAAAGTCTAAGTGGAAATGGATGGGCTGGATACGCACTAAAGACAACGTTGGCCAAAACCAATTCCGGAGACCGAGAAAAAAACAGGAGAAGCAGAAGAAGACCTCCCACCAGATGGGCGGACGACGGTAAAAATGTGGCGGAATATTAACCTCGTGCAAGACCGAAAACAGTGAAAACACCTGGAGGAGGTCTATGTTCAGCAGTTGACGAGAAATGGCTGAAGATGATGATGACGATGATGAAGACACTGAAAGAATTAGCAAAAGAAATCTAAGCTACGTAATATGAATTCTAAAAAATCTTCAGGTTATGATTTCTTCATAATGTATTTGAATTCTTCAGTTCATCAAATTCAGACACGCCTAGTGAGCTTGGTACTAAATATTTTAGAGAAATGTCTTACAACTGTGACGCAACATCACTAGTGCAGAGTGTCCTCTTCTTTTTCTTCTTCTTATTTCAAGACAATGTCGTGTGTGTGTGTTTTTTTAAAGCCTAAGTTATGACTGCAATGTCTAGCTTTACTGAAAGCCTACGGTTGATTGGTTTCTTCTCTTTGGCAATTTTGGTCAGGCTATTATCAGCCATTTTGTCGACGTGGTGTCTCAATGCTCGTCTACTTATTCTGGACCATCTTACAATGTTTGAAATGTCACATTGGGCTCTGAAATCGCTGCTTCTCACTCTGTTCTGAGAAGATTTTGCGAAAAAAAGCGAGGAAAGTAACAACAAAAGGCACAGATAAACACGTTTTAGTTAAAAAAAGTTTACACGAGGTAATTACAAAACTGCTTGTGGAAATAACAGAAGTCAAGTAACATTCACAGGTCCGAGGAACTCCAATTCCTCTACACTGTCACGTGTCTGGAAGAACGCTATTCTTTTGCATTTGTGGAAATCAAATTATCGTTCCAGCTACTACTGAACAACTTTTGGTATTTATGTCCTTTACCTTGAAGGTGGACAAGATAATGAATAACCCAGTGTATAGACAGATTCTTATAAGAAATAAATCCGTTCCGAATCCGACAAATCACGAAAATAGATTGACTTATCTGGTCAGAATATATTCCGAGTGATAACTTTTCTAATCTTCCTTTAGTTATTTAAAGGCTACGAACCGGACAAGGCTTCTCCCCCAGTTTCCTTCAGTCAGTCATTACAAACTGTCCTGTTTCATTGTTACGACTTACATAACAGAGTAAGTGAATAATTCAAGAGCACAAATCTGGAACATTAACTTTCCCGGTGAAATGCGCTGAACTAACCCTGTTTATACAGTGTCGATCAAACGGGATCAGGGCAATTAACCTCTCCATACGACCGTTGAACCGTAGGCAAGGTGCAAAAGCTTCCATTCGAATGGCAAATGTCATTTCAGCCCTTTAAGCTAGCTATCACTGTAAATTGTTCGGATTTGTGCGTCATTCGCCATTTACGCTCAGCAACAAAACGCAGCTTTCGGTTTTAAGCCCGTGTAATATTAAAGACACTCAGTTTGCAAAGTGCTTTCGGAACAATTGCAGTTTTTAATCAATAGAGCTCAAAAATAACTGGAAATTTCCACTCAATGCCGACCATTGTGCAACTGCCACTTCATTAACTTCGTTTCAACGGTTGCCGTCTCATTAAGCCTTGCGCCTGCAGCTCGTTATTAAACGTGTTATTTAAAGGGGCAGTGGCTTATTCAGCTCTTTATTTTGACGGCTAATTGAACTTGGCTACTGTAATAGATTATTAACACCCCCAGAAAATATTTAGCAAAGCATGAATAGGAGAATTTATAACTTCCGTCCGACGCTCTGTATTTCGAGCTTAATACTGAAATTAACTACATCTGGCAAAATATTAATAAGGCTTTTGGATTTCTGCAATTAAATATCATTACAGTTAAAAAAATTCTAAATCGCGAGTCCCTTGCTATGCCCTCTGATGTTCTGCCGGGCACGGCTGCCACCGATTTCTGCTGCAGGACGCTCGTACTCAAAAGGGACTGGAGCCGGGGAACTGAAGTGGACTGGGCAGAACGGGCTGATGATCTACTCCGAGCAGATATCTGCTGGTTTACGGACGGCTCAAAGTCCTCAAAAGGGACTGGAGCCGACGAACTAGCTAAGCTGGGTTTGGAGGCGGCCTACATCGGCACTCGGTAGGGCGCACAGTGAAGCAAATAAAATCATCACGGAGTGGTGTTATCAGGAACACTCCGACCTATGGCTGAGAACTACAGGGTTGGCTCACTCCAAGGAGTTTATTAGGGGGCCCTCTAAGAACAGGACCAACAATCTCCTGCAACTCAGCAGACCACACCTGAGGGCAGTGACGGCGCTGTACACCGGTCACTGTCAGCTGAGGGCTCACATGCACCGGATAGGCCTGGCGGAAGACGCCGAATGCCGCTGGTGTATGGAAGATGACGAGTCGGTCGCACACCTACTGTGCCGCTGTCCGGCTCTGGCCAACTCCAGGTCTTCCATATTTGAAGGGGCGGATGTACGCCGAGGTGACCTGGACAACCTCTCATCCAGAGCAGTTATTCGGTTCCTCAGTGAGTCGAGTATTCTGGATAAGCTTTAACTTATGTGTGAGCCACAATAGACCTGCGGTCGCGGTAGAGGGCAAAATATGCCCACTCACGGTACATAACTAATAACTAACTAACTAGTAAATCATAAGGCTTTTTGTCAAAACAAAGTTAATTGTAACGAATTAAGTACTGTAATTGCCGCAAACATTATTAGTTTCTAACAGAATGCCGTTTAGTTGGTAGGTGTAGGATAAAATATTGTTTGTTGAAAGTGCTGATTTTGTTAATATTTCCTGAAATGTTAATGACAGTATCATTATCTAACGTGAAAGACAATAGAACATCTTCATCAATTCTTCAACATCTTCATCAAATAAACGAAAGACAGCGTGGTCGATCTTTAAAAATGAATCTAGGTCAAATGGTGGGGGCGCTCATATCTCACTTAAGTACAGTGATGATGCCACATTTCTGATGATCTTAATCGAGTAGTAGACTGTTTTCCTAACAAATTTAGTGCTCTATCTAAATTAAGATCTTCCAACTAAGAGCACTATATCGTCCGCAAAACGTAAGATGACTCAGATGTTTACCGTCGATTTTAAAATCTTTCTCAATTTAGTTTAGAGTTTTAAAGACCTAGATCTAGATCTAGTGCAAGTGTGAACAGCTTTTCGGAGATGGTGTCCCCTTGTCTTACTCCTTTTTTATTTGGATTTTGTTAGTTTCTATTTCATCCCTGATTTTAACGGAGATTTATCGTATATGTGTTTGATGAGATGTTTGTAGCAAGAGTCAATTCTGGCATTTTTATTGCCTTAAAAATAGCCCACAGTAGAACGCTTTATTATCAACAAGGCTGAAATAATGTCTAAAATATCTGTAAGGATCTTCGAAGGTTAAAGCATAAAGTCCAACATTTTACAAATTATTTGTTTCTGGTTCTCTAAAATTTTGCTATAACAAAAGTTGCTTACTCGAACACTATTAGTTTTTGACTATAATATTATCATGTTGTTCTAACTTCAATTTTTGGATGTATATTAATATTACCATGAGATCCATATGTAAAATATAAACCTGGTCTTGCACTAAAACAGTACAGACTCGAATTGTCGTACAAATCTCTCTGGAACGTCGTTTGAAGTTTTCGTTAACAAGAACGTTCAGCTCAAACCAACGCAACTCTCTAACCCGATATGTGTTGCACAGCTCTCCTGGGCATAAAATCTAATTCAGCACTAACTAGGTAACTTAATTTGATGGTCAGCCTTAAACCCCCGGTGGTTTACCCAAATTCGGTGGATGCCGCTATCAGTTTTTGGCAAGAGCCAACATCTTCGATACGTTTCCACGAAGTTGCTGTTCATGAAGAGATTCCGAGGAGATTCAAATTAGGTATATTCCGGTTTTGTGTGACTCCAGAGATGCGAACTGATTAAACAAGAAAGAACTTCTATTAACCCTGTAGAAAAGAAAAGAGAAGTCGCAGCTAAAATAAATTATGTCAGTGCAGTTCCACGTTTGCGGTTTAAACGTATTTTACTTGACAACTCCCTGGGCGTAATATGAAGGCGAGGGCTTTTCATGTCCGCAGCAATATCTTTGGAATTTGCAGATATGCAGTTTGGCGGCGCTGAATATTAAAGTTCGTCCAGGTTAAGGGAGACTTGAATGAGTTGGAAATAGGTTATTCGACACGTTCTTAGCATGTCCTTAGTTCCGTGGAGCTATTGATTAAAACGTAATTTCACTTTGGAAACTCACAATGTCACTCTATTCAAAGATGTAGTAGTATTAGCTTGGCAAATGTATGTTCAAAGATTCATTGGATTTTTTTCAATTTTTGTTGTAGTAAAATTTTTATCCTAGTACAATAAGAACATTATCATACCGTACAGAATTTTTGTAAATTTCAAGTAAAATCATGATTTTTACAGAACCATGTTGTACATATGGTTGGTTCAGAATAACATTCATTATTCGGATTAACACCCCCTTTGGTCAAATCCGCTCGAATTTTGTTGTGCACAAGCAACGGACACAATTTCTATTGATCCTTTGTGTCGACCTAATTAGCTTTTTTGATGGATCGAACAAGACTCCCACATTTGCCAAAAGCCCTAAAGGTGTTTATCATACATAGATTACATTTTCGGAGTTTATATTTTGATTTTGTTGATTAGTCCCACCCGGAAAATCCGCTGGTGTATTGTGGTGTACAAAGCGTAGGAATTAGTGGGCATTGCTTGAATTAGTAGGAAATTGTAAGCATTGCTGGGGAAGTAGTAGGCATTCCTGTGATATTAAAATAGTATTTTGAAGTTAAGTTAAATAAAAAAATTATCATAAAATAATATTTTCTATACATCCAGTATTCAAAAGTGCAAATTAAGCTTCAATGCCTTGTTTCTACAGGAAAAAGCCATAACTCTGTTTTGACACAAAGTTTGTGTTTTCTTATGTTGTACTGTGTTAGGAACTTAAAAACTTAACAGTAGTTTGGTTGACTCTGTATAGCACTATTTCTGGCTAATTTTATAATGTGCATCCATTAGCATTACAAACATTTCACTAGAGGATCAAATATTTTTGTATGCTTCCAAGAGAGTTCAGATGCAGGAACCTACATAATAATAATGCCATGTTTGTTGTTATCAAAATTATGAATTTATATTAATGTAGCAACCTGTTGCGTTTAACAACTTATGACAGAATAGCATTTTTTTCTTAGATTTTTATATTAATAAGGCTTTTTAGACTCTCCAGTTGTGGTAATTTAGAAAAATAATGGGTATTGTTAGGTGTTATTAAAAATTATTAGGAATTACTGGGCATTACAAGGAATTAGTGGACATTATTGGCATATTAGGGATTAGTTAACCCCTGACCTATATGAAGAACCTTAACATCATAGTGCTGTTTTTAAGTTTTACTATTTGGATTACGTGACAGTTTTACGCATAAATTTTGTCACTGATCCGGTTCTAAATGTAATCCAAGCAGTTTTAATGATCAAAGTTACATAATGCAGTTGAATAATTTGTTAATCGTCTCAGCTGCATGTAATCCTCTAACACCAGTGTCTAACGAAGTTTATCCATATTGTGCCAGGAAATCCAGGTAGCAAATGGTCCTCGCGAACTTTCCGCTTTGAAATATGGCCATTCCAAATTTATACTTGTTCTCAGAGAAGAGAATTACAATTTACGCAGGGCCCGACCTTTTAAAATCAACTCTAAATTGCAGTTATAAGAGAATGATGGGACCCATATAACTTTAAAATTTATCTCTCTGGTTAAATTGTCCGCGATATATCTTGGTCTTGGAACATTAAAGATAAGTTTCGGCGACCTTTTTCAGCATTTGCGGCTGGATCTCAGTTGATGGCATTTTTACGTCGGCATAAAATGGTGTAACAATTGCTAATATTTTTCTAGGTTTTACTCATTTTGTGATTTTAGAAGTAGAAAACTGTAGTTGTGGGGGTACGGTCGGGGGAACTCACAACACCATTTATCATGGAACGGTATTATGTGAGAACGATAGACTAAGTGGGAAAGTGCACGCTGTTCGGAAACTTTGCCCATTCCAACTTTTCAAGTATCCATTAAGTCGGAATCGACAACGGTGTTTTCCGCATCGTTTGGTTTAAAAGCGGACATCTCTTTACATACTTTTTATTGGGGTAACACACTTTTCAGACAAAATTTGTCAAATCGTAGGGCGGAAAATCCAAACCCACAAACTTTACGATAATCCTTGAAAATTTAGTTTGTACTCTCATCCACCTTTGGGATTGGCTCCAACAAAACGAGCTTGGGTTTCTCCACTTAAACTTGCAATATATCAAATTGCCGTTAATCTGCGGCCTTTATTTAGCCGCACAACCGAGAGGCGGCAATATTTCTAAGCGTTTTCGAGCCATATTGAAAAGTGCCCACTTTAAAGCATCCAATATACGAGCTCTCAAGATTTATGTAATATGGTGCCGCGTATTTTACAGTGGACAGTCAACAGCGATGCTTCAGTTAAGTATTATTGACGTTTTAGACGCTATGAAAAGGTTGTGGGTTAAACCTGCTCGAGTGGGATTATTAGGAAGAGAGTTTTATATAAATGGGTTTGATGTGAAACCCGTGTCACACAACTGCTTGGTTGCTGTATTACTTGAAAAGTTTACATTTCAGTATAGAATTTTGGTGACTTAATCACAGTTTAAAACGTATTAAAAACAGTTAATTAGTAGTAGCGATAGCTTAAAGTAATTTTCTGCATTACATTCAGATCAACGTTGTTAAAGCCAAAACTTTAACTCAGTCATTTTGCTAACTTTCAAATTGCCCTGAAACAGTAAAACGTCAAATAGTCTTTCTCTTTGATGAATCACGCCGCAAATTATTATTCGTAAGTCTGTGATGGTAAATTTGACAGTTGCGACGTTAAATGACAGTTCGGGCAGTCAAAATTTGACAGTTATGACACATAATGACACTTCACAGCGTGGCTTATACTCAGGTAATAACTATACAAACTCATCCAGTAGTGACATAAAACTAAGTCAAATGCAAACCTTGTTGAAAATGGTTTTGTAAGGTTATGTGACACTTCAATATGTTTCTTACGCGTCACCTGACAGCTGTCAACTGTCAAAACTCATTCGGCGCTAACATAAAATTGGACTATTCAGATTAGGTGCATTTCACTAATAAATCATATTGCAAGTTGTATTTATGGCTCCATAGACTTAAATTTAACATTCGTGACTTTAGTAGTAACAATCTGAAATGCTTTTTTACGTCACCTGAAAGCTGTAATTTGTCAAAACTCATTAAGCGTTAACTTGCAACTGGAACATGCAGAATAGTTGTATTTCATTGACAAATCATATTGTAAGTTGTATTTATAGCTCCATAGAGTTAAATTTAACAGTTGTGGCATTAACAGACACTTTTATATGTGTTTTACCTCACCTGATCCTGTCAAAAATCACGCAGCTGTGACGCGAAATAACGAATTAAAATTAGTTCTACCGCTTGGATAAATCACACTACACATTATGTTTGTAGTTCTATGAAGCAAAATTTGACAGTTGTGACGTCAAGTGACGTAAGTATCAAAACGTCAGAACTGACAAATTTGGTTCTATGGATCTGTAAACACAACTTATATTGCATTTCCTCAAAGAAATACATCTATTTGGCATTGTATACTTTCAGGTCACTGGTGAGTAGGTTTCAACATTTATGACAGCCGTCACTGGACTCAAGCAACGTACTAAAATGTTCTTTAACTTCCCAACTGTCAAATTTGATATATTATATTAAGGCAGGAATAATGTGGAGTGAGCAGAGCGTTTTTGACGTCACGATGACGTAATTTGGCAAAACCATAATTCAACCAATTGTCAAATTACGTCATTGTGTCATCAAAAACGCTCCGCTCGCTCCATAGAGCGTGAAAACGAATGTGGCTCATAACTTATATTGACAGTTACCAGTTTAACAGGCTATAGTTATTTTTAAAGTTTTAGGCTGGTTCAATATACCCATTTTCTAGCAATTGAATTGTTTTAGATGTAAGAAGTGGAACTGATTTACAGTGTACAATTACATTTAATACACACAAGTATATGGATCTACGTAAAATAGATCATATCTATCAGAGGCATTATTCAGATTAATAGTAAAATGTCCAAACTGTTCAAATGAATGTGCAAATTTCCTAACGGTAGGGTTGAACATATTGAAAGAAATTCAATTATTACCAGCGGTCTCAACTTTCCTCATAACCTTCCTATGCCGGGAATTCTGATCCGTCCAATAAGTCCCCCACTTTGCCGCTTATCGATTCTAATACGAGTGTCGGTGTGGAAAGGAGTTAATAAAAATTCCACATTTGAATAAGTTTTAGAGTTATTCACCCGCTTGAATAGTCGTTCGCGCCCAATGATATTGGCGATTACTGTTTAGTCGAGTCGCTGCGGAGTTGTCAAAACTTAGCGTTAAGTTTAATAAAAATGCTAATATAAATGGAAGCTGCACAAAGAAAATTAAAAAGCCGTCTCTTAAGTTCTCAAATTCCACTCCAGAGTGCTCTTTGTTAATGTAGCTTTTCCGTCTTACTCGTACTTAAACTTGGCCGATACAAAGTAGTATAGCAACATGGCTTGGTTTGTCGGTTACAAATGGTTTTGCTAATGAGAAATTCCTACAAGCACATAAAGAGAAGGAAACTATCCAATGGTTCTTCATTAGTGGTAAGTATTTAGTATAAAAAAAATAAAATAAAATTGTAATTTTAACTTTGTTCTGTACGGTTCGTTAGCGGAAATTTTATTCATAAGTCAAATTCTTGTTGTCGTATCTTGTGGGCAAAGGGCTGCCCTTAAAAAACACTGGTCACCTGACAATACTGCTCTTTTTACAACCAGTCTTATTTTCTCTGTTGTTCTTCTATCACTCCATCATTCATTTTTCTTTTATTCGTTTCCTTCTTTTCACAGAACCTTGTCTCAACCCCTTGTTCCACTTCTTGTCAAACCGCTCTTATTCCTTTACTCTTTCTGTAAAGGAATAAGAGCGGCAACAAATGTCATATCCTGTACACTAACCATCAATCCTCCCATCTTCTCCTACTATCAGAGGTCTGGGTATAGGTACAGGTCTTCACACGTCATCCCCTTTCCAAAATTCTCTGTACTCTCTCCCATATTGCGAGAATCTCGGTCTTCAGACTGTTCCTTTTAGTATTATCGTACACGGTTCATCTCTATTAACCTTCTAATACTAATTCCATTGCCGTTCTTCAATCTCGGGAGCACGCATCCGTCCATAAATGTTTCCATTCATATCACCCATCTGGAGCATCATCCACAGCTTCCAGTCTGTGTGTCTCTCTCTATTTCTCTTTCCTAAATCTGGCATCCCCGGCGGCCACCAAGTGCGACAGAGCTGTGCCAATAATCAACCTGAGGGTCTTCGTAGCCACGGTCCTGTAGCAAGAATCCGCATCCAACAGAAACTTGGTCTCTGCTTTCCTTGAAGCATTTTCATCCTTGTCACACTCTATGTTTCTCTACCATACAACTGTGCTGGTTTAACTACTCTTTCCAATAATCTATCTGTCCTTTGATTCTACACACATCCGTCATTCACCAATTGCACAAACATACATCTCTCTTCAGTTTTGGGTCTTATCACAAAGAAGATCCAAATTATCACAGACAGCCGAGCTGCATTAAATGCACTGGAAACTGTTGAAATATGTTCTGAAACGTTTAAAAATTTATGGACAACTTGGCAAGTATCTACGATTCTCTTTTTCTCATGAGAGTCTCTCGTACTCCGGAATATTGCCTTCTATCTCATTTCCCCATCCACCCACTTAGATACAAATGTGTGTGGTCCATGTTGCAGTTATTACAGAAATCTGTTACTGAACACCCTGTAGATAAGTTTGTTTGTATATATCTCAATTTCGTGATCAACTTCAATTAGATTAAAATCAAGTTTTATTAAATCTGAGACTGTAAATAAATACGTGTTATTAAATTTCTCATCCAATTCATATTGAATTAGTATTAATTAATCCAGAGTTGTTTGCTCGCAAATGTAATTAAGGGCTCATCCAACAGATTGATGGGTCTCTCAATAAATCGTCAATTATAACGCGAAAGATTAGTTGGCCCTCTGAAATTCAATTACATTTAGCACGTACAAGAAATCTAAGTCTATTAAAGTGCTGCACAGGCAGGTTGCATGTTACTTCAGCAATACTAAATTATAATTACTTTACCCATGTGTTGTGTGCATCCTAATAATAAGCACCTCGTTACGTGTGGAGAACTGTCTCTAAAGTTAGCGGAGAACTTTGCAACTCTACGTATACATATATGCAACTGTAAAGTCGACAAGTTTGTTTGGCTGTGAAAATGCAGCTTTCGCTTTGAGAGACGACGCCCTTTCAAGTAGAAAAATGTAGGGAAACTGGAACGTAATCGGGTAAAGATAAAGGTTGTTCGCCTAACGAGGCACGATACACCTTTAAAAGATTGAACCGGGTTGCAAAATAAAAGTTGTAGCACAACGTCACTTAGTTAGGAACTCCGGTAAGTGCTTCGTAAATTTTTCAATCCACTATCTCAGACGGCTTTTCGGAAAACTGCGCCGTTTACGTCATTTTTATTGTTATTTCCTGCACTGAATTTAAAGGAAGCTTGCAGTCTTTTCTTATTTTCCAATTCCTTAAACAGATTTACTTTCCTAACGAACTTAAAAGAAAAACCATCGAAGTAGGAATTAATTACTTTATCAGCATTTTAAGTTGACATAATAAACAAAAATCCAATTAGTAGAGCTCTGCTGTTCAGCACCATTTATAAAATTATATAGGATAATTGGTTGTAAATTTACCTTTTATTATCAATTTACGCACCTATTTGACACTTTGATCGATGGTTTTTCTACAAACATTTAATAACAACATATTTTTTGCTTCCAAATTTTCTGATATCTGAAAACTGTCATGACAAGCAAAGATAACGATATCCAGAACACTTCACGCAGAAGGAAGTGCAGAAAAGGTTTCTTTAAATCTAGTTCTCAAAAAATGAAAATTTATGTTTGTAAAGCAATACAATCTCTTTTTGTGACGTGGTGCATGAAAGAAAATAATTAGCAGACGATACATACGATATATGCAGATGATACGGTTCTCGTAGCAGAAAATGAGGAAAACCTCCAGTGAAAGCTATTGGAGCTTAACCAGGCCGCAAAGAAATATAACATGAGCATCTGGATAGCGAAAACCAAATCTATGACCATAAGCAACGAACCGATATATTGCAAGTTGCCACTAAACGACCAACCAATCAATCAAGTGATGAGCTTTGAATATCTAAGAATAATACCATGACGAGGTACATAAGTACATATAACGAGCTGAAAACACAAGCAACCGGACATAGTCCTACCAATAATAATAATAAGAAAAGGTATGTACAGTATGGATGAAGTATGATTCTGTCAAATGTCAGTAGGATCTTGAGTCTTGACAGTTTAGCAAAGACTTCAAAATATACCAGATTTTCATTCAGTCATAAATGGTCTGTCACCTTTATTCCCATTTGACATTTGACTTTATGGTAAGCAACAATTTAATGAAGGTTTCTCTGTTTTACTTATCTATCAAGAGTGTAGATTTAAGTTTAGTTTAGCAAATTGTTTGTAGAAAACCATAGCAAATTGTTTTGTCTGGTGTCCCAACTGAAGCCATGAGTAATGACTTATTACACACAGTCGTAGAAATTTTTTTTTTTTTCTCTTCGTCTTTTGTAATTTCTTAAGCAGATTTACTAACCTAACAAACTTTGAGAAACGACATCGAAGTAGAAATGACTTTATCAGCATTTTAAGTCACCATAATAAACTTGAAATACAGAAATCCGATTAGCAGAGTCTTGCTGCTTAAGCATGAAAGGGGCAGTCGTTGCTTCCGAATTCGCATGATTTGAATCAATTAACCAAAACCTGCGGATTAGCAATTTAAATGGCAAACTTGACAGCAGCCCGGCCTTAAAACGCAAATCCAATCTGTTTCTTGCCGATCTAAATCTGGCTTTAAACGTATTTTGTAACGAACAAGGTTTTTCAACTTTAAACCAGAAAATATTATGCTTCTTACTGGTGAGCCGCAGTCTAAAGCTCTAATCAGATTAACATCATGAAATGGGCGCATGAAATGAAAACGTCTGCATAGGGTGTAACGCGGTTATAATTGGTCACGCTATACGAGATTGCGGTTCTACCGTGGAGAAAACTGTCTGGAATTAAAAGCTTAAATAGGGGATGATGTTGTTTAAGGGTATTTATGATTTTTACCGTTTGTTTATGCTATCTGGTAATTGCACGGTAAATGGAGATGGACAGGCAAGATAGTTACTTGGGGAATAGCTGCTTATGTCCGCTTTCAACTAAATGGTTTTCATAACATAATATTCGGATTTTTTTGCAAAGGAGTACATGAATGGACTAGGTTTATTAAGATTACCGATAACGGTAAAAGCAGCACAAAGCTTCGGCAGATTAAGATCTCTGGGGTTATTCCCCAGGAGGTAAGTCGTTGTAGGTAGCTCAATTAAAAAAATATACATACGTTCGTATTTAAACTTTGTAGATTATATTAAACCCATCACTCTTATGCAACAGTTAACCAGTCTATCGCAGCCTTATTGGCTCAAAAGCAATTAGCTCTCCTAAATGTTAGTTGACTTAAGCTTGAAGCAAAGTGCCGGCTTCCGTCAATACTATACTGCACCTAAGTATGCCAAACTCCTAAATTGAAGTAGTTTGAGCTTAACGAGCTTTAGTGCGCACGGATGTGGAACAGGAATTAACAATTTTGATGATGTTATATTAATTCAAACGAAAATAAAGCTCAACTGGAAATATTTGCGGTGACAAAGGCGTTTTCTGTTTCACGTCCTTAAAAGCCAAGCGTCAAATAAGGTAGTCTCAGCTAAAAATGTGAAATATCCGGTGTAATTGAATTCCCCGATAGCGAAACTTTTCGATTTCCAATAGTGAGCTTTTATTATTATTACTCGGGATGTTTTACAGCGCAGTAAATCGGGACTTATTGTCTTTGGGATGCAAATGTTCAAAGAATTTTTCCATTTTGCTTTAGTGGAGTTTGGTGAAACAATGCCTCGTCGAGTTTGAAATATTGTCGATATTGCGTGATCTTGTCAAGCGATTTTACTTGTATCAAGTTGGTAAAAAAAAGGTCACATTCTAAACTTGATAAAAGACTGATTTGTGTTGAGGGTTTGTGATTGGGGCTCAGCTAAAAAATCAGACCTATTGGACCTAGTACAGAGGGCGGTAGCAACACCACAAATAGGGAAAAACAGTCAAAACGTTAAAAACCATTATAACTCACTTTCTAAACGTTGTAGAAAAATGAATTTTGGTGTAAGGGTTATTTAGACTGTGTCTAAGGCTCAGCTCTAAAATTCACACAAAGTTAACCTTAATCGTTATTTCTTCTGGCCTTCATATATTAACTATGTTTTCATTCCAACGAAACATCCAATTTAGTACAATTTTACGATAATTTAAGACAACTTTGAACTGAATGAACTAAATGCGATTCAGACAATATAAATTCTACTTAGCGTAGATACATAGCACAAGCAGTCCAGACAGGTAAATGCAAAACAGATGCAGATAGCCCTAATGTGTACGCTTGACCGCTGACACGAAAAAACTCCATCTGTGTCCCGCTAGTTAAACATGCAAATTACCAACTTCGCAATTAAAACTAAAACCTTCTATGATCAAACTGAGCTTATGCGACCAAAACTTAAAATTGTGCCGTAAACCGCTTCTTACATTACAGCTAATTAAAAATGTAAATGCGGCTTAACGGAGGAACTAAAGCACAAGCACACCGCGATGACAATTAAGGGTTTGCGACGGTAATTCATCCCGAATTAGGAGTTTAAAGGTGGCAGTATGTAAATTACGAACCGGTTACAATGGCGGTCCGTAAGTTATTAAATTATTTTGGTCGCTGGGACAAGTTTTGCTAATTGGAAGGCATTAACCAGCTTTGGCGAATTCTAGAGAAGGATTTTTAGTTATTGTTCACCTGACATTAATTTAGTTCGTTTCATTGTGAGGAGGATAATGGAATGTGGTCTAAAGTAAAAAAAGAACAGTTTTAATTAAAATGTTTGTCATCTCACCTGTTTGCTTCAGTGAAACAAAAAAACCACCAGTTTTGCTTTTGTGTGAAAAAATAGCAAGAAAAATACAGACCAGGACGTCAACCATCTTCAATGACATTTTACTGGAAACTATAGAGGAAAGCCACAAAATTAATTGCCAAAAGAAATCAAGTCCTCAATCACAAGCCTTGGCGGAAGACAGGAGAAAATGCAAAGCAATAAGCATCACAAATTTAGAGAAATAAAAGCAAGAGTATATATTCAAATCAATCAAATCCAAAGTACAAAAAACAGTAAACACAACTAACAAACGACCAAAGATAATTAAAGCGTCAACGTTCTAAAAAGAAAATTAAATTATGGCAAAAAAGATGGAAAAAATTCTATACAAAATTATACAATAATAAGAGTCGACAAAACTTTGAAGAGCTACAAACAGGAAACTTAGAGAACTCTGGAAAAAGTAGTTAACCAAAGATCGGAAGAAATGCCACAAATAACAACTGAAGGAAATGAAGACGGTACTGTTATAGAAGCCATAAGAATGGATGGGACAGACATAAGCCTGTTAAACCACCTCTACAAGCTATTCAACAGAGTAATAGCAAATTGATTAGAATGAAAATTGAACCTAGGAAACAGGCACTAACGACCACCTCCATTGCATAAGATGGTGATCCTGCTGTACTTTCGCAGATCATTCGATACGATCGAAATAAACAGTGTAATGAAAGCGCTGGAAGAAAGCTCTATAGACTATCGGTACTCTAATGACTGTAAGATGGCATAAAGATACAAAATGTATTAAATCTGGAAGAGGAATTAGACAAGGCGACACGTTATCTCCCAATTATTTGGACTGGGACACCAAACTAGCTGTGTTGATGGCGAAATGCTCTCCCTGCGATTTGCCAACGACATAGTTCTAATAACAGACAACTTGGAAAAGATTAGAGCCATAATTACTGCGTTAGATGACGTTTGCTATTCTTGACAAATTTGATACCAAGTGAATACCTAAAAGTCAGTGTTAACGAAATGTACTAACCCACCAATATAAAAACTTAGAATATGAAATCCAAATTGCAAGAGATAACCAAACCCTTGAACTGCATATGAAGCTTTATCAGACATCTTCAAGAGCAACGTACCAAATCACCTAAAAAAGAAGACCTTCGACCAATTCCTGCAGTCATGACTTACGGTGTCGAAACATTCTCTTTAACCCAGGTCTCTTCAACCAAACTCAGAGTAGACCAAAAAAGAATGAAAAGGTCTCTACTGGGAATGACATTCAGAGATAGAGTCAGAAATAACGAAATAACAAGAAGAACACTAAGGCGAACACTAACACGTCACAGTTGTTATCGAGCACATAACGTGCTTTAAGTGGAACTGGGCCAGAATGACTGATGGGCGGTGGACCAGAAAAATTATAGAGTTTAGACCACGAGCTGACAAAAGGAGTAAAGGCAGACCACCTACACGATGGACAGACGATGTCAGAAGAATAGCTGGCAACTAGTTACAAGAAGCTCAGAACCGATACAACTGGAATAATTTGGGGTAAGCCTATGTTCAACTTTGGATGCAGATAATGATGATGATGAAATAGACAGAAAGAAGAAGCTTGACTATGGAACTATAGCTTATGTCCAACCAGTGATTTGCAAAACCTGTTAATGAATTATCTCAATAATTTACGACCACTTTTCTTGAGTAGTTGGCCTGGACATCCACTGAGTGGTTTGACAATAAACTTCCATTGTTTTCCAAAAACAAAGGCTACCGTGCACACTGTTAATTAGATTCTAGTAAACAATTGTGGTGTAATGCTAGCAAACTGCTTGCAGAACTAACTCTCGCAACTCTTCTTCTGTAAACTCGTTTTTGAATGAATTCTTATAGAAGAAAATCAACCGGAGTCATATCGGACGAACACACTGGCCAAGATGTTTCCGAATACGTGCTAATCATCTTTCCTGGAAATCTTGCGGAGAGATAATCCCGAACGGTTCTAGAATTATGCGCAGATGCATCTTCTAAAACGATTAGTAGGAGATAACTCTCTGATGTTAAATTTCGGTGGTAAATAAACGATCCTATAATACGATCATTGTGCAGAAAGTCCCAGCCAACATATTAAAACCAAAACGGTGCTGATGGCTTAAAATTTTATTCAAACGTGTAGGTGAGTGGGAGATGGCAGGAAATAAAACTGGCCTGCACGTGGCAAACGGCCTCTTCCACCTGCGGTCAGCGACCGAACCAGCCAGCCTGCTCCGACACGAAACCCGACCAGCAGTAAGTACCATTCAACCACGTGTACCGGTACGGCACCTGTTCTGGGCCTTTACCACAATACCTGACCGTTCCTTTTGATTTTCCCAGTAGTTAGTATACCGTAGTTAGCCGTCGTTAGGACTCGTATTGACCCGACGGATTTTCCCCAGTAATTAGTACACCGTAGTTAGCCGTCGTTAGGACTCGTATTGACCCGACGGATTTTCCCAGTAGTTAGTATACCGTAGTTAGCCGTCGTTAGGACTCGTATTGACCCGACGGATTTTCCCCAGTAATTAGTACACCGTAGTTAGCCGTCGTTTGGACTCGTATTGACCCGACGGATTTTCCCAGTAATTAGTACACCGTAGTTAGCCGTCGTTTGGACTCGTATTGACCCGACGGATTTTTCCCAGTAATTAGTACACCGTAGTTAGCCGTCGTTAGGACTCGTATTGACCCGACGGATTTTCCCAGTATTTAGTACACCGTAATTAGCCGTCGTTTGGACTCGTATTGACCCGACGGATTTTCCCTGTATTTAGTATACCGTAGCTAGCACCCGAATTTCTCCTGTTTTTGACCGCCAGGACAGCTGCCGTAGACACCGTTCACGTGTACACCTTTTATTTGACCGCTTTTATTGGTACGTTTAACTGCTTTGTCACCCGCGTCCCGACTTACACGCTTTAGGTTGAAGTTGATCACTTAAAACAAAGTTACACGCTCTCTCTCATTTTTACACTTGCTGTTGCTTCCGTTTAAGACTTAAGATA
This sequence comes from Ips nitidus, assembly GCA_018691245.2. Lineage (NCBI taxonomy): Eukaryota > Metazoa > Arthropoda > Insecta > Coleoptera > Curculionidae > Ips > Ips nitidus. The sequence continues at coordinate 7,486,836 of CM042791.1, forward strand.
CCGTTAGGTTCCGATTTTTGTTTTACCGATTGGTACTGTTCGTTAACCACCGTAGGTCCGTAGTCATAATTTTAGTTAAGTGCTTCAGAGTGTTAATTTCTGTTTACTTTATTTGAAAACACGACCCGGTGAGCTTGTAAATTTACTTTTGACTTTCATTGGGCCTGTCAGCCTAACAAAACCTTAGCGCCCGCTTACCTTCTTCGACTGTCTTAAAAGTTACCCCCGGTAGACGGAGTGTTTTCCTGGTTTACGCTCCGCGGTTATTTGAAACCAGGTGGCGCCCGAGGCAATTAAAATCAGACTAGTGTCAAAAGGGGTATTTCATTCGCGCCCCAACAAAAGAGCGTCACAAATTTGGCGCCCGAGCAGGGACTACGTTTTGAGTTTTGAACTGACAGTGTTTCAATTAACCGTTTTGTTTTTTTTTCTCCTTTTCTAACATAAACGTGTAACTTTGTTGTGGTTAATAGCTTAGGATAACTGTACTAACCGAGCTTAATCCCCGCTTTGCAATTCACTAAAAAAAAATTTTGTCTTTAACCAGTCCGGCTCTTTTTTTTTACCCGCGTTTAAATATACCGTGTAGCCTGGGTTGTCATGGATACCGATCAAAAAGATAGTGTACCGTTAACCGTCACCGCCGCCACCAGTGCAGCCGCCTTCTCAGGCGGCACCGAACCGATGGACTCCAAAATTGCGTACGTTTGCCAGCTCAGGAAAGACGCGTTGATCGTTGAACTATCCAAGATTGGATTAGACACCAGTGGCACCACGGAGGTATTAAGGAAGCGCTTAATTGCCTGCTTAATGGGTGGGGAATCAACCCCGACAGTCAGAACTGCACCGTTTACTTTTCCTGCAGTAAATACCGAACCGACCGCTACCACAGTAGCGTTGCCCCCGACTACCGTAGTAGGTAAAGTTACCGAGTCTCTTACGACGACCGCCCCCATTTTCACAACACCATCGACGTGGGGTACTACACGCCCCATCCCCAGTTGTAATACCGCCGTAACGTTCACTTCAGCCCAGCTCACTCGACCGATTCTCGGTTCCCGAGTTCCCCCTCTATCGTTGACTTTGCCGGTAACTTATCCCTGGATACCGCCCATGACCACGGTCAATGAGGCGTTAACAAAGCCGCTTCCTTGTCCGCTGGAACCCACACCGACCCTGGACCGGCAAACATCCGGGTATTTGCGCGCTCAAGACTGGAAAGTCTACTTTAATGAACAGGATGATCCTGTTGCTTTCCTGGAGCAATTAATGGAGATTTGCGCCGCCAATCAAGTCCATCCAGACTTATTAGTGCCGCAATTACCTATGGTGTTGCGTGGTAATGCGCTATTGTGGTTCCGAAACAACGGCATCGTTGGGCGACGTGGCAGCAATTTGAGGCTGATTTCCGTACTTTTTACTACCCTCTGGATTACTATGATGATCTTGAGGCGCAGATAAGCCGCAGATTGCAAAAACAAGGGGAATCTGTCAGTCTGTACTTTACCGACTTACAAACTATGATCCGCCGGCATGGGAGTATTACACCCGAACAGGAGTTGCGTTGGTTGTACCGTAATATGACACCACAGTTAAGACAGATGGTGCGGCCGACCGACTTTTACGATGTGTTAACTCTGTCACAGAAAGCCCGTGAGACCGAACGCCTCTTAGAGGAGGTAAGGCAGGCAGAGGCATGTAGTTACCGCCCTCAACCTGAGTTTACTAGAGTGAATAGTAATCAGGAACCGACCATAAAGTCACGTCAAGTACCCGAGACACGGGTTACCGTACCGGGCCGCCCTCGACCAAATGAGGGGAATCGACCGACTCACAACAACCAGTCCCTCAATACAACGCACAACAGGGCACCTCGACACTCACCCCGTACTGAAAACCGTCAGGGTGCTCCCGTGGGCAGTCCTGGAGGAGTGTGTTGGCGATGTGGAGAGGCCGGGCATTTCCGTACAGAATGTACGCGTCCGTCCCGTCTGTTCTGCTCCAGATGTGGGAAACCAGGTGTACAGTCTCGGCATTGTGATTGTGCACGGCCGGAAAACTAAAAGGGCGTTGTGATATTGCGAGGAAAGCACAACCGCCCGACGTAACCGCCTCGACCCACCCTGTTTTGACCGTTACCGCCTGTCAGCCGTCCCTTGTAAATACCGTTCCGCCGTTAGACCCCGTACCGACCGTTACTCCAGTTAACTTTACCGTATCGCCTGTTCCTGTCACCTGTCATACCGTACCACCTGTTCCTGTCACCTGTCATACCGTACCACCTGTTCCTGTCACCTGTTATACCGTACCACCTGTTCCTGTCACCTGTCATACCGTACCACCTGTTCCTGTCACCTGTTATCCCGTACCCAAGTATACCACCGACAAAGTTAACTTTACCGTACCGACCGTTTCTGTGCCTAGTTGTACCGTACCGACCGTTAGTAGACATAAACGTGACGTTACTCCAGTTACTAAAGTACCTAACGTTACTACCAGTTACCCTGTACCGACTGAGACGTTGGTTAACGATTCCGGCACAAAAGACTACGTTCTTCCGACCGCAACACCAAACGTTACCGTACCGACCGTCCCCGTGCCATCTGTTGCTGATATACCAGCAGTCACCGCCCTGAATGCTTTCCTGACCACTGACAACCGACCCCACATTTCTGTCAAAATGTTTGACACAGAATTTATGGCATTAGTAGACACTGGTGCCGCCCGTTCATACGTAGGGGCCGTGGTACGACAGTTGTGTCTTAAGCACGGCTGCCCACCTCTCCGTCCAACTGTTGAGAACGCTAAAGTTGCAAACGGCAGTAAGGTGGATATTACCGAGGCTTTCAGGGTCAAACTGACTTTTGAGGGCTACCCGACTGTAACGGAGGTGTTGCACTATCTACCAGGGTTAACCGTATTTATCGTACTTGGTATGGACTTACTAGGAAAACATCCTTTCCAAGTAAATTTGCAGACAAGGGCTGTACAAATAGTAAGCCCTAGACCAGTCCGTATACCACAAAAGATTAGTCCAGTCAGCACAATTGAACCGCCTGAGCCTTTAACGCTGACCGAAACCGAAAACGCCAGATTGCAACGGTTTTTAAACGCCGAACTTCCAAAGTTTGACCGAATTAGAGGCGTAACTCCACTAACCACACATACCATTCATTTGGAGCAAATCGAGCCGATTAAGCAACGCTATCACCCTCGCAATCCTCGTATGCAGGAGATTATTAATACCGAGGTGAAGCAGATGTTGCAAGACGGTATTATTGAGCCGTCAACCAGTCCGTGGAGTTCCCCTGTAGTAATTGTCCGTAAAAAGGATGGTAAACACCGTTTCTGTATTGACTTCCAAAAAGTCAATGACGTTACCCGAAAAGATGCATACCCGTTACCATTTATTAATGCAATCTTGGACAAACTCCGCCGTGCCCGTTACATATCCAGTATTGACTTGAAACAGGGTTACTGGCAAGTAGCTCTTGATGAAGCTAGCAAACCAATTACCGCATTTACGGTGCCGGGCATGGGCTTGTTTCAATTCAAAGTCATGCCATTTGGTTTACACTCAGCTCCCGCCACGTTTCAACGATTAATGGATAGAGTCATCGGCCCCGATATGGATCCGTACTGTTTTGCGTATCTGGACGACATTATTGTTCTTGGGGAAACCTTTGAACAACATCTCGACAATCTGTCCGAGGTTTTCCGTCGTCTCCGAGCTGCGAACTTGCGTCTGAATCCCGATAAATGTCAATTTGGTCGGAAATCCCTCCGTTACCTGGGCCACCTGGTTACGTCCAGTGGTATCCGTACCGATCCAGAAAAAGTGTCAGCTATTCAGGAGCTGCCGGCTCCAACCAACGTGAGAGGCGTCCGCCGTTTTCTCGGTGTTGCATCCTGGTACCGCCGTTTTGTCAAGGATTTTTCCAAAATTGCTTCTCCTCTAAACCGACTTTTAAAGAAGGGCGTGAAGTGGTCTTGGTCAGCGGACGAGCAGCATGCATTTGAGCAGCTGAAAAAGTGCTTAACCGAAGCCCCCATTTTGGCTTGTCCAGATTTTTCCCGGCCGTTTGTACTACAAACAGACGCGTCAGATCATGGGCTAGGTGCTGCATTAATACAGCATGATTCCAATGGCGATCACATTATCGCTTATGCTAGCAGAACGTTGACAGCTACTGAACGGAAGTTTTCGGTGACCGAGAAAGAGTGCTTGGCAATAGTGTGGGGAGTCCAAAAGATGAGACCGTACCTCGAAGGCTACCGTTTTACCGTGGTGACGGATCACCAGTCCTTACGGTGGTTGCACTCGCTTAAAAGCCCATCTGGCCGATTAGCCCGTTGGAGTATTTATCTCCAACAATTTGACTTCGAAATCAAGTACCGAAAGGGGATACTGAATAAAGTCGCTGACGCTCTATCTCGGGACCCCGTGCCGTCCAACTCGGGTGGCGATCCACCCGAATCCATAGCGCTGATCGAAAATTTTGAACCGTGCTCCTGGTATAGCGCTAAGATGGCGGCGGTCGAAGCGAATCCCAAAAATTTCCCTGACTATTGTGTTAAAGGGAATCGTCTCTACCGCCATTTTTGGGATTTAAACGAAGTCACGTCTGCCGAGTCTGCCAGTTCGTGGAAACTTTGCGTCCCTAAAACCGCTAGGGCGGCCCTTCTTCGGCAAAACCACGATGAGCCGGCCGCCGGGCATTTTGGGATTGCAAAAACCACCGTCCGTATAGCTCAGCGCTATTATTGGCCGGGAATGATGCGGGATATTGCAAATTATGTCCGAAATTGTCCTTCTTGTCAGCGTTATAAAGTATCGCAACAAGCACCTCCTGGGTACATGCAACCGTCACGAAATAACCGCCCCTGGGAAACCGTCTGTACAGATTTAGTTGGCCCGTTACCCCGTTCTGCCAAAGGGAACAACTACTTGGTAGTGTTTCAAGACCGATTTACTAAGTGGGTACAATGTCGAGCAATTAGGAAAGCAACGGCTCGAGCTGTAAGCCAAGCTCTGTACGACGAAGTTATAACGAGATTTGGGTGCCCGCGAACCGTTTTGTCCGATAATGGCACGCAGTTTACCGGACAACCGTTCAAGCAATTGCTTGCGGAGCTGGGCATTGCTCACCGGCTAACACCACCGTATACGCCCCAAGCCAACCCCGTCGAGCGAGCTAATAAGACCCTCAAAACCATGATCGCCCAGTTTTGCGAAGGGGATCACCGTAAGTGGGACGTACTGCTCCCCGATTTGCTGTTTGCCGTTAACACGTCACAACATGACTCCACCGGATACACGCCGGCTTACTTGAATTTTGGTCGGGAGTTAGAGCCACCAAAAGCTTTATTCCGTTCTGTCAGACCGGAACCCGACGGCGCCGAGCCGTTAGGGGAACCCCAGCATGCCGATATTGGGGAGCACAGCAACCGGCTCAAGCAGCTCAATGATATTTATGAGCTGGTCCGTTTAAATCTGAGTCGGTCGTTCACCACTCAAAGCCGGCATTATAATTTGCGGAGAAGAGAGTGGCGGTGTCATGTGGGAGATCAGGTTTATCGGCGTGAAAACCCCCTGTCCTCAGCGGTCCGAGGTTTTGCCTCAAAGCTAGCGCCGAAGTTTTCAGGGCCCTACACCGTGGTTAAGGTTGTTTCTCCGGTGGTGTATGACCTTAAAAGCTGCACCGGTAAAATTCTGCGCCGTATTCATATTAAAGACTTAAAAGCGGCGCATGACGGGGCCGAATTTAATGAAGCCCGCGTGTAAACCACGCTGTGAGTTGGGGCGGGTGACAACCGTTAGCAACCGTAACGTAAGCCGTATGTGTTACCGTACCGACCGTAGCTGTTACCGTTAGTCTAGATGACCGAAAGAAAGTGTTTATCGAAGTTCCGTCGGCGCTTACCTGGGGGAGCCTCAGTTTTCTGCACCTGCTTATCCATCGGCCATCTGTAGCCGGGACCGGGAGTGAGAAAGGTGTGCGGTGTTCGGGTTCCGCGATTTAGGTTAAGTTAGGCTAGTATTTCGTAATTTTATAGAGTCTGTGATTATTTTATTTTTTTTTTTTTTCCATTGTATCGATTTATTTTTGTGATTCTATTGTTAACCGTAGCGTTAGAGTTAAGCCGTTAAGTTTTTGTTTTCTCGAATTGCCGGGTAGTTTAAAGGTAAGGCCGTCTGTTTTGAAAAGTTTTGTTTAAAAAAAAGGAGTAAACGCCTTTTTTTTCCGTACGAAGAGGGGGTGTGTAACGAAGTTACTAAGTTTTTACCGTTTTCTTGATTGAATCGATCAACCGGGGTCGTCGATTTAATTGTTAAAGTTCCCACAGTCGGATTTTCTCCGTTCTTGTCAGTTTAGGATCGGGACGTCGGTTACTTCTTGTTAGGGTCATAGCGATGTGTCGCGGAAACCGCTAATTGATATTACGTGGCTAATAAGTTTTGCGCGGCCGAATGTTCAGCGGCTATAGTACCGCAGTTAACCTGCAAAGGCGTCCTGCCGGCACCCAGTGTGTGGCAGTGCGCGCGGTTCCGGTCCCCCATACGTGGTACGTAGGTGAGTGGGAGATTGCAGGAAATAAAACTGGCCTGCACGTTGCAAACGGCCTCTTCCACCTGCGGTCAGCGACCGAACCAGCCAGCCTGCTCCGACACGAAACCCGACCAGCAGTAAGTACCATTCAACCACGTGTACCGGTACGGCACCTGTTCTGGGCCTTTACCACAATACCTGACCGTTCCTTTTGATTTTCCCAGTAGTTAGTATACCGTAGTTAGCCGTCGTTAGGACTCGTATTGACCCGACGGATTTTCCCCAGTAATTAGTACACCGTAGTTAGCCGTCGTTAGGACTCGTATTGACCCGACGGATTTTCCCAGTAGTTAGTATACCGTAGTTAGCCGTCGTTAGGACTCGTATTGACCCGACGGATTTTTCCCAGTAATTAGTACACCGTAGTTAGCCGTCGTTTGGACTCGTATTGACCCGACGGATTTTCCCAGTAATTAGTACACCGTAGTTAGCCGTCGTTTGGACTCGTATTGACCCGACGGATTTTTCCCAGTAATTAGTACACCGTAGTTAGCCGTCGTTAGGACTCGTATTGACCCGACGGATTTTCCCAGTATTTAGTACACCGTAATTAGCCGTCGTTTGGACTCGTATTGACCCGACGGATTTTCCCTGTATTTAGTATACCGTAGCTAGCACCCGAATTTCTCCTGTTTTGACCGCCAGGACAGCTGCCGTAGACACCGTTCACGTGTACACCTTTTATTTGACCGCTTTTATTGGTACGTTTAACTGCTTTGTCACCCGCGTCCCGACTTACACGCTTTAGGTTGAAGTTGATCACTTAAAACAAAGTTACACGCTCTCTCTCATTTTTACACTTGCTGTTGCTTCCGTTTAAGACTTAAGATACCGTTAGGGTTCCGATTTTTGTTTTACCGATTGGTACTGTTCGTTAACCACCGTAGGTCCGTAGTCATAATTTTAGTTAAGTGCTTCAGAGTGTTAATTTCTGTTTACTTTATTTGAAACACGACCCGGTGAGCTTGTAAATTTACTTTTGACTTTCATTGGGCCTGTCAGCCTAACAAAACCTTAGAAACGTGGATTAGTTTTGGTCCTAATAAGAAACATTTTACCAACAATTCCATTTGTTACCATGCTCTCGTCAGACTATAGTATTTGGTATAGACAATTCCTATATTGTGCTGACGTGTTTTTGTGTATCATTTACCAAATGAGAGACGTTGTTCTAAATTACCAGGGCTAAGTCCTTGACAAATTCTGTATTTAGGTGGATGAAATTTCTGTTTTTGTAAAATCAAAATGTATTGTTGATTTTGGTAAATGTTCTTACTAGATTAATCAGCTACAGCTAGCAGAACATTGTGTGTGTCTTTTCATTGTTGGACTTCTGCCGAAACTACTGTTTTTTTAATAAATCCATGTCTTTTTACATTTGCCGTTAATATGCTGAAAGTCCTATTATTTATCTGCCTTCTCTCGGGATAATTTTTAAGATACATTCGTTCAGCAGTCAAACAATTTCGACTGGAAAAAAAGATATAATATACAGTGTGTTCTATTTGAAATAGTTAAGTTTCAGGGCTTTTAGTGGAGGCAGAACAATTTCAGTGCTATTCCTTATGAAAAGTGGTAGCAGTAATATGTCACATATCAAACTTCTCTTCGTCAGAAAACATATTTATTAGCAAGTAAATTACCAGTATTTCTTGAGTATTTTTTGAAATACACAAGTTCTTAGTATTTTTGAAAATAAAAAATGATGATGATTTGACACTCACATTTCATTAATATAAACAAAAGTATTTGAAATGAGACAAAATTATAAATGAGCACACAATGCCCATCCACGCTAATTTAACGTAATTAAATAATACGTAAACGCAGTTTCAAATAATTTTATCACTAAATGAAATTACCCGTCGACTTCCGATTCGGTGCATTATCTATATCAAATACGTTCATTCATTAGCGAATCGTTATAATTGCTAGCGGATTTTATCCAAATTATTAATAATAATGTCGCCTATCCAGATGCGCCAATAAACGTTTCGATATACTACTAATAAATTGCCAGGACGATAAAAGCTAACCAAATAACAACTTGGCAAATTATTAAATAAATTATTATTTATAAAAAATTTTAATCCAGCATAAACAGAAGTTGAACTGAAACTTGCATTTCCTCCTGCAAACATAAATTGAAATCCTTTTCTCTTAGGGAGTTCCCTACAGTAAATGGAATATTTCAGCATTAAAAACAGGAAATTATTTGGGTGCGTATACATTTACTGGAACGTCGAAACCAAATGAAGGGTAAACGAAATTTGTTTCGATAAATCTGCAGAAACAGAACGATTATCGGATCATCCGTCAATTAATCTACCCGTAGCGTAGATTTAATAATTGCAGACAGCCGATCAATCACTGGCAAAGGCAATTTAAACCGACACGAAAACAAATCGTTATGAAAAGTAAGAAAATAACTTTCCGTCATAACTCATTATTAATGTTTTGTGTGTGGATTTCGTTAACTTGGAAAACAATGTCGTAAAGCTAGGAAGTTTCTTGCTTGATCGAAAACTGTAAGTTGATGAACGGTAAATGTCACTTTTATGCATCGATTCAGTGAAGTGTGGAGCTATGATTAATGTGTCAAATGCAGAAATAGTGTTTTGGGATTCAAAAGAAAGAACGTATTACGTTTTCGTCTATGAACTATTAATTACAGTATTGTCAGCACATTTTTCAAGATCAGGAATGAATAAAAAGGAGAACCAAAATTTTAACTAGAAGATGTTTTTATGAGTACTCTGTTAACAGAACTGTCCTTACAGGCTAATTTTGACCTCAAATCCGGTGTCAAGTTGACTTGTAGTAGTCAACTTGAATGATCAAAAAATACGGCTTTTACCTAATTTAAAATTTTTTAAAATGTGGCGTACTTCTAAGGGCCGATAATGATCATTGTCCCAAAATGAGGGTATACAGGAAACAATAATATAAAACCATTCCGAGACTTAGTCTTCATGGTTTGTTTCCTTCAACACTAATGTGTTATTAAATATTCAGCAGTCAGGGTGAACCTATCGAAGAAAAATTTTATTTCCGCGCTCTTTCGATAAAGTAGGAAACGTATTCATAAAATTTTCATTGTCTAATCAGGGCGTCTGAAAAGTTTTTGCCTTCAAAGGTTTCTAATGAAAGCGAACAAGAGTTGCACCGGTTCTGAAAAGTCTATATATATTTTTAATGAGCAAAAATCACAGATTCTTGAAATGCTTGGCTTTTAGGCAAACTTTTTCTGTACTGAGTTCTGTAAAAGTTGGCTATAAATTAAAGTGAGATGGCTACTACACATAAAGTAATAGATAATATATTTTTTTTGCATTGATGTTATGTAATTTAAATTTTTTATAAGTTACGGAACCTGTAAACTGACAGAACACTCAATTGAAACAAAAGAGATACCGACACCAGGAGGCATCAGACAAGGTGACAGGCTTAGCCCATTTCTGTTTAATCTCTTAATGGACAGAACTATACAGGAAGTATCATCACTAAATATGGGATACCGAATGGGACAGGATAAAAGAATCAGCATGGTATGCTACGCCGATGATGCAGCTATTTTCGCGGAAACGGAGGACGATCTACAGAGACAACTACACAAATTCTGCCAGGTCAGCCAATCGATGAACATGTTGCAACTGCCATGTCGGGCTGCTTAAGGCAGATAATATGGGCGAACGAATACATGCGAAAGGATAGCAAGGTCAGGATCTATAAGACTTGTATCAGGCCAATCACGACATGCGGAATAGAAACCAAAGAAGAAATCAACAAAACGAAAATAATGCTTCGACTAGCCGAAATGAAAACGCTCAGGACTATAATGGGAAAAACAAGAATAGACCGAATTAGGAACACTGACATTAGGGAGGGAATGTGGGGTGCAAGACATCGTAAGATGGAGAAGACAAAGAAAAATATATTGGTACGCTCATGTGAGAAGAATGGACGAGGGAAGACTGCCACGCATCGCACTTGAAGGAAAACAAATAGGGAAAAGTGCACCCGGAAGACCACCTAAGAGATGGAAGGACAGCTGGCAGTCCACCTCCCAGGAACTGATCCAGAGGAACCTGCAAAACTAACAGATCGCGAGATCTTAAATATGAATAGGAAGAAAAAGAAGAACTTTTTCGGCCTCTTTCTTAAATGCCTGTATGAGCCAGCCAATAGCGTTACGTCGTCTGGGTAACATATTATCTTAAGTTTTTGGTTTCCCATCTTGTATCCCTGGTCTACCTTGCAAACTTGCTCTATTATTCTGTCCTTTACGTTTTTGAACAGCAGTGGACTAAGACTGCCTCTTTGTCGTATAACTGTGCTTTGCTGTATTCTTTCTGTGGTTGTTAATTTTGTTTGTATTGTTGTGGTGTTGTTTGTGGTGAGCTTCTCAAACCGTCTCCGTGATGCCCGGGGGTATTCCCCTCCGGTCCAGCTTTTAATGACGTTTTACATCTTTATATTGTCAAACATTTTAAAATTTATAAAGCACAGGTACGTTGGTTCGTTATACTCTATTGCCTTCTCTACAATCTGCCTGACAACGAACACTGCGTCAATCGTCTAACGGTTTTTCCGGAAACCCTGCTGCTCCTCGCTTATTGTGGTGTAACTGAGAATGCGTTGCTGCAGCATAGCTTCTTTGCTATTCGAGTGACAAGGGTCAAAAAGGTTCTCCTTTTAGACAACTTATGGATGAAAAGTACCACGTGTCACTATCTTGTAAACCATTCCACATCTATTCATGGATTTCAGTTAACTTTAAAAGAAATTAACTATAATTTGAACTTGACACCTTTCTAAGTTGTATTTTTCTTATGTTTGTCCTTGGAGTTTGCTGATTTTATGTGTTTCTAGGCGTATAAAACCCCATAGTTGGACCTTCTTCTTATCTGGATTGGATTCGACTGCACTGCAGAAATTTTGAAATCTTGAAATTTTTTTTGTCATATTTGACACATTCGAAAAGTGCTATTTCGTGTGCATCAATATGGTTTAGTGTAGGTTCAGATATCCCTTTTTTTGTCTTGTTAAAAAACTTACACACACTACTACTATAACAATATACCTAACTCGTTTGAAAACATTCATCAGTTATTAGATGTCAAAAAATTTGAGACCAACAAAACAAAATTGATATTGTTTTATAAAAGCGGACCTATAAGTTGTGTAAAAATTTCTATCATGTATGAAAATAATTTTTTAAAACATCGTACAGTAAAAGAATACAATTTTCGAGGCACTTATCAATCCACACATGGCACCGCAGGGAGCCATCCCGCACCAAACATACGGTCTAAAGAGGGAATTTCTAAAATTTTACAGACAATTAGATTTATCATAATGCCGTCCTGTTCACTGAACAGAAAACTGAAACTATACGGAAATGCAAACGCGAACTGGTTTTTGCGGGACCTCCGCCATTCGGATATATTTCCTTCAGTTGCAAAACGGCTTTTTTTGGCCCGCGTTGGTCGGGATTTATATTAGCCTAACATTCCGGTTGGGATTTATTTTTCTGGAATGGCGTTTTGATTTATGCGGGAAGACAGGCGACCGGTGCAACGCGGCCGTTTCAAATTTTTTCTTTGTTAACCGAAAAACGTTTTTTTCATAACCTGAAAGGACACGCTTTGAATTGTACACATAACTGAAAAAGGGTCTAACGCTCTTCTAATTTTTAATTAAACCTTTTGAGCCTGAACGACCCTATGGAGGCTTACCTCAAATCTTTTAACTGTCTCCGTAAATACTGAATGGATCCTGTTAAGCAAAGGGAAAGCACCTGTTTAATGTTTAAAACTCCATAAAAAATAATTACCTGACTAGAAAGGAATTGAATGTTGATACAATACTCTAAGTATAAACTCACTGACTGTCGAACTCTGTTTCTTACCAAAAGAAAAATGATTCCGTCCAAAAATGGAAGAAGAGCTTTAACAAACGTGAAATCCAATGTGTTCGCAGTGATGTCCTTTGGAATAGCTTCTTTCCAACGTGTGAAACGATCGACAGCAGTAAAACAGTAACGAAATCCTCTGGATGGTGGTAATGGTCCAACTAAATCAAGATGAATGTGAACAAAGCGATAAAATGTCCAACAGGGTTTTTGGTGCGCTTGGGTACTTTACTTTTTTTGACAAGGTAGACAAGTTCTTGTCCATTCAGCAATATCCTTGTTCATACTTGGCCAAACAAACTCGTTTGTTGATTATTGACAACATATTTTATATTGTATTTTGGTTTTGGAGTCATTTAAATGGAATTGACTAAACTGTGTACCTTTTGTTCCTTGTTTGCTATTAGAGCGGTATCGTCAGCGTCTAATGTTGTTTATCGCAGTTCTATTTATCTTGATTCCACCTTGGACTTCGTCTCCTGCTTTCCTAAATATGGAATCTGAATACAGAATGAACCAGAGAGGAAACAAGACGCAACCCTGTCGAACTTTCCTTCTGATCCACATATCTTCCGATGTTGTTCTATTTATTTGGACTCTTGCAGCTTGGTGCTAATAGAGTTCTGAGATAACGCATAAGCCTTGTTTGTCAACCCCGGTTTTTCTCAGATTTTCGATCTTTTGATGGTTAAAGCATGAATAGTTAATCGGTGGTCAATGAAGCAAGCGTGTAATACTCCTGTCCTCTGCACCGTACATTCAAGGAATGAGATAATGGGAAATATTACCCTGGATTGCGTTAATTGAAGAGGGTCGAAAGTGAGGAATATAGAAAAAAAGGGATGTTGGATGAGGGACTCTTTCCCTACGAAAAGTTATGGAAAAACATAGCAGAAGGAAGACATCTTAATGGTTTCGTTGGACATCCAAATAGTGAAAGTTAAGGTAAATACATCATTAAGCAAGTTATGTGAGATGTGTAGGAATAAGGAAAGTATGGATAACAAGAGGTTAGAATATTGAGGAAATGTGTGATTTTCGGGAGGCAAAACTGTAAAATGTAAATAGCAGAATAAGTTTAACGATAAGACTACTTGGTGAGTAATTTGCGTTAATTAAGTATGTAAATTGTAAAGAAATTATAAGAAAAATGTTGGTATTTAACACAGAAGTGCTTTTATGTAATCTGATAAGGCGGATCGGTTTAATCTTTTAGAAGGGTAGGTGAAACTTCAACCCTCTACCGCTCTATCTCCTCATGCAATTGGAGAGAAGTTTTTCCGGTTTACCCAACGACAAAAAAAAATAAATGGAAAGAAAGAAAAGATGTTTAAATATCCAGAATAGCAACCGTGAAAAGTAAGTAGTAATCTGTAAAGGCAAAGTTACTTTAATTTAAACCAAAAGCTTATTACTGTTATTACACAAACAAAACTACTTCGTGGCACTTTTGTGACCTTTTGTACAGTTGTTTTGGCGCCTAACAATTTTGAGGTGCCTCGTCTACAATAACCTCTAAATATTTGAGCATTGCCGGGAGTCTCGGCATATGAATGCTTAAGCGTAACAGTAATTGTGACAAATGGTTTAACCGCATTGTTGAAAGATTTACTCTCGAGGTCAACCCACTTCATTACATTGCGTCGTACTCGAATTAGGCTTGAATGTCTGAGTGATCTTAACAATAAAACGTTTGCGGGTCGATGACCAATTTCAAGTGAAATGCGTCTTTGTTTCGTGTTTTGTTCTAACCCTCGTTTTGGGAAACGGATAAAAAATGGTCCAATCCATCACTCTAGAGAGACAGTTTTCTGGGCCTGTATGTTCCTAATTAGGGTTTTCCTCTAAGCCTTTTAACTTTGTAACGACGTTCGGTTTACTGTTGATGGTTCAAAATTAAATAAGCAGAGAGATTTTGTAGTCTAGTAACTCAGATTGTCTATTAAATTATTTACCTAAACATTCACATTTTGATGTCTAAAGTATTTGGTTTTGTGGTAGTTTTTCTACAAACTGGTTGGAAGCCAATGACTGTTTAAGAAGGTTTGCTGAACAGCACTAATGCTGTTGAGAATAATGCAATAGCTAGATAAAATATGTTTGGTCAGTCAGCTAAAAGGATTGTTCTTTCTTATATTGGGGACCAGCTACCCTGACCTCATCTCCTGAAAACAAGATTTACCAGACCAAATGGCATGTGAAACAAGTCATGTTTCTGCAATGTCTAATGACAATACCCACTAATCGCTGTACTGTTTCTTCTGAACATAATAGAGAGAAGGCTTGGAGTTTGGTACCCACCACTATGTTGATCTTCGTGTTACTTGAAACAGAATTATAGCTTCTTCGTCGTCAACATTAACTCCATGCGGTCGGATGGTATCTGCTGGGGCAAACTAATGGGATTGATGCTCTTGTGGACATCTTTCTCGATATTCTTATACTGGCGACAATTCCCATAGCCATATATTATACAAAAGTGGTATCAGCATAGGTCATCAATCAAATTCAATAATCTATTATTGTTCTCCTTATCTCATTTGTTTTTTTTTGTTCTGATTTCTGCAACTTAACTTTCAGCGCAAACAAACTTTTATCATATTTACCCATTCAGGGGGGATAATGCTCGTCTCGCATAACACTTACATGCCATTAAAGCGCAACGCGAGCCAGGCAAACAAAATAGCAAACATGTGCGATGATTATTGCCCAGACATATTTGCAGTTATCTTTCCGAACGGCTTCCGTGTTTACATTTAACACAGTTGCATCAAAATACCGTCTGGATCCGGCACGGGTCGATCAATATATGGAGCCGCCCTGGCGCCCCGCTAACTTGCTCTGTAAATGTTGTGACCCTGGTCTTTGGTTTTGCTACAAATTTATTGCTAAAAATAAAACTGGAAAGATAAGATTTAGAACAAACACATGCAACTTACTTGAATGATATAGGTTAAACACGTTGAGTAAAAGAAGTAAAAAAAAGTTCTTAAAGTAATACATGGAAAGTTTATCTAAATATTTTCCATTTTAATGTAATAGAATTCGATATTAAAATAGATTTTTTAGATGAGATAGGCGACTTTACACTAAGAAGTTTATTCAGGAACTTTCATACCTGTCTAACTAGTCAAATCTCCATCAAGAAAACAGTTATTGAGTCAGCTAATGTATTAATAAATTATTCTGTTATTATTGAATATTACATTAATACTACGACCCAATTTAAAGGATAATCGAATCATATTCGAACGGAAATTGTAATTTTATTGCTCTCTGCGCACTTGCACGACTAATGGCCGTTGAAACAGTCAGTTGTCTTGTATTTAGATAGCAGTTTATTTCATGCGCCAAACCGGTCATTTCCACGTGTTCATTTAATATTTAATTTCCAAACTCGCTCTTCTTATTTTGCACAGAAGCAATTTTCCGAAATTAAGCCTCCAATTCACGTACAATTTTGCCGGGAACGTGTTTGTCAGCATGCCGTTGATTGAATTGCTCTGCGGCCGCACTTTCACGTTAAAATAAAGTTCAATCATTTCCTGCCTTTCCGGAATGCTTTACACCAAATGATTTGATGATGTAAACTTAAACCACAAGTGGTAGTCTTCTAAGCAGTTTATGCGGTTAAATTTATGACAAAATTCCTTTTACAGAATCTGTCAAGTGAGGTTTGCTCAAACAAGAAATAGAAACAAATTTTTTTAATATCAAGAACACTATCAAATTTAAAAATAATGTGCTGGATGCTCTATGAAAATGTTTTCTAGGTAGCAGTTGTGAAGTTAGCAACTGTTTAACAGCATTTAGGCAAATATCAGGTAAAATCAGCTAGTTACCAGTATTAACCACATTAAAATCCAATCGTAGCATCACTACAACCATTTTTACCCATCTGTTGATTTTTACTCTATAAAAAAAATGTAAAGACCATACTTCAGCAGTTAAACAGTGCCGCAAGAAGCTACGGTCTACAAATGAACGCAGCAACAAGAAAAGTATGATGATCATGAAGATGATGGAAGATGGATCAGGCCGACAACTGAGTCGAGACCCAGAACAACTAAAAGGAAAGGATAACTAAGAACGAGGTAGAAAGATCACATCCAGAAAATGGCTGGTACCCAATGGATGAGTCAGAAAATCGACAAAAGTGAATGGTCGAGGAATTAGTATTAATTTATTATAATTTTAGTATTAATTTCAACCTCTAATTTTTTTTCCTTAGGTCCTAACACAGTAAACCCACGTGATATAATTTACTCAATTTACCAAGATTGAGGCAACTTAGGCCACCCAGAATTCCGCAAAAGGCTGACTTCCATCATTGCTCTTATTTTGAGTGTTATAGTGTGACTGTTAAAAATTGAGTACGTTTAGCAAAAATCTCCTTCATATGTAGTTTATTGATAACCGTGCTTGTTAAGAACTTTAGATCTAGGATGTTATTACAATTTAAGCAGAATATATCTGACAACTGATTACTCTGTAAAATTTTTATTTTAATTCTAAAAAGCTCAACTTTTATGTGCAAAAATCAGAACATACTCTGTGCCAGCACCATACATCGTCAGGAAAATTATTGCCCTTTCAAATTGTGGCCCACTTACTCATTCAGGCTTGAATGATTAGTTAGCTAGATTATATTATAATCACAAAATAGTTGTGCAGAAAGGAAGAAAAGTTTAGGAATCTAATTAGTCTCCAACTAGACCTTTATTGCCGAGATCAACCTTTTTCACTATAAATAAAGTTAAAATTTAACCTCGTAGACCAGAACTAGGTCAGGCCTTATGAATGGAACAGAAATTTGCTAATCTCCCCCCACTGATTGCCTCGACGAGTTGTTAAACTTTTAGGAAATCGTGATGACTTTTCCGTCTCGATTATTACCAGCGAATTCCAGAAATAGTTTCCTTTTACCAGTTTGGCAGGACTTACTCAACCATTGTATCTAGATCCTACTAAATGCCAACAGTTTCGATCTGCTAAGAAATTATAAATTTTGATGGACTGTTTGCGTTACGGGATGCGCAGTTGCTGACATTATAATTTACGACTTTGGGGCGTTTTACTAAAGCATTTCGCGATAGTCTGATGCGCCCTGCAAACGCTGATAAATAAGCGTCTTTCAAACGAAATCGTTTAGAAAATGGCGTTTGCGCTTGGGAATTATGATGGGTTGACTTTACAAATGTTCCACTAGCAAAATAATTGATTGCTGATATGTGAAATTCTACAGCGAATAATTTATACTAGTCGTAAAGGGAAGTTTTTTGGGCACATATTGTAGGTTTTACAGACATATCCACATATTTACTCAATAATTCTTCTTATAATCATAGTGATTCTAATAAGTTGCGACACGTAACCAGTTTTCTAAGCACTTTATATATTCATCTAACAACGCTAGTAATTTAGAAAGTTGGAACGTTTGCTGTCTCAATTAATTTCTTTTATAACCCAAGTAATTATAACCCTAATGTTCAAAAAGTTATTTCCCTTCGTTCTATTTTACTTTACTAATTAAACTGCTGACACAAATTTCCATTGCCAAACCCTTTTTAACATACTGATTTACTTTAGAATATGTGAACATATATAACTGTTTGATTGAATTTCTTTGATGTTTTGCAGGTAATTAATTATTGGAAAACTTGGTGATTGGGTATGGCAGCGGTTAATGTAGTAGGCTTGAATATCTCAGGAACGCCTTAAGTTGGAGGTGTTAAATTTTCACCACAGACGCACCTCGTCGAACTATTCCTTCAAATTGACTCAAAAATAAACTAAAACGAACATAAATTCAAAACCTGCTTGAAAATAACAAATAAAAATCGTAAGTATCTTAAGGTTTCTTATTGTATACGCAATAGTAGTAGCAGAGCCTTTTGAGGCGGCGCCTTTCCATAACTTAAACTCTTCAAAAGATTTATTTTGCGATATTTTATTTCTTTCAGTTTTCAAAGTTCTATTCCAATCTTTTATTAAAAAGCCAGTTGGCGCAATCAGTCCACGCAAGCCATATGTTCCATTTACGTTATAGCCTACTTTACTGAAAGTAGTAAATGATTTGATAGAAATAATTTAGTATGGCCTTTAATGTTGTTTGCTTATCTCCAGTGTTAGTTCAGATTAGATACCAGGTTTATGAGCTTTATTAAAAATTTTGTTGTTTATGTGCGGAAAGTGGGATGAATAATTAAAAACTATTTTAAAGCAGTAACTTGCTTGGTTAGCCACCCAGATCAACAGTTTAGTATCCTTTCGACTATCTGATATTTCAAAACTTGTGTATTTGCCATGACGTGACAACTATCAAGAATTTTAGTTTAACTCATACAGTACTCTGCAACATATGAAATAATAAACTCCCTGCCCTTATCACTGTATCGTCTGCAAAGCTTATGTTATTCACTAGTGTGTTTTACATTCAATTATTTATCTTGCGCGTATTACTTATGCCTTCTATCCAAGCATAAAGTCTTGGATATCATAACAAATTAAGTCAGAAACTGGAAATAATCCCAATTAACGTATACTATGAAAATTCAGATACATATTGTGGCAAATCTTCAAAACAACTATGGTCGGGACAAAAGAAGAAACACTTCACACACAGAACATCAAGGATGTAAAATGACTGACTGAAGAAACCTGGGATGTGGTTAAAGAAACAAAGATTCTTAAAAATACAGGTATAGGTAGTAAAGAACAAATAATTAAATACTGGGAACTGAATAAAGAGATCCAACGACTGAACCACAGGCGAGGATAATATAAACGCAGAAATGTTAAAATATCTCTTGTGGAGGATATGTAATAACATTTATTACTCTGCATAAAAAAAATCCAATCTAAATTGCAGCATCTATAGAACGATTGCACATATCCAGAGAAAAAAATACTCAGAATTTTACTTCAACGCCTTAGAAGTTTTCTGGAATTGCAGATCCCACAGTAACAAGCTGGTTTCGTCAACGGTAAAGACACAAGGGAAGAAATCTTGAACGTGAGTCAAATCAGGGAATTTCAGAAACCAGCATATTTCTGCTTTCTAGATTATAGCAAGGCTTTGATATTGTATTAACTGGCGACACTCCTCAACACCTGGTTCTTCTTTTAAAAAATCTATACAAAAATACTACGGCAATGGTCAGAGTTGATGATAGAAACCGCCAAACCGTACAATATACAAAGAGGCGTCAGGCATAGCTATCACCCTTGTTATTCAACATCTATGACGAATACATTATCAGGGAAGCAGTGGATGGTGGGGTGGGAAATATAATTATAAGTGACAGGAAAACAAACAACTTGCGTTATGCTGATGACACTACACTTATAGCCAAGGATAAACAAGGAATGACCAAGCTAATTAAAAGAGTAGAAGAGTTTGAAACTAAACTGACAAAAAACAAAGTTAATGATAATAGATCACACCAACAAAGTAGACAGAACATCAGGAGTGCACAATGTAGACTGTAAAAGAAATAATGTATTTGGGTGTTCATTTAAATGGAGACGGCAATTCTTCTACAGAAATTAAAAGGAGAATAGCTCTGGCCAAATCCGCCATGACCAAATTAAATAAAATTCAGAGAGACAAGCAGATAACCACTCCAATAAAGTGCAAACTTGTCGAAACTCGTGTCTTTCCGATAGCACTATACAGAACGGAGGCATGGACCTGCAGACACCGCTAAATTGGATAATTTTGAGATGTGGTTCTGGAGGAGGCTCTTGAGAATCCATGGACCGCTCATAGAACCAATGTGTCAATTCTAGAAGAGCTAAATATTAACAAAAGGTTGTCAACCATAGTAAAAAAAAAATTCACATTCACTTTGGACATGTGAAGAATATAATTTGGAAAAACTCATAATTGACGGAACGAGACCCAGGTGGCGTTTGCCAAGCCAAATAAAGAAGTTTCAAATAAGAAGATCCTCCTCCTCCTCTTTCCATTATCCTCCAAAGGATGTAGTGACACCATATTTGATTCAGCAGTTGATTCCATGCTTGCCTATCCTGTGCAATCCTTTTGGCATCCTGCATTCTCATGTTTATTAAGGGTTTTGTTTGGTCTACCCATCTAGTTGGAGATCTGCCTCTTGAGCGTTTGTCTTCTACTTTTCTTTTTATGATTAGTCGTTCCTGATCTTCTAGCTATATGCCAAGGTTCTGCAGATACATGCGGTTTATTCTGTTTAGAAGCCTTGAAGGTGGACCAATTTCTTGTAATACGGATACGTTGGTTCGGTGTTCTGTCCACGATACTCTTAAGAGTCGTCTATAAACCCATCTTGCGAAAGCCTCTATTCTGTTTTTATCTGCTTTGTTTAAAGTCCATGTTTCCGCTGCGTACGTTGTAATGGGGAAGATAAGAGCATCAACTAGACGGAGTTTCGTGGTTTTGGTGATAGAACTGTCTTTCCATATTTTATTTAAGTCGCTGATCTTGCCATAGTCAGGCGACGCCGTATTTCTCTTTCACATTTCCCAGTGTTGGTAATCAAGGAACCAAAATAATTGAAATAATTTACCACTTCATAGCTTGCAATTTCTGATATTGATGGAGAACTGTTGTCTTGTCTATCAACTAGCATTATTTTCGTTTCAGATTTATTTATTTTTTAGCCATATTTTTTGTTTCGTAATAACTGACAGTCTGATCATAATTTCCGTTACTTCTGGTATTGTTGACGCTATGATCAGTGTGTCGTCGGCGTAACGGAGGTTGTTAATCCGCTTTCCACCAACTGGTATTCCGCCTTGCCACTCATCTAGAACCTCTCTCATGACGTATTCGCTATAAGCGTTAAATCAGGCAGGTGAAAGAATACAACCCTGTCTAACTCCAATATAAGATGCGTTTCTGATAAAGATAAGTGGAGAGAGATCGCCAGCTCGGCAATATGAGCGAAAGTCATAGGATCACGACACTTCAGGATATGAAGTATACAATTGTGAGGATCATAACAAATTAAATCTTTAAATTTCTTTTGAATTATTAACTAAGTGCGTATTATTTTCAGTTGGAAAAAAAATCTTTTACCTCATCAGAAAGACTACAAACCAAACAAAAAGTTGTATTATGGTAAGAAAATCTAAAGTTGGACAACCTGAACGTAACCTCCCTGTCAAACTTCCATCCAGGTCGGGTAAATATTGAATGAATCTCCCTCATCCTGAATGTGATTATTTTTTTTTGTCGGGACTCCCGTGAATGACACCCTCAACACTTTCCTTATCGATTTTCCCGGTGCGCCAATCCATTTATTCACGCAGATTACTTTAACATACGTCAGATCTAAAATTGAAAAAGTTTTTCGCTTCTCGAAATTCAGATTATTTTATGCTGACCCGTGATATAAAAAGGCTTTCTAAAAGATACATTGAAAATTATTTCATTCAAATAAAATTGCCACTTAATGCGCGATTTTACGTCCGAAGCTTTTAGAGTTTTACGGTCACAGTGGCTATATACCTACAATTCATCGGACTGAGCCAGTTTTAAGGTATTATTTATACTCTCCGTGCGCGAACGTTTTATAGTTTATGTGGATAATCTTCATGGGGACGCCCGTAACCTATGTTTTTATTACATTGTTAAATTTTTATCACAAGATAAAGCCGTTCAAGCGAAAGAATTCCATCCGCGCACCTTTAGAACACTCAAAGACGTTTTAATAATTAATGACTCTCCAAAAGTTAAGCAAAGCTAAAAACTCCCATTATGAAGGCAGAGAAACATATTTATCACTTCTGAAAGTCTCTGGGGGCAGCCACACGTCAGCCATCCAGGACGATCCATCGTTCCTGCCAGTGCCAGGTTGCTCGGGACTTTTATGAAAGTGAAATGGGTCCTTAAAAGGGGAGAATTTTAACTTTTTAATTGCGATATAAATTTTCTTTTAACCGGAATTATTGCGTGAATTATACTGCGCGAAAGAAAATAAAAACCTGCTATATGTTCATCTTTTAAAGGTTTTTTTCGAAACCTGAGAAATCGCATTACTGCAGAGTCTCTTGTGACGCCTTGTCAGGTCGAAATTGTCTCAGTAAAAAATAGAGTCCTGTCAGTCAATTGGAATGAACAAAATGTTTTTCTCTGTCTTTTATAACTTGTGATATGGTTGGAGCATATGCGGGTGTAGAATTTTAGATAAATTTGTTTTATTTTACCTATAAAAAAAAGTGAATCTTATACCTACTAAAAAGATACAATTTTTGACACCATTTCTTTAAATAGCTAAGAATACTTTTGCCAGTACCAAATTTTTTTAATTTTCTATTCTTTTATGTGTTATTTATTTTCAAATCGAATCAAATGTTTGCGGCATTTAATAGTACTTGAATAAACGCAAAATAATAATGGATGGATTTAATATTGCAGTATGGAAAATCTGTAAAATTACCTGTAACAAAGCGTTTTTTAATTGAACCCTGTTTTGGACTGAAAAGCATTAAATGGAACTTTTCTCTTCATATGATTTTTGGTTTATGTTAAACACAGTTTTACTGAACGGTTTTCTGTCTATGTCATCAGTTAGTCTGAAGTGTTCAAATCTGGACATACGGACGGCTACGCAAACCAATGACACTTGCTAAACATGTATATTTCAGAGTGTCTGGATTATCAAATGGAGTGTCTGATATATTGTCACGTTTACGTTAGACGTGTGGTTGACAACGTCTCGTTGACAAAATGGTTGGTTTATCAACTATTTGAATCGGAATAAAACCTTCAAACATAATTCCCAAAGTAACTCTGTAAACAATACCTTTTACGTGCACAAAATATTAGAATAATTAAATAGATTGTACTTACATTTGTTAAACAATGATGAGTGCAGCTTTCTGGAGGGTTTGGCAGTCGCGTTTTATTATTATTTAGGAAATGGTTTACTATTCAATTAATTTACGAACCAGGTGCGGGTTGCAGAATTCGGGACGACTACATCATGGTGTTATGAGGCGGAGTCTCCGACCGTCTCTCTTACCAATGTCCAGCTTAATTTATACCCGATTGGTTGGCTAAAAAGCTTTCTCGAAATGGATCTTGATTTCGGAGCAATAATCAGCGGTGCAGGTAATGCTGGTACCCAGATATCATGTAACCATCTCTAATTGTTCTACATCTACAGAGAGCAGGTGTTCTTGCGGAGCGTTGTTCTTTGTTATAATCATTTATTTGGTCTTTTTTGTGTTAAGTGTCAAGCCAAAATGTCGACTGGCAGTTACGATCCTGTTTAGCAGTTCTTGTAATTTCACGAATTTTTCCAGCATGAAGGACAGTATCGTCTGCATAGCGCAAGTTATTAATTATTTTGTCATTTACTGTGATACCTCCTAAATCGCATACACGGGCTCTAATGAATATTGTCTACGTTATGCTCCGTTTGATTTATTATTAACGAAATATTAATATTTTCTAAAACAGCAATTCTGCCGAATATTTATCGTTTCTAAAATAGCAATAACCGTAATGATAATTATATTAATTAAAATGGGGCGTATGACAATCGGTATAATAGCGGTTTTAGAATGGCAGATATTTGATTTCTACCATACTTAATTATTAAGATTTAAGAATCTTGTGTAAACTATAAACAGCAACAGGAAATTAAAATTGACAAGAATATAAAAATGTACATAAAATAGATAAATGTATAGAGGCGTTACTTGACGCCTAATGAAAAGAATGAGCAGGAAATTAAATTGCATATTACCATATATAAGCATAACAACCTTTTCGTGCTTTAATACTACAATAGCATCTAACATTAAACCGCAACTAATAAATCATTTCGGTGTAAAATGATGCAACGCACCTACATGTAAACTACATACCAGAATAATGTTTTAGAACCATAATGATAATAAATCCTTCGGCTTTGTATTTAAAGCGTGAAATGTGAGCGGCTGTAGGTATATAAATGTTGAGAAAAACATATTTTAATAATTAAATTTCATATCCAAATAGCGTTGCGAGTTAAAACACACTATATTATATGTGGAAAATTATTTTTAATTTGGAAACAAACGGGCAAAATTGGTGTTCAAAGCCTGTGAAATTCGACATAAAAAACAGAACAAATGCCTGACCGAACTATAATATTTTAATATTTAATAAACTCTAGTGAATAATTTTGTAATGTGGATTTAACCAAGGCATTCGACAGGGTCCGACTAGATGATGTAATTAAGATTCTAGACCAGAACATCATTGATTAGCTGCATCAAAGAATTATATAAGAACTGAATAGCACAAGTAGAACAAGAATAAATACGAACGATGGACTCTGGATGATGATCCGAGAAACTGCAAATCAATATGGGCATACAACAAGGGGACAGCCTCCTACCCGGTTCAACACGGTATTATGCTATGCAGATGATACAATCCTCATAGCTGAGAACGAAGATGACCTACAACGCCTGTTATACAAGACAAAAACGGAAAGTTCTCCGAAACATCTTGCGACAATCTATGGATATTTCAATCAACAGACAACAATATGCAAAAAAGTTGGGTCGTTTTGAGTTTGAGTTCTAAATCGGGTATCTATTGTTTGGAAGTCATTGCAATTCGATCAACGTTCAGCAAGGCCAAAGTAACACCGCAAAGTGGTGTGATCCATTTATCGAAGCGAGGTTTGTGGACAACCGAGATATCACTGGCCGTATTAGAAAACTATCAGCGAATTGGATCAGCAATCCAATTCGTTTGGCAATGCAGGTTTTTGCTGCATTTGGCAACCCTATCTGAATGGATGATTTCAATATAATATGTAAAAAGGTAAATGTAGTTTTTTCAGACAGAATGTTGTTGTTGTATTTGGATGTGCAATCAAATCAAAAATGCTTATTAGTTTCAAATTAAAATTTCTTCTCCCTACACATTACCTATTATTATAAAATCGCAAAATTGCTTTCGTTCAGTCTTCTAGAGAAATCACCCAGCTTTATTACGACACTGTATTGGATATTTTTAGAAGACTTCTTCTATCCGATATTCCCGTCTATTTCTAAATTATTAAACAGCACGTAAACGCAACGCCATAAATCCAATCAACTAGAAAGAATTGCAGAGAACAAGTGATAAAAAATTTATAGTACGCGCCTATTCTCTGCGGAGCATAAAATATGGGCGGCCCCGGTCTCTGTATGCGACTAAATTACTTTCCAGATCCCATAAGACGGTTTATTGGCCCCGGGAATGTAAAAGACGTCTCTTTGATGAGGATTTACCCTTCAGCATGGCTTGCTTGGCAAGTTGTTATTTAGACAAAAAGATTTCGGGGCTTGTACGAGGTCTCAGATTAAGTTTGAAGATGTTTATGGCGTATTGAGTTTAATAAGCTGAGAGAGGGATAGTTGACGCAGCAGCAGGGAACTTTAATAGGCTTGAGAGAAACGGAGAGGAAATAACCTACGATGACACATGCAGATAACCAAATTGTTTGCTAAAAGTTGCTTTATTGACTGTAACATAATTTATTACACTGGACTAATCAAACAAGACGACTTGCATGGTTTACTTAGGGCAGTAATAATTTTGGTTACAAAATGACAAGAATGGCGACCCTTAACTTACATGTTCCAAACCGTATTCCCTTTAGTTCAATTTCCTAAAACTTTAAGACAAGGGACACCTAAAGGACCATTTCAGTGAGATATGGGGGGACGTAAGGGCCGGAATTGCCTTGTAGAAATCGAGTTTTACTGCAGTTACATAAAGTGCGAGGGCTAGGAAGTTTGTCTTATAAGAGTTATATCATGTAAACTGAAAGGATGTGTTCTGATTTTTCTATAAGTCAAACCCAGTATTTTATATTAAGATGGAAAGCTGATCAAGGAACGTCGTTCGAGAACTGGAAAATGCCCAAACCAATCACTTTCAGATGGTAACTGAAGATTTTTAAATTTTTTCAATTTTTTAAGATCATCAGTTTGTTTTGCTTTAGCTGTCATGGTTTTGCTCTTTCCTGACCTTAGTGATCCAAAATTTGAAAGTAACTTAAATAAGAAATTTCTTTATTTATATTATTGATGCAATTCCTAGAAAACCACTGTGTATAAAAACAAAAAAGCCATTATACATTCTTATCAAGCACCCTTCTAGCCAACATTGTAAATATTTCCAGATAACGTTTAACCCATACTGTTTCGGTAGAACAAGTTTTCTCAAGTGCGACCAGGAGGTCTCGAATAATAAAATTAAACTTTTATAATAACACCTAAGTAAAGTCGAGCGCCATCCCCAGACAAGAAGAACTTTCGGGGAAATTAAAAACGCATGAAGCATACTGAAAGAGGTTTTTCCAAGTTTCCCCCGTATTTCTCATTTTTTTCTGCTTTTATTGCTCAGACAAGGCCTTCCTAACTCGTTAAAAGTTGCTGTGATAATGGTTTATTATATAAAGTGGTGAGGGATGGCTGTTTTATAATAGTGGTGGATTTATAACTTGTCACTTTGTTTGCAGCGAATATAATGATTATAATTTACTTTACATTCGTGACAAGCGAGGTTAAAAAATAGTCTGGAGTTTTTTTTAGTAAAATAACGAGTATTATGAGTTTTCATTTAATGAGTAGAATATCTATAAAAACATTTTACAGCTTGGATTACTTTGTACAGAGTGATTGTTTATATTTTATTCAATAGCTAACTCTGTTTGCTCTGACAGGTTAATTCAAATTAGCAAAGTTTCACTATTTTTCCTGAATCGTCCGAATCTGATTATCAACCTTCCGTTACATGTTTTGAATATTTTAAATGGAACACCCTGTATTTTATTTGCTTAATCGAAAAATCATAAATTTTTCTGATTTCAAATATGGGTATTTTTTGAGGTGACTTTTCAAGAAATATAGAGTTTTAAATTATTTTCTAATTTTAATTTTTTTGTGTATAATTCTGCCGCGGCCAAACGCTGAATGAAATGTTGTAATTAATTAGATTTTCTTCATTAGCGACATTTTTTACATTAACTACTTTATCTACGGGTGTATGTAGTTAAATTGCCCATTCATGGTCAAAATTAGTCACATGACTTTTAAAAAGTAGTAAAATCGATGAAGTTTTGGTGAGTTAAATTAATACAAATGCAAAAACTTAAATTTTAAGAGACACGTCACGTGACTTGGATAATCCAATTTTTCAGCTTGCAATAGCTTGTAAAGGCCAGTTGACCCCTGTCAAAACAGTCACGTGACCATAAATAATAGTTTTAGCTGTTAAAATTTGTTAAATCAAATTTAGACAGTAGTAAAACTGAATTTGTTAAAGGCACGTCACATGACTTTGTTTATGCAATTTTGAACTTGCAACATTGTAGAAGCCAGGTGACACCTGTCAAAAACAGTCACGTGACTTTTAAAATGTACTTTGTACGTTGAAAATTTGGTAAATTAAATTTGGACAGTTGTTAAAGCTGAAATTGTAAAAGCCACGTCACGTGACGTTGATAATGAAATTTTCTGCTTGCAAAACTGTAAAGGCCAGTTGACCCCTGTCAAAACAGTCACGTGATCATAGAAAATAGTTTGAACTGTGAAATATTGTAAAGTTCAGTTGACACAAGTCACGTGACTTTTAAAATGTAGTAACTGAAAATTTGGCAGTTGTAGTTGAGTTGACATGTCACGTGACTTTGATAATCCAATGTTTAAACACTGTAAATGCCAGTTGACACTAATGTTATCTAACAGTATAAAAGATTCTTGTACAACATTATTTAATACACATACAATTAATAAGTGTCGGTAATTTAAAAATCATGTCATAAGCAAAAAATATTTAAAAACACAAAAAAATGCAGAAAAAAAAACAAAATGCTATTGTTCCACAATTACGGAAATAATAATTTGTACTTTGCATTTTTTGTGGGGGCATACGCTTGAAATAATAAAGCTTCCACCTAAAAACAAAATCGAGAAATTATGCAATCAAAATTGAACGGCCCGCGATATTAAATTGAATTGTGCCTCCGTGTTCATTTATTATTTCCATTTTGCCAATAGCTTCTAGATACACGTTCAAATATAGGGAAATACCGAATCAATATGTGGCGCTGCTGGCACGTTAACTTGCTAAACTCACGTTTAGAGGTTTAGACCTTTATGAGTCTGTTTATTTGGCTTTTCTAGCTCGTACAGTTCCAGAAATGCCCTGGTACACTTCCTTCTACTGCTAACCAGAACCAAGAAAATTACCTGAAAAGAAAAAAACTAGTGAATTACGTTAACAATACAAGTTAAAAGTGTTGTGAGTGCTATGCAATTGAAAATTATCAACACTTCCAAGCAAATCAAATGACCAACCAGTAGTCTTAGCTGGAACCTAATTCTTGAAACCAGAGAAAGGATTTCTTAAGAGAAGTAAAGCTAAATTCGGTAAAGATGTGACTATGTTACATCTTGTTACAGTAGATGTTTTCAAAAGTAAAACAAGATGAATCAAAGAAAAACGCAAAAGCATGTAAATTGTCGACAAAATTTCCAGAAGTTTCAATATAGAAACTTACGCTTTAACACTGATGAGTAGTTTTCAAAAAGGCTAGGCCATCAGATCTAACTTATACTCATTGACCGTAAGAACTTCTTCTTTAAGTGCCTATTCGTCCCGAATACTGGCAATCATCCTGGTTATGATGACTTTGTTTACGGCTGGTCTGAATAATTCAGTGGTCGTTTTGGAAAAACATGTTCTTAAATTTTGTTATACTACCCCTTCTGGTTCTTCTCTTGCCATAGACCTTTTCCTGAAAATTTTCTTTAAAGAGCTGGTATTTGTTTTCGTTTGGCATTAAATGGTCCAGATATTAAAGTTTTCTTCTTTCTATAGTGTTTATCACTTCCTTTCCTTTGTTCATTCTTCAAAGTACAGACTCTTTAGATACCCTGTCCACCCATGAGATTTTCTGAGTTCTCCTGTATACATTTCAAATGCTTTCAAGTATTTTTTGGTTATCCTTTGTCTATGTCAATGACTCTACTCCGTAGAAGAGTGTCGAGAAAATATAACATCGAAAGATTCTGACTTTGATGTTTAGGTTCAAATTGTGGCTTTTAAATTTTTTTTACATCTTGCTTTTTCAATTGCTCATCAATTATCTTTCCCAAATAAGTCAATTAGGACATTCTTTGTACTGGACTTCCTCTGGTAAACAGTTGACAGTTTCGGATGTCCTTATTACTTATTATCATAAACTTGGTTTTACTTTGTTCATCAGCACCGTCTATCGTGTTTATCAACTCTGGCAAGCCATTTAGACTGCCAGCAAATGCGACAGTGTCGTCCGCCTATCTAATGTGATTGATGAAGTTCTCCGTTCAGCAGGATTCCAATATTCTCCGAGTATAAGTTGAAGATCATAGAAGAGAGCTATCATCAATGAATAGCATTGACATTACTCTGTTCCTCTGTATTGAGCTTTATGGTAAGAACTTATGAAGTTTATGGTTCTCTATCTCGCACAATCTCTTTTTGGCTTTCAATATCTTTCAAAAGCGTATCTCTTCTTCATAATATCCCAAAATAATTCACAGAAGAGAGGCATCGAAAATTATATACAATCATAGAAAAGTAAATAAATTAGGTATTTGCTTAGATTGATTTAGTTATGTAAGATGTTCAGGGATGACTGTGGAAGAGGCTCTTAAGTCCTCATCAGACCGATGGTACAGAAGGTTGTTAACGTCACATGTTTATACTAAACCTAATTAACTAACTAACCTTTTTTGTGGCGACGACTTATTTTTTTTCTTTCCTTTCCTCAGAAAATAATTACTATTATTAGGTTATTTGCTTGCTAATTTTGAATTTTATTTAATCAACTTTATTCATACCATTTTATGTAATTTGAGTTATTAGTGGGGCCATCATGATTTAATATGGTGATCAGGTTATTATCATATCAATTACGATTGATTCCGATCTCTTATCTAGTGCAAGTGAACCAAATTACACCAACTAGTACGTGTTCACATACGAGTATTTCTCATTCGTAATTTCATTCCAGTTTAGAATCATTCGCACAATTTTAAACGCATCAGTTGTCGTGTTTCAAAGCATAACCACAGCTACTCCGTTATTTCTTGGATGGATCTATTTACCATGACGTGTATAGGAGAATTGATTATGCAAAGTTCAATTTTGCCGAAAAGTTATAACTTTGTTGCGGTACATTAACGCCATTACATTGAAATTCAGGAAATTCCTGCGACATTTCACCCTTGACAAAGCTTATTGCAACCGGCCACTACAGGCCAGAATAATTGCTATAAATAACAGGGAACATGTGGTCGACACAACCACTGGATCAGTTGTCCGGCCGGATGATATGATATGTTTGAAAATGAGTCTGTTACACATGAATTTCGTTATGAGAGGATTGCGTTCAGCATTTAGATCGCTGCTACCGCAATACCGGTACAAATCGATAAATGCAATTTCAGTAATCTTTTCTTGTAGCTTCCTGTAAAAAAAAGCGTAAATAAGGTTTTAAAATTTATATAAGCAATTTGCTTTTAGTGTTTGCACAAGCAAGTTAAGACTGGTTAAAAGCAAAGGGCACGGTCTGCAGCAAAGTTTTACAACCGTTTTAAATAATTAATCAATTCGGTTGGCAAAAGCGCTAACCCAGTTTCGCTCAATAAATATGTATTTGAATCGGGAATTGGCGTTGTCCGAATAGAAAGCGGATTTTACGAGTATTTCTCGCCCGGTTACTAATTTTGTGAATTCGGTAGGTATCCAATTTTCAATTTTAATTTCTTTGTAGTCAAGCTCTTTGTTATAATTTGACTTGAATACATTTGTCACCAACGTATCTTTAACAGATTTCTCAACAAATTACCGATCTTTGAAAAACCAAAAGGAGGTGACTGTCAAAACTAATTCCCTACTTCCCGACTGGTTTTAAAATTAAAATTGTCTTTTCTTTGGTTTGTTTGAATAAGTTTGGTTAAGGCGAGTTTCTTCCTTCCTGCCTAGAGCATTGAGTAAACCAATTTATTAAGTCACTAGGTCAAACTAGTCTATCCCCATTTTTTTGTAGTAAAATTGACCAATATTTTATCATTTCAACACTGAACTGGATATACGAGTGTGATATGAATAAAGAACATGTTTAAATTTGAAGTTGATCATTTTGGAAAGTAAGAAAGATGGAGAGAAGCACTCTAGAAGCCACTTCTCACCAGGGGAGATTTTCTGGTTTTTTGCGGTACTAAAAATCCTTCGGTAAAAGTATAAACTTGTTTAATAATTTTGAATGTTATTGATTATCTATTTATCAATAAAGGGACTAGAATATATGGCCTCTAACTGACCTATTCCCTAATTAATAGATCATGTTCTGGAACAATGCAACAGTTTAGAAACGTGCTTATTGTCCTACTAGATCTGGGATACTCAATTATAAGTTCTTAGTGTCGGTTATCCTGTGTCCTGGCCAAAAAGTAAGTAAACTCAAAACGGATTTCAACTTTATCCATACATGGACATTCATCTTTTTCTAAACACAAAATTGCTGGGGTATTCAAGTTATCCCAATAAAAAATTGTTTTTCAAAGTTTTTCAAAATATTTAAATATCAAAGAAGGGAATAACACACAGTCCTCTGTACAATTATTTGAGATGATTCCACTTTTTGAAAAAAACATGTTTATCTTGTTTTAACAATTTTTATATTTTTGTTTTCTAATCGTTTCTAGAACAAGAAAACCACGTTTTGACATTTACCCATCTTCCCCTTTATTCATTCTCTTCTTGGTATACATACACCTCCATACTCATGGACTATAACAGTCTTTTTAAAATTACCTTTATCTAAAGCTAATAAATTCAGGAGATGATTTAACGATCAAAATATTTTATAGTCGATAACTAGTATTTTTAAATACCTCAATTGGTTCACGCATTTTACGAAGGCGCCTATAAAAAATTCATAAAACTCCTGGGATTCCTCAAAAACTCGACCAAAAGGAAAATCGAAAAAAAAGCGATGTAAATTTATTTTCATTTTTCATAATCAACGTCGTTTTATTACTTTATTTAGACGGAACTTGTTTGTATAGCATTACCCAACAACACGAGCCGTGACGTGCAGTTAGCAGTTTTATTAATGCGGCTCGAAATTCCATTACACCTGGTTTATTTACGAGTTTAAGAGAAAAAAAACCAGTAGTTGCAATTGCTAAACCATTATTAGCATTTCATATTCTGTGTCCTGCCGGACTTTTGTTCTCTTCTTTCCCTCTTATTCGGTACTCGGCAATATACCTGGAGCTTGGAAGGTTTAATCAGCGGATTTACATTTCCGCTTGCTTCTGCCACGTCTAGTTTTCCTCCCCGATGCGTTCCGCTGAATAATTTATAGTCGGGACCAGGCTTAAGTGGATTGCGCATTATATTTGACGAATTAGTTAGGGTCCATGATTAATTTGTAAAAAATGCACTGTCGTGTATCCTACCTTTATTTAATCTTTCGTTTTCATGGCGTGTCATAATTTAGCTTTTTACTGTTAAAAGTTTTGCTATTCGAGTCAAGGGATTGGTCTAGGAAAAATATGGTAATAGAGGGCTCCGAAGGCGTTGAATAAATATGGGAATATTTGTGAAGAGTATGTTATATTTGCAGGCCTATTCTTTGAGTCAGTTTGGGTAAATTGGGTGTCATGTAAATCTAATAAGTCTAGCATATAGGATTTTGAATAATTTTATCAGATTTTATATACTAGAAATATTCTTATCGAGAGAAATAGTGTTCTACTCTTAGTGTAGGATATTGCGAATACGATGGACAGCACATCGTACAAATAAGTCTGAGCTTCAAGAACTAAATATTAATACCAAACTCAGCACAATAATGAACAGAAACATCCTGAGGTACTTTGGTCATATCACTAGAACGAAAGAGGTCATGGAAAGACTGATCGTCGAAGGCAGAAGATCCAGAAGCTTCACAATAGTCCGGTCAAATTTAAAAAATCGCAGGACTATCTCTCTCGAAAGCATCTCACAAAGCACAATATAAAGATGAATGGTGAATCACAGTCTTTCGACATAAAACACACTTGAAAAGCCCCGGTAAAAACGTACAATTCATCAAAAGTTGATGATATTTCATTAAAGCTAAGCAATATAAGCAGCTTATTATCTGTAATACATCAAAGTCCTGCTGGTAAAGCTACAAATACATGATGAGCGATTCAGTGTCGAAACATTTTCTGTGTAAGAGTTGTTAAATTTTTTAAAAGTAACATTATTTTCTGTTACCAGGGGGCGTCCAGGTCAATACAGCGTTCAAATATTTCAAATTAAACTTCTGATTAATGTAAAATACAAAGTTACGATTTAAAAGTTCAAATGTGGCCAACCAAATAGTTTTTAAACCTATTGAGACTCGGTATTAGTGAAATCCGCAAATTGTGTGTTGTTCTCAAATTTTCCGATTAGATTGTTCTTTCAGTTTGTAGTTCGGTAGTTAACTAATTACTCCCCTGATGTGAAAAAACTGAAAAAGAACTTTAACAATGTAAATATTCGGCGCCCGTTTAGCATAGTGTATACCTCGTAGAACAAAAGTTTTAATTGTAAAAAGTTTCAAAGCTAAAACAAATTTAAATTGAATGGCTTGCTGATTTTTAGGCGGGCAACACTCTGACAACTTTTCCGATTCCGGCAAGTTTGCAAGTAATAATAAAAATTTTATTTTGCTTCATAGGACGTTAAAACTGTTAATTTGAGAGATGATTTGTTTAATGAGTGGTCAAATAGTTATATTAATGCTATTGAAAGTCATTTATATATTTAAATATTAATGCTTCAATTTAGTTTAGTTTAATTCTGGTTTGGCTAGTGAGTTTGGCGACATTTCCAACATCTTTCCAAGCAAATTGGTGAAATTTGTCAGTTTGCCAAAATTTCAAACCAAATTCAGGTTTTGGCTAGTTTTGTTTAGTGAGTTTGACTGCATTTCCAACTTCTTTCGAAGCATATTGGTGGAATTTGCCAGTTTGACGACATTTCAATCCAAACTGTGGTTTTGCTAGTTTTGGTTAGTGAGTTTGGTGACATTTTCAACATCTTTTTTTTATTTTTCAACATTTATTTTTTATCTTTTTCTATTTTCTTTTTGTGTAGTGAGATTCAGTTAACTTTGTTAAGAGTAAGTAAATACTGTTATTTATTAGCAGTGTAGGGGTACAATTATAATCAACTGTGAAACAAATCTGCTGTAGAAGCAAAAAGCCAAACTCGACTTGCAAACACATTATTGTAAATTGATATAGAATAGATTTTTTTTAAAACCAATAATAGAGATGTCTCATATCACTTCTTTTTGTTTCAATATCTAATAATTAGATTAGTAAGAGAAAAATATAACCCCTTGAGTTGATTTTGTGCAGAATCAGAGTCATTTATATTAAAATTAACGTCTCTCTTTTAAGTTAAGAGAGCTCAGATTATGTAAATCAAACATGTGCATTGCTTTATTTCCTCATTTGCTAAATTTGCATTCCAACGAAAATGTTATCTGATCTTCCATGTGCTGGCCACCCTCGTCCATATACAATATGTTCTCAAATTTAAGATTATGTCCCCACATTTTCCCATATTTATTCAAAACCCTCCAAATGGAGCTATTTGCATATTTTTATTCAACGGCCGCGTCTGCTTTGTTCTTCGTGCCTACAAGGCAAAAAATATCCAATTTGTCACCTTTTTTGGTTAGACAACACTTTGAAAGCAAATTTTTCAGGAAGTTATATGTACTTGATAAATAAAGTAAAAAAATGTTTTTTATTAACGTGTACTGGTGTTAAAACTGGTAAAAATTGCAAACGTTCAAATTGGGCAGTTTTTGAGATATTTACAAAAATTGAACGGTCAATGTTGACGCCCTCTAGCGGCCAAACCAGACCACTTAGCCACATTTATAACCTTTCTATTGTCTTATAGTGTGTCTTTAAAGGATGTGTCAA
This sequence comes from Ips nitidus, assembly GCA_018691245.2. NCBI lineage: Eukaryota > Metazoa > Arthropoda > Insecta > Coleoptera > Curculionidae > Ips > Ips nitidus. The sequence goes on from CM042791.1 coordinate 7,522,365, forward strand.
ATAAGCGAGTTATTAACCATTTTATGGTAAAGTGCACCAAAGATGTGTCAAAATACCTGTTTCTTGCAGCTCTAGATTAAATTAGGTTAGGTTAGTTATTTCAATAAAATTCATGTTATAGACTAATTCGGACCTCAAAACTCGAATCTGGTGTCAAGATGACGCTTCTTGGTACCATTTCAACGATGATACGAAAAATTGGCGATTTTAAGGTACTTTCCAAATCGTGGCCCACTTATCAATGACCCTTTGGATTTATAGTGGAAAAATTATACTACAAATAAAAAATGTAAACCTACTTGTGTATCGTTCTAGTTATCTGAACCTAATTAGGGTAAATATTAAATTGAAACTGTTCTCAACCTGCTTTAAAACAGTTACCATACCCGTAATTCAAAACTTTTATAATTTTCCTTTAAATGAAAGTAAGAATTCATTAACCTAGTAGTCCTTTGATAGCTGAGCGCTGATTATATCTCGGAAATGACACTGTAATGAATGCATTAATTTTTCAAAGTTTTAACGAGTTCAGCAATTTGCAGTAAAACTTTTGTACTTGGTATCGCCCTTATTCATCACTGGAAATTTCCTCTATAAAACTGCCATATAACCTTCAATCAAATGGTAATATAATGATTGAATCTATGGCCAAATGTCTCTAATCGTAAAAATCGCTTTTATGGCGCAAATAATCGTCAACGATATAATCATAAAAATCATATAACGGCTAATGCGTATACAATAATTAAAGACAAATAATAAAGTAATTATAACGTTCCTTGGTTAGGTTTTTATATAATAATGTGCTTTTGATGGTCAAAATTTGTCAGCTTATCTTTGAAAAAACTTTGTTTATTCAAATATTAAGTAGTTGTAGCAAATGAACGAACAATGGTAACATAGTTTTGCGTAGAAATGAAATAGCTATCACAACAAAAAAAGAAGAGCTAAATGGCATACAAAAAACTAGAAACCGAGTTAAGTCTTCAATCAGATCACTGGATTAAATTCACCAGCAATATGGATCATCACATACATGGAACACAACGAAGGGTGGATGCTCATGATTAAAAAAAAAACGAATTTATACAAACTAAAGGAACTGACATACTGACATGGGAAAACTACTTTCAACAGCCATACAATGCTCCAAAGACACTTAACATAGGGAACTATAAAAGATTTTATGAAGATACTATAACTAAAGAGGACCTACAGGAAGAAATGAAAAAGCTAAAGAACAGAAAAGCACCAGAAGCAGACAACATTAGCAAAAAACTCATAAACTACGCCGGCCCCGAACTTGTAACAAAGATGACAACATTATCAATACATAAGAAATACCCAACGACTGGCATGAAACTATTGCAATACCCCATCTTTAAAAAGGGTCAGAAATCTTTACCAGAAAACTGTTGTACACATTAAGAGACAGAAAAAGAAACACAGACATAAGGCACCAATGTAAGGTAAAAGACATTGTCAGGTGGGAACGGAATGATCACGTGGATAGCATGGCTAGAAAAATTCGCTGGAGGGTATGGAGGAGGTATGGCTGGAGGTATACCATCCACGAATACGACGCCCCTGAGGCAGACCTCCAAAGAGCTGGATAGAGTAGTGGTCTTCATTATCTCAATGGAGCTGAAAGTTGGAAAATACAAGACTAAGGCCTACATTATGTGGAAGAAAAAGAAGAAAATCAGATTTGGTCCTTCGAACCAGATTACAATTTAACCAAGCCAATACACTACTCGTATCAGTCCAACAACCAACTGAAGAAATTTGAATATGTATAATATTTGTAATGTAAACGTAAGTATCGTTTGTAAACCTTTATTTTAATGACGTAAATCTTTTCATAAAACTTATTAAGAGGAGTTTGTATTACTTAAAAGTAAATCAATCCGAAACTTAGTTCTTTAAAGAAATCTGGAAACATTTTTTAAAATTGAGTACGTTTATTAACTCATATTCACTTCATCACCTAAACTTATTGGAACGATTTGCAGAACACTTTTCATATATGTTTATTAACTTTTTAGTGTGACAGAACAGAAGTGTGAGAAAAAAAACAGCAAAAATGTATGTTGTGCTCTCTAGTATTTACTCGTACATAAAATCTTCTCGGAAAGTAGAACTTTTATACACTCAAGCTACTATTTTACAAGGCCCTTTATATGTTCCCTGAAGTATCTAGTTTGGGAATATGAGGCTGCATTTCGTGCAGCTTGTCAAATTATTCGCTCGAGTGCGCGTTTGAATTATTTATTTTTAGCGACAACTCAAAATTAAATTTAAGGTTCTCTTGCTTCTGTACTGTTTAGAATGAAAATGCTTCATTACTTCGTCGTGAGATTGTCACTTGAAAATTTCATTTTAAGATTAGCATTGATTCAAGTGCAAACGTTGTTATGACTCGGTTCTCAAAATACTTGACAGGCAGAATTGGCTAAGACAAATATGTGTTAAATTGCAATTTGGCAAGCTTGAGTACGGTTTTAAATACAGTCCAACTTAGATTTCATTTCAAACCTAGATGAAGTACATTTCGTTGTTATTTTATAGCCATACAATGTGTTTGAGGTTAGGTCGTTGTTTACTTTAAATCTAATAGGCTTGAAGGCTTTTCTTAGTAACTCCTGCTGCTAGGAAAGAGTTGGGAATTGCATTCCATGTAATACAACTTCACTTATTACTTCCAATTATAATTCTCTTGAAGCTAAATATTATATTGAGTCCCTTGACCGTAAAAAACTGAAAATGTTCGTCTTGAACTGCTCTTTAACCTCCTGTTAACCGCAACACGATTCAACATATAGATTTTGTCCTTTTTTTTTGAAATAGCATAAAAATTTTGAAAATTTTATATTCCCACCATTTACTGTTTGCTAGATATTCGACCCTCTTTACTTGTTTTTATTGGAAATTGTATCAAAATTTTGAAAATATCGTATCGACGCCATTTTTTTGGATTCCTGGGACTGTAAAAATCTCAAAATTTGCGTATTGATCTACACATTTTGAGGTTTTCCAAAAATAAGTGTTCACTGTTCGTTTTAAAAACATAAAATTGCTAAGTTTTCAAAGAGATAATATAAACGGCAATCATAGAAGACAAAATATAGAAATAGGACACATCATTCAATCAGTTATAAAAACATGCAATTTCAAACAATAATTTCCTGAAAAAGAACGAATATTTTAATATGGTATTGCCCATACTAATACCTACTATCTAATATATAATTGAGGAATTTTTTGTGAAACATGTGTTTGCGCAAATGTGGCAAGATCAGTATTTGCAGAACCTTTATAAAAGTGTACTCACAACTGTAAATTTATATTAACATGGAAAATTTACATTAAAACTTGCATGTCAATGTAAAAAGCTAATAATAACGATAAGACTAAAGTCTAAAACTTACGAACAACATTTCTAAGCTCCCCTATCTCAGTTTTTCCCCTTAACAAAAACTACCTGAGTTTCTCATTATAATCGAGACACAAACGAACGAATTCCACTTCAATCTTTCATCGAAGACTATGGGAAATTTTCAATATAAAAGCAATTTTCTCAGGCCCTTTGCACCAACTGGGACGTGCCAACGTTATCGAAAAAAATTGAACAGAAAACTTCAAATTGCGAAATAGAATCTGAACATTAAACAAATGGCTAATCGAGTTTGTACATGTTTTTCTATTCAGAGTTCAAAACCTATTAATAGTGCATTACCTAACTAGTGTTGTAAGAACAGACGAATGAGTATAAGTATATTTTGGACAGGAAAGTTTCACTCTACTTGTCAAAACTGTACTTTTAGCTACTTACTACGACGATCGTAGATAAACCTAAACAATGTTTATGTTCTGGATGTGTATGTGAAGCAATTAATCAATACTTTAAATGAATATCATAAATGTCAGGCGCAAAAACAACTGCAAAATTATGCAATCCAATTTAGAGCGGTTCAGTAACTTTAGTTCATTAATATTGATGCGGTATTCAATACTTGTCCGATATAGAGTACAAGCATTAACCTAGAAAATTTTTGCGGTGTTTTAATTCGCATTTTAGTCATAGCGCGAACATAATTTACTCTCTCTTAATGAAGCTCTGGATATTGCTACTCCCGAAATATGAAAAAGACGTCCGGTAGAGAGATGAAAAATAAAATGAAATATAATGACAATAAATTCCTGAGACGTGGAGCTTTATTAATACAATTTTCCTTTCACTTTTTCCGTGCAAGATAAAAACCAGCGTTTTTTATAAAAAAAAGGGAATTTCAAACGGTTTGAATTAAATAACGAACGCGAACAAAACGAACGTGCAGGTCAAAAGCGGCCGCAAAATTATGCAATCCAATTTAGTGCGGTTCAGAAATTTCGGTTCATTAAAATTGATACGCCATACAAGAGCAGTTAGCGTAATCCACACAATTAAGTTTATACATAATACTGTACATTTGAATGTACAATTATTATTACACCTACCCCTTTGACGCCTCTTAATGGCCTGCTGTAACAATTCATTAGGCTTTTTGGGGTGTTAAGTAATTAGTTTTTGATGTCTTTATAATTGGATCAATGTAATGTAAAGAACAGAAAAGTGGGATAAATGAACCGAATATTGTCAAACCACTCGCAGAAGTTGTCATAGGTTTATAAAATCAATAAAACACCCAAAGGAAATAAAACAAAATTAAGAACAACTTGACAGGGGTTATCTATTTTTCTATACATAATACATATAACGGAAGATAGATTACGAAAGACTTAAACATGAAGAAACAAAAAACAAAGTTACCAAAAATCTTAATGAGAAAATATTGGCAACCATAGATTCACAGATGGTAGAGGAAGCTAACATGGGTGAAGTATGGGAAGAAATGGAGGCTGCATGACTAATGATGCGGAGGCAGAATTGGGACATAAACGAAAAGCACAAAAACACGATTGGATGACAGATGAGATACTGGTGCTATTTGAGGAAGAAAGAGGGTACAAGAACAAAGGGAATGGTGATAACTACAAAAAAATCCAGAAAGTCATTAGAACGAAGTTAAGAACCGCTAAGTATGAGTGGCTGAAACAACAGTGTGAAGAACTAGAACAACTACAAAGAATACACGATGACTTCAACCTACACAGAAAGATAAAAGACGGCAGGACTATATAGAAAGAGTCTATTCTCTAATGTAGAAAACGATCAGCGAGAATTAGCGCAGGATGATCAACAGCGTAAAATCATATGGGAAAACTATATTAGCAACCCATGAAAGACCTGCTGTTGAAAATGTAGATGACAAAGACCTCTCGGGACCTCCCATCACAAAAGAGGAAATTATAAGAGCGATCAATACATCCACAGATAGAAAGGCGATTGGCCCAGACCGCATACCTGTAGAGTTGCTCAAACTATTGGACGACAAAAGCATCACAGTTCTTCAGACGATATTTAATCGAATCTATAACACAACTTGCTTTTGACCTCCTTTCGTGAAGTATCTTCTCTAAGGAAAATGAGAAATGTCTCATAATAATCAACTCAGAAACATAATATTTTCGTTTTTTTTTAAACAATAGTTACTGGTATTCCATCGTTCTATCTATCTTTCAATTTGATAAAAAAATATCACTTGCTAGCTAGAGGAAGACAACTAAATAGTTCTAATTTTGATTTTTAATTAGCAACACTGTTTCGATGTAATGACACGGTGTAGACTACGTAAAACTCAAATATATCTCCCCAAAAATTACAAAGTTTTCTTACACCATATTTTCTTGAATATATTTTACATTATGGAACTAATCTTGCACATGGAGATGTAGGAAATTAGAGCGCGCTGTTGGCACACATAGTCGGTCGCAGTGCCAACGAAGAACGCCAAGAACGGGCATATAATAAGATTGGGGTTGTTGCCTTTATTCCAGCCTTCATAAAAGGGAATTATTGCGGCTAAATAAAGTAAATTAAGGAAGTTTTAGTGCGTTTGTTTCCTGTTACGGTCTGATAAATATTTGGCTTTAAACCCTGAAAATTTGATAACTTATACCTACTTGGTGATCACCACAAAACTACGTAAAATTTTATTTCACAAAGTTTTAATAATATAAAAATAATTGCACTTGGAAAGCCACTGGCTAAATTTAGTCTGCTGCAAAATCCAAAACTGAATACTATAAACCACATTTCTATTATTATCCACATAGATTGGTAATTTGTTGTGTTGGATTCGACTGAAACCTTTGAATTACATATTAAAGGGATTATCTACGTCAAAATCAGCCAATGGCAACTATCATTAATATGTCAATAGCTAGAGCTACTCGTCATACACGTCCAGTCGATAATAAATTTCCTACGTAAATTAAGCCAGCAGTCGGATCGATTTGGTATGCAGGATTATTAGCGGATTCTCCGGGTTTTGCGAGTGATGTCTATGATTTATGGAAAAGAAACAACCTAAACTCGCCTACTCGAAATATATTAATGTTTTGTTAAAACCACATATAGTTTGTTCGACGAAAATAGGATCAGCATAAATTCAAGGCAATAACTTAGTTGCCCACAGTGCACACGATATTTCCTCCGTGTTTCGGTGTTTATTGATGCTACATTGTACAAGCTAAATAGGACACCGTTTTTTTGGCTTTGGCAATCGTTTACATGTAACCACGTACGTGAAATTGGTCTCCAATAAAACTGAAAAGCAATAACTTGCCTTTATTTGGTATTTTGAGATTGAACGGTTCAAGGATAACCGAGCTGTAATAACGTGGGATATCAGGCTTTGAAACATGAAACACTCACAAAATACCAGGCTAGGGTTACGCTATGGTAACACGACATTATCGATGACATAAAAAGCCAGCAGCGGATATGGTATGGACACGTACAGATAATTCTATAACAACCACTCCCAAAAAAAAATCCCAGACTGAAACCCCTAAGGAAGAAGCAAACGATGAAGACCACGCAATGAGGAGAGAGGGAGCTGATAGCGAAGTTCAGGGAAGATGCTTGGAAGAAGAGAGATAGAGAAAAATGGAGTTTAAGAATCGGAAGACGTAGAATGCTGTAATTCGAGTAGAAAGACAGGCCTGATCGTTTCTAAAACATAAGTGTTATTCACTTTAACACATTTACTTCTTTTGACCGTTAAAATTGTATTTTTTAGGATAAAATAATATGGGAAATGTAATTCAACAGATGTTTCTCGAGACGCTATAATTTTGTAGAAGGCATATGAGTTTTGTTAGGTACTTTATCTCTTAACCTAAAAGACACATCCAGAGAGGTGCACTGGTATCCACGATAACTGAATCAATGGAGTGTTCACTACATCCCACACATACAAGCAAATGGTGCTAATACCGGACGCAAAAATCACTATACTTCAGAGCCACAGAAATGAATTACTGGATACTTAAGAGGATGTCTTGGCTTCGGAACATCAGACAATGGATAGGACTACGTGATATACATACAATAATTCACACCGCGCGAGACAGAGAAGCAATGAAACTTGCTATCGCAAACATCCATTAGTGGGTATAGATCTGAAGAAGAAGAAGAACATATTTCGGGATCAAAGTGGGAGTAACTAAATTAGGGAAGAATGCAAGACAGAGAAAGAAAGGAACACGCGCTAGGAGATTCTACTGAAACAAGCACATTTCCAGGACGGAGAACCCCAGAGTGACAAAAATCGCCAAAAATGGAAAACCAGCATCCAGCAGACCACCAGGACGGTCTCCTAAGAGGAGGAAGGACAGTTGGTGGTTGGCATCCTAAGAGGGACAAATAAATGAGTAAAACAAACCTTAGGACCTCCGCAAAGCAGAAGAAGTGATATTATTTAATAATGAAGTTTTTACTGCATTCCCCGACAGTCTCAAGCAATTCCTCCATGTTATCTGCAATTAGAACTGTGTCGTCCGCATAACGAATATTGTTGACCCATACACCATTTACCTTAACGCCCACGTTGCGTTCTTCTAGGGCTTCCTGAAAGATGGCTTCAGAATATAAGTTAAAGGGAAGTGGGGAGAGAACACACCCTTGTCTGACCCCTCTACAAATTGGTCTTGCTTCTGTGAGATCGTTACAAACTCTGACTTCAGCCATTTGGTTCCAGTATAGGCTTTGAATGCAGCGGATGTCTTTTTGGTCTATGTCCAATCTATTTAGGATTTGGATCAGTTTATGATATGTTGGACTCTGTCGAACGCCTTTTCATAATCGATGAAACACACAGCATTATGTACTTTCTCTGATCGTTGCAATTCTGAATCAGTACTTGAGTCGCAACCAATGCTTCTCTCGTGCCTAAACCTTGTCTGAATCCAAATTCTGTGGATCCGATGTTTCTTTCGCACTTATTGATATTCTGTAGTGGATAATCTTAAGGAATATCTTCAGTGTGTGACTCATGAGACTGATTAGTCTGTGGTCCTCACATTTTGTTGCATTGATCTTTTTCGGAGGAGGAAAGTTATTACCAATTGTAATGTGAAACTTTTTCCGTGTTAGTTGTTATTTGTAACTTTTAATGTCAAAACTAATTATCATGAAAAAGATGTTTTGTCTTGTTTTTATGTATCAGCGATAAAAAACTAGATAGAGTTAATAATAAAAATACCTTCTTTGTCACAATATTGCTTCATCACCTTCATTTGCATTGCAATCATATTGAGAGAAAACACAGCGTTAAATTAACTCAAGTTATGACCTAGTTAGAGCAATGCCGGTATTCCCGTCGATCTATTTATGGTGCAAATGAGAGTTATTGTTGTATTACTGAACACTTTCATTCTCTCAATCACTGAAATAATCAGCCCTACATTTCATGCGTTAGATAATTGCATCCACTAATAAGCATCATTCAGGTTTATCATTACAGATTTCTGTTTCTAGTTCATTTGTAGAGTTGCAAATTTTTTTTATGTCGTTTTTAGTTGGATAATATCTTAAAAAGTCAGATAATGTACATCTTACATGTGGTAGTAATAACCTACAGTATACTACAGACAAATTTCTTACTTAACATAAGCCGTAACGTAGTCATAAAGTAACCAAATACGTATTATCAAAATGATTAACCAGATATACCAAGTTTAAATGCACTGATACAAATATTGTAGTGTCACATTTCAGTTTCAAATGCAAAAGCAAAACGAATTAGTAATCTGAGATAACAAATTTCTAACAAAAATAACATCGAACAGCTGCAATTTTCTCACAAACTAAGCCAGATTTACCCCGTTTCCGCCAGATTTAAAACGTAATTTACTTCTGGCGATTTCAAGAAATTCTCGCAGAACCGGCTGAATTTAGAGAAACTGTTTAGTGAGGTGCCCTTAAATTTTCCCTAATTAAGAACTCGCTTGATACAATAGGGAGCGTTGGAGACCACTTCTCGTTAACGTCAGGCCCTTCGAGATTCAACCGTACAATTTAATCTGTTAAGATTTTTATTTTCTTGTTTACCGTGGAAAGTTTTTAATACGTCCCGTTATGAAAGCTACAGTCGTAAAGCTCTTAAAGAGCATTATGCGGATTGAGCAATGGTAAGCAGCTTTTTAAAGGCTATGTTGGTAGCGTTTCCAAGCTAAAATTATCAACCAGAAAGACGAGAAATATAATTAACATTTCAGTCATTTTAAAGTTAAGAACCACATCTTACACCTACTTAACTAATCATTTCCATGAGGGTTACATCTTCTTAACGCTGGATTTTCGTGTAACCCTGACAACTTTCAGAAATTAAATTTTAATAATATTTAAAGGATGATTGCAGTAGGGGTAAATTTTACTGTGCCAATTAATTACTTTCAAAAAGATCGTTCAGGAAATTTGCTATCGTAAACGTGATGATTCATTTCCATTCCATTTTCCAATTTAGAAGAATATTTCTCTCATCCGTTAAATCAGCATTTTCGCCTGAATTAAAGCGGTAATTGCATTTTGAAAGTGATAGTTGCAACCTTGTAATTTCATCAGTTTTACCACAAGAAAAATGGCCACACTGTCATGTTGTAGAAGGAGAAATGTCTAATTCCTTTAATTTTGATCTGTCAGCATAGTTTAAAGTTTGAACTGCCAGGAACTTAGTTTGAAAGGACAGTCAGGGACAAAATTACATGTAAATCCCACATGGAGCAAGAAAATGACTATTTTAAGAGCATTTTTAGAATCCTCATTCAGTTTCAAACAACACTACAGAATAAAACATGTGGATTTGGTAATTTGCAGTATATAAAATGCTTCACAACTCACATAATGGCAATGTTATTAAAAACGGTAGATAATATACAAAAAAAAAAAGGAGTTCGGTAGATGAACCACAATAACGGTAGATATACCGTTTTTACGATAGAGCTGGCAATATTGACTTACACATTGTTATATGCACTAGGAAAAACCCTTATTTCTGTACTTCTAATGAACTATACTATTTTGCCTATAGTCTAGTTGTAACCACATTGTTCAGACTAAGCATACATTGATCCTTATTCCGAAACTGCTGAACGAGTCGTTTATTAGACATCATGAGTGTTCCACTTCAGACCCTTCGAAACGGATTAGCGACAGCACAGCCCCAAAATCCAATACCCTTCCTAAATTAGAGTTCCTCTCGAAAACTAACTTTTGGTTAAGCAATTAGGCATTTTAAGTGTCAGACTGCGATGGAGGCCATCAGGCCGCCGATTCTGATTAGAGTCCAAAATTAAATTTCTCCTTCGTGCCTCTTAGGCTTGGGCAACATCTATTTTCCGGTTACGCTATACCTTTTGGCCTTTAAGGGCGTCAAAATCGATTCAGGTACTATTGCATCTCACTTCGTGGTGCGATTGAAAAATTTAATTATCCGTGCTAACAAGCAAGCCGAGCCTGCGGCGACCAGGTGCCCGAAACGGCCAATTGTTTCTCTAAAAGGTTACTTTCCAGGGGAATCCAATTTAGAAAGGGCATCGGAATATCGAGTTGCCTACTCAGCATTCCTAATCCGGCTTTAAAGCGTTGAAATTGGATTTTTTTCGCATTACCTCTACTGGAAACGCTTTTGTCTGTCTGATCGTTAATAAGCTAACTGGGCCGTTTAGGCGACGGCTTATGAGACAAGATTGTCAAACGACTGATACGACGGCAAGTATTTTTGTAAAGTGCCTCTGCTCAAAGGATTTAACCAGGCGGAGGAAAATGATGCGCTTAGAGCATTAGAAACGGCTTGATTTTGAATGACTCTGTCATGTAATCAAATAGAGAGCATTAGTTACAGTTGCAAGATCACATAGAATCCATGCATATATTCGTCGGTATCTATTAGCTTGATGATATGTTATGCCACTTGTATGTGCTTATTTAAATTTTCTGTATACGCTATTCAGTAGGTAAAAAAATGTAATTCAATTTAAAAAATTAAAAATAAAACAACGGAGAACGTAGAACGTATCAATAACATTCGTTACGCGGACGATACTATGGTATTTGCCGACGATCTAATAGGCTTGCAAGAGTTGATGAACCAGATAAACGGTACTAGTGAAAAATATGTAAATAACACAATTAAAACCAATTTCATGAAAATTAGTAAGTAGGACATCCGAAACTGTTTATCAAATGTAGTGCAGCAGAAGGTGTTTCCAAATTCACTTATTTGGGAACGATAATTAATGAAGAATGGGACCACTCTCAAGAGATTAAATGTAGAATAGAAAAAGCAAGACAACACTTTATCAAAATGTGAAAACTTTTTAAAAGCCACAATTTGGACCTAAACATTTGCTTTGAAAATGTGGTTGTACAGGAGAATTCTGCGGATCCCATGGGTAGACAGGGTGTATAATGAGTATGTACTGGGAAGAATGAACAAAGGAAGGAAAGTGATAAACACTATAAAAGGAAGAAGAACTTGAATATCTGGGCCATATAATGCAAAACAAAAACAAATGCGAACTCCTTAAGGGAAATTAAAATAAAAATCACCAAAAAACCATCACTTTCTGATTTTTTGAACTCTAAAGGTTTGAAGAGAAAAGCATCTTATGTCTGATCGTATCGGTTTACGTTAGTGTCTTAGTAAATAATTTTTTGACCGTTTTGTAGGATTGAATAAATTTTTAGAATACGGGTGTAAAAAATGTTAATTACTCAAATCAGCTCGGTACGTATCTTGTAAAACAGGAGTGCTAGTATTACTCAAAAATACATAGATAACACTACGTCACAAAATTTGGGACATGTTTGGTACCATCGACAAAACGTGTTTTTTAGGTTTCTTGGGTTCCAACTAGTGGGAAACGGCGATTAATACACACAAAAGACACATTACAAAGCAAAAGAAATCTCATATTTTTATTTAAATTTTACGGTTTTAGTCTCAAAATCAATTTTTTTTTTATTTCCGTCTTGCTAAGTAATTTGCCATCCAATATACATACAGAATATAATGCTGCCTTTGAGAATATGCACGAAAAGGGGTTCCAATTTGAATTGATTTCCAACAATTCAGTGCGTAAATTGCTGTTTAAAATTCTCTGCACATAAAAACGAGTCTCCTGAAAAAACCTGTAGAAGGAAAATTGTTTCAGATTATCCTTTTCCCCATACAGATGTTCTCATTCTTTTTATTAAGGTTTTATTAAGAAGTAGGGTAGCTTCTCTGCTTATGTAAGGTAGTACAAATTGCTTTTCCCTTCCTCATATTACATTTATGGTGGCAGAGCGTTCCTCCCTTTGTATTAGCAAAATTCTATTTATTTTGAGTAATTTGGCTATTTCAAGCAACTTTGACACTTCGTCGGTGTCGCAGTCTTTATGTAAGTTAAACAAACGTTGGGGGACTGCATTTGTCAAGTAATTCCCAGGAAATTTATAGCCACTTTCTTTGCACAATAGGATAAAACAATAAAAGTCCTTCGGGACTCGAACTGTCTGCAGTTGAATATCGCAATGAAGGCAATCCAGTTAGTAAGAGACATTTTAATTACGAAATTTAAACAGTTAAATTACTTCGGTAATGTTTTTGAGCGCCACCTTGGTGCAGTTTGCGGAAATATGGGAATCCCGTTTATTGTCTTCTGCGCTCAAATGAAGCGCATTTTCCGACAAAGTTTCCAGCTGATGTGGCTGCGAGCATAAATATTTCAAATCTCCGAATCAGACTAACAAGTTTGACAAACATTTCCCAGTCGGGATCCCTGAGGAAAATATATACGTTCCGCAGAAACAAGGGATAATGGCGCGGCCTTTCCCTTTTCGTTTTATTCTTTGCGGATCCGTGTCGACGGCCTTTTGTTTTCTTAAAGTTACGTCCACGAAGCATATCATATAACTCTTTGGCCTCCGGAATCCAATTTTCTTTATAACAACTCACTTTAGGGTCGCTTTTATGTTTCGTCGCTCCTACACTTCTTCCGATTTATTCGCCGAAATTTCAGATTACGTTTTTAGGGGCCGGTAGAATTTTATTGGGAACTAAACAGGCTAGAAAAAAGAAAGTTTAGTGCCTCAATTCAGAAAAAGAAAGAAAAATACAGTTTTGTGATTTTTTAATCATCACAGTTTACGGCCTAAAGTGAAGTATCCAAAACAGCAGGTGCGATATTTTTTAGAAGGGAAAACGTGATAAGCGTCGGTATTTTAATTTTTTTCACATTAGCACTTGGCCCTTTGCAGAGATTAAATAAGTCTTTGATCCATATTTAATATATGCATTGAAATGCTAATAATTCCGTGGCAGTAGAACAAAGCAATAATGATACTTCTGCATAAAAAAGACGATATCACCAATTTTCATCTATAAACCAATAAGCCTTCTTTGCTATTTGTAAAAACTGTTTAACAAAATCATTGCCAAATGTCTGGAAGGTAAGTTAGACTTTTTTCCAAGAGAACAGATCAGCTTTAAGACAGGTTTCGGGACCACTGACATAGTAAAGCATTTGACACAGTCGAGCTGACATCAATAATAGCAGCATTGGAGCAGTGTAGAATAGATTATAGATATACAAGTCTTACGGAATACATATACACTAATGCCACCACAACCGCAAAACTTGACGAATCAGCAAGCAAAGTTAAAGTGGGTAGAAAAGTTTGGCATGGGGACACCATTTTGCCCAATCTTTTCACAGCTGTTCTCGAATACGCATTGAAATCATAGCTTTGGGAGAATAAAATCATCAACATCGATGGTGAAAAGCTACCACACCTTAGAATCGCAGGTGATATCATTTTCTTCATTGATAACATCAGAGATGCAAAACAGATGCTCGAAGATACAGTAAATAAGGCTTCATCAAAAGTGGATCTCGAAAGAACTGAAGTTAAAGACGACACATAAGTAGAATAAAATGAAGATGAGCAGGCCATATGGCCTGAATGTCAGGTGAACGAAAAGAATATCGGAATGGTGACCACAAGAAAACAAACGGAGCAATAATATAAGAATTGCTGGAAATTGGATAATGAAGATCTAGATCCAAGAGATATGGAATTACTTAGAACTTGGACAGCAATGACTACATGGTGGTGATGACCTGCAGCTTTGATTGCTTGATTCCGGCTAACATGGTGTGGTAATCACGGACCGTTTTTCCGTACGGTACCAAATTGGTACCGAACGAAAAGTCTTAAAAAGAAGACCACGCAACAAGAACACCAAGAGGAAAGCAGGATAAAAATTGGAAAAAATAAATTCAACCACAGTGAGTCAATACTAGTTTGAAACATTTCCAAAGGAACTAGTCTACAAGGTACAAGAAATGAAAATTCTTGACCAAATTTGCAATTGATTTCCGTCTAGGAAAGTTTTTCATCTCCCTGCATCTGCGATGGCATAGAGTTCACCCTGCAGGACCGTCGGTGTTTGCCCTAGTCCCTTTGTCAGGCAGTGATGGTTCACCTACAAAACCCTCGTACTCCACTCCTTTTCACACCAGCTTTGTGTCACATTGAGCATCTCCTGTATGATGAGCGAGTAGTCGTTATCCCGGAGGCCTCTAAGAAGTATGGCTAGTTCTTAAACATAAGCGTAGGCATTGACGTTCCAGAGAGCAAGGGTGACCAGCCGATCGTCCACCAAGAGGCACCACAGCCGACGCAGTATGTGATGATGAGAGTGCATTGCGTATGGAGGCACCTTCTATATCTAGAAAAATGGCGTCCGCTAATCCTTAACTCTAGAGGGACTTTTCAATTTTGTTAACGAGGTTGTGCAAATCTAGTTCTGTTGATTTTCCTGCTTGTTAAGCATATTGGTCGGCATTGAGGGGATTTGATAGCAGCGATTTGCATCTCAAGTGCCTGTCGACCAACTTTTCCAAGGTTTACAACAGGAAGGACGTTAAGTTGATTGGTCTAAGAGATTTCTTTTTTTTACTGCTTAAAGAGAGATTCAGGGTCAGTTTGAGACACACAGAATAGTGCAGAGTAGAACAAACCTAATACCTTCTTGCGATTATTCGATATTTTTGGCAATTGCAAACACGGGAAGAGCATCTGTCTAGAGAGAGGTGTTGTTAACGATGGTATTGATGAAAATTTTAGCAATGACAACGCAGAACCTAAAGCAGTATCTGTAATTTAAGAGAAAATAGGAGACACCTTTACAAACTTGATAATAAATTACTGCTGTTTCTGAATGATCTGCTTTTTGGTGTCATTTCGCACAGATACCAATACAACAAGATTTATAATAGTAAAACTAGCAGATATCTGTTCGGTATAGGAATAGGCTGTTATGATGAACCCTTTGATTAGTATTTTGGTAATGACATGAGCAATTCTGGTAAAAGACGTATATTGTACATCTACTAAGTGTAATGAAGCATTCAACATTAGGGCACACTGGGTAGCAGAAGATTTGTCGTAAAGAAAATTTCGATTTCTCTTAATTTTTGATAACTATTAGGCTTCATTCATTCAATAATGATTAGAAATTTTTTATTTACTTGTTATAGAAATGCACACAACCGATAAAAACGAAGGCAAAAAAGCAGAATTATGAGTGTGTGGAAAGTTGGAAAAATGAAGCACCCCTCTCACCAACTTTCAATTGTCTGTTGCTGAAAGCTTTCGTATATTTCGAGATTGAACTCGATTTCATTGTGGGTTATTGACAACTTTTAAAAGAGAGGTTCTTGCTTTTCTTCACTGCTTTTCAGCGGCACTCATATTCGAGAAGTTTTAAAATATTATAATAGACTAGATATTATGAAAAAAATAAAATTAGACATAATTGGCAAAGAGGGAAAAGACAAGACATATTTTGGGTGACATATTTTTTGCATCATAATTTATATGTTTCTATTTAGAAACTAAAAGTGCTAATCTATCAAATTTCTGCATTCTATTGTACCCGCGCCTAATTAATTTTACGACACATTGCTCTGAATGATTGTTAAGTTTTCCTGCTGAAACTTTCCATATCCTAGCTCGGTACCCTATTTTCAGGTTACATTAGCCCAAACAAAATACGACTTCGGATACAAATTACTCCAGCACTGTTCTCTTCGCTAATGGCACAACAGAAAGGACTGCAACCATTGTAAAATCAGTCTATCGGAAACATCCTATTGTAACGGCAGGCGTTGCATTCTATAGCAATCTGTTTAGGTGGCGGTTACAGAGTTTGAGTTAATAGCTGAGACTACTTTACAGTTTGCGAGCTAAAGTTAGAGCCTCAATATAAGTCTTCGTGTTAGTGCGGATCAATGCACGTGATGGCCAAACACCATTGCAGCCTAATGCAGCTGTCAGCATTGCGTCATGCCAGCGATCAAGTCGCGAAAACTTTTGAAATCTTGAAAGTCTTATGTAAACGAGTCTGCGGCTTGAAAGTTTCCTAATTACGTGAGGCACAGCGGAATCTACTCAAATTTATTGCCTAGCAAATGATGTTTAAACCGTAATTAAGTTTAATTGCCGACGATTAGTGTGACTTTCCCAGATCCTAGACAAGGAAAGGGATGGTTTTGAAATAGAATTAAAGTTTTGAGAATTGCAAAGTGATTGAGACTTTAATGGCTAGCAGGAGCAGTCAAACTAAACTGGACACTGGTTTCAGGATTGTTTAAACTGAATATTAGATTGTGTAATAAATCGAACCATGTTAGTTTTAGCTTATCATGGGAGTAGAGGAAATAACACTCGAACAAGCTTTGCAGAATTTTAGAGTTCCAAAAAAGAGTATTTTCAAGCAACATACATTTAGACTTGGTATATCATGTTCAATTTAAT
This sequence comes from Ips nitidus, assembly GCA_018691245.2. Classification (NCBI taxonomy): domain Eukaryota; kingdom Metazoa; phylum Arthropoda; class Insecta; order Coleoptera; family Curculionidae; genus Ips; species Ips nitidus. The sequence goes on from CM042791.1 coordinate 7,539,616, forward strand.
TTAACACTTTCTGATTTCATTAATAACTATCTACCATAACATAATTTTTCATCATCTTATTGAAGCTGTTGTTGTAGAATATTCTAAACCTATTTGGTTAGTAGAAAAAGACTAGCTAAACTAGATTATAAAAATGTAACTAAAACAGAAAATTGCCAACCAATTATGAAGGTAATAAACGTTCATTTCAGTCAATGTAATGTTATAAACCACGCAACGGGTTTATTAAAAATTTAAAAGCAAAGGTAAATGAGTTAAACATGGTTCAAATTGAAAAACACGGTGGTTTAACATAGCGCAGTAGTTAATTGAAATTTTTCCTTTAACTGGCATAGTTTCTATAGCAAAAATGCGTTTTTTGTAAATGATTGGCCAGTTGTGAGTCAAAATGGAATTTCCGTCTGACTGCTTCTAGAATAAGCTGAAATTTAAAGCACTAGGATTTTCCATCTTGAAAATTGAAGAAGAGAGTAATTTAGGATGATGTGACAAATTACAAACGATTGTGCCAACAAAAAAAAATTGCTTGCATATGAAACTGAAGTTGATTTGATGGTTGTTAAGTTGGTAGCAATGAAAGCAGTTGCTGAATAATTGATTTTCCCTTGGCACCACACTTAACTTGTAGTTTTTCTTCCTTTCTGGATCTTGTATGTGTAAGTAATATACATTTCATAAAATTTGTGGGATGTCAAGTAATGTTTATAGTTTCATGGTCTTGCAGCAAAAGACGTATTTCGGCGTCAGTGTTTGCAATGTCTATCTCATTTTAACTCATTCTGTTAAAACAAGATGGCCTCTGTTACTACAGCTTAAATAAAACTCAGGTTAATACTCTCGCTAAAATACGCCTAAAGATTCTGACATTTGCCAGTACAATGACAGGTCAAATGACCTGTCGAAATTACAACCATATGCCTATAAAATGGTTTCAATATACTTTCCATAAAATTTGTGGGATTTCAAGTATTGTTTATAGTTTTATGGTCTTGGAGTCTAGATTATGACAATTATCAGTGTAATGTAAGCTCAAGTGACCTGCTAAACTAACAATCTCAGGACGAAATTCCAATAATAGACCTATAAAAATGGTTTCAATTTACTTTCTATAAACATTGTGGGGTTTCAAAAATTGTTTATAGTTTTGTGGTTTTGCAGTCTGGATTATGACATTTGCCAGTGCAATGACAGTTCACGTGACCTGCTAAACTAAGAAGATAGAGAGACTAGAAAATCGTATTTCTGTACTCCGTATACTCACTTCATTCATTACATCCGCGTTAAACATTTTTAAATCTTGTGAATAACACAGACAATTAATATTGACTAGTAAGTGTAGTAACAATTTAAACAGTATTTCTTTCCTACTTATTTTTTTGTATTAATAACGATTTTAATAATACATTAGATAAAGATTTTAGATATTTATTTTGTTGTAGAATATCGTGTTGCATTTACTTTGCAAAAGCAGTTTAAATATAGTGAATAATTTCGGTTTACCTGTTCCAATTATATCGTTCTGCTTTATCGGTATATTGTTTTAAAAGGTTAAATTTTCAATACGCAATCATAACTGAAAAAACAACATTACCCGCTAAAATCTGTCGGAAATCCATTGAAATCTCGTTCACCCACTTTGTTTGTAGTTTTTTGTGCGACCGTTTGCATTTGAATAATCGATTAAAGCCTTTGCAACGAGTGTCACAAATGAATTAGTGGCATATTATTGCGGTTTACTGGAGATAAATATTTAATTTCTGTTGTTCAGTTTTATTTTTTTATAAACCGTTTGTTGGAAGGCTGAAAATTGCTAAAATTTGATACGACCAACCGGCATCATGGTTAATTACTGTTTTGTGATAGACGTAAACATATAGATAAATTTATGTTGTTTTTTATAACCAGAATCACCAGAAAACCATTTATCAACAGAAGAAATGTTTGTTACCACTTTCTTGTAAAAGCGATATTTCATCATTAATTTGGTACAGTGGAAGAGGCGTTTGAATATTGGAAAATGTCTTTTGACGTCATTTTTACCTCTTTTTAGTAAGGTTACTAAAATTAGTATGTACTATTAGCTAGATACTTTCAAAACAATTTGATATTTCTATCTTTTCTAGTTTAATGCTTTTGATTAGTATAAGAAAGCAAGGCCAAATACCGAATTTCCTTTGAACCTATCTGTAGAGCACACTTTGAAAATGAACTATTTTTTATTCCTTTCCTATTGCTAGAAAACTAATTAAAATACCCTTTTGGAAGATTTTAAATCATATTAGTCTGATGAGAGTAATGTGATTGAAGAAAATCTAGCCAGTTTTTGTTAAGAAAAATGGTAATTTTTTCGTCACGGAAAATTGGTACAAGGACTAATTAAGCTTTATGGAGTCCAGCAAAAATAAGACAACCAGAAGACGGGACGGTTATAAATGGACACGAGATTGATTTTCTTTCAGGGCCATTTGTCCAAGTGATAGCAGACAGTGGACGATCATTGATTAACCAAGAAACCATTCACTCCCTGCCGTAAAGGACTGGGAAAGCTCCAAGGCCCTTAGGGTGCAATAAAATATAATCCGATAAGGGACAGCGCTGGTGATAACATTTAATTTATGGTTTGCTTTAATTTTATCTCGACGTTGGTTTCACGCCTTGGCAAAAAATTGACGAAAGTTAAAAATTTCATTAAAACCCAATTTTTTTGCGACGAAAAAAATCAAACAGCGTAATGAAAGTGGGAGCTGAACAAAAACCAAAAGAAAGCATTGAGAGGGGATTCATAAAACTTTTATTTGAACGAAACATATTTCGTCGAGGGATTGTTTCGAATTTCAAACAGACTTTTTCAACTTCCTATCTTTCGAGGACTTCTCGAGCATTTTTATTGTTTGCGGTGAATACGAGATAAGCCGCATTAGAGTGGGCGTTTCCGCGATTTTTAGCTTTCTATTGGATCAGTTGCGAGGATGGGACCAATTTTACTGTTGCCATACATATGTATAGTAGCATCAAACGGGAGCTATCGAGGTAGAAACGCGACTTCCGTAAGATAGTTGATTTTAAAACAGTTCAATTTGAAATACCGTTTTTGGAGGAAATTGTTAAAATATATCAAGAATACTTTCAGATTTTCTGCAAAACGTATACTTATGAGTGATCATACTCAATAACAGTAACCCAACCTTATTATCCGTGGAAGCAAATAAGCTTTCTGAAAAGATCATGCATACAAAGCTTTACAAAAAATACCGACACATTTCTTTTAGAAAATATCTTGAACAGCAATTCCTCTGACACTTATTGTACGATTTTATGTCACGTTTTGTAATACTTGTTCTTTATTTTCAACAGCTGCGGGATTAGTTTCTTTACCTATTTCCAGAATTATGTCGGGATAATAGTGATACACAATAGATATCAAGGAAATTGTTCCACTTTTTACTAAAAGTATTGGGATATCACTAAGTAATTATTTGATTCTTTCTGTAATTCGATTACAGTTACTAGAGTTTTACACATGCAGAAATAAGCGTCATATTCTAAAATTGAAGAGATAATTCTAAAATTACTGTATTATGTTTTATGAAACAGGAATTAGAGAAGAAATTTGCAGTAATATCCATTGTAGAATTGTAGTTTTAGTTTGCATAATCCTTTAGTCTTTCTTCTTCAAGTGCCATTTCTATTCTGCAACAATACATATTTCTCTCCTCTCATCATCATATTACAGTGGTCCAGATATTTTCCAGCTTCTATGTGACCAAATGCTTCCAGTCTTAGCCTTTCCAATCCACCAAAAAGCCATCACTACTCTCTCCCCGTGGTAAAATAACTCTAAAGCTTTTCTGTAAGAAAGAACAACTATTGCATTTCCTACTGAGAAGACAACTCGAGTTACGTCTAATCAAAGTTCCGTTTGTTTTGAAGTTTCAAGAAATAAACAGAGAACATTTTTCTTAATAAGCTGTCAAACTACATCAAATTTGCTAAGATCACTTTATCAATACTGATGGTTGTTTACTTTGTCAAGAATCACATTGTAAAACATCTTCTATATCTAAGCGATGAAGGTTTTTATTATCTATAGTGAGTCATTCATTCTCCTGGATAATGCATCTTTTTTAAATATGTAAAAAGCATCACAACGTCATACCAATTTAGAACTTGAACTCTGACGATTGTTATAATATATCCCCAGGGATACTAACACATATATTGTAGAAGAATGGTGAGTACTAATAGCCTCATAAAATCTGCAATTATCAATGTTGTCGACCACAGAAAATTACATTTTTTTTAACTAACCTTAGCTTCAGGAGCTAGAGCTGGGTTGTCATTAGTTTTTGCCTGCAATAGGATTTAAGAAGTTGGGTTGTTTCTCAAATTGGGAATTAGATAGACTATTGGTTACATGAACTGAAAATACATGAAGATCGTTGCATAGAATCAACTGATAAAATTATTGTACCTGTAGGTCGGACCCAAAATTTTTGCCTTTTGCGTTTATTTGTTAATTAACTGTCCACAAAACATTGAATTTTATAAGTAAACATATTAACCTGCCCAATTTATTTCACGATTTCCACGTTAAACTGTGCAGAAATTTTCTATAAAAAGAAAGAACCTGGCTGGAGCCACTTGAAAAATCATACCGTCAACTCGGGAATACTGAAAATAATAAAATTCGCGGAACAATCGTCCCTTTCAATGCAACATATTTTCGTCCAAATTGTTCCCAGTTTCCACATTCTTTAGTGCTTAAACTCAAAGTTCTTATGACTAAATATAGATCTATATAGGAGTGCTTTCCAGTTGACAGATAATTCTGAAAGGATTTTCACGAAGTAAGAAACACCGACATACTTACTTGGAGTATTATCCGCACTGCAGTTTTGTTGCACAGCTTTTGATAAATGAAACAGTGGTTATTTGCAATTTCAAAACTAAACTTTTGTTAATAAAGTGAGTAAATTAATCAAACTAAACCAACTTTCAACGCGACAAACTTAAACTGTTTACTATCAAATAACGAAGTTTTCCGTGTTTGTACTGCGGACAAAGGAGGCAATTTGCTCACAATAATTCAATGATATATTGTTTTAGAACTGTTACAAGGTGGCGCTGGTGACATGACAAGGTACATTCGGAACAAGAACAGCGCAAAGCTTGTTAAATACCTCAGCAACTAAGCTCAATTGCTACAGGCAAACTAGATAACGAGGATTTATCTGAAAGCCGAATATAGTTGTCCTAATTTACGTCCACGATCGTGATACATATCGGACTTTTGTTGGGTTATATTCTGCTATAAGGGGATTGAGAAAGTTTGTTGAAGCTAAATCAGTTCAAGGTTCAGATTGTTGCTTTAGTATCATGTTGAACGCTTTCTCTTGAAACTGGATCCTTCAGATGTTGCTAGGTGGTTAGCGGAACTTTGTGTATAGTTACTTTTGAACAGTAAAAGCAAAGTTATCAATTTTGATAATAGAGTTAGTGAAATAAAATGAGTAATAACTTTGTTCTTTCACCTACAAGAACAAGATTTGGGAATTTAGATGTAAAGTGTGCAATGCTAGAAGAACTGAATTGCACGAAACCAAACTGTACAACAGACGATGGATGTAGCCCATATTTCTTCTCAACAAATATCGACTATTTATAGGAATAGATATTAGATTTATTGAAAAATGGTATGTGGAATGTGCCAAGGGACAAACTTCATCTTCATTACTCATTAAATTTACAAAATCGTGTTACTTTGCTACTTTCTATTATATGTATATGTAAATTAAATGAGGTAGACAGTACCAACGCAAGTAATTTTAGTTTTTCAGTTTTAAGTTTATCAGTTATTGCTGTAACTAAGTAAGAATATAAGGTGTGTTTATCATTAGACATAGATGGTTTGCTTATAAAATAAAAATATGCTAATAATACTAATAAATTATAATTACAAAATAAAACCATACAAAAAATAGCAGAAAATAAGCACAAAAAGAAGAAAAAAGCTAAAAAAAAGCATGAACAAAATCTGTCAAATGATTGTGTGCTTTTGCGTAAATCGTTCACATTAGCTGTCAAAGGTTGTGTTTATTATTTACAAAAATCTAAATTCCCATTTTTATAATAAACAAATTAACATAAAACAGTTATTCAATGTATCTCAAAACAATTATAAATCTGCCTTTTGTTTGCTCTAAATATATACCAACTCAACATGAGTTTAGTTTCACATGTTCACACTAGCTGGTGATTTCCAATAAATGATGATCTAAATATACAATACACAATATTCTTGTTAACATGCTATGGTAATTGTTATCTGAAATATGTAGTATACGCACAAAAATTTAATAAAAATATGGTCTCGTGTTAATTATACCTTTTTTTTTAAAGAATGCACCGTATTTCATCGACAATCAATTTTGCAAAATTTAGGTAAAAGTTGAATTCTGCTTAAAACATATAAATAAAAGATTTATTTTTATCTATGTGATTGATGATACGCTGTCAATGTAAAAAACAACCTCTAGTCTGCCCAAACTTTCAGGAGTTGTCTTTTTCCTATTCTTGACCTGATTCCTTTCGTTTTTAAATTTGACATTAGCATAGTCAATCTGAATAAACTATGATATATATTTTGAACCCTTTAAAGTATATTTTTCTCCAAAACATCATATGCAAATTCGAATTTATTTGTTTAAGAACATCCATTATACAACAGTATATTAAACGCTTTGAAAAGCAAGTATTAATTTACTCAATCCAAACATAAACAAAACCACGATATAAAAATAACATATAACGCTAAATTCACATAATTCAATCGTTGCGAGCTCATATAATTAAAATACTAATTAAATCTGGATTCTCCGGGAAATAACTAAAAATTATTATGCATTGAGTGACTGGCAGAGCTTTGTAATAAAATTTTACTGGAGCGGTCAAAACGGCCTCGACATACAAATTAATTCCAATTGCTGTAAAATTATCAGCTTTTGGTTGTAATTTAATTTAAAAAACAACCGCTGGTCGCTTGTTTATTGAGTGGAAACTGACTTTTTGGGTTGCTGTTCGTTTAGTAATTACTTGTGTAGGCTTTTGACAAATGACATGGATTAGAAGGTAAATTGTGGGTGTATTTTTTGTAAATGATGATTAAATTATTGGAAGTAGAAAGTGGTTTTAGAAATTATTTTCTTCTATCCAAGTTCGTACTTTAGCTACAGCTACAAAAAAAAATAAGCCTACATCGTAAAAAAATCAGAGAAAATACGCAAGTTGTTTTACAAACCAACTAAACATCAGTCCAAGAAACTGTGCAGAAACAGTGGACATGGTGGAGCACACGATGTTTCAATGTCGAGGATGGAACGAATAACGAGAAAAGTTGAACACAAACGTGAAATGTAATGTTTATGCGAATAATTTAAATAACGTTTCGAAGGTTGGAACTCATCAGGGCGATCATTACTTTTGAAACCGCCAATTTTTTTTAGATTCTGTTTGTTCCCTGTAAGACGATTTGAATATTTTGTATATCTTGCTTCTTGAGCAGGAATACGGTCTTGCTCATGGTTTGTTGACGAAAAGTGGCCAGCCAGTTCATCCGCTGCATTTTTTGATGTTTCCTTCTTGAGAGATATTCATCTCGTACTTCTGGAGGACCCACTCCATGTATGATAGCGGGTTAACAACTATTTTGCACTGAGTGGAACCAGTTTCAAATGCGAAAAAGTCCACATCAGACTTAGTCCATCTGGAAGGTTGTTTAAAGCCGCTTTTCATGTAAAACAAAGTCTTAAAAGTTAGTTTCTTAGAAAAAGCAACACAATCATACAATTGCAAGTTTGGCAAGTATGATTGTATTATTGATGATATTTTTTTTTTGTTTTGACACTCTCATCATCCCCAATGACATTACGACTGTAACGGAAAGTAAAGTATAATTTAACGAGGAACTAATTACTTTAACTATCTGAAAATACTGAATGTTAGAAAATCAATAGAGTGAGGCTTTTAGTAATAGAACGGACAACTTAAGTAGGTTTGGAGACCACCCGGGCCATTAGCGGGTCTGACAGATACGTTTCCCTTCGACATTTTCTCTCGTGTTTCAATTTATCCACTAACGAACCGCTTTTTGCTATTGCATAATCTCGAAAAGGATTTTCTACTGGTTTGGACACGGATCCAAAAGCTTATTGGAAACACAATTTCGAAAAAAATGATGAACAAGTTTATTGATTTATTCGTAAAGAGTAAACACCAATAAATAACCGCAATCCAAAATGAACTGCGATTCATGAAAGGCAAACAAATGATACAATACAGACTGGAAAATTATCCATCATTTGCCGAAATATAAAACCTCTCGTAAAGAATCATATTTCCCATTAACCCAGATTTATCCCCCACTTATTGCGGCACAATAAATCATCTCCACGAGCGTCTCCCGTCGGCTCAAATTAATATTATTTTAAATTAATACGTATTTGCACACATTGGTTTGAACTTCCATTTTGCCTTTACCTGAACGACGTTTTATTAAAGTCGAATGCTTCGTTTTTGACACGGATAAAGCTGTTATTAGTTTTTGCTACATTTATTCGACCCAGTCATTTCAACCCTACTAACGCTTTTTTTCTCCTTCTTCAGGAATATTAGTTAATTCTTTAATAATTTTATTCATGGTTTCGTAGGCAACAAAGCAAACACAAAACAAAGCACGTTTACTTGTCTTATGCTGGCACGCAATTCGATAATCTTATAGAAAGATCAGTTTCATATGAAAACAAATAAAAACTGATTAACTTCTTGAACCTTCCATGGGCAACAAGATAACATTTTCAATAGAATCTGTACTTTAAAACAAAAGTATCTGACTACGTTACGTCATTAAGGCCGGATTTACCCAACTTCTTAGTCATAGTGGTAATCATAAACTTAAGTTTTGTACATAACAACACACAGTAAAAAAATAACCTAAACTAAATTTCGTTTATTATTTGTGGTTACGGACAAAAATTAAGTTAAGTTAGACACATACAAAATAGTACTTTAAACTTATCATTCTGATTCATTTTTGTTACCAAATATAAAAAAATTGCAAGAACGTTTGTTCTTAATTCAATATTAACACCGTTTTTCTATATTTGCATGTTTACGATCTTTTGGAAAATTGTTTTTTCAATTTTTCTAACTCTACATTTTGGTTACCTGTAAAATAGAATAAAAAAAATTGCGGTTAAGTTAAACTTTTCGTTTTTAGTCTAACCGCTACAAACTTGTTCTAAATATGAATAATATGTAAAAGTCCCTATTGGTTTAAAACGTAAATACGAACGCTACCGGCTAAAAATGGAAATTTGAAACAACTTTCATTTCACAGTTTCATTATATCTTTTAATTAATTGGCAAAATACTGCGTTCATTTGGGACCTACATTTGAAATATGTTATTAAAAATTATATGTTACATGGTTGTATTTTATTTTTGAAGACATCAATCACAATTTGGTTATTCGCAACTTTCAGCGCCAAATTTTTAGTTAAAAAAATCACTTAAATTAACTCGTACGTACAAAACCGTGTTTTGACCATATCCTTTTGTTTTTCAGTTTTTTCACCTGATTTTCTCATTTTTCTTCTTCATGTAGCTTATCCATTTTCGGAAATTAAATTTGCTAACATCATGGTAATCCTGACTTTGGAAACTGCTGCTCTGAATAGATCTGCAGAAGACATGTTGAACCATTCTCACAGATTCCGCTTCTTCCAATTGACCTTCTGCCAACATTCTTTCCCTGGATTATCAAATGGAGTGCCTCATATTTTAAACCCTGCATTATGTGACCCAGATAAATAATCTTTCTTCTCTGCACCTCCTTTAATAACTCCAACTCGTTATTTAATCTGGTGGGCACTTCTGCGTTGGTCGTGTGCTCCACCCACGATATTTTGAGCATTCTCCTATAGGGCCACATCTCAAATGGGTACATTTTTCTTTTGTACATTCTGTTAAGGATCCAAGTTTCTGCTCCTTAGTACAGTACCAAAAATATAGTAGATCACAATTTAAGATCTACCTTCAGGTCGCGACTACAGAGTATCTTCTTCATTTTGACAAAAGCTGCACATGCTTTCTCTATACGGACCTTGATTTCAGCAATGATCAGCGGTGCAGGTGATGTTTGTACCTAGATAGTTATATATTGTAACCCTCTCTAAGTGTTCTCCGTAACTGTGAAGCCAAAATGGACTGGCAGTGACGATCCTGTTCAGTTCTTGTAGATCACTTATATTTCCAGCAAGAAGGACAGTATCGTCTGCATAGCGCGAGTTATTAATTATCTTGCCATTTACTGTGATACCTCCCAAATCGCATACATGGGCTCTAATAAATATTTTTTCAAAGTAAATTTTGAACTGGGTCTCCGAAATAATACTTTCTAGTTTCTGAAATACTCTGCAGTGTATAATTTCTTTGGATAAGTATTTTTATACTTTGATGATAGAGCGGAAAGCATCTTTCGGTGTTGCCAGCGAATACAGAACCATACAACGCTTTATGTGTTCTTACTGGTATTATTCCTACCACTAAAAAAATAATAAAGAAGAGCACGTGTATATTTTGAACTCAGAGTCAGTGAAAAATAGTCTCAAACTAGGAACGAGGCATGGCAGAGGTCGAAAAATAAAAACCACAAGCAGATACAGCTTATAAACGAAAAGTCTTTTAGATGAAGAAATAAAGTAGTAAAGATTCTGCCTAAAACGAAACAAATTTCAAACTAAACTTAGTGCACCCGATCCATAAAATGCCAACTTAAAGGTTCGGTTTTGTTCAAAGTGTAAACTGATCGAACACCCTCACAATTTATCGAATTCCAAACTGCTTGAAAAGTAAGAAATATATTTCAAACCGTTCCTCTCGCTAGCATACGTGGCCTTTTAAGATTCTGTTCTCCGATTGGGCACAAATCAAAAGGCTGAACGGTCCCGGGAATACATTTATAGCGGGCAACATTTCCATTTCAACCCCGAAAAGTTTCCTGTTAACCACACTTTAATGGAGGCTCGTCCTTTTCCCCGGTTTGCTGCAAAATATATTTTTTCAGTCGGTTGCACTGCCGAAAATATCCAGTCGTAAATTCGTTATAAATTCCGAAGGAACCGGGAGCGAGGCAAAGGAAATCGAATTTTGTTTTGCTTGGACCGACCTGGAACGGTTTGCAGGGCTGGATTCGATCCAATTATTGTTAGTCGTGCTTAATTTTGTTTGTCTCGAAAAGGAGTTTACGGTAAAAGGGAAAAAGAAAGTGACTAAAACGGCAGGAAATTCAATTAATATCCAAGTAATTATGAGTCATAAATAACTATGAAAAGGGTCATTTAATTTGGAAGAACACCAGGGAATAAAAACTTTGTTTTTTAAAGAGAAGATCATCTTCAGAGATTTTATCATGTTAGATTTTGTTGAACAATGAACATGAACATGATCCAGAAAACAGTAGTTTTTGACCTCGGAACAGACGAAAACCAAGGCATTAAGGCAAAACTCATTTTCTGGCAAAAAAAAGGTGTCCGGACGTGTTTGGAAACTATAGAGATATATAAAAAAGTTTAAGACATTTAGTGTACTAAAAGGTGGTGCTAATATAGAACTTTCAATTCCAGAAATTGTTTAAAATAGCTTGTAACTAATCCTACAAGCTGATAAGCAAAGAACCAGTTGTTTTGTTCTGGCACGTTGCTAAGACGTGCAGTCGAATGAATAAATGCTCTCAAAAATCAGAAGCTCGCATTTAAGCTCTCCCAGGAAACATAACAGGACATACCTGTTGGAAAACGCTATCCCAGACAACTATTAAAAAAAAAATACAACTTTATGGTATGTTAGGTTAGGTAAACGTTATTATTAGATAAGGTAATTGCTGCTCTTCTTTTACATTAAAATAACATTCAAAACTTTATTAAGACGCTCCAAATTCCATGGGAAATAGTGGTAGATGAGATACAGATTTCTGGATACTTGGAATAACAGCCAATATTCGTTCCCTTGAAATTAACATAAGTTGAAACAAGAGTTATTTCCTGAGAAAGACCGTCAATTTATAAATAGTACTTCCAGTGGTATATTAACAATATCAGAAAACAATAATTACTCTGGTTTTGGAACATTGTGCTCGAATAGTTTTAAAACTATAAAAAGGTAGAAGCCACATCTATTCAGGATCAATTGAATTGTCGCTGAAGGCTCTTTCGTAGTCTGCTTGCATCTGTTGGATTCAAATCGAATTTCAATATTATGCCAGATATCACAGCTGGAATATAAAATAGTTTAAGATAGGACTTGTCGCTAGCGACAAAATTGATGCATCTGCTCGTTCGTTTTTCTTTACTCAACTTTTCCCAATTCTAATGAAATGTACTGAAACTCAGACCTTCAGGAACAGTAAAACTGTTAAAGTAAAACATATACCAAACGTTTATCGCATTTCTGCTAAGACAAAGTAAATTCAGATGTAGCGAGTCTAAATCCTTAGGCACTTAAAGTTTCTTTACAAAGTGTGTGGGTAAGAAGTTATTATTATGATTTAGAGACCAATAAAGGGGAAATTATTATCTCCGTTTTAGTTCATAAAGTTCCGTATAATGACGCTCAAATTGGTGTGCGTTATGCCTTGGAGCACTTTGTGTTTTGGGGTGGTGTAATAATATACAATTTAAGAAGTTACAAAAATACAGAATTCAAACTACTTATAGTGTTCCAGCCTCAAGATAACTTTAATTAACTGAGAAAATTAAATAACGGCACGATTTTTCCGATTCAATTCCAAAAGTTGTTCAATGATCTGCTTTAGGAACAGTTCACCTAGGAAACTTTGCTTGTTCCTGTTCAATAGGGCGCATCTAAGACGGTTTTATATTGTATCGAGCAGTTTCCGGATCGTAAATTATTGTTCTAAAAGTTCTGCTAGCTTTCTGTATAAGTTGGTTTTCCAATTGGGATTTTCTTTGCCCAGGTTGTTTTAAACCAATATTATATCCCTTACGGGGAGAATTGAAGCGGAGGGATTTTCTTGGTAGAATCTACACAAAGGCGTTCTCTGAGGATTTGTGAATCATACTATTGAGCGTTCTCTGATATATGCAATTATTACTAAAATCCGTAATCCAGTTGAAAGAGTAATATTTGGCTTATAAAACTGGAATAGAAAATTGTATATCTCTACTTATTTAGAGTATTTTCAATGCGACGCCAGACTTTCCCTAGTAGGTTCAAAGCAAGTGAATTGCGCTGAATAATATAACTTCTAATTTTAGCCTTAGGGTTTCTTAGTTCTAATAAAAAATGTAATCGCCTTAAATAAACTGACTCTAATGGAAAGCTTGCGTTTGCCCATCCCAAATCGAATTTTAATACTGGACCGAATATCTTCAGCTCCAAGCGAAAGAGTTTAAAATAGAGTTTGCAGAAGCTCATCCTTATTCCTCGAACGATAAAGTGAAATCCCTTGTAAGGGCTTTTAACTCCCTTTCGGGACTTGACTAGAAGTTTCGGGGCCCGGATGTGTTGTTTAATAGTTTAAAGGCAAGCCACTGTCAAGCTTCAAAGAACTACAGCTATTTTGGTAGTAGTTATTTGTATATAGAAGGCCGAAAGTAGAAAATTGCGACTGGAGAGAAATAATGGGGACAAGGGCTGCAATGGTATTTTCAGTCTGAGCCAAAAATTTGGTTATGCCTTTTAGTCCTAGTGAACGTCTAAAAGGGATTTCAAAGAAAATTATTTGGGTTGTTTGTCTAATGTTGTAAATTTTCCAATTAATGTTGTTGCTGATGATGGATAATTAGCAATTGAACAATCTTGTCCTGATAAATCTAGGATAAGATACCCGAAAAATCTAAACGTGTTTGAGCAAGAGGCTTGAAGACGTAAATTAATTAACGAAACGAAGAAAACAAATCGATTCTGTCTACAAATACGTCATACTACTCATTTGAACAGTTTTGTAGCTTATAGAAGCAACATAATGCATTTAAGTGTGCTTTGCAGTAAATGTATTTGAGTCTCCATTGAAGTCCTAACTCCTAACTTACTAGACAAACTACAATGATTATTTTCCTAGGAATTCAACACTATCCAGTTTGTATTTTATGTTGGAGTATATTTAAAGAACCAATGGTTTATCAGTTACAAGTTAATATAGTATACACGGATTTGTCCAAGGTTTTCGTTTGTCTGAATGATTTCAAGCTGTAAAAATCTCCTCGGCAATTTTAATCGAGCAAGATCGAAGACTCAGATTAACCAACAAAATTAACCTCAAAGCAATAACGGGGCATTGTCGACTCAGAGAACACCTAAGAAAGCTAGGCCCAGAAGAGTACAGCACGTGCAGATTCTGCGGAGATCCAGAGACACCCTGCGCAGAAGTTATGCTTCTACATACTCATTTTATTAGTTGACCCCTCAGTTGAAATTGTGACCTCTTTTATCATAGTGGAAGAAAATTTACAATGTTACTGTCACTTTTACTCTACCTCTACCACTACCTCATTTGCCTATAAAAATTAATGCAGTTTCATTTTCTACATACTCATTTTTAACCCAGTTGGTTGTGACCTCTTTTATCATAGTGGTTTTGTTACTTACTTTTCTCTATTTGTCATCCAGAACTTATAATTTACTTTAGTACACTAGTTAGGACATTTTGAGTATCCACTTGCAAATTATCTTTCAGATCCTGCCAAATATCGATTGGATCTTCTCTTTCGTTTGGATTTCTTTCGTTGCAAAGTCTGGCCAATTCGTTCATCAAAATTTCTCTTGTTGAGTTTTTTAACATCCATCTTGCGTTTTTTATTTTGCACGGTTGGCAATGGTAAGCGGACACGCGTCTGATCTTCTGATGTTCTGGAAATTTTAGTTTTAGTTTCGATTTGGTTTATGACTCCATCGCCACCGTGTCTTCCACGTATACAGAAGAAGACAGTTGTTAAAAAGTATAGACCTCGTTCATTACACACCTGACATAACATGACTATATGGTTAAAAACTCGAGTTGGCAAGTATCAATTCAATCTATGCTATTTACTTAGCAAAGCTGCTAAACTCTTAGGATTTTTTATTAGAAACACTAGAAACACCTAGTTGGCAATAAGTTGGAGTATATCGGGCTCATCTGGAATCCAATTTATGATAACTATGTACCTGTTCTTTAAGTATATATAATGGAAAATATTATTTACAAATTTCAATTGGTGGAAGGTTCATTCGACTCAGTAGAAGGTGCGTAAGTCCAAAATTATAGGACCGTATTTAATCAAGATGACGCAAGAGAGTCGACAAGAAAAGATAACCGGTCATTACTTATCTTAACAGTGACAGCTTCTCTTAAAGTTAACGCCCAGCCTGAAATCCTTTATCTGTTCGGTGTTCGGGGTGTTACGGTAAATTTGCTTTTTGCGCTCGAATTTCATAACTTGACGACGAAAAGCTTAGCGGGCATTAATTATCGTTTTCTATAGGGAGCCGCCTTAGAAAGGTGGTTTTCCCGGGGCTTTATGCGTAAACATCCCTACAAGAAGCACATCTACCGCAACTTAATCTTGATTAATTTGCACATCTTGCCTTGAGCGGTAATTATAACAGTGCTCTGCTTCGTTTCGTAGGTGTATTTTTTATGGAAGCTACAAAATGCTTTATAAGGCACAACACGAAAAGGTGGTTAGTAATCCTAATACCCAGCCTTATCTCAGTTATGAATCTAAAGATAAGGTAACCTCCCCTTCCACAAGTCCTTTGTGATTCAAATTATTCGAACACGGGTGATTTATATAATCCAAATTTTGTTCCCCCTCATAATATAAATGCCAGCGCTAAATATTTTGCTGGCTTAATTTTCCTAGACTACATAAATCCATAGCCTGATTTACATATTTCTCGTAGAATATATCTTTTAATGGGATCGGCGTCTAGCGAGGCATTACGGGCTTAAGTGAATTTTTGATGACGCTATTATTTTCTGGAAAGTCAAAAAATATACACCTATAGAAAATTTAGTGCAGCACTACAACAACTTACGAGACTCTGTTAATATTCTTCTTTTAAGGTTTGCCGCAAGGATTGAAAGTAAGTCTTGCTGACGTCCTATTTGCGGCGAGCTCATAAATCTAAACCGGCTGGCATGGCCCGATAAATATGTATGAAATATGCCTGCAATACAAAGCGGGTTCTTCCTAATACGATTTTCGCGTGGGCAATCACAATTTCTTGCTGAAACGACTTTCTCGAAAGGGTTTGTCGTCGCCCTTTCAGCGCACGTCTTATATTACTTATTAATGTGAATTTGTTCTAATGGTTACTGCCAAAGTATCATCAGCCCCATCATATGAAAAGGTTTTCAAATCATCCTATACTTAGCTTAGTTTTCGAACTTACTTAAATATGAATCATTTTGTTTTGTGTGATTTGAACAGAAAACCTTTAGCTTCTAAACTATTTTTTATTCTGTCTTGCCTATATAACACAAGGTAATAACTAAATACATTGAAAATGGTAGCATTAATTGTTATCGATACATATACTCATCAGTTTCTTATTGAGGTACAGGTCTCAAAATTATTCTTTCTATTAACTTCTTAAAAAGCCAGTTCCTGAGAGAATTGTTCCCAGAACGACCATTCAATACTTTCAAAGATACGATGGGGTATATGGTGAGAGGTTTTTTTTATAGGAAATCAATTCCAATCCACTGACACGTTTTGCCATATTAAGGCTCATCAGAGACCGATGTTTAAGGTATTTATCATAATTACAGATGGCGTCTAATATAGGTTATAAGAAGTTAAATTAGAATGCCTGAAGTCGTAGACTAAAATATTACGAATGATTTTGAAAATAATTTCACCAAAAATAACAATTGTTGACATCAAAGATCAACCGATCTAGAGATGTTCTCTACTGTTTAACAGGAATTCTGATGCACCATATTTATTTTGACAATTTGGAAACAGTATTCATTCACCAGTTCAGACAATTCTAAATCACCAGGACTGATTGCAATCATCAATTTTGATAATTCAAAGACAGTAAGAAGCATTATGGTTTTATTTTGACAATTTGGAGTCAGTAAAATGCTTCGTGCATCAGTTTTGACAATTCTAAATCATCGGGAATCGAGGAAACAAGAAAATGTGACAATACTGATTGTTCAAGTTACTCACTAGTATTGTACATTTTAAGCCTTTCTGATTAGTGGATCGAAAATAGGCGATTACTCAAAGTCAAGTACATTCCGGGGCACTTCTGACCCTGTAATTCGCGTGACGTTAGGCATCTCTGCCACAAATGAAAGGTTGTGATTGTACAGAGTGTTCAAATTGCTTTATTACATAGGAAATTTTATATTTCTTTCATTAGTGTATTGGAAATAACTGATTTCTTGTACTGTTTTTGCCTAACTTTAGACATTAGCAAACTCATCCTTTCAGCTGCATCCAGTCGGAAAAATAAATGACTGCAGAAGGTACAGCAGAAATATCTCCTATATGACAAATTAGAGCTTTGTCCTCATGATTTAGATTAAAATAATTATCAAACATGCTGACTCTCTTACTTATATGCTTCTATTGAGGTATATCTACTCAGCTATTCCTGGATAAAGCAAAAGACTTCCTAAATCATTAAGACAGGCGATTGTGCAGTCCGTCCACTGCATCCGATTTATAGAGCAGTTACATTTGCAATGTAAATGAGCCAACATAGAAATGACATCGTGAGCTGTCGGTGCTATTACTGCTGATAACATCGACTGACCTGCCTGCCCCGGATTTATCGTCGTGGCCAAGGAATTTGCCAGTGGTTTAATTTAAGTCCCTTTCGGATCGTTTTGGATTTGCTCGGCATTATGTAGTGTCTGAAAACGATAGTAGACATATGTGTCTTGAATCCGTAATAGGATGGGATCTTATAGCGACTGTCCGTTTCAACCAGCTCTTTTATGAATGGTCAAAGTTATTTTGTTGAGAATTACTACCATTGGTTTCTTTGTATGTACATATAAAATTTTCTACTATTGACAATCTGATCAGCAGTTTCCAGTGAGCCTTATTACCACCTGCAGTGAATATGATGATAATTGATGTCGCATATTTATGATATGTACAGATTTTTGTCGTTATTTATACACCTGCTAAGTTTGCTATATTTTTGTTTATTGTCGCCAACACCAATGCCCTTAATTTTAAGCTCTCTCCTTTCTGTTGTAAGACTCCATGTTGATGGACGGATTGATCTTTCTCTTTGATCTGTTCTATAGCATATTTCTTGCATATATTACTTTATCTTTAATTATGTTTGCGTCCAATTTCTTTTCTATGTTTTCAAATTTACTTTGCCTTCTCTCATCTTTGAAGAGTTGTGTAATGTAATCCTTTCAGTTTTTGTTGCACTTCAATTGGCATTTTTCCGTTGTTTGTTGTGGTACAGCGTATTGAATTGTTTTTGTTTTCTGGTCTCGGCTCGGTATATTAAAACTTTCAGGCTTTGGTTGTTATTCCTCAATTTGATCTTCCTTTGCTTTCTTGATTATTGTGCGAAGTACTCGTTGTATTTATTTTTAGTGTTGTTCACTTTTTTCTTTACAGCTTCTTCTCTTCTTCATTTCTTTCTTTCCTGTTAATTTTTCTTTCTTCAAGAGTATCTATTGAGGGTTTCAATAAGCCAGATTTATCTCTGCCCCAATTTTTACAGTTTCGGTATTCTTCCTTACATTCCAGTGTTTTCAGATCTTTGTTAATTCTAATTTGCAATACATTCCGTACTTCTTGGCTGAAATTTGAAAAATGTGAATCTGAGCCATTGATGGATTGTGGGGATCTCCAATGTGCAGAACCTTGTAAAAGGTTTGCTACTATCATTCTCTTGGCAAAATTGCATTAGTAAATCTCGTCTTTCATTACTTGTTCCCAGTTCATACTCATCCATTTACTTGACACATCTTCTGTTTCCAACCTTTGCATTATAGTCTCCAAGAATTATAATGATATCTCTTGGTTTTAATGATTGAAGCATTTGTCTGATCAATAGGTAGAAAAACTCGTTTTCTTCTTCAGACTTGTTTCGAATTTCAGTCATCAGTCCTTTCGTGTACAATACATCTCCAGATTCAAAAATGGATCTTACGTTCCATATAGCAATTACATAAATCTTTCTTGTTATAATAAAAGACTTTTTCTTTTATTATATTATGAAGAGTTACGTTTTTTAGTTATATATAACGTTCCAGAACGGGAAAAGTAATTTTTCGAGTAAATCTTTTACTCACACAGTCCTTTTCTATTTTTGTTTAAGGATTTCTCTTTTAAGAAAGTTCTATATTAGATGCCTCTATTTGGTAAACTGGAGACCAGTAGAAAATTGAAAGAAAATCACTCACGGAGTTTAAAGTTGCAAATCGCCAATTCCATGGTTGACATGGAAAGGACATTGTCTGAATAAAAGCGTTTAAGGTTTCAGCGCGATTTAAATTGCCAATCAGTCCTAGCGAAACACGTTCAACAAATGGCAAATTTGTGTTTTCCTTGATATTCAAAATGTGTGTCGGATCGTTGGCATAGCCGCAAATCCGTTTTCCCCTCAGTATTTCCATATATCCCGGGCACGTAAAAGATTTTTTCGTTGAAAAGAACCGTAATACGCGTTTCTTTGCCGCCAAAAAAATATACGAATTGATTTATGTTGTTGTTGTCTTTTTTTGAGTTGAGATTGTTTGCCACGTATGTTTATATTGTTTCTTAATGAGATATGAATAAAAATGTTGAATGTACTCTGAATTTCACAGAAACAGCAATAAAAGTTTTTCTTAGACTGTAAGAGTCTACTAAAAACACGTCATTTTACAATCCGTTTGAATTCTTGGGGTCTTGTAAGAGTTGCAACAATCCCCAAAGGAGTAATGTTTCGACTTTTACAAGTCAAAACTCAGACCCGCCAAATCGAATTTGCACATTCGAATCTTACGAAAAATATGAAACGTAACATTTCATGATTTCTGCTCCTTAACTGGTTGTCGTCCTCAATATTATGCCGTTTTTAAAGAAAGAGAACGACTCAACGTTATGTATGCGCTCCGGCTCGAAAATCCCCACGGTATATTTTTATTTTCCATTTTTAGACGGGGAAACAACGGAGCTCATTACCGTAAATATAAAGCCTGTCAGAGACTTGTTTTTGATGTTTTATGGTTGCTTTTTGTGCTCGAAATGCTCTCGTTTCAATATTGCTCGCTAAGTTTTAGTTTAAACTGCAATTTATTACAACAGTTTAAAATCCTGTGGGATAAGACCTGTTAGTGTAGGATCATAACACAATAAAAACAGGATTCATGTTGTAGTAAGTCAGCAAGTTAGAAAAAATGTGCGCCATTGAAGCCATAATAATTAGGTTCATTCTAAGCACAATGAAAACCAATAAAATAAGAAAAAATTTGTTGATGAATAATATTCTTGATATTCGATATTGTTATATTACCGTTACTGACAATTAATAATAGATGTTGAGGATGTATTCTAAAACTACACCAAATACTTAAGATAAAAATAGAGAAAGTACTATATCTTGGCAATTATTGCTGCTAAAGTGGAAAATAAACAATCGTCCATTTTCCGGCATGGTGTAGTCTCATAGTTGGCTTCTTAAACTGGTTTTTGGCCTATTTTGATTCATTGTTACTTGTCCTGAAATTAGCATAAAGATATTGTAATTTTCTGACTGTTGTTTTAATGTTTTCAGTTGATTTTTAGTTGGTATTAAGTTGAATTTACGTTGAACAGCAAAAAGCGTCATCATATGTGCGTGGTTGTTGCACGATCCAAGATGTAAAAATCAACTTTTACCGTCACAAACAAATGACGAAAACTATGCTCAGTACTACACAGTATGCGAGAGATGATGAGATAAAGAGTCAAGCCTGGAAATGGTCGTAGATTTTTAAATTATTAAATTTTAGCAGCTAAATAAGGCTATTTATATGTTATCAGTACATAAAAAGAACAAAATAATCAAATTCCTCTAGTAGGCATTTTGTTTTTAGGTAAATTAGATACAAACATTCCAATAAACACTCTATATGTATAGATAGACACTACTGTATTTAAACATCTCTCATTAATACCACAGGCAGTTTTTGTTACAAATGTGCCTAACGCCTTCAACTTAGAGAAGAAAAACAAACAATTCTCGCCCTTTAAGCGGAAAAAAATGGGCAAGCTAATCCTAAAGTGGCAAAAACTGGGAGAAAAGTGGTCCGCCTCGTGAGAAACAGAAGCAGATGATGTACGTTTTATGTTACGCTAAAGAACGTGGTGCGGAAACGTCGATTTTCGGAGAACATTAGGGTTAATGAGCAGAAAGTTTTTCGCAATGTTTTGTGTTAGGGTTTGTGCGACAAAAGCCCGTCTGAAGAAACGTGTAGCCATTTTGCGTTGAAGGGTTGATGACCTGACCGGAAAATCATTTTATCAAAACGATATTAAATGATGTCGCGCTTTTAGGTTTTGGTCGTAATATGGAAAGGACAAAAGCATTGGAGATCTGTAAAATGATAAGAAGTAACGAGACGGGCAAAATTGTATTTCAACTGGCGTATCGGACTTTATCATAACGCTAACTTCTTATCGAATAAACCATCCGCTGCCGGATATTCGTTACTGCCATTATAAGAGAACATACATTTCCTGTGAGCATCTAACGATAAATTTCATAACGATTCGGATAAGGTTATGTGTTTTTTTAGAATGTGTGTTCACTACTCGTTGCTTGACCTATCCCAGTTTATATTACATATTACTATTAAAAAAAAAATGACAAATCTACTAGAAGCACAGGTTTTGTTTTGACAATTAGAATGTAGAACATATCAGAGTTACGTACTGGGTACGTACGTACTATAATTTGTTTTCATTATACCTTTCTTGTAGCCCAACACTGCCCACCATTCCTTTTTTCTCCATAAAAAACAAAATTTTCAAAAGAAGTCTCTGTTCTAGCAGTAACCTTCTCTTTATGTTCGGCATAAGAAAATAATGCTTCTGACTTGGTGGCTAAACTGTGCTCAGTTAAATCATGTGCTTTAAGAACGCGAAATGAGGAGAGTTTTAAAAGAACGTGCAAAGAAATACCTAATATTGAAGATGGCTCATTTATTCAGTATGAATAATATCATCACATTATAACCGTTGTATACTTCATACCCTAAAGTGTTGTAAAGCCTGTCGATCATGTTGTTGTGTTGGCGATCTCTCTCCACTTATCTCTATCAGGAACGCATCTTATATTTTTCAGAAACTTTTTCAATTGGTCTATACATCGACTTGGCGAACGCCCCTTGGGTATTGTTTCTTCAATTTTTGGATTTAGTACGATTGAGCCATGAAAAGAGCAATAATGGGCATATCATTGAGGGACAGAGGGCATATCATTGTGGGACTCTAATGTCAGACTTTGCCGAATGCCTGTAGTTAACGATGCAATTGAGCGCATTACAACGTTAAAGTGGAACAAGGCCGGACACGTGGCGAGAATGAAGGACGGACAATGGACAAGGCTAATTCTGGAGTGGAGACCGCTACAAGAGGCTTTTCAGAACAGAGGTTGCCCACCAATAAGATGCATCAACGATATTCAAAGAATGGAGCCAAATTGGATGAATGCAGCAGAGTATTGAGGACGTTGGATTAGACTACGGGAGACCTATGTTCAGCAGTGGACGCAGCTAGAAGAATGAAGTGGTTGTTAATTTTTTTCCCGTCTACTCAGTAGTTGAGTCTCTCTACTTAGTTCCCGGCATTTGATTCTTTGTTCTTTGCTATTTATATCTGCTTTTCTAAGCATCTTTCTTCCACCACATCCCACGGTTCTTCAGTCATCCACTGTTTGTTTTTTATAACCTTGATGTTCTGTAAAACTATTTCTTCACCATTTTGTCTCCACCATAGCAGTTGTTTTGAAGATTTGCCAGAAAGTTTCTGGATTGTGGCCTCTCTTTTGACATTAGTGGCAGTTGTCACGTGATTTTAGAACACTGTTTAGCTAAGCGGTCACGTGACAATCGTCAAAGTAACTGTCATAAATCTCAGAAACACGTCTCAACTCGTAAACTGTAAGACAACTGTGGTAAACTTTAATTCTTGCAGATTCTAGGCATTCTTTGACAGTTTCGACATTAGTGCAGATATCTCGTCGTTTTAGAAGATAATTTAGCTAGGCAGTCACGTGACCCAATTGGAGTAAGAAAATGACTGTTTTAAGCACATTTTTGAAATACTCTTTAATTTCCTATTCAATAACCTAAATAAACATTATAAAATTTGGTAAAGATGTTCGTTATTATCGCGAACCAAAGTTGCAAACTTCCTGTTCACCAACTCCAAAACCCCGAGAGACAGAAAAGTGCAACAAATTCAAGTTACGAAACAAAACCTTGATGACTTATAAAGAGAAGACAGGGAAGAGAAACAGCGAAAGCAGCAAAGGAAAAGGAGAAGGCATAAGACGGGAACATAGAGATCAGGAGATTAAATAAATTTAGAAAGAAGGATGTTAAGAAATATATGAAGATGGATTAGAGAAAAAGATGAGTTTGGAAAAGAAAGCTCTAGAAAGAAAAGCACCGTATCAGAAAAAACAGATTGAATGGAGGAATTGGGGTCAAAATAGCCTGGCAGGCTGAGGATGTCTAATGGAGTAAAAAGAAAGATAAAATTGAACTTACAGTTTTGATTGAAGATTTAGATAATAAAGTTAGTAAGACATCTTACGTATAGGGTTACCTCTCTAAGATTTTCCAGAGAAAACAGTTCCACCAATTGAGATTTACATATTACATCCCGTTCCAGGTGTGCAGAAATAATTTAATTAGCGTAGCAAAAGCGGTAACTCCCTTGTTACACCAGATGGCGGTATATTCGTAAAAAACAGTGTAAACAGCCCTTTTCCATTCAATTAGCCAACGTAAATCTATCGAATAAACGTTGCGCTATAAAGTGTATAGCGTAATGGGCCGATCTCAACACCTCCTAAGCCGGGCATTTCTATGAATTTTAAAACGCGGCTCGAAAGCTTTCTCCAAATTAACGCTTTTCCTAAAGATTACAGGAAAAAGCGACGGGATAACGAGTTAATTAAACTAACTAATTTGAATGTTTATTAAATCTCGCCTGGATACATGGGAATGCACTATGCGCCACTTTTAAGGACTGGTTCAGGTTGCGGCTTCTACATTTTGTGACACTACTATGTAGCATCTAACAGGAAATGTTTTCGGTTCATATAATTAGAACTTTTATTTTGTAAATCTTCACAAAACTTTGGTGATATACTGGTGTCTGAATATCTTGCTGAGCTGAATACTTGATAAGATAACCTAATTTGTTAAATCTAAAAATGGATGGAATTTCCTAATTGTGAAACCATTTTAGATTAATATGTGTCAGAATTATGTACCCTAAAACTGGATAGAATAACGCACAATCCCACGATCGGACAAGAATAATAATTCTAAACTGTCTAGAGGAGGGTAAAGTCTCGTTAAAGACAATTAAGATAAATTTTACTGCCAAATTGTGTAGGTCGTAATTCGTTGAACTTTCAAGACCGCCTGCTTGAAAACGGACATTATTAAGCAAACATTTCAGTTTCCAATAAAGTTTTATGCAAATTTGTGAGTTGAAGTCTGACGCCAGCTTCAAAGCAATAATATGTCTAATTTCCATTTAAGAATTATTATTAATTGTGGCTTCTTTAAAATATTTATCAAATTTGAAAGTTTAGAAAATGTTTAACTTGCATCTGAATAAATGGAATTTTTGAATAGGTGAACGTTGCTTTTTATGCTCTAAAAACAGCTTTAACTTATATTGCTAGCTACGAGTTTATTGTCCTTTGCTCCTCGTAATCTTAATCCAGCTAGTAATTTCTACATAATCTGTAAGTTGTCCTCTGATTATGATGTTGATTATCTTTGCTACAATATGACGCAATGATTCCAATCTAAACGAGTTTTTCATATTTTAATTCATTCAAAACGACCTCAAGTACTACCATATTACATTAAAAGTGATTATTACAGCACTGCTTACCAGGAATAACCATTTATTTGACTCTAACAGAATATAGGTCAAAACATCTCTCCACATTGCAATTATGTCTAAAATAAATCTCCGCTAAAGTCAGAGACTTAAAAATCTTTTGCAAAATAAAATTAGAATAAGAAAAGCCCTCAAAACCCCGCGATGGCATATAATTAATGAACCCAATTAAGGAGGACCGCTAAAAATCGATGATCCTTATCGTGACAAAGTGCATTAAGTCAAATTGCGCGGCCCACAGATACCGTTCTGTGACAGATTTTTTTTTTTGGTTCGTTTTTAATTAATGGATAAGTAATCGATTGCTGCGGCTCTCCAATTAAGCCTGGAAATTCTGCCTTTTTGATCGTTTATCACAAATAATAATTACGCAAATTCTAGGAAAAAACTTGGTTATAAAACGTCGTGAGCCAAAAACTATACTTATTGAGGGTCTTTAGAATTTCGTGTTAATTCTAAGCAGAAACATGTATCTCTAATAGAATCTAATTCGGTAGTTAAATATTCAGCATAGTCTTCTCTGGATATTTTCGCGCCTGTTTATTTAACTCGTTAAGCTCTGTAGTCTACGTGATGTCCATTCGTAACGTTGCCAGCTTTAGTTGCTAAAGTAGGATTGAGTCCTTTGTATACAGATTAAAGTTTCCAGGCACCTTTAGTGATAAACCATTTTCATTCATTTGAAGTTTCTCCTTTTTGCAGAAAGTGGAAACAGGATAAAAAAGTGTCGGCTGTCGGGTGTTTCAACCGTTTGCACATTAATGTTTGATTATTTCGCTTTTCTTGTTTGCTAGAAGAGGAATCCATGAAACTGAAACGGTTAACAAGTTTTGTTTTTGTTTCATTTGATGACTGTGTGTTATTAAAACCTTTAAGATTAAAAAAAACTTGCACGAAGAATACTCCCTCTTTTTGTAAACAACCTATTCTTCACCGTGCACACAGCGTAGCAAAATAAAAGACCCTTTCCGGGGTGGAGGCTGTGGGACGAGGAAATCAACAGCTGGGAGAGTAAGACGAGTAGAAGTAGTAACGGGAGTAGAAGTGGTCCTGGACGATGAAACCACGAATGGATGGTATGAGGATTCGAGTAGGGATAGTCTGAGCGCTGATATCATTCTCCGGTATCCTACTTCCGGTATGAAAAGGGTTGAAAGCGGCACAGGAAAGGAGTAAAGGAATATATTTCCTGGCTACGGACAGCCTGTTGGCGGTCAAGCTGCTCAATAAACAGGTTAACAGAGCAGTTACCGCCCTAGCTCCACCGCCCTAGTCTACTTAAGGTGGTGAAAATGATTAGGAACAGGGTTGGAATACTGGGGGGAATGGGGTATGCATTCTCATTGCACTGGAAAAGCAGGGAGACTGAGGGGCTGAGAAAAACAAACCATGTAGCTGGAAAGGTGGTTGGGGAAATGACAGGATAGGGAGGAATAAATTTGTGTAGAAGAAAAGAAGGTGCCAAATTCTGATAAGGGAAGAGGGTTGTATGAGGTGTACAGGGAGGTAGGGCGGGATAGGTTGCCGGTGTCCTTTGCTCAGTTGCTGACTGGGAGTAGCAACTTGTCCTAGTACCAGATCTCAGGCATCAGAAAGAGTGGGCGGTGTGTATGCCGAGAGGAAGAGCATGTAAGAGATGTATATGTATGTGGGAAGGGAGAAGAGAGGTGAGAGAAGAGATGAGAGAGAGTGGAGTAGCATGGGAGGATTTGAAATTGGTCATAAGCGGTAAGGCAAATATGAGCGACGTAAATGTCGTAAACAGATAGGGAAAAATGGCGATAATGACGGACGAGGATTGTTGCAATCTGTAACGGTCAGTGAGACATGCATCACATTTTAGATTAGAAGATTAGAATGTTAGATTAGGTTAAGTTAGCGTGTAGCATTTAAGGTAATTAGAATAAGAGTAAGTAGAAATAAAGAAAACAGGTCTTTTTTCTCCGCGGTTTGGAGTGGAGGTTGGGGTATTCTTGAGAGTTGTTTCTCTGGATAACTTTGATCCTCCATTTCACGATTTCGAATTGTATTTTGATTGATTTCACTACGTAGCCGTAGTCTGTGTGGTTGACTACTAGGCTGGTTACTCTCAACTTTACGGTTAACTAGAATAATCTGACCTAATCACTTGATTCCGAGGATTTGCTACAATATAATACAACATCCGTTGATTTAGTAAAAAAATAAGTTTTCTCTCGTTGGACATTCAACGATTTAAAGTAAGTAAGAGTAATGGAAATTGTTTTTCTTGCAAATAAATAATTCTGTCTTTATTTGCTGTAAAAGTGTTAACTAATTGTTTGAGTAGAGGAAGTGCTCTAATTACTCAAATGAGTAAATAAAGTAGCATTTCATTATTATCCCTAATGGTTTGTTTTCAGTTTGGTGACATAATTACCTACTAATACAAAAAAAACATAATCGACTTTTAATACAAAACAAATACGAAAAAAATATATTTCCGCTCATAAATCAATTTAGGTGGCCCAATAAATACAGACTGTCACCCCTAAATAACCAAAACGAAAACGAAGTGGCAATAAGTATAAACCGCGCTGAGTGAAATGGAATTCAGCCCTATAAAATTTTGAATCGATATTGAAAGCAAATTAACGGTATTGTTTGTAATTTGATGCCTTTTATTGACAAGTTTTTACTATAGCTTGGCTTATATTGGAACTAGACAACCACTAACTTTAATAACACCACTTCTGGAAGTGACGTTAAAATTGAAAAATCGGGAGTGAAATATTTTTTATTCCAGGAAGAAGAATGCGTTTCCGAAAATTCCAAGGATCGTTTCGAGAAACACGTACAGTAATAAAGGTGCTAAATTGTCCTCTTGGAAAAGAACGCTCGAGGTATTTCAGATGACTGGTAAAATATTGGAAGAGACACATCACAGAGCTTATTATTTGTCATTTCACGGCAACGTCAAGTAATGTTTTTGTGAAATTAATCTGTTTTTTTTTTTTTTGGCCAATGGTAATTCTTTCGACGAAGAATTTACGGTAAACGATAAATTATAGAGAATTTTGTTTAATTATATGAATGTTATAAACATTTTGAATATTTCTCCTTCGTTAAATTTTCTCTTCTTTCAAAGTATTGTCTTCCAACTGAATTTGCAAAAATAAATTCAAAACAGAAAATTATATTGAAATCAACTTTGCCAAAGCAATTTTTCGACATTTGTGAAAGTAAGTGAGACTTTGATAAGTTTTTTACGTCATCTGACGGCTGTCAACTGTCAAAACTCATTCAGCGCTCATTCAAATTTTAAATCAAATGTTGCATGTATAGAACGCAAGGTCAAACACTAATACAGAATTACAAACAATAGTCAAATAGGCCTTCCAGTTATGAATTACTAATGCTCTCGTTCACTTGATATTTAGTGTCCACTGTCAAATTGAATAATTTACGTTTCCAATTGTGTACAAAAATACCATTTATTTCGTTATTTCCTCGGTCGGATGTCAAGCTAGTGTACGTTTATTAAACGCTAATGCATTTTTATTGCCAGGTTGTTGTCTCCCAAGTTACACGTTCCCCTGTAAGCTATAAACAACCTTCAGGTTATGAACTTGCTGTCTGAGATGTATCTAATTTGAATATTTATGAGTGTTGCTTGTATTGGAACTACACTCACAGTCAGAAATATTTTGGGGGCTATAAAAGAGCAATAAGTCGTAGGTGATAAATTTCAAAATTTCTTCCTGAAGATTGTTGTGTTTGATTTGCACAAAGTTGAATAAAAAATGGTGGGTATTAAACTTTTAGGAAGTTGATAGCTACGTAGTTTGGGGATATCATAAATACTACAGCACTAGCACTAGAATCGCCTTATCTGAAATAAGCTTATTCCCATGAGAATCCTTTCTCGCGGAATTCTAAAGCTGATAGTAGCAACTGTTGGCAAAACAGCAAAATATATTTGTGAAAGCTGAATTGGCTTAGCGTTGGATAAACAGCAGAAGGTTTTTAGTTTTTTGATTTGCGTACAGTCTTTATTCTATGTGAATTTAAATTGGTCTTAGACTTAAACAAAGTATGCTGCATTGGACCTAACTATTGAATAACTTGTAAAAACATTAATAAAGTTTTTTTATGTCTTTAAACTGGACCGAGTATAGTGTCAGAAAAAAACATAGCAATTTTGTCTGCATTAACATTTTTGATTGGCTTTAATAGGAAACTACTCAAGTTTGTTGGTTTAATGATGTTACATGTATAGACTTGAAATTTTGTGAATACAAATTTAAGGTTTGCTGTCAGGTATGTTTATAACTCAAGTAGGAATATGTACTTTCTAAACGTTTACTTACCTATAAGTAAAACTTTTGAATAAAAATAATCAGATTTTGTATATGCTCAGACTATTATTGCCTCATCAAATTCAAAACCTCCAAGGTATAATTTTTCAGCTAATTGATTAAACCGTATTATTTACACTGGCATTGGACTATTTGATACTTCACAAACTATTATAATTGCACCGATATTTATTACCAATAATTATATTATTTGAACCATTGAATACATAACTGAATTATTTTTAATTAAGTTAAATTTCAATAATTCGTTTTATTAAAATGAATCTGTTTTAACAAAATGGTAGTTGAATAGCAATCAAATTAACCATTTGCAATATATCCAGTGTTTTAACATTGTTGACTAGCAGAAAGGGAGGGAACTTTAGTAATTGCTAAATCTGTTTGTCTGAATTGCATAGGATGGGATAACTGTATTTATTCTGCCAGATAAGAACTTTAGTTAGAAATAACTAATATTAAAAGTAGAATTTCAAGCCTTCCTATAACTGTTTTCAGTTCTGCAACTCTGCACGAGTCTGTTTTCACAATTTACAATGCTTTATAGTCAAAAATATAACTGTCTGAACTAAAACCCATAGAAAGCACTATATTTCAAATGAAATTTCATGTTGAAAAATGATGTTTTGTAAATTTTTGAAGAAATAATTTTAAAAGTATAAGTTCAAGCTTCTAGCACTGTTTCCAGATCTGCATGTGTCTGTTTTCACAACTTAAAAAATGTCTTTCAGTCAAAAATATGGTTGTATGAAGTTGAAACCGTAGAAAATACCACCTTTGAATTAAAAATCCATGCTAAAAAATGCTGTTTTGTGATTTCTTGAAAAAGTAGAGTTTCAAACATTTCTATAACTGTTTCCAGTTCTGCAAGTGTGTGTTTTCAGAACTTAAGATTCCTTACAGTCAAAAATATGACTTTCTGAAGTGGAAACCAATGAAAACACTATATTTCAATTAAAAATCCATGCTGAACAATGCTGCTTTGTAAATTCTAGAAGAAATAATATAAAGAGTGAAATTTCAAGCCTTCCTGTTTTTAGTACTGCAAGTGTCTGTTTTCAGAACTTAAGATGCCTTCCAGTCAAAAATATAACTGTCTGACCGTGAAACCATAGAAAATATTATATTTCAGTTAAAAATTCGTGCTTAAAAATGATGTTTTGTAAATTCTTGAATAAATAATATTAAGAGTGAAATTTTAAACCTTCCCAACTGTTTTTAGTTCTACAACTGACGTTTTGATTACCTGAGATGCTTTTTCCAGTAAAAATTATAACTCTCTGACCCTGAAACCATTGAAAACACTATATTGCAATTAAAAACTAATACTAATAATTTGTCACTAAAATCAGTACAATCTAGAAAGTACCTAGGAAATACCTGGAATCTTCAAGAATTTATAAATTTTCTATTCCATAACAGTACGTACGTAATATTAAATTTAGTGATTCTACTACAGCAGACAGTTAAAGAGCTTCTAGAAGCAATAAATTTTAAATCAACTTCTCTATAAAAGAACCAACAAAATTAAGGATCTTTTGCTGTCAAATTTTCTTTAGGCAGTTCCTGACAGAATGCAAAAATCTATGATCTGTATGAATAAGTGGTAAATAATAAAAAAGTGAATTTAGATTGGTAACTATCTTCAACACTTCAACAGTTATAGAGTGATACGTTGTAGTACAGAAGGTTGGCAAGAGTGAAAAAACTTGTGACTACTTAAATGTTGTTAGTTAAAATTGTATATCAAATAATAAGTTCGATTCTGTGAAAATTAATTAAAAAGTTATTAAATCACAAATGGTATAAAATTAAACTCGAAAACGCTTAACGATTAAATTTCGTTATAGAAATGTACAAAATTTCTGATTGGGTGAACTTTTGGGTTAACGTTTTTGACGGTTTACTAATATCGTTATTAAATACTAAGCGTATAAATTAAGTTTGCTTTCCAGTGACAACTTCGAGTTCGTAATTTACTGTAGAGTTACATAATTTCATTATTAAATGAGACAATTATTAATTCTCGAAAATACGTTTCAAAGTCTTTGTAAAATTTGGAATGCGCATTTGCTTTGCTTTCATTTTCAAGCAATTTATTTAACAAAAAATAACAAAACTATAATTACAGAACAAGTTCACAAACTATTAGGCCAATAATTAGAGTAGAAAGCTTAATTTGAATGTTTCAGTTTATTTATTATGAGTACACGCATATAGTTTGTTTCAGCGCTAATGCATTTCTAACATTAATAGAATTTGTAACAACCCGGAAACTAATAAAACGCAAACATTAATTTTAATTTTGTTCCAATTATTTGATGAATATATTAATAAAATGTAGAGTTATACGTGATACAATGTGGTATATATTACAACGTACCTACATGAAACAGGATAAGAAATTGTAATGATCTCTGGAAGAACTTAGAAGGCTTAAGGCACGTGACTGATTTGACAGTTCCAAGCTTAAAACATTATTAAATGTCACGTGAAGTGTATTTTAAAATTTCAGTTTTTACAACTAAATTTATTTACAAAATGTTCACATTTCAAACCATTTTTATAGTCACGTGACTGTTTGGACAGATGTTAACTGGCCTTGACAGTGTTGCAAAATCATGTCTCTTGCAATTTCAACTTTCTCATAATTAACTAAATTGAAGGACATTTCGTAAAAAGATTACTTCAAAATTTTAAAGCCAGTGGCTACAAGCAATTTTGCATTAAATTATTATTGTTGCTTTTTTTGTGATCCAGTGTAATTCAAGAGGTGGTGTTTTTTCAATCCAGGAACCAAGGATATATTGCCTGATTTGATTTACATTACAAAAGTTTAAAAACAATAGCGTTTTAGTCTTTAGATTAGAAAACACGATATTCCATTCGTGCACTAGACCAATATGTTATAATTTTAAATGCAAATTTGGTTGAAATAATATCCGTGATTTATTAGACTTATTTGCATGGCTTCGTGTTAAAGCATGTCAATACGGATTAGTAGAAAAATCTAGTAAACGTATCTGCGATTGAAATTTGCAAGTACAATGAAATGATTCAAGAGTGGATTACAAATTAATTGAAAAAAAAATTGTAAAGTAAGTCGACAAGTTAGAACATCTAATCTTCATTAAAAATACTGAAATATTATTTAGAGCAAAACATTTTTATTGGCTAACTGTATATTGTCATTTATTAATGTTTCACTAATAGGGACTGCGTATGTTATGTTAATGAAGCAAAATATGTTTCTATCACTGCTTCTTTCTGCAGTTGTTATGAAAATAAGGCTTTATTGACGTAAAAAAAGTTAAACTATCCTATAATCTCAAATTTGTGAAACCGTGAAATTCTCCACAAACCGACTGATGATTCAAATTCAGTTCTGCTTAAATGGAACAATGTTAGCAAGTACTGAAACTGTTGGTCTATTAATCAGCCTACGTTCTCGGTTATTCGGAATCAAAATACAAATCGGCTTTGTTTAAACGCTAATGAAATATTACGAATAATGGGACTAAATAGCAGAATTGGCTATTCCATTTTGGCTGCTATGAACTATGTAAACCTTTGAATCGCTAAATGTGGCAAATGTAAAATTAGTAGTAAATTGAAGTATGAATATACGAATTGTGGCGAAGTATTGAAAGTGCTGGCTTTAGCAAGATATGTTTTAAAGTTAACTTCAATATAGTGGTTTCAAGTATCTGCTGGTTAATTAGAGTGCTATTCATTTTTTATAACCTGGGTTGCACAACATTGGATTATATAGCAATTGAATTTAAAAATACAGTTGAAAGAGAATCAAACAACGCCATTACAAGTTGTAAAGTAGAAGATAATTTAAGTTAAAGAAAACCTAAATATAAGTTACTGTTTAATAAGTTAATTAATGTAAATTACTATTTTTAAAATTGTGATCACCAAAAGAATTAAAAACATATTGTTTCCTGGTGCAAACTGGCTAAAGTTTGTTCCATAGATGATTATGATGAGATACTGAAACTCCTCTGTTAAATCCAATCCACACAAGACTGCAACATATCCAATAATCACAATTATGTGGAAGAAACGTTGTATTGAAACTCAACCTATCGTTGATTTTAGGAGATTGGGCAACGTTAAATTAACATCTAGTTACTCAACTGTCTAGCAGAACAAATAATGACTTATTAGACAGGGAAAAATTATACGCATATATGGATTTGCAAGCTAGTGTAGGTAAACCGTAAAATGATGCCTGACAGTAGACGCTGTTGCAAATTGGATTTATAAACTGGAGAAAGTTTCCTGTGAGTTATCACATAATCTGCAGTACTTATGTATCTCCTATTTTAATATTCATATATATAGCTCGAGTAACAATAACGAAGCTACACAAATAAAGGTTAAGGTTAGTCCCACATTGGTAAACTAAGGTTAATCACTTTAAAATTACCAGTAAGTGCAGAAGTACAACTGAAAAATAACGCGTTTACTTTTCGTTATTTGCCAAAGTAAAAGGGAGATTTATTGGCAATGAATCTCCCTTCAAACACCCGCCTTGTATATTTGTCACTTCACTACATTCATTCCAGTTATTTAGGGCTGACGTCGATTCTTTATGGCCTTGTTAAGTAGATTTATTTGAGGGCAATTGCTCATTTCCTATTTGTATTGCTTTGATTCAGAAAAAAACACAGTTATCTGTCATCTGTTCGAAGAAAATAAATTATAATGTGTTTCATATCCGAGTTGTGTAAGCGTTGATTGTTAGCCGAAACATCTCTGTCAGGAAGGCATGAAAAGGGATCGACCCCGTTTCCATTGGGTTTCGACGAAATAATCGTAATTGAATATGGAAAGGTCAAAACAACAAAAAGCAGACTCATTTTCAGCTTCACAGTTTTTACTTGCTGTACGACAAATTACGCAATTTCCAAAAATGAAAGTTTCTATTCAAAGCTTTCAAGGAATCTCCCAAAATACGAAAGAAACTTTTTACTCTGCGTCCAATTTTAAAACTATTAACTTCGATTTGGATATTTTCAAGTTGGAATCCAGGAAAACGTCTTTGCCAGAAACTGGCTGATAGATGCGGCTTCTGCGGATTTTGGACAGACTATTGCGCTACTGACATGCGAATCGTTTTATTTACGATCGAACCTTCGAATATCCCCCCATATCTGCCACCGCAAACGTAACGAACGCAACCCTCGGGATTCGGGAAGGTTACCCCTTTACGCAAGTGGGATTACAAGATGAAGAGGAATGATTTACGTTAAATAAAGGAATTCAACTTGAGAAATGTATTGTATTGTTTATGATTTATAAGGCAAGGACTGTAAAGCGGAAATCAGTCAATGTCATTAAGGGACCACATATTATTGAACCAATAACAAAATGAAGGAAAAAGGGGAATCACATTACACTACATTAAGAGTGTAAGCACAACTCATGTTTAAACACTGAAAATAAGCATACTTCTTCACAATCTGGGTTGACACTCTCTAATAGGATATGAAGATCTTCTGCGCTCTCAGCCATTATAGCAGTATCATCGGCAAATCTTAGGATGTTTATTAATGTTCCTCCAATGTTTACTCCATCGTGTCTATCCTTCCAGTGCTTTCTGAAACACAAACTGTTAATATAGATTCAATAGTTGTGGGGACAGAACGTAGCTTTCTCGAACTTCTTTTTGGATTTTGATGTCATCTGGGTCCATATCCTCAACAAGCACTACTGCCGTTTGTTTGTAGTAGATGTTTTGTATTAATCGTATATCGCTTGGATCCAGATTGGTACTTAAGTTCTCTATCAGTTTATCGTATTTGGTAAAGACCAAAGGCCTTCTGGAAGTGGAAGTCGATGAAACATGTGTAAACACTTTTGTTGTATTCTTTTCTTTACTGTAGCAAGTACTGAGTTCCCATTCTTGTTCTGAAGCCAAACTGCGCCTCACCTGTTGTTCTTCACATTTTCGATATATGCTCTGTTGGATTATCTTCAAAAATTCTTTTAGTATGTGACTCATCAAACTGATTATCCGATATTCATCACATGACTTAGTGTTGTTCTTTTTAGGTATGTGAATGAAGATAGATTGTGTTGTTGATTTTTGTAAGATGAGTCAAGTTTCTATCGTCTAAAGCCTTTAAGAACTCTATTGGCATGTTATCAAGTCCACCCGCTATTATGTAAATAATAGTAGTTTTAAATTTTTTCCAGGCCAATGTCAAT
This sequence comes from Ips nitidus, assembly GCA_018691245.2. NCBI lineage: Eukaryota > Metazoa > Arthropoda > Insecta > Coleoptera > Curculionidae > Ips > Ips nitidus. The sequence continues at coordinate 7,575,332 of CM042791.1, forward strand.
ATTTACCGTTGATGCTTCGGGAAAACCATTTGTAAATGAGTTGTTAAATTGTGTTGGTAATGCTGTTCTCGGAGCATTTCTGTGTTTATTATTTTTGGTTTTGTTACTCTAAGTAAGCATGGAACCACGATCGTAAGGGTGTTTGTCACGTCTAGGATATTTGTACAGTGAATTTAAAAAAAAACAATATGGCTCAATCAGAAAATTTTGTCTCACTATCGCAAAATGGACAAATTTTCAATACTAATAAGTGAGCAGATTAAAAAAGTATTAAAAGTACAGGAAATTTTCCATATTCCATACAAATAATTCCCGACAATTTCTTTCACTTGTATTCACTAAAACTCAAATATTATTTTTCCTTTCGGTTGGAAAATAATATGGTCTTATCGCAGATGCACATTACCGCCCGGAAATGTGCATCAAGTTGAGAATGTTGTTGGTGGCCCGAAGGAAATAGTTATTTACGTTACAAGACCGGAAAGTTGTGTTCTGCAGGGCGAGATGAGAAATTTCAGAGCGAGCCACAGGCGAGTGCTCAAAAGAGATTTGTGCATTTTGTTATTGCAAAACAATTCCGTAGAAATGTATTCATTTCACCGCCAATCCAAAGTCCGCCAAAGTCAATTAAATTTTCTGTTGTGAAACAAAAGATCCATCAATATTTTGAGAATTTACAGGCTGATTGTTTATCTTTTACTCAATAGATAACTCCGTTAATTTTGATCTGTCAACATAGTTTAAATTAGCAAAGTTGCAGCTTTTTTCTGATTCGCCAGAATTTCATGTCAAAATTGTCATATGCTAGTAGCAGGTCAATGTTTTGACACATTTTTTACAGGGTTGCAAGAGAAACATGGCTCACACAATATCAGCTTTCTCAGCTCTCTAAAATTAGTTGATCTAATTTTCAACGATTAAACTACATTTTGAGTTCAACTGTCTAAATTTCATTTAGCAAATTTTTATTATTTATTTCTTATGATCACGTGACTGTTTCGACAAAAGTCAACTGGCCGTTATAGTGTTGCAAGCTCAAAATTGATTTATCAAAACAGATGAAAGAAATGTTTACGCGGATGTAATGAATAAGAGGAAAGTGTTTATTGGGTAATTCTGTAATATCGTGAAGCAGTAAGGAACAAGGATGATAACCCGTTGACACGTGTTTCTGCTTTTTGGTTTCATCAGGCATGTAACTCCATCTGTATGAAACGAGGTTCAAAAACCAACTGACATACATATTCTGAAACATTATACGGATATAAGGACAAAACCAACATGGATAATTACAAACGGTCAGCAGCGACCCAAATGTGATTTTCGCAAGAGTTGTGATTTAAAAAATACACGAAATGTTATATTTATCTTGAAACATTATTCAATTTTTAACCTAGAATAACATCGATATACTGGAATTCTGGAAGTTTTGGGGAGTTAGGGTCTGGTGAGTGGGGGATGGTTTTCCCCCTTTTGCGTAGGCAAAGCGAGGGAAAGTGCCAGGAATGCAGTCAGAGCCCAGTTAGCACCGGGATAACTGCAGAAAGGTTCTACCCAGATATTGAGAATAAAATTCTCGCCACCGGGGGAAAGGTCTGGGGGGATGATTGATAAACGCGTAAAGTCATTGTTTTTGCTATGGAAACCTTGGCGTACACAAGTCTTATACAGACACATTCGTGCGTAAAAAAACAATTCCATTAAATCGAGTAAGTCGTTTTAAGACAAGCACTTCGTGAAAAACATTTCAACTTAAACCTACTCTATAATCAAATTTAGCTTCAAATTACGGGGAAACGTTTCAGCTAGTTGCCATCAACGCAAAATACTGATTCGTGAAGGCCAGAATTGTAGAGCTCTATACTTTTAAAGCAGTAAATTGAACCAATTTCTTTTAAATTCATGGAGCTAAACTAAACCAATTACGTAGCGCGGTTCCAGAAACTTGATTTTATGCAGGCCACATCTACATTTCCATACCGAATACCTTTTATGAAATCCATTATTTATGCCTGCCACCTATGAATGGTCGAGTAGCCGTTAGGGAACAGTTTGCTGTAAAAAAACCTTGTTTCTACTGCTTAATTTGTTTATTAATTTTACACTTTGACTTTTAAATAAAGCAAATGAACGTAAAAATGAGTAGTTTCAGGAAGGAAGAACTAAAGCGCAAGAAAAATAATTACTCGAAATCCTCGAGTAAATTCTAGCAAGGCAAATTTGACTCGACTGCGATTCATTTGATTTATAGCCGGAATATCCGCAAACACTTAAAAAGCGGTAAGCAACGGGCGTACGGGTTCGATACGGAAATTGCAATCGTTTGCTGTTTTGTGTTTGCGCTATACTTGGAAATTTTAAACGAGGTCTTGTACACAATTTTTGTATTGGAAAGATCAAAATTCGTAATTGATGAAGAGAAATTTGTCACACTGGAAATTTTAAATTTCTTTGTTTTGAGACTTGATCGATTGCAAATTTGATCGATTTATTGGGAAAATCTTTTCTTTAAAGTATTGTTTTTGAATGGGTTTATTGAAGCTCATGAGAGTTCGGATTTAGAATGCTTTTGAGTATGCATCTGTATGTGATTTAAAATGGGGGGTCAACACCACTAAAGGATATTATGTTTATTCAAAATATGGGGCTTTATAAAAGTAAATATACAAAATGTTTGCTGAAGAAGTTTTGTACCATAAAATTCTCACTATTTCAGTAATCAACACCATAATGTGATCAATCAAATTACAACTAATGAATCCAAGACTGTACAGTACAGAATTGACTGCTTCCGTCAGTAAAATGTTTTTTTTAAAGTAGAATGTACATTCTACTATTCTGTCTAGAAACTGTAAATATTAGTTAAGTATTACAATATGTTTAGGAATTATTTAGTTTGAATAATCTTTATTATATTACATTACCTATCATAGGGCTTACCATTTGTTTATTACTTTTCAATTTTGAAATACAGAATCTTAAGTTACTAGTTAGTCTTTTATTACTGTAGAAAATGTATGTTCATTTTTCAACATTTTGGATTATATTTCATCAAATATCAGGGATTCGACAGGAAGAAGCCTTTCTCTTTCTCTTGCTTTGCAAAAGGACAAATTATTTTTTACCTTCAGGCAAATAAAACAACATAAATAATTTATTTATTTCAGCTGTTCGCCGCCATCTTTGGGCAAAAATCGCCACGACCAATCAAAAGTGAGACAACAATTGTCGCTATTGTTTCTGAATAAAGTCACTGTTTGTATTTTATTTATTTAACATGGAACCCGCATTTCTTAACTTTGTGTGTTTTATACATGGGACATTAGGCTAATCACACTGTGATGCGTTGGTTTTATTTGGGCAGAATAACAAATATAGGCTTAAAATCTAGTCTGATGGTATTTTGACACAGACTACATTTCGACTTTTTCAAATTTTGCCGTTTAATGAAGCCATAAATAAAACGTTATTATCGTTGCTCTCCTTCCTGGCAGTCTTATGACGCGTTCACCCCTAGCGAGCACCTGAGCTCAAAACCCTAGGGTATTTGGGTTTCAGTCGACCCTTAAAATTAAAATTACTGTCAGTTTCAACACGACACAAAATTTACCTTCCAAGAGGATTACTGTGTTGCTTCGAAATTTCAAATGAAAATATTTGTTCTTCTCGATCTCCCGTTTATAAAAATAGTCCCTGAAATATTCAAAGTTTAATAATGTAATTTTTTTCCTGAGGTAAAAAAGTATTTACTGAAATTTTGCTTTATTGCTTGGAAGTAAGTCCTTGAGGGTTATATCCAAGTGGATTTATCTTATAAAACTAACAAAGCTCTTTTGTTCCTTAGTTTAACTGTAAACACTTTTTACCTGAACATGGATGAAAAATTAGAAAATCCTCCAAAACAAACACCGGAGTCCGCAAATTCCATTAGCAATATCGGATTTTGTTCTCGAAACAATTTCGAAAAGAAGAGAACCTCAAATAAAAATATTATTAGATGAATACCTCACTTATTCGGACGAGAGTTGATCAAATACATAAACCAATCAGCTCAGTCAAACAATCCTTCAGGCAAACAAAAACTCTTTCTTATATTTGTTCGATCAATTTGCGGACGGTTTCTTTATTCTCTTTTGTTCTTGATGTTTTCGACTCCATTATATCAGTAATCTCCTCTGCCCCTTATTCAAATGAAAAGCCTTTTCTACCACGCCATGTGGAACAAATAAAAAACATATAAATTTCCATTTAAGTGCCTTTAAAGCCGAAGATCACGACTGGTTTTATTAGCTTATTTTTGTATCATACTGGCTCCGAAATAACTATATTGAATTACTTAATTCCTGCAAATTTCGGAAATTATTTACTGTACTTATTGTAAAGATCTAAGATGAAATTAAATTGTCTCGGTAACAATGAGGTTCCCAAAGGCTTCAATTGCCCCCAGAACGTGGAGTGCTAAGAGGATTAGTAGCCATAGGAAGTTCCTTAATGCGGATTAGTATTCCGGAAGTACAGAGAGAACTCGGGGAGGTCAAAAGGCAAATGAACTAGTCTCATTAAGAATCTACAAAGAGAAAAGGGTCTTCGTGTTCCTTCTGCGAATGTAACTCCCAATGAGCGAAAATAAAAAACCAATTTGAATATTAATTGAAACTCACCTTTCAGCCGATAAAGGCAAAAAGACGTTGTTTAAAAAAATTCAAATTTAAATTCCGGCGTAGTTAAGCGAGTTTTAATTATGGCGACGCTTCGGAAAAATAGTCTCGACTTCTTGCGTTAAAAACTAATTAAAATTTCTTCGCTCTGGTAAATCGTTTGTAAATTTAGCTTCTTGTTTTCCAGAGGGGACTGAGAAGTAATTTTGTTTTAAAATCGGTTGTTCATGGAGAAAACTTATTTTTAATATTGTTGTGAAATCATTACATTTTTTTGTAGTCGTCTTTTTACGACAGTTTAACGAAATTATGTGAATTTTGATTTCAGAAGTAACTGAATAATTATCAAAGCGATTGAGGATAGGAGTACACGAATTATTTACGCACATATAATTTTCTGAAAATTCTCAGAATTTAAAGAATTTTAGGAAAATTTAAGAGACTGCTGAAGAAAAGGCACATCAAAGGCAACAATTCAGGCAATGAAGTTTGGACTATTTGAAAATGGTAAAATGCCAAGTAGATGTGTTTCTTGGAGGAATCACACTGTAAGTAAGCTTTACAGCTTCCTGGAGCCAAATTTGACAGTTCTGACGTTATTGAATACTTTTCATACGTCACGTGATAGCTGTCATAACTGTCAACCGAAGTGTCGAACTATGAAGTTAGAAATAGTTGCTAATTTGAGGAATAGCAAGTTGAGTTCCCAGCTCCATAGAGCTGTAAATACAATGTGCAGTGATTTATCCAACTATTTTTGATTGGATGTCACAACTGTTAAATTTTACTCTAAGGAGCTCTAGATATAACTTGCAATGCGATTTATCAAAAAATACAACTAATCTGCGTATTACATTAATTTGTCTTTTGACAGTAGACAGCTGTCAGGTGATAAAAGAAACATGTCAAAGGGTCACTTTTGAACTTTATTGAGGTGTAAACAAAAGGTACTATTTTTCATAGTTTTATCTTACTTCTGAATGAGTTTTAATAGTAATAAAGTATCAGCTGACCAGAAACCACGCTGAAAAGTGTCATTAAGTATCATAACAGCCAAATTTAACTCCAGAAAATTACAAATAACAATTTGAGGCCGTTGATGCGACTATTTGTCATTTCACGGTTTCACGGCACTGTTAAACGAGTTTTGACAGTTATCAGGTGACTATAAGCCTGTCATTAAACGTCATAGCTAGTTCAGTTCGTCAAAGTACCCACGTTTTTCCAACTACACAAATTAAAATTATATTGAACTTTTCAACGTTGCCAAAATGACTGAATCAAGTGTTTTGGCTTTGGCAACGTTGATTTAAATGTGCCTTTGTGTTTGCATTTGTGTTACCTTCTGGTGCTTTTAAAAAGTTCTTGTAGAAATCTGGAAGAAATCGATTAAAATGATTTTAAATATTCGTTTTGAATAAAAAAAGGTGCCAGGTTGTCCTAAAAACATAAATAATCAAGAATTTTGTTTATAAAGTTGCTTAAAAAGTGTTTATTTTTAATTAAATCATTTGCTTGTTAGTTGTATGAGCTGATTAAAACAAACCAATAAAACATAGAAGAATAATGTTGAAAATTTTAGTTTTAGTTGCCCTAAGTGAGTGAAAAGCTATAAAAGTAATAAATATTTTTCTGATATAACCCCTAAAAAACTAATAATCGATTATTTGTCACCGGTGAAAAGTATTACCTCTATATTAGTATTGGATATAGCTAATAATATAATAAGTACACGTTTTCCAGGCACAAAAATGGACACTAATTGGCCAGAGAATTGAAGGTTTGATCAATAAATTAAGCAACACCACAAATAGACCAAAGGTCATACACGTGGATGACAAATATAGAAATACCTCTACAAAATAGTCGCTCAAAGTGTTATTGTAAAAATGTATACCTAAATAAGTTTTAATGCTCGAAGGGTTGATATGGGGACAATGAATCTGTCTCTTTCTACTGCTGTTTGGATAGAAACTGTCTAAAGTAATGGAGATTAATATACAACCGGGAGAAGAACCAAAAATAAATTACTTACTGAAAAAAGAATTTTGTAACGTACTATCACGACACGGTGAATTATTGTTCTAAAACTTTTCACCAAAACTGATCGGAGTCTTAAAATTTTACTTTTGCATCTAGTTTCCAAACCGAGAGATTGGAGTTTGCAGATATTTTTGAAAGCTTTATTCCCAAAAATTTTATTAATAATCTAGGAAATTATAGATTATTTTTCCAACCCAATCTAGTGGATTTTAAAACAATTTTGTTTTCTTCCACTTCCAGTATAATCACTGTATGAAGGCGATAAATCTAACTTGTTTGAAATGTTTATTACAAACAATTTTTATTAATTTAGCAACATTCTACTTTCTTGCAGCATCTTTGGAGATGTTTAACGAAAAATTAAGGTTTATTTCTTTTTGGGTACCAGATATTATGATTTATTTATTAGAAACCAAACAGGTGTTCACCAAATGACTTTTTGTCGTAAACTGATGAAGTTTTGAAGAATTTATTTTTCTCAAAGCGGAATATTATTAAGTATTCCTATTATTAAAATATGAAACATTTTTTTTGGAATAAGCCAACCAGGTACTTCACTTTTTCGTTTTCTAACCACAAAGGAGCTCTGATCCAGTAAATCTGGAGTTTAGCGAAATAACCTTGAATCCCATATCCTTTAATTTCTGCGATCATTTTGTATTTTGTTAATGAATCTGAATGAAGTATGGACGAGAGATTGACTGAGAAATAAATAATACAAAAGAGTGGTTGACTGCTACATTAGAAATCTAAATAAATACACACGCAATGTGATATTTACCGTATGAATATTTCTAAATGGAAACGAGTAAAACACCTACAAATTAAATTTAAAAAAATAAGCTAAGTACCTACATTGTAATTATGTAACCTAATAGTTGGCAAGCAATATTGTATTTCAAATGGAGAAGAGCGATTAATTACCATGGACAACCGGCGAGAATCCTTGAAGGTTTGATGGCCATTGTTGAAGTGACCCATTTTCCTCTTGCTACAAAAGTTTTGGCAACTGATTGGAGATGGCAACGTGCCGTTTATGTTTGGAGTTCTATAAATTCTAAAGAATCCTTTGACCGTATGATATAATAGTAAATTAATATAGTAATATCCATTATACGTGAAAAGAAGACTACTTTCTTTACACACACACTTGTTTTATGTTTCGTCATACTATTCCCAGATTTGCTGTTAGAAAAGCATAGTAAAGTAGAGAGGAGTTAAAGGAGAGAAGAAATTATTATTAAATATCAAAATTAAGCGATTTAAACTAAGAACGTATAAATCAGGATACAGAAAATTGAAAGTAGTATCACTTTTGTTGAGACAGAAGTTTGTCATTAAATGTTCCTATTTAAATCCATTACTTTTTGCATATTTTGTGTAACTTTTAACTCAATTGGACCTTTATTTGACCTGAAATATGTCATTTTCCAGTATTGTGTCGATACAAACGTTTCTGTTTGTTTTGATAAACCATTAATTTTCTCTATTAATTGAACTGGTTAATAGAAAAAATGCAATTTTTCAAAATAAACTTTAAAAATGGTTTACTTTCATAATAATCATCTTTTAAATCACAGTATTGACCTTACTCAAGTACTCTCAATGCATTTACCTGATTATTACAGAGGTGCAAAGTAAGAACTCAACGGTATTACTCCCTTAGAAAATGAAACTGAAACGGTCCAATAGACTTCGTCGATTTTCCATTTTGTCGAACTTTCAAGAGTCAAAATAGCGAAAAGCTTTCTAGAAATCCAAAAAATGTTCCGCATATATGCAAAGCAAAGGTATTTTTATTTAAATCAAATTGGAAAGTCGAGGAAAACTTTATCGACTAGAAAATAGAAAAGGAATATTTATTTCCGATTTGCTTACGTTGAAGCCGTTTGATGTTAAATGGCATAAAGCTCTTGGAATCTTTCTGAATTTGCACTAGCGGGAGGAAATGTAATTTACAACTAATATTCATAAGTTGCTATTTTTGTAATCACTATCCTTCTTAAGTGCAGAAATAGTCGATAACATGACAAAGACAGAGTTAAGCGACTAGTTAATTTTATTTGCATAAACATGGAAAAACGCTTTTGGAATATAGTATAAAACTACAGGCATCGAAAAATTGGGAAAAATTGAAGCGTATACCGCTTGCAAACCACGATCGATAGTTTTTTCCGCCCAACAGAAGAGTAATAAATATTTTGCCACCACAAAGGAGTATTTATCAGTTCGATAGAGACGATTTATGATTTGCGTCCAGGTAGCCGCACACGAATTTGTTGGAAACACGAATTGGATATTTGAAAATAAACATTTTCATTCGGACGGAAAATATCTGAACATCAATTAATTGAAAACAGTTGGATTACTAGTACTTGGGTGCAAAAAATTATTAAACATTTTAAAACTGAAAGACGTTTGTTTGTGCCCTATTAAACAAAATCCAATTTATATAATATTTTGTTAATTTAACATTCAAAATGTTCGTCTCTGCTGAGTTGGAATTAAAAGGGGCTCAAAAGTACCTTGCAACTGCAACTTGGTAGTTTACGAAAATATAATGCGAAAACTCATTAGAACTTTCGTAAAGTTATTTGGAAGCTCCCCAAGGTGTCTTTGCGGTGTAAATGCTGAAATTGCCTTCGTTATTATTTCGTGTTACAAGAAAGGTGAGAACGGGCGCGGCATATCTTAGAAAGTATAATGCAGGTATTTAATTCCGTTTTGAGTTGATGCAAGGTGATAATTTTTTTAAATATTCTGTTTGTGTATGTTTTACGAGAAACAAATTTGTCGTAAATTAACACATATCACCATCAAATTTTCTTCCAGCTAAGTTATTTTAAGCAAACGTGGTTTCTAACATGAATGTTGTTGATATAAACCATCAATCAGGTGTATCTTAATTTTGTAATGCTAATTATTATAAATAATTATTCATCAAAAATCATTAGAGGAAACATAAAGCACAGTATGCAAGCATGGTTTTAAAAAAAAAAACGATAATGCTCACCAAAACCAAAACTTTTTTGACTTTGGGCATTACATTCTCTTTCACTCTGTAATTCCTTTAATATTGTACATCTCCTCTCACAATTAATAGCATTAAACAAATTTCCAACCAAATTGTATTTTTAATTTGAGTGGTGATCTAATAAACCTGAACCGATACTCAAGCAAGTATTTGAGAAAATTATTACTGTTTTGCTGTCAGATATTTTTAGAACTTCTCAAACAGAGCAACTTTTCGTTTAAGTAGTACACTTACACAAACGACGTAAATCTTCTAACTAAATTGTCACTTAAGTGTACGAGATTAAATGCTCCGCATAGTGGATACAGATGAATTTTTGGAATACATCAATGATGAAAATATGTTACCAAATTATAGACTGCCGAAAAGGTATATAACGAGATGCAAAAAATCCTCTTCTAGTACTCAGAGACCACGAATTTCAACATCGATATAGGTTTTCAAAAGATTGTGTTCAACATATTATTTTACCTCTTATTGAAAGTGATTTGTGTTAAAAACAGATAATCGAGGTTTATCAATTTCGCCTATATTTCAACTCCTGCTCTTTCTGCGTTTCGTAGCAACAGGAAATTTCCAAGTAAGTATGTAATTTTGTATAAGTAGTACATGTTAAATTTTCTTACATGGAATAAAATAATAATATATTAAGGCAAGTAGATACTACATAAATAGAGATGTTTTTGCTATTTAAGAACGACTTCTTCCATTGTTTTAGGTTGTCTCAGGAGACTTAAGAGGAATAAGCCAATCAACTGTAAGTGGGATAATTAAAAGAGTCAGTAAAAGCCTTGCTGAATAAACAGCAAATTTCGTAAAATTTCCTATACGAGTTGCGGACGAACAAGATAATATTAGAAAATTTTATAAAATTTCAAGATTTCCTGGAGTTGGTGCATGCATTGATTGCACACACATACCAATTTCTAGTCCTGGTGGTGATAATGCAGAAGTCTTTCGAAACAGGAAAGGCTACTTTTCATTAAATGTTCAGGTTGGTTAACATTTATATAATTATGAATAATAAGTGTACTTTCATGTGTATTCATTTAAAAATTAAAGGTAGCTGCTGGACTATCCATGGAGATACTTGACATTGTTGTGAGGCATCCAGGATCGACTCACGACTCTGTTATCTTTGACAGAAGCGCTTTACGAGTGCGATTTGAACAAAGGGAGCTACAAGGGTTTTTATTAGGTGATAACGGATATCCTTGCAGAAATAATTTATTAACTCCTGTTATTAATCCAGGTTTGTAATAATTTTAATTAAGTTATAAACATATAACTTAAATAGTACTTGAAAAATAAATAAATTGTAATTTTATATTAAACATATACATTTTTGTAGGCAACCCAAATGAAGTAAATTACAATACTGCACACATCAGAACACGAGTTTGGAAAAGAAGATTCCCATGTTTAAGAAGAACATTAACCACTAAATTAGATACTTCTATAGCAATAATTTGTGCATGTGCTGTTTTATATAATATCGGATTATATCAAGATAACATTAATTTTGAAAATGAGTTATGTGAAGAGTTACCCAGGGATTTACCAGCAATTCGTAATGCTGAAAATAATGAATTGGGATTGATATTTAGACGTAACTTTATACATCAACATTTTAAAAAAAAACATAAACAAAAGTATATCCCGTTTAAAATGATGCACACATAATACATAATATTGGAAACCGTTGGAGATACAAAGTTGGTTAAATGGAAGTTACTAGAGAAGAACATTTTTGGAATAAGTCTTTGCTTGGTTTTCACCCTATCGGATTATTTTTAAAGCCAGTCTGTAACTTTTCTTCCATTCAAGCAACATTTTATTTCTTACTTTTTCTGAAATCTTTATGTAATTACCTTTATCTGGGTCACCCTGTATATAAATTAGTGATATAATATAAACTAGAAATTAGTGATAATTATTATTTTTATAATGTTCAAGCTGTAACTTGGCAAGCTCAGCCTCTGCTTTTGCCTTTTCCCTTTTGGCCTCTGCTTCTTCCCTTTCTGCTTGAATTTTTTGAAAAAAGTTGTTGTTCGACTTTCATTTTTATTTGATGAAGTTCAGCTTGTTGTTCAATGGCGTCATTGAGCTTCCGCAGTCTTGCATTGGCTTAACTTTGAATTATAGCACATTTTCGGTTACGAAAGGGAGTTGTTGGCGCTTAAATTATGAACCAATATATATTTGAAATATACTCTCATTTTTACATTTGCTACCTTTTTTTAATATAGGTGAAACATTTTCCTTAAGAACGAATGTATTATTGCAATTGCCACTTGAGTTCTCATCTTTATTCTTTTCTTGTGTAACAATGGCATCAACATCAACATCAATTTGTTCTGGTTGTGGAATAAAATGTTATAAATTATTATTATAATAAGTTTAGTCAACAAACAATATTATCAAAGACAGAAAACTGTAACCTACAGTAAAAAGCAAAAGACAAACTACCTTTAGTTTCCGTTTCTTTTATGTAAGTAGCTGTGCTATCCCAGGGGCAAGAAAGAATTACATCCGCATATGGGGCAGCCACATCAACTGCGTCCATAACTGGATCATTGGGGATGTCTAAAGGTGGGCCTCCTCCAGTTGCTAGCCGGTGAAATGTTTGTTCTGTGTTTTGTCTTCTTTTTCTACGATATAAAATTATATAGAGCAACCCACATAAACATTTCTATTGATCATCTCACTTCTGTTTTAAATTATTCCACAGTTTCTTAAGTTGGACAGCATTCCTGGGCACAGTTATTATAGAGCCTTGGGAATTATACTCTGTAGCAATTTCTGTCCATTCTGCTTGTTTTTTTTGTACAGTTGCTGCGTCGGTTCGTTTGTCCTCCACTAATTTGTGTTTGTCTACTAAATTAGCCAACAAAAGCTTCTCTTTTTGGGTATAGGCTGTTATTTTAGCCATCAAAAAATTTCTTTATGATCCTATAGGCATATAGATGGTAAAGATATGTATAAAATTATTGTTGAATACGTACCTCAAGGGAAATAATAAATATTTAAAAAAGAAAACCACCAAACCAAACCAAATTCAAATAACTTAACGCGTAAAAACTAAAAACTAAAAAATAACTTCCGCGTTCCAGGTAAATTGTCAAACATTTTTGACATTGGCAATGAAGGTAACACGAAAGTTACTAGAAAATGAAGTTAAAAAATTAAAAATTACTAGCAAAACTATCTTTGGTTATGCTTTGCCGAGAATTACCGAAGTTTTGTTTATAAAACTTGTGTCGTACTCAAGACTCGAGACGTTGCTCCGCATAGTGCTGCTACAATTTTTGTAAAAACATGAGAACAACTGAATTGCTTACACTCTTGCATTGATCAACAGACACTATTAAAACTTTAATGAATGCATAAGTAATTACTATATGTAAATCTGGGAAAAATAATTATAAATTAACCGAGAATGAACACTGATGTGAGTATTAATAATTCATTTCCAGTTTATGCATTACTCTGTAAGTTAAGGCATAATTATACAAAATAAATAATTTATTATTCGTGGATAAACTTGTGTTCATGGAAAGTTTGAAGTTATTCTAGTAGTTTGTGGAGCACCACACATATTTACAATCAACGTGAATAATAACGCGTGGTTTAAATGTACTGTGGTATATGGTTTCTAATGTGAACTTGCTGGAAAAACAACTACAATTCTTAATTTAACAATTCCGTGTCAACGTGTATTAAATATTCACTGAGCATGCAGGTAATTTTTAAGAATAACGACCAAAAAACTAACTCCCTCAAAAACTTTGAGGTTTAATAGAATTATTGTGTTTTGTTCTTGAAATGTTGTTATTAAAACGTTGATTTACGGCTTTACTATTATGACCATTGTTAACTTTTCAATATTGTTAATTTAGTCATATTTTCACTAAACAATGGTATTAACAAGAAGTGTTACTATTGTGACCATCCAATGATTTAAATTGTTAAAATAACAAAAAAAAATCGAATAACAACTTGTTACTTATTTTATATTTATCCATTCGGTAATGATCATCTCAACCAATTTCTAACACACATAAACTCAATAAAACCCACAATCAAATTTACAACAGAAACTGAACCAAATAACGAACTTCCATTCTTAGACATTCTAATCAAAAAAGACATAAACAAATTTGAAACAAAAGTACACAGAAAACCAACCCACACCAATAGATATTTAAACTACAAATCCAATCATCTAATAATGGTAAAAAAAGGTATTGTAAAAAGTTTATTTGATCCAAAATTATTTGTAATAATGAATAATTTGATAAAGAAAAATTGTTCATTAAAAATGTTCTAAAAGAAAATGACTATTCTGAAACATTTATTAATGAATGTTTTAGGGATGTAGGACATTCAAAACCATCTGGAAATCAAAATCAAATTTTACCATTCACATTCCAGGTATTTCTGATAAAATCAAACGAATAGCTAAAAAGAAACAGAACAATATTTAGAACTCAAAACACATTAAGATCACACTTAACTAAAACAAAACCTCACAATAAAAATGAATCTACAAGAAACGTGATTTATAAAATTCTTTGCGAATGCAATCAATTTTATATATGTGAAACCAACACGCGTTTGATATGATCACAGAGTCAAATGGAATGAATGTAGTATCATCCACAAAGAAAATTTTTCAAAAAGACGTAAAATAAAAGAAAGTGCATATATTAGATTAAACCATGATTCTTGTGTTGCAACATCCCCTAATAATATTGACCAAACTTGGTTAAATATTCTAGATGAGGAGATAACACTTGGCCATATCAAACGAAACTGAAATTTATTGTAATTTTGTTTTTATTATAAAACCTACCTTAGCAACTAGCAACGAAGAAACTTGTTACTATTACAGTTTATCCATTGATTTTTCCATAGTATTTTACTGTGCCTAATGTAATTTAGATAGTTATTTATTTTAAATGAAATGGATGATGAGGAATGTAGCATTTCATTAGAAGTACACAATTGATTTTATTTTCCATCATACACTTTTCAGATATAACTTGGAAGTGAGCAATAATTCCGAGGTGTATGTCAATAGTGACAAAACATCTCTTAAAAATACAAAAAGAAAAAAATGCAATTCCCAATGTTCATAGAGTTCTACCAACTTTACACTTATTGGTTCAGGGATATTATCAGAAGTGTGTGGGTCCATGAAACAGACTCTCTCCAAAAGTATTGTTATGATTAACAAAGTGTCACAATGGTAAGATCGTTAAAATGATTAACTATCTATCAAATAAAACGCACCTTGTGCTGGAGCGTAGATGTTCAAATACAAGCAATCCTCGCTCTGGTTCTTCAAATAGGGCAGCAACCTCTTAAGATATTCCAATCGACCCTTTGGCATCCTTTTCAAAGCTGCCGTCTCATTGGATATATCCGGCAACCTTTGAGGACACACGGGACTAAAACTATCCGCAATTTTTACCCCCTGCCAAAGGGCCCCCGTCACTGGTGGCATGAACCTTAACGACCCTAAGGGCGGACTAGCGTACGGTATTCCCTTAAACACTTCAACCGGTTCCAAGTGTTTTGACTCTGGGGTGATTATAACCCCGCTTACGTCACCGTACTTGGTTTTAACGGTACGAGAAGTCAGGGGGGTCCGTGATATTTCCGGATCGCACATAACATAATCAACAACTAAAAACAAATGCACGTATACATAGAACAAGCACAATTGGCCACCCATATCAAAGCGATGTCAGGATTTGGGCGGCATTTCCACACGCGTTTAACGATATTCAGTGGCGTCGCCGGGTGGATTGCGGGGGGTGCACATTATACTCGCGTAGATCGCGCTCGGATTTTGAAATGGACCGGGAAAGGCGAGGACCTTGTCTTTGAGGATCCTGCAGGACGACTGGATAAGGGCCGTCCTGGAAGTGGCGGTGCGCATGCAACGCCATCTGTGTGCGCGCCTGTGCGAAACTGTTCGATTCGTTAATGTGCCAAGAAATTGCGGCCGATTTTATTCTTCTCTCTCATCATATTTTAAGTTATGGAATTCTGAAATGTGTCACATTGCTGCGGCTTTTGACCGTCGCGATCTAAACAATCGCACCTTTTGAACTTTTGTGTCAAGGGAGACCTTATAATAAAGGTAACACAAGTTCGAGAATTTTGTTCAAAACGCCAAACGCGATTTTACTTTAAAACGGTTTATGCATTTCCTTCTCAAATAAGTGTATCGTTTGACTTTGATAATATAGACTCAAAGTCTTTGCTAAAAAAAATAGTTCACTTAACTTAACTTAACGACCGTCTAAATATCTGAATATGAATGAGAGTTAAATTCCTCTCGGGTCGTGCAATTTAGGTACATGGGCATAGCATAGTACCATCATAATATCAGGATGTCTAAGGAAAACTGTATGGGTTAACCCCTAGATGCGGAAGGAGACTAAGAGCAAAAATATAGAGAATATACCAACAAGACCAAAAGGATGCTACGCGTTGGGAGAGAAATGGGGAATACAACGGAGAAGAACAACGTAAATATGCCTTTAATAGGCTTATAGGATTTTTAGAAAAGTCTCTCTTATGGTTATAATAATGCTTTTCCACTTAAGCTGTGTAGGACTGACTTGCGCACTCATTCAGTGCGGTTTTGTCTTGAGCTTTGCTTGGAGTTCGAGGGTGTCTCCGGCTGTCACAAATTACCATTTTTCAACTAATTCACCCACCATTTCTAACCATTTGTTTTCCTTTTGTAAATTATAACACACTACATTTTGCTTTACTTTTAGATAAACTTGACATTTTAAGGTTAGGCTCTGAATTGTCAGTACATTACCGACAATTTATGTAAATATTTGATTTCAATAGTTTTGTTTTTCAGAAGAGGCCTTTGCCATTAAACGGGGTATTTGGTAGTGTTATTTATTATTATTACTGATATTTGATCTAACATTTGGTGTTGCCCGCTTTAGCGTTTTTACTGCTCTTCTCAAGCCCTACACGGCGGTGTAAAGTGGGTGGCGCCATTTAAATACATTCCTTTTGCTAACCTACCCGACTCTCCGAGAGTAGTTAGCCTGGGGCATTCACCGAGTGGCTTGAAGAGGTCTCGTGCCCACCCGTTCTTTGTTTTGTAAAATAAAATTTTGACCTTTCGAGCTTTGACAAATTGAATCGATTAAAAATAATAAAGCTAGCGGACCTAGGAATACCAGCGGAATTACTGAAATTTGGGACAGCAAAACTCATAAAGCATATAAGGGAAATGTTTACCAGATATATTAACGGGAAAGAATTCCCTCTAAATGGAAAGAAGCATGGATTACCCCGATTCACAAAAAGGGAAACAAAGAATATTGTTCTAACTATAGTTGTATATCTGTTACCAGTACAATGAGCCGTCTCTATGGGAAAGTTCTCAGAAACTTTATAGAGGAAGAGTACAGTCCTCTGGAAATTGAAGAACAAGCTGGTTTTCGAGCCGGCCGCTCTTGTCTGGACCACATATTTAGCCTTGTCCAACTAAATGAAAAGAAAGTCGCCAGGAACAGAGAGTCGCTTACAAAAGCATACGACACGGAGATGGAGAAGATCTTGTAGTGGGATACTCTTTTAGTACGAAGAATGGGAGCAGTCGGTAAACCGTTCCAAAACCAAATATCTATGTATTGGAGACGACATAGATGACCTTCACCCACAAGAAAACGAAACGATAAGCCTGTTGTACTGAATATACATGCCTGGGGACAAAAATTGATAACGGAGGTCGGACAGAAAAAGAAATAGAGGATCGAATTATAAAAGGGAAAAAGGTGATAGGCTGCCAAAACTCGATCCTGTGATCCAAATGTATTTCTCGAGAAAAGAAGCACCTCTTATACCACTCAATATTCAAAAGTATAGTGCTGTACGGATGTGAAACCTGGCAATTAACAACAAATTTAGAGCGCCGGCTACTATCTTTAGAAATGGACTTTTGGCGTAGATCAGCAGGAAGGTCGAGATTGGAAAAAATAACGAATGACAAAATTAGGGAAATTATGAAGGTAGAGACAACTATAGTAGAAGAGATCCAACGTAGACAACTAATATGGTATGGACATGTGGAGAGAATGGAAGATACTAGAATACCTAAGCAGATCCTCAAATGGACGCCGACAGAAAAGAGGAAGACCCAGGGCGACGATCAGCTCATTCTGATATTTTTAATCTTTGTATCGACCAAATGTATTTGCGTTGAAAAAGTAGTTTTTTAGACATTCTGAACAATACAACTTAAAGTTTTTATACTGACGAAAGCAAAACTTATTTTACTAGTCAAGCAGGAACATCACAGTTTCAAGCGGGCTTGTTATTCAAAATTCAAACAACGTTTTATATTGTAGTATATTCTAGGAAACGTTGTAGCACGACACACGTTCGTCTCCCTGAATTTAGGGCACAGAGTGAGCAAGTTAATGCCCCTGTACTATAAAACACTATCAGAAGCAAGACGCGCATTTAAGTGAGAGTAGCCAAAATTAATGCCTTGTTTTGGCAATGGTTGTGACAAATTATTTAAATTCCGCTTCTACTCAAAACTCACGAATTTCGGGCATGATTTTCTGTAAATTACATTGTTGGCGCAGAGCCAAAGCCATGATTCTGCAAATTAAAATGTTTAGAAGTAGTTGTTTTTTAAAATGCCTGTAGCAAGCCAGTTTTAGAAAAACACATGAAAGAAATTCAAAATCCTCAGATGATACTAATCATCTTAATATACTCACTGTCAATATTCTGACAAGACACAGTTAGTTACAGGACGTCTAATTTTTTAAATCGCATTTATAATAAATAATCAAAAATGTCTCTCTGTTATTTCTATTTCTTCTTTTGTCCATGTTTTTAAACAAAACTGATACAAACGATGTAAACACAAGGGGATTCAGACCACGACGACGTTTTACGGAAATTTTAACTAGACGCGGTAGCTAAACCTGAAAGCCTATTTAAAACAACAAACTGATGGTTACATTTAAAACAAGTCAAAAACTCCGACAAGGGAACTGATTTGAAAGTTTGTACGCGGAATAAACTACATGTGGAAGCGTGGCAGGACGATAATAGAAATTATGGTATATAAAATATGAGTTTATTAAGGGCGAAAGGGTTGACTTTTGTTAAATACACTAGAAAATATACACTAAGTGAAGAAAGTTCAAAAAACAAGTTTTTTTTGTAACCAAAATTTGAGTAAATACTATCTTATATACCGGCAAAAATGAAATTTTGTACATATTTGCTTCTTACCTATTTGAACCTTAAATTGTTCTACAAAAACAAGAGTTAGCACAACTGTTAATTGCCTTTTTCTAGAGAAGAGAAAACTGGTTTGAAACTGTTGCATCCTGTCCATGTCTTTATTGTTTATGGTTTAATTGACTGGATGTCGATCTGCTCTCTTGCTTCTGATGACATTTCATCTAAATATCGTATTATTGTGACCAAAAGCACTTGTGCAAATGAACGAATAAGAATGATATAACACTGAATCAGCTCCAATCAATGGATCAAATCCATGATAACAATGGTAATGGTATATAACTGAAACTATGAAAGAACTACTAAATTAACTGAAGTTTGCATTAGACAAAAGACCTTCATCGGGCTCACTGGTTATATGCTCTGATAGTGATTGTAGCATTTTTGTAGTTAAAATACTAGTTGTAGTAAATTGTTTGCAGATGACACCACTTTGCCTCTTTAATAAAGTTGTTCTTCTGGATCAGCATTCCGGTGTTCTTATTAGTACAATTCTAGAGCTCTATCCTTTTTGGTAGCTCAATGATGATTTAGCTTTTTTTAGCGACGTTTGAAAAATTTATTTTGCACTCCCTCTGGGTGCTTATCTTCAGGGCAATTTAGAACGTGTTTTTCTAAACTTCGATCCACTATACCCACTACACCTCACAAAACTGCTTATTTCCTAATCAACTTAAGCAATAAACTTACTACGCCACATCCAAAATTCGAAACGACTTGAAATATGTTTCGCTCAAAACCAGCAAAATCCCTTAAAGCTTTCATCCTAACCCATGAATAAATCTATAAGCTAACAAATTTGAAACAATAAGACATATATGTGTAATCCCCATACGCACACAAGTTCTCCCGTGTTTCGGGCGAGATTATGCAAAACTCCAAACTTTCTGAAAGAGAAAATTTCCGTCTTCAACTTAAATTAGGTTTTACGGCCGTGTTCCTGCCGATTATATATTGTGTTTGTGCACACTTTCAAAACTTCCTTCGTTGACTTTATTTGTGTTTTGGAGCTGTATAAAGATGATGGAAGGTTACCATTAGAAAGAGATTATGCAGGCGTACGTGTGGGTTGGTAAGATGAATGCGACTTATAACCTGCCCGTAGTTTAACCTTTAAATGAGGTAGTTTAACCTTAAAATGTTTCAAAATACTTTAGTACAACATTAGAAATTGACAAACTCTCGAATATGTGACTGTGCAAAACATATTCATAAATGTTTAGTTTACCATAAAATCTCGGCAGTCATAAAATGCTTTGTCATCTTTTTTGTTCACAACCAAGATGCTAGAATGGGAATAGCTTGTCTGGAATTAAAGCAATAAAAATATCGAGGTTCTTACAAGCTATACTATTTGTCGCAGGTAGAATATCAATTTTGATTCATTCTGAGTGAAAAGATTATTAATGAAGTTTGATTTCTTTATATGAAGTTTCAAGGTAGTTAAACTCATTGACAGACGAGGTATTTAATCAAATAATGAGCATTAGAACTATTAACTCCTGCTAATTAAGAAGACATGAAAAATTTTAAAAGTGAGCCAATAAAAACAATAACTAAGTAACAAAGGTAATGTAAATTTGTTAATCCAAGTTTCTCCGCTATAGTACAGTACCGGGAATACTTTAGCATGCATTTTCTAAGATCCCAGATTCAGGTCGCGGGTTCAGAGCATCCTCTTCATTTTGACAAAAGCTTTACGTGCTTTCTCTATACGGATCTTGATTTCAGAGCAATAATCAGCCGTGCAGGTGATGTTTGTACCCAGATAGGTTATAATCATGTATTTGGTCTTTTCTATGTTAAGTGTCAAGCCAAAATGTCGATTGGCAGTGACCACCCTGTTTAGCAGTTCTTGCAGGTCACGCATATTTTCAGCAAGAAAGACAGTGTCGTCTGCATAGCGCAAGTTAGGAGCAGGAATCAGCCAGGTCAGTTAAGATTTATGTACCTTCTGTCCTGCAAGGTCAGAAGTTCTTTTCTTAGTCTTTTTCTTTTTCTTAGTCTTTATGTTATCAGCTACACAGTATAACATAGGTAGGATTAGCAGTTTAACAACTTTTAGTACTTCTACACTATCATTTTACAGATTACTGATAACTTATTGTTAAGACACATAACATCTGCATAAAATAGGTCTTTTGGACTGCTTGAGACAAACTTTATAAAGCTGTTGAATACCATAGTTATTGTCTGACTTTCGAAAGTTGACCATCACGTTTCAGAACTAATTAATGTCAGATGCCATGCATTACTAGAATTATCGATTAATCCCAGAAATACGTATGTGTCTTAATTGATAGGATTTTTTTATAATATTTCACACTTTCAATTACCATCATCCTATATTGTTGCCTAACTGCACGCCTAACGTTTTTATTTATTTTTACCAACATATTACTCTCATATAGCAAACATTGCAAACATAAAATATTTGACTCCATTTTTGGTAGTTAAATAGCATTTTCATTTAAAGGGCTTATTGCAAAAACGGGACAAGCTTCAAATAGATCATTTAATAGAGAAAACGAGCAATCAAGTTTTAAAAAATCTGTAAAATGCATATTTGATTAGATTGATGATGTTTAATGGTGAGTACAGCGTTAGATAAAAAGGCCTTTGATATTAGTTGGCTGCATTTAGTTTTTTTTTTTGGAATTCCTTACTTTGACAAAATGGTTATTTCAATGAACTTGTCAGAAACTTTCATGACACATCTTGTAGATACACTATTTTTTAAATTCCTTACTACTAGTATACACAGATTAATTTAACAGAGAAACACGTGAATTTCAAGAGTAATGCGTTCCCAGACTTATTAGCATACAAACTTGAGGAGTTCTCCAGACACTCTGTATATTCAACCATGTTCAACTAAACTATTGACGTACTTTGTGCGAAAATCTCCCAGTACGTGACTAAATTACTGTTGCTGTTATATGATAGAAGCGTCTGAATCAAGCTTTAGGGTTTGGTGCATAGATTTACATAATTATAATACTACAAAGATAGATAAAGGGCATAATAAAAGCATTTTAATTGTTTAGTTCATGTACATACAAAACAACAGATTTGTAATCAGAAACAATGCTTAATTTTACGAAGAAATGAGACTTAGTATCCATCACGTAGTTCCATTAAAAGAATGGGAATTTAAATATGTTTAAGCCAACTTTGGAGCATTACTGCAAGGTTTCATCCATAAACAAACTTACTTAAAGTAGCAGTAGCTTTAAATTAATAAGCTTTCAGTCTAGACTAAATGTTTATTAATAAGTCTACCCTTTGAAACAAAACGCAATCTTTCCCACTTCCCACCTGAAACCCATGAATAATGCATCAGGATTATTGTATCGAACTAAATCAATAACGACAAGCTCTGAAAAGTTTACGACTTAAAACCGCTTAAATAATAAACATCCACTTTCATAACTTTCACGAAAGTGGTAGTAAAGAAGGTGTTGAAACCATTATTTCGTGAAAAGCAAACAATTTAAGTTTTTAAAATAAATAGCTGACCTGACCAGATGCTGAACTCCTCCACCAGCAAATTAGGTCCAAATTTCCCATTCACCTTCCCGCTCGTATATTATGCAAGTTTTTCCATTATAATCTTCAGCATCAAAAGCGTATTTTTATAGCGGGAAACGGGGTTACGTATATGTTTCTCTGGGAAAAAAATTGCCTCATGCATTATTGAGTATCCTTCATTTTATCTATGAAGGAAAAACTTCTTGTTTTCAAATTATTATCATTCTACTTGTTTTTTTAAGTTTAGAAATTATAATGGAATTTCTATAGGTCCTACTCCACCGTTTTAAAGTATTGAATTTTGATTGTTCTAGGAGATGGGGAAACAGAAGAAACTAGCAAAACATCAAAGAAAAACTTATGAACAGCTTCAGCACTCGTTCTGGCAAACAAAGGTGTCCAAAAGTGCTAAGTAAAGTAGTAGTTTCCGGTATTATACGGAAAAACTTAAATACTAGTTGTAAACGTCCCAAGTTAAAACTATCAAAATCTGACAAAAATTAGACATTTTAATTAGATTGCATTTTACTCGTAAATGCTTGAGGCGTAGTTATAAAGCGTAGGATTTCTTCCAGTTTTGACGAAGTTATGTCTTATATTAAATTTCGATGATCTAATTAATCCCGAAGTGATGTTATGTCAATGTTTGAGGAGATTTAAGGAGAATTGGATTAGATTGGGGTAAAAGCTATAATTCGCTTAATTACGTGGAGTAGCTAGGAAATATCTTTTAGTTCATCATTTTGCCTCATAATGCTTAATTTTAGTAGAATTTAGGTTATCTATTTTGTTTGAATAGCTACAATCCTTTCTCATTATAGTAAGACTAGTGTTAATATAAGTATTGCGATGTAAGTCAAATCATGTGCAAAAGTCTAGAAGTAATAAATGCTCCTGAAAATTTGAAGATATAAAAAAAGAAATAAGAACAATAAAGAAAATTTTGACAGTTGTCACATCCATAATTAACTAGAACTAAGTTAGATACAGCCATCCAAATATCAAAAATGCTTTTAACCTTGGTCAAACTAAATTCACTATTTTTCGGGTATGTGCTCTACTTTTATAGCTCTATAGAGCGAATTTTGACAGTTATTACATTTAGAATAGACTAAAATTAATTCAGATACAACCATCCAAATGTCACACAAAAATGCAGTGATGGACTTTGCTTTAATTTTCAATAATGTTTTGATATTGCAAATTTAAGGAATTCAATTTGACACTGTTTATACTGATATGATTAGACTTAAAAAGTGTTTCACAGTTTAATAATTTACTGTAAAGGATTTTAACAATGTAGTCATATTTACACTAGAACCAAGCTAAATTATAAACAGACAGCCACACATGACAACTGTCAAAATTCCACTCATGAATCTAAAAAACAGATTTAATACTGCTTATACTAACGACTACATTTTAAGAGTGTTTAAAAGTTGTATAAACTAGTATTAAATCATATACAGTCACTCAAAATGTCAAAAACGCACTGATGGAAGTATAACATGCGTAATAATCTATTTTATATCTCTATGGAAAAAATTTAGAGATTTTTGGAACAGTGGTGTGTTAAATTTATTTTATGCCAATAACAAGACGTCAAAGTGCAAACATGGAGGCCCAATTTGCAGCTATTATGGACATGCTTAAACAAAATCGACAACAAGACAAGGAAGAACAAGAAAGGATTCGACAACAAGAGAAGGAAGAACAAGAAAGGATTCGACAACAAGAGAAGGAAGAACAAGAAAGGATTCGACAACAAGAGAAGGAAGAACAAGAAAGGATTCGACAACAAGAGAAGGAAGAACAAGAAAAGATTCGACAACAAGAGAAGGAAGAACAAGAAAGGATTCGACAACAAGAGAAGGAAGAACAAGAAAAGATTCGACAACAAGAGAAGGAAGAACAAGAAAGGATTCGACAACAAGAGAAGGAAGAACAAGAAAGAATTCGACAACAAGACAAAGAAGAAAAAGAAAGAATGAGACAACAAGATATAGAAATGCGTCAAGAAGATAGAGAGCGGCAAGAAAAGCGTAACGAAGAAATATTGAACAATTACGACGGTCAAACTTCATGGGCAATGTACCAACTCCAACAATTATCACAACAACTTTTACGGTTTAGAAAATATCAATAGGGAATAACCTTATATAAGATTTAATAACAGAAGTTTACTTTGTGGTCGAGTCTCTCGTCGACTTTTCACACTTTTAACACCTTGAAAATGTGATAAAAAATCCTTGCTTTTCTTAACTTACATCAAGTTTACTGAAATCAAATAAAAAGTAGACACTCGTCTGCTGCTCTTCAAAGTTTTGATTGCCCATATTAGTGCTAGCTCCTTACTAACTTTTATCGTGGAGTAGAGAACAAGAGTGAAGTCTGCGAGTTATAATTTTGAATTTAAACAGTCGTTAAATATTTTATGCGTTGTTTTTCAGAGACTTATAATATTGCACTAGAAAACCTCAGTTATTAGGAGTTTATTTGAGTAAATAAAACTTTCTACTTGCCTTTACAAATCCATTTTCTTACGAACTCAGGTAAAATTGTTCGCTTGATGTTTAAATTGTTAACGAGGAGAGGAATTGCCTGAATCTAGGTATGATAACTTGGTCATGGAACCAAAGTTGGATTGGACAAGTGACAAGCTACATTGGAGGCCAACCTAGCCAGAAGCCTTTTCAGGTGTTATTGCAATACCAAAGCAGAGGCGTACAAATCACTGAACTGAGTAGCAGGTCGTAACAACAAATGGAGTACCGTCACATAGACACAAGGAACACAAAAGATGGCTTTCCCAAAAGTTCTCAAGAGCAGTCCGGGCAGAAAAAATGCTAAAGTATATAATGAGAACCGGCTAGGTCTAATTCTAGTCTCCCATAATTATCACAGGCAGAATAGAAGATAGACTACATAGACTGGAGCTTGCAGTTTAACGTCGTATTTATCTAGCTCTCAGCGTAGAATTATCTCCTAATCTCCTATCATCTTATATTTTTGCTCATTCCTTTCCCTTGATCATAGTTTCTAGTAGATTGTAGCTAGAGTGTAGTCTGCGCTGCGGCTTTAAGGCCTATTGTGCTCCTCGTTACAAGGAACCGGCCTGGTTGTACACCTTTCCCGGTTGTAACATCCTAGAAATTTCTTAGAGTAATCCAATACAGTGAGGTGCTCCCAGATCTTGGCCCTTTCGTGTTCCTCCTTCTATTTGAGCTTATGTTTATAGGTTTGATTCCCCACATCCTATAAAAGGAGTCCCGGCTTCTTTTTTAGCCAGAATGTTGGCTTCCTCATTTTCCTCAATTCCTCTATGTGCTGGAACCCAGAGCAAGGTGACTTTATTATTTTTGTCTAGTTCATTGAGTTTGCCACATTCCCATACCATTTTAGAGCTAACTATGGTTCAGCTCAGCGCTGTTATCGCTGCTTGAATATCGGTCAGAATTGCAATATCCTGCTGTCGTCGTCAATGCGCATTTTTCTATTATCGTGAATTCCCATTTGGGCACTAATTCTTGAAAGCAGGGAGCAGGACTCTCAAGAGAAGTTTTGATAGTATGTGAGACCAATAAGCAGCTTTACTTTATATAACTAATTTACATTATCAGCTGAAAATTGTTCCAAAAGTGTCAATTCTTCAGAATAATTGGAATATTTTTATTTTTAAAACATGTTTGTTCTTCACGGTAAAACACGCATACTTGCCCTGATTTAATCAACTCTAGTGCTTCTATAGTTTTCAAGATTCCTCTCCCCATTTTGTAGAATCCTGTGTTTTGACTGCAAATTATACAATAGATAATTCTAGTTTCTGAACTGGTTTAAAAGAACATACAAGGTGAGTCAAATTTCGACAATATTGTGGAATGAAAATATGTTGTATAATACAATCTATATGATTTACGTATTTTCTGTTACATTGTGTACACCGAAAAACTGACTACAAGTGCTAAAATCGTCTTTAATGTATGATAATTCAAAATGCTCTTGCCAAACCACTATAAGCATTCCGTGTTTTTTTCAATTTAAAGTCTATACTCCCAATGTGTTGAATCGATGCTTTGTAATAGTAAACTCTGAATCAAAATTCCACACTCCATTTATACCTTTCCAGGAATTCTCAACATAGATATATCCGATTTCCAACAAGACGGAAACTGTCGACTAATTTAAGCTCAAAGGCGGAATACTGCTAAAATTCTTTATTTAGAATGGGTAGAACTGGCTATTCTAATTTGGGCACTGCTACGTATAATGGCATTTTTGGAAGGCCTTTTAGAGCACTTAAACATCTTCCAAAATAATGTTTATTAGTGTTTTTTTAATGCTGATAAGCATGATGATGATCCTCAAGCAGTGTAGCAAATTTGTAAATCAGTCATTGCTAGTTATCAGGAATCGAAATCAGACATGAGTTTATGAGAAAATCGATCAGGTAAATAAATTTCCTTTTGATCTTTCTGGTTTACAAATATTCTTTAAAAAAACTTTCCCGTGGGTTTTCCAGGCAAATAAAAAAATGGGAATCATGTTATAATACTGGCAGATCATTACTTCTTTGATGTAGTGTTTGATGTTAAACCTGTCAAGTACGCAAAATTCCTACCTTAATAAGCATCAAGACAAGAAGAGACATTCACCCATCAGGAATGCGACATGTAGAAGCTAAAGCCATTCCAGCATGCTAAAGGCACGCCCGATATTTATAAACCCCCTTTTTAACGTGTAAATTGTTATTTTTAACTTTCGAAAACGTTTTATCTACGACCGACTGTTCACGCAAGATTGCATTAAGGCGATGTCAAGAATAGCACGTACGTATCGCCGAACTTGAACTATTGGATTCAAGGGAAATCTCGACAGGATTGACAAAATTTAAATTTAGTTTACGTACGGGCGCTTTGAGCGAAAATCTGGAAGGTTTTTCTGTCGGTGAAAAACGGTACTTAACTGATTTGATGAGTAATAAAAACATTATTTTGTTTATGTTTTCTGAAAACAAACAATTGCTCGAAACAGATTTTAGTTTTGTTATGTGCGATTTTTTAGTTCGTAGTTTTTACTAAAGTGAAAACAGTGAAACTGGAAGTGTCATTTGTGTACAAATTCTAATTTGAGGTAAATTAAAATCACCTAAACTAACGCATAAAAGCATTAGAAAGTTTAATTTAAATTTTAAATAAACTAATAATTACTATATTAACCTTTTTTTAAAATCTAACGTAATTTTAGTGTAGCGTGGTGTTTTAATTATCAAACAACAGTTAAGAAAACAAAACTTGCCAATTAAAGCAGTTTCTAGCATACACAGAGAAGAGTTTGTATGTTTTTACTCAGCTTTATATTTCATGGCCTAATTGCTAGCAAATATTAGTTCTTAGGGCTAAATTAGTAATGTTGCAAAACCACAAAACACAATCACAATCGCATAATAATAATTCTCACTTTTTTTATTTGACAATGTTGATAAATTTTGCAAAATTGGGTGTGTCAACAATGAAAATAAAAAATACTGTTGTTACTGATGAAATTGGCAAATTTCTTTATAAAATGAATAAATCGTAATATAAAATGACGAAATCAAATTTCCAACTTTAAATGATAAAATTGGTTTGCTATTTTGGCAGGGGCAATGATAAAACTAATTAATTTCTTTAAAAAAAAATTCACTTATACAATAAACAAGTTTCGATTCAGTTTTTCCAAAAATGTACTACTGAGCAGCATCAAGCATAGCAAAAGCTTTAATAGCTAAAGTAGCTTTTAATCCATTCTGCCAGAATTAAAGTAAGCTAGTCATCGTTTGACAAGGAGCATTTTGAATGTTCACATTATTTTGTGGAAGAGTTCACTAAACAAATTGCTTCCTATCTCCCTGTATCAAATTTCTAATGTAAGTTTGGGATTCTTAAGTGTCTAATTCACCGTTCATCTAACCAAGATACTTCCATCTTGTTGCTACCAAATACTGACCAGTTCCTTCAGTAAAACGTTATCTACAAATTGAGGAATTCTGTGGTTCACATAATTTAAATACTTAATTGCTGGCTGCAGCTTTTGGTGTACTATCTACTATCTTCAAATTTAATTTTTAAATTGCAAGATGATTAATTTACTAAACGTGGCTGTTTCGTGAGCGACTTTATACCATCTGTAGTGAACTTCAGCTCGAATGTATTACAATTTATATTATATCTTTCTTGAACAGGAATCACGGCGATCAAAACCTTTTACTGAACGAGCGGACTTTATGAAAGATCTAAAGTGATATTCACAAGCTGCTATTGAACCATTGATATAATAAAAAGTGTTGATTCTACCACTAATTGACCATATTCCCTTGCACTAAATTATATCAAGAAGACTGTTGCAAATCAAGTTATCATAGTCAATTGAGTACAAATTTTGGATTGGTAAATTTATGCATTGAACTGGTCGAGAACCTACTATTTTGACGCTATCAAATAATAAAAATAGAGTTTGTCCATACAATATACATAGGTCATAAAAATTGGAACTTGTACTAAGTTTAGCTTTCCTTTAAAACGTATATTTAGGAACAATAAATTTATGTGATTTTTATACCTACATTGCTTGTAAGTATTCGATATTCTAAAAATAACTGACACAAAGCGCATTGAATGCAATGTGTACATTATCAAGAAAATGGTTTTGGTTTGCAATGAAATCACATTACTGTTTTACAGATTATTTAAGAGAAAATGTTTGATTTGACTAAAATATGGAGTTATACAGCAATCACTCGAAACACTAAATCTTCCTTATTGCCATGCCTCCGAAACCTGAACTCTGAAGAAGGGTGAAAAACAGAGAAATGTCGGTATATCGACGAATTCTAGGAATACCATGGACGGCCTACCGAACAAACATCTCCGTTACCAAAGAACTCAAAATTTGGTCAACCCTAGTCACAAAAATCAACCAATCAATGCTGGGATATTTTGGACACACTGATAGGAGCGACACACGATAGAGGGGAAAGTAGAGAGAAGATGAACCCGTGGAAGATCACCCAAGGGGATGAATAGATCAAATTGAAATCCTAGTGAGGCACAACCAACCGAAGGCTTCACACATGGCGCAGAATCTAGCAACATGCGCCGAAGAATTCAAGAGAATGAATACATGATGTCACCATACCCTCACGTTGAGTGAAGGACTGAAAGTAGAGAGGGGAATGAATAAACTCGTGATTCTGATCATTACAGTGCACAATTATTGATGATGGAATTGTTGAATGATGATATCAGTTTATTAGATCATTACGATGATAATGGTTTTCCGAGGAGGATGTTTCATTAGCCAATGGTTTTCTTCCTCTTTCTGATAATTATAATATTTTTTAAAGAGTCTTTTTAATCAGAGCAGGTGACATGCTGTTGTTAAACTCTGTTATCTTTTCCCAATCGTTCACGCAAACAACATCAGTCTTTAACAACATCATAAGTTATTTAAATTATTTTGAACACGTCCGTCATGCGCGTCAGGGGTCAATAATGTCACTTTTAATGCAAGAAATTCGAGAAAGAAGAAGATATCGATGTTACCAAATGCTGATAAAAGTTAAGCTATTCTTTGTTAAGTTTTATCAAAACCCTGACAGTACACGAGCGATATTCTTCTATGAGCTACTTAAGATTTAAGGTTTACTTAGTTAAGAATGGCTTGAGTCTAGTTTGGTACAATTGGGCATTGAAGGTTTGTCAGCAAACCTTTGCCTCTCAAATCCATGTCGATGAGCTTTTCCAGGTTTTTCACCACGAAAGGCTGAGAATAGCAGATTTAAAGCTCTGGTCTGTTTTTATAAATTTTGGGATGTAAACTAGCTTTGCTCGACTCCAGCTTGTGGGTGTACACTTCCTTCATATGCTTATGGATTGGTAGAGTTTACAAAACTGAAGAGCCCTTAACCTCTCTCTTCTCTTCTTCACACCTCTTTGTCTACAGCAGTTTTCATCACTTTCTCCATTGACATGTTTGCTAAGGTTTTGATTTGGTCAATGAACCTCTGGTTCTTCTTCCCTCGACTTTGTCCTGAAAGACCGGTTTTTCCATTCCACCCTTTCTTACAACATGACCGAAAAATGTGACAATACGTTTTTGAATAATTGATGGAAGTCGTCTTAGGATTTTTTTAGCTGTTGTAGATTGACGCACTTGTTCTGCGGGTAGTCCACGTTATTCTAAGCATTCTTCCATAGCAGATTTCGAAAGCATCAATCATTCGGCGGCAGGAGGCATTGAGAGTCCATGACTTTGATCCGTATGTGGTAATGAGAAATATAAGCGACTAATCAGTCGTAGTTTCGTTTTTATTTTGCCTTGATGGTCTTTTCAAGTTTTGTGACTGAGGATTCTGCCATTGCGATTCGACTCTTAATTTCTTGCTCTTGAACTAGAGCAACAACTCTTCATCTGACTGTGCCAACAGAGTTGTGTCGTCAGCATAGCTCAAATTGGATATTTTTCTACCTACTACCTCACTTTCCCATCCAGTTGTACAATTTTTATTTGCAAAGAGCCTAGAGAAAAGATCAGCACTTAAATCTAATCAGTGGATTACGTATATCATCTTATTTTTGCTGTCCTAAATTAAAAGCATACCAAGATTATTACTGGCATAAGAGATTCTTAAACTATTTCAAACGTGCAGTTTGACCAGCAGTTTACTTAAATATGATTAATTTCATCTAATATGTTCCAGAATTTAAAACATTTCATTTCGTCTTGTTACTTATGATGAGTACACACAGTTTATTTGTTGCACAGCTGGCTTATATTTCGCATAGAAAAGATGGAAGAGCATCAATTTATTTCAAAAATTGTATTCTCGTAGTAATGTAACATTTTATTCAGCAGAATTAACTATGAAAACACATACCACTGTCCGCGATATTCAAGAATGGGAAATATGCATAATATCCTGCTGAGTAATGGATAAAGAGATTATAAAGACTAAAAACATGTTTGTAACGATACGACCTTGTGTATTTTAAACAAATTTTAGATATTGGCAAACAGAAATAAAAAAAAACTAACTCCTACGTTCTTTTTCAGGTCGGAAAAGCTGACACTTTCCAAAGGTTTATCGCCAGGTCAACCGTCACTGAAAAACCGTTGCATGTATTATTACAGACATTAAAATTTATGAGCCGTGCCAGTGGCGTACAACATCAATTAGAAACGAAACTAAAGTAAACACATAGCAGAAAATCGTTTTTTTGTGTTCAGCTGATCGAAGCTGGAGAACGAATTTAAGCTAATGGGAATAATTGGCTCTGCCATAAACCTCGACACTAATTTTAGATTTCAGTAGGCTTATTATGCCAAACATTTCATATTCTTCGATTGTAGTGTAGATAACTATGAACTGTTAAAAAATATCTCTGTTCCTCAACTTGTAGAGCTTAAATTAATTCAGTATCAAAATTTCTTCGTAATGTGCTATATCACAAAATCAATGACCATAGTTATTACGTTGTGCTATGTGACTGCCTCAGCAAAACCGAGTGACTACTATTATCACACAATGAGCACTCGAAAAGTGTACCTGAAAAAACAAGGTTATATCCAAGGAAATATAGTTCAGCTTAGAAACCACACCCTCACACCTGTAGAAGTGTACAGAGGAATTCCTTATGCAGCTCCCCCTGTTGGCGATTTTAGGTAAGAACTGTTTTTGATTTACAGAGGGTATCCCAACTATAATGTTTATTACCTTATTTGCTTCAAGAAATACAACAAATACTTAAAAAAAAAGAACAGTTTTTGTGCTTTGACACAGTTTTAAAGAATATCTTC
This sequence comes from Ips nitidus, assembly GCA_018691245.2. Lineage (NCBI taxonomy): Eukaryota > Metazoa > Arthropoda > Insecta > Coleoptera > Curculionidae > Ips > Ips nitidus. Next base: position 7,607,741 of record CM042791.1, read on the forward strand.
CTGAGGAGGCCCTTTAGGTCAAAAGTACCCTAATCCAATCTTAACACCCTATACATTTTTATAAATTCAGAATTGCAATCTATTTCTAAAAATTTTTTGCTAATACGACTTTATGACTATCTTTTACCGTTTCCGAGATTTTGCTACATTTCATTCTTTGTTTTCCTTTTCTTTTTGTTCTGTTTTTTTTTTTGTAGATTACTTCTTCTTTTCAAACTTTTGTTTCTCTCTTTTTTCCTCTTTACTTTCATTCTGTGCTTTTATTATATGGTGTTAAATTGGAAAGTGTCAAATATGACCACTCTGAATTTTTGCTTAATAATGCAGATATGTATTTGACATTTTTTTCCCAGAAATTTGTTTTGTTTTTTTTTGAAATCCGTAAGATTTAGGCATAGGAACTTGATAAGTATATCATTTTAGCGCAATTTTAATGGCTTTTCGTTATCAAGAATAATCCCATTCCATTCGATTCGTTCCATTAAAAAAACTGGCGGTGCATTTTCTTTGTATTTCTTACTTTTCAAAGCAAATGAGGTAATGACTTCTACTGTTGAGACACCCTACAAAGACAGTATTATTAAATAAAATTTTGCTCAGATTTATGCCTCCAAGAAGTACCTTTTCCACATGGACAAAAGTCCGCCACATGACCGATTTCGGACCAGTTTGCCCCCAAATGTTTCCTGACGAGTCGTCCATGTCTACTCAACGTAAAAACTACGTGCATCGCCTAAAACAGTATCTGATGCACGAGGACGAAGACTGTTTATATTTAAATATATACGCACCTTACCAAGGTAAGTCTAGTATAATATGATGCAGCGATTGCAGACAGATAATCTAAATATAGCCAAGAACTGGCTCGGCTTTATTCCGCCGAATCTATATGCAAATTCAGAAATAAAAATGTGCCTTACATTGACTTGCAAATGAGACCTTTAACCTTTGTATTGTCCCTGAATCTTATTGTGGCCCGCCGTAATGACTCGGGTAAACGGCGTTAATGGAATTAACTTATTAGCTATTTCATTTAGAATGTGTTTAGATACACCAGAAAAAATATCATAATAGAGAAGAATGAAGTGTGGAAGCAGAATCTATTTTTATGTAAAAAATTTTTTCTAACAAAACATAATAAAATTATTACATATTCTGGTTTCACAAATGACCAACATTAGGTTTATTATCTCATGGAGTTAACATTTCCAGCAGGATTTTAATATTTTAAATGGATCCATATTGAAGTAGTAGCAACTGCAGAGACCTATTGTATTTATTTTAATAACAATTTTTATTCATCTGTCAGAAAAGAATGATTCAGATAGCACCGTCATCTCAATTATAAAATGAGGGGGTACATCATAGTGTGTGAAGTTATTTCATGTTCAATGTTGGTCTTTCTAGTATGAAAGTCATTCATGTGGTTGGAAAAATTAAAGGTTTGCCACATATTCTGGGATTTGGAGACTACGCATTTAAATAATAAGCTGTAGTTTGAACACAACAGAGAAATAGCTTGGGTGCAGTGGTAGTAGAACAATCTAGCAAATAGCAGAGCATTAGCCACCCTTGGTATATTTATTGAAGGGGCATTTGACAAAACAACCTTCAATCAAATTAACCATTCGCTAGCTGGGAGGAACACTCCAGAAAGAGTAACCGGGTTAATATTCAAGCTGCTTTCTAAAAGAATCATACAGATAAGTGTACAGGATGTCAAGATTAAAGGCATGGTAACAAGAGGCTGCCCGAAGGGAGGGGTGTTATCATTTCTACTATGGAACATGATTCTGGACAGCCTCAGTTTCCGCCTTGAAAACCACAACCACCACACAATAGCATACGCAGACGACGTAGCCATTCTACAAACAGGCAAATCATAGAAAAATGGTGCACTGAATATACTCTGTCTATTAACCCCAAGAAGACCGAAATGGTTCTTTTCACAAGAAAGAGAAAACGGGGACCGCTACCAGCACCCACACTATTCAATATTAAGTTTCGCTTCCGAAATCAAGTACCTTGGAGTAGGTACTAGGTAATAACACATTCAGAAAGGAGGTAAAGGGTCTTATAAAGAACAACAAAGGAGCGGCCGCCGAATAAACGAATGCAATTACCTATGAAGAAAGGATATAACAAGCAATATCCTAAAAAATGATGAGGACGAACTAATAACATTCTATAAAACATGGAAAGAGTATTTCAGCAACCTTCTCAATGCAGACAACGGCATAACTACAGTGAGTAGAACATAGCAGACAGCGCGGAAATAGAAGTAGAGAATCCAATCCTACAAGAAGTAATAATCAACAAACTGAAAAATAACAATGTTTCAGAATACCAAAGACACTTAAAGTGAATTTAAAACGTCTTTTAGAGCTTTTCTTCCTTCCTTCTGTATCAAACTCTATATCTATTTTAGATTCGTGGTTGAAATTGAAAATTACAAATATAAACCTACTAATTTTATTAAAATTTCACTTAACTGACATTGAATCTCCATACCCACGTTCACAGGTTGCCAGTAAAATATGTCATTTAATAAAATTTTGAAAAAATAAATGATAAAACGCCGTTTAGTTAAAAATAAACAAATATCTATTTCAGAAAGCGTTTGATTTTATAATTGGCGTCGTTGAATACGGGCCAACTATCTCAGCATTCCTGCTGACGTCGTCACGTGTTTTGGGTTTCCTCGACAACATAATGACATTTCTATTAGTAAAATCTTGTGCTGCAGTGATGCAGCAAATTCGTTCTCGATGTTAAAAAATTAAAATTTCATGTGAGACCACCTTACTTGGAACAAAATTCTAGCTAAACAGGCTATAAATTTACAGCATGTTGAGGCACCAAGAAGAATAAATAAATGCCATTACCCTAAAAGGATGTCTGCCATGGCTGGGACCGAGATTGATTGATCCATTTACCACCTGTTCCTATTTACTCTTTTTCAGCTGCTTTTACCTAAATTAAATAACCATAAATAGGGAATTTATTACTTGAAAAGCAACCGGTTTAACTTGTTTACCCTCTAAACGTATGAAGGAAGCTCACATATAGGTTGTTAGTATTTAAGTAACAGTAATTTGGGGAATAAATTTTCCTTGAAACCTACTAAATATGATGAATTATGTAATGTTTTAAGTAATACAGGGTGGAGTACTATGAACTGCTGCTATACTACGTGTGCCTATTTTAGTTCAGCTACTAGACTTATTGTAGCTTCTACACGAATTAACACTTTTAGATGAGTAGCAAGATTCCCAAATTCTCTTTAACTCAAGACTTCGATGTTTAAAGGAAATTTCATGCATCAGATTAACCGAAACTGTCTAACTTTCTACCAGAGTTATTCTTGCTAATTCTACCAAGGTTCGTTTAATATAGTAAGTGAATCTTTTGCCAACCAACCTTTACTTTTAATTACATAAAACACTCACGGTTGTGTCAAAGTTTACAGAAGAAACTGTCCTCGCCAGCTGTTGGTAGGACAAAATTAGGTTAGAACTTTAGGAAGAAAACTTTAAATTTTTTTTCAAGCATGGTTAAATACTAATACAGCTTTCCATTTAAAATATTCATTAAAGCAACAAAAATATTTGTCTATATACAGGGTCAGAAAAATAGATTGGACAGTTGTGACGTGTATCTGTTTATTTTACAATCAGTCTAAATTATGATTATGCAGTGTATAGTTTCATGACATGCCAGAAAGCGGAACAACGTGAAGGCTTTCCAATCACCTTTCAATCTACTTGAAACTACAAAACTTACAAAACTTATTTAAAAGCAATACAATCAGTCTAAATTATGATTATGCAGTGTATAGTTTCATGACATGGTTTTTGGCAGTAGTAACTGTCTATTGTGGATATATTTCGATATGTCACAATGGTGCTAACTGTCGAATACCATTCCATAAAGCTATCAAACTATAAACCATTGCTTAAAGGCAGTGCAATCGGTGTGAGTCATATTTAATGCTTGTTTATAGGTCTATGAATACAATTTTGAAAATATGAATGTTTCAGACCGAATTTAATCTGTAACAAACGAGTCAACTCAATTTTGAGCATATTTCCTTCTGTCACAAACTTGAAAACTATCAAAATTGTTGCCATGAAGCTATAAAATGATGAAACTTTCTTAAAACTAGTACAATCTGGTAAATTTTAGATTAAATGTTTTTTAGAGCTCCGTGAGCAGGATTTTTGACAGATGTAAGTGAAGCTGTTGTCTTTGACCTTAGTTCCATATATCAAAATGTTGCAACTTGTCAAATACCACCTTACAAAGCAATAAATGTAAAAAATATGCTAAAATTCAATACGGTTCTAAATCATTTAAAGTAAATTTTATTGGTTTTTGAGTTGAATTTTCTCTCAAAGAGTTCTCGTCTGTTCGTTCGTTGAGATCAGCAAATCCATGTTGAATAGAAAATGTGAAGAACCTGGCAACTTTTTGAAAACGTGTTTAATCATACCACCAACTGGCCAATCACATTTCACCACTATTGCCAACGTCATAATTGCTCCTCCTAGTTTTTAAATATGGTGTAATATTTAGTAAGTAATATTTTCAGATATGCTTCCGACATTTTGTGTTTTGGGGAGGTAAATTTTTGGTCTGTGAAAATTGTTGCCGACGTAAAATATGTGCACGATTCGGGTAAGAGCAAATTATAGTTCCAGTTAGCAAGCGGCTCGTTTGCACTAAGCGACATTAGCTGAGCGCTGGAATATTAAAGAGTTTAGGGCAAAATTTCCCCAAGAGCCAACAAGAAAAAGCGCATCCCACGAAGAGGCTAAAACAAATTTACAGCGAATGCACTTTATCTCGTCGCCGGTGCTCCGACCGAGTGGATATCTTCGTAAACCTTGGGTTTTATCACTTTCCTGACACCTAATTCGGTTCTTAATTTCAGTTACCGTCCTAGATGTTTACGAGGTTAAACATAAATAGGGTACCGACTCGAAAATTGGTCTTGTTTAGCGAGAAAATTAAAAAAATCGACTTTTCCTGTTGCAGAGATTCCTTTTCAAATGGAGGTCTCTATCAATAATTTTTTATCTAATATTTAGGAAGAACAAACACAGTAGTGTCTTGTTTGATTCGTTCACATATTGCTTCCTTATACTTTATTCTGAATAAAGGTGGAAAGTTAATCTAAAGTGCAAACTTAATTATCCCTCTCGCTTGCACTGTACAAAGAGTAATAAGGTATGAAGTCCACGTCTGTGAAATACATGGCTTTTGCAAACTGTGCTTTCTCATTAAATATAATATAATGTCTCTTTCCAAGGCATATAGAGATTATTTATACAGACAATTAAGGTGGGTTTTCTACCTTTTGTTAAAAAAATTTTTTTTTTGTACTTTATGTTATTATAATAATGCTTGTAACTAGTTCTAGAGAGGTAAAATCATGAGACTGAGATCCAAGTTGTTTTACATCATAGCAATGATTTGAATTTTCAGAAACTTGATGGATTTTTAGTAAATATTATTATTTCTCTTGGTATCAAATAGTTTTCTATGGTAGCATATGGACACACCGTGTGTCTTAGGTGAATCCTGCTTGAAGCAGTACTTTATAGCACTTTCCTAACAATATGCAAAGTACTCAACAAAACTGCCCTTTGCATCGTTTGCAAGTTGTGGTTTCCGGTGATGTCCTTGATGGTTTCAGGTATTATTGGATATTAGCCTCATTGCATTGATGATTACTGGTCTGTCTGCCTATCTTCATATTCCACAATCTTTGTACTTCTATTTGAGCTTCTTCTCTTCTTCCTTTTTCATGATATTGTAATCAGATGCTTTAGCCACATTTATTATTATGCAATTTCTTAACAAGAATGTCCAGTTTGATAGAGGTGATAGCTCTCTTCTCTTTTTTTATAAAGAAGATTGATCTAAAACTAGAACTAAAAGACAGACATATCTGTCTTCTGTCCTGTGTAAGTCCACATGTGCAGCATTTCTGTAGATCTCAGCAAAGTGGATAGTTTGTAAAACCTCTATAAAAACTATATAAATTCTCGTTCATCAGAAATTATGTTTGATTTACCTAATATACAGGGTGTTGGTATCACAGAGTGTAAAGAAAGATTGTAGTATTTTGAAACTGTTAATTATTTTTCATCAAAAATTCAGCGTAAAAGTTACTCTCATTGCAACAAATGGATTCGGAGATATTTACAAAAAACTAGATTTTTCAACTTTGACACCCTGTATAAAAGATTTATGGTGACATATTTTAGACAATTAGATATCTATGTATCTGCTCTATTACTTGCTCCTGCTACTACATAAGGAATAAATGGTAGTGTAACTTCTAGGTGAATATTCTTAACATTCACACCCTATACTTAAACAATAAATTACATAAATACTTACCTCACGACAGAAAATCTGTATAAAAGCAAAGTTTTAGAATAGATCACCTTTACAGTAACATTTTATAGCTATATCTTTTAATGAATCTCTCTTATCTTTCTCCGTGCGTTTTGCTAACAGCATTAAGTTCATCAGAAAATATTACATCTTAGATATTTTTTGAATTACCTACTTTTATTTCCTAATGTAGTTAACATCATGAGATCAACAGTAATTTTTGCACGTTAAAAGAAATATGTTGCTTGTATTAATGTATGATTTCTTCTAACATAATTATTACTATTATATTTTGATGGCAAAGTATTCGTTTTAAAAAATAATTGTTCTTGATAAAGACAAATTTGTACGGTTTATTTTATTTATTTATTCCTGATACTGCTTAAAAAGGCAACATAACTTTTCGATTTCGTTCGCAAGCAAGATTATTTCCTAAAACAAAACATTCAGACGCCACGGTCGTAAAAACCGTCTGAATTTACACCGACAAACGTGTTGACTAAGTAAACAAGCCTGGCATAAAACTACCCCCGTTAAACTCTCTAGATATACATCTAGCTTAACCCTATTTGTAATCTAAAGCCACCGGACGTAGCAAGCTCAAGCTCTAAAAGCTTCGCGTCGCAGCTATTCTTTCCACTTTTATCCTGTTTACGTTCGTATGTAAATGGAAAACAATAGAGAATGGAAGAGGTTTCCTCTGTTAACATTTGCATGGCTTCTCATATAGTTGAAATTAAGATAATTTGAGCAGGCCTGGAAGCCTCAAAATGACCTATGACAATGTATAACATCCTAAATATACTTATCTAAAGGGGAGTACGCGCGTACTTAATAAGACCCAAAGCAGGAGTTTGCTCACGTATTTTGGGGGCCAACTCTGGCATCCAGAAGGTCGTAAATTGAACGCAAACCCCATAAAGTAGTCCGAGACATTATCGGGAGCATATCAGCCCTACGTGGTTCTCATAATCAACACAGTCTGGATGTGGGTCTGGTGTGTTCGATTATGCAGGACGCAACCTGTCGTGCTAAAAGATTTATGTGTTACACTTTTTTTATTCAGAGATTCTGACAAATTGCTGAGGGTTTTTCTCCTCTAAGGAATATGGGTAGTAATTAGCCTCGATTTGACTAATGATTTATTATTCCCATTAACTTGATTTGTTACATCTTAAATTAGACTTTACTTGTACATAATTTTGATTTGTTTACAGTTATTTATGTCAAATGGCATTGACTCTGTTAATAGACTCAATATTTGTTTACAAAGTAACTAATTTTTCAAAAATAACTTTTCTGCTTGTTCAAGTTGGAAAAGAAAGTATCTCTTACAAAATTCTGATGTGAAACTTCGTTTACGAGATAATTGAGTTATTACGTTCAAATACACTGCTGCTTTATTGACCAATAACAAGACAAATACTGCTCATGTGGATCTAGCATCAAAATCCCTTCCATATGAGGCTATTAACGTATAAATCATACTACCAAGTAACAGGATGAGTTTACAGTACGTATTATACTTTAATTATATTAACGTATAATGTGTTTTTAATTTTTGATTGCTCTCAGAGGTCGCCAAAGGTTACCAAGTGTTTTTAATGTGACCTAATAAAACTAGCACATACATGGTTTCTAAATCAACTTTTACAAGCGAAAACTTCAGCAATATAAAAACTGAACAGTTCTCCACCTGAGCCACTAAAACGCCACAATAAAAAAGATGACTAGCAAAGCGCTAGCCTATTCCCCACCATTTCCAACTTTATTAGCGCTATTTATCGTCCCTTTCTTCCATCGGCCCCGTAATCTATTTACACGCCCAATGAAATCCCTAACAAACCCCCAATTATTGCCGGGTCGACAAGATTCTATCCGGCCACCCTCCGCGATGCGGTCTCGTTGAGGTTTAAGAAAGGGCCTAAGAAATGCGTCGGGAATATTTGATTTCTTTCCCTTTTAGATTCCAAATCTTACGAGTGTTAAATAATCTGGTATTGCCTTAAAGAGTTTCAGATAACGCAAATTTCTGGAAACGCGCCAGCCTAATCTGTCTGAAAGGATAGTTTTTCCTTTGGACGAGGGTGTAATGAAGATTGTTAGGGTTTTTTATTGTGAATCCATTGACAGATGAAAGGGTTGACTGGACGTAAGCTGTAAATTATATATGTAATACCACATTTCAAAAATAGAGTCATTCTGTTTTCTTTGTAAACAATGTCATTCTTGTAGGAGCTCAATATACTTAACAGTATGTTTTAGTCAAATGCTTTTGAGCCAACTGCACATTCCTCCCTATTTAGCTGCGAAAACAAAACTGCGCTTTAGAAAGTAATAAGAAGAAAAAAGAAGTTAAACTTTTAAAATGCCGAGATGACATTTCTTGATAATTGGAGACACCCTGACTGCCGATTACCATTTTATAGATTAATAGTAAGAAGGTAGTAGTAAAATCCTTAAAGGTGTAAAACAGGGATGTGTCCTCTCCCCGCTTCTGGTTAACCTTTACTCTAAAAACATCTTCCAAGAAGCTGTCGAAGGACAACAGTTAGGCTAGTTAAGTAAATAGCACATGAACCAACAATATAAAGTACGCAGATTACACAGTCATGATAGCAGACACTCTGAATGACCTCCAAAGGCTCCTGGACATAAATTGAATGCACGGTCGACATATGGGAATTAACATCAATATAAAAATTACAAAATTCCTAGAAGTCACCCGCAAATTAAGAGTTCCAGAGCGCAAAACTCTCATAGGTTAGTAAAGACATAGAGCCAGTAAAAAGTTTAATTATCTGAGGACTTGGTTATGGCAAGACTGGTCTTCAGTCGTAGAAATCAATAACCGGATAGAAAAAGCGAAGAACTCATTCATGAGATTCAAAAACGTCTTTACGAACTCTGACTTTGACCTCAATCACACAATAACATTCATAAAATAGCACAAATGACCCGTACTGTTGTAGGGTATGGAAGGCTAGACATTGAAGGTTAACCCACTGAATAAGCTGGAAACATTTGAAATGTGGATTTACCGAAGAATCTTGAAAGTCTCGTGGACAGCAAGAAAAACCAAAGAGGAAATATAAAGGGAAGAAGGAATATAGGCGGAAAGAAGATGTCGTGGCTCCAAAATATCAAACAATGGAGAGGAACAGGAACCACAGGAGAATTAACTCACACAACCAGAGATAGGGAAAATGGTCAGAAGTGATCGCAAACATCCATTAATGGATAACAGCGGAAAAAGAAGAAATCAATAAGTAAAAACACGGCCGATTATCATCCTTATGCCTTTTTGCGTTACTTTCTTGAGGAATACCGCTTATCCCGATTTTTGGTTCTTAACATCCCCACCGATCATGTGTACATCACTCATCTGATGATGTTTAGCTGTTTTTTCCATGTAGTTTATATTTCTTCTATGGTGGTGGAGTTCCTCTTAGAAAAGACGAACAGTGAAATCTTTTTCTGATCGATAACGACGACTGCAAAGTTTTCACTTTTTTGACTTGATCTTGTATTCCTGACATAAAGTAGTAAAAGTAGATAGGTCAAGAGAAGGACCGAGGAGTGGATATTGGACTTTTTAAGAATATGTTGAGCTAGAAATAGAAAATATCTAATAAAGTCTGAATGAAAAGCGGTGACATGGAAGGAAGTATTGGAATATGAAAGTGGAAGAATACGAAAAGGAAAAAAGAGTGGCATAAAACAGCCTGCAAGTTACTGATAAAGATAAAAGTTGAAGACGGTAGAGTGAACGAATAGCGGGACCAAAAGGTCAAATTATTGAGAAAAAAAAGTATAGAATAGGGGAGAATGTAAGATGATATATTAAGAGGTAAGATAGGACTTTTAAAACTGTTTACCAAGAGTAAAGGATGTCCAGGGAACCAGAAACAGAGGAGCTCACAAATGAAAACTTCTCGTATAGGGTTTGGACAGTTGGCAGTACATGGGAGAGAGGCTCAACATATGAGACTAGAAACGGAACAAAATAGTTTCAAAGAGAAGTAGGAGATAGAGCAAACAGCTACTGACTGTATATCACCTATGTCTTAGTATGTATGAATAGAAAGAGTGAGAGTAGTATGTAAGAGCTGGGAAGCTATGCTATAGCAAAGAAAGCTTGCTCAAGCAAGGAAGTGACAGAAGTACTAGTGAAAGTGATTGAGATCTACTCTACCTAGCAACTCTTAGAGCTAGATGGGCAGCAGACTGGTACAGGAATGCTGGCAAGCCCTTAACAAAGTGGCAGAACAGAAACAGGTAAACCTAGTGTGGATTCCGGCGCATCTGGGTTTCAAGAGTAAGGAGCGGGCTGAACGAGCTATTAGGAGTCTGGTGGAGGTAAGGTGAGGACGAATGGATGAAAGGAAATAGCGAAAACGGCCTTTAAGGCCCACTCGACTTATATCAGGTTTCTTCGCTTTGCTACTACTACTAGTATGTGAGAGAAATAGGAGTAATAGGTATGATGAGGAAAGATGCCTGGGGAACTAAGCAAAATTGTATGGAACTTTGGGAGAGACAAATATTAATAGTAAAGACTGGTATAGATAACAAATAGGCCATACGTAAATACCCACAAAGTTCCAGTTTGGGACCAACTCTCTGGTTGAGCGAATAACTGGAGAAGATATACGAAGTGGATGAAAGAGAATGATCTGACCCCCAAGGACCAGGTAGTTCTGGTGAGCGGAGAGTCTGTTTGTAATTGATAGATGGTTAAGGGTGTGGAATTTGAGTAATCCGAAGAAAAACAAGAGAAGAATTTTGTTATTATACAGGAAAAATAAACATGTTCTATGTACTGAGCTTCTGGTCTGGTCACAATGTAGGGAATTAGGCTGGAATGCCAGAGGCATTTGCTTTAAGGTCCTAGCTTGCATAAATGGTTTTGGTGGATAAAAACGTCACCGTAAGTGAAAGTTCCAATGTGTTATCTAAACCTCTTTTGCCTTAACTAACTTTATTTTCATTTTAAAAATGCCCTTAACTTCTGGCATAGTATTCTGTTTTGCATTTTTTTCTCATTTTCTCCTCTACTTTCTTTGGGAATTTTTGTTAATTATTCATTGTGTTGTTGTTTTCCCCATTTACACTTTGTCAAGTGAGGTAACGTGATTCATCTGCTAACACTTTCTTAGGTTTTGTGATGGTATCTTTGACGTTTCCTCAATTCGGATTAGCAGAACAAATCAACAACGACTGAGCTGCCTGCATGATTGTCATAGAGTTTTCTGTCTATTCCAAGTCGTTCTTTTGAAAGGAGAATAAATTTCAAATCAACACACTTCCTGTTTCTTCTTATGCTGAAATAATCGACTGAAGGAAACATCAGCATGCTCTTTACACTTAATACATATTAAATTTTAGACAGAACTGATTTGAAGTCGCTTCTTCTGAATACTCATTACTTAATTCTACGTCTTCGTGTTTCGTATTTCATATTCAGACTATCAAACCGACATAACTTCCATTCGGAAACCTTTTATGTGCCCTTCTTTTAACTCACTTATTGGCAATTCTATCTTTTAATAATGAACTGAAAATCGCATTATCCCATTTAAAGCAAGCACGTTCCGCTCAGCAAACCGGAACTGATTTTAATTCAAGGAATTTAAGAAGCTTAGCTCGAAAGCTTTTCCATCGAAATTTTTGTTCTATTTATTTGGCTTGTTAAATAACATTACAGTCATCAATAAATCAGTCACAACTTAAATAAATGCAAAGCTTTCAAAAATCCCGTAACGCTGAATTTTTTTCCCTCGTTCTGATGCCCCCTAAAGGAAAAAAGTCCTTTCTAACTTCGCTTAATGTTTATTAAAGGCAATTAAATTCGTCTGTATTTGGAGTTTCATTCTTATTTCCACCCTGTGGCGGTGTATTAATTTCGAACTTTGCTTAACGCAGTGGGAGGAAAGTTTGAATGAAATCAAATCTGCCCTTAATTAACTGAAAATGGTTAAAGTAAAATGAAGGTAGGTGAAGGAAAATTTTTATATTAAAAAGGTTTTTTTGGCCAACAAACTTGAAAATGTACCACACAGAACGTTATTAAAAGAAATAAATTTCCAACAAAACAGAAACTTTAACATTTTCTCAACCATAACGATGCTAAGAAGATTTGGTGGCAGTTTTTCGGTTTCACTTCTTTAACATCCAGTCACTTTTAATTAACGTTATTAAATCCTTTTTTTACGGAACTGCTTACAGGCTTTTTTTCTGTGTTTAAAGGGTATTATTTCAAAAAGCGCGAGGCCGTATTAAAACACAGATGGTCCTGCACAGGTCGTATTTATCAGAAGCGCCGTTTCCGAACTAAATTACGCCCTTTAACAAATCACGTCAAAGAAGAGTGTTTTTGCTGGCAAGTGCACTATTTATTTTGCCGGTGTGTTTCCCATATTAATTAAAACGCCCGTTATTTTTGCGTATGTTTTCTCCAACACAGTACGCGGATTTAATTTCAGGACAGGAAAATATTTAGTCACTTTTTCTCGTCGTCCTCCGAGCTTAGTTTCGGCTTTAATTAGAAAAAGTTGGAATTGCGATGTGTTGACTGACAAGTGACGGTGATACAATTTAAGTTCTTGTGTATTTGTCTGTCCTTCGAGTAAGGTACACAGCAAACGACAGACGAGAACATTTCATCTTTAGGCAGTGGATTAGTTTTTCTACAGATTCTGTGTGTATCTAATAAACTTCCAATCAAATAAGATTGTTAATGCTGTATCAATGATGAAGAATGCATTATAAATCTTTTCAGTGGATCGGTTTTAGTCTGCTTTTTACATTATTCTGGTAAAATGTACTGGCGTCTAGAAAGAAACTACACAAGTTTTTATCGCACTGTATCATTATATTACACCCATTACATCGATACACAGACTACAGAAACTACGTTGAAAAAGCTAATCATGATATAATTTTCTAAATCTGCTATGTCTCCTTTCTTGTAGCGTTGTTTGCTTGAGCTTTCCAATATTTATTTTAAAGCACATATTCAAAAGCTCCATAATTCTATTAAGCAGGCTATCTCCCCAACTTTAATAGCATCTATCACTATATTGTCCTTTTCAGGAACTTTAATGTTCTTTGCTCTCTGAGGTGCTGCTTTGATTTCTTCTTTATTAATCTTGGGTAAGATTTCTGATTCCTGGTTGACAATCCCTTCTTTTGCTGTTATACATTCTGGTGTCGGTTCTGGTTGTGACGATTTGATGATCTTACAGATGAATGGAAGAAAAGAAGAAGCACTGTAGCCTCAAAAATATCAGGGCAACGTAATTTGCCCTAATGCTGAACAGAGGGCATTAGCGGCCCTCTGTTCTTACATATTTATCTCTCCACAACATATCACAAATAGTTCATCATAAAATTCCATTTGTAAAAAAAAATCCAGTTTCTTGTTTGACGTTGCTTTTAATAAGGGATTTTGCTTAATTCGACGATATTCCTTTTAGAACTATTCTGCTGACAAATATTCTAAGAGCATAGTTTACTACGAATTCTTGTTAATATCTTTGTAAAATTCAACGTTCCCATTTGCTGCATTTTCGCATTCAGTAATTGTCTCATTAGCAAATTAAAGACTATCGAGTAATATATTAACATTTTTGTGCTTGCAAGTTGTTGCTTCGTAGATCGATGGTTGATTATGAGTATTGCTTATAAAGGTCCTTGTCTATCGTCAATTTTTTTACAAATTATTCTAAATAATAGCTTTTACTAGTAATTATTTTTGTTAACTAAACTCAAAAAATTGGTCAGATAATATAGATTTTTAATATTTTTGGCTCACTAATATGGAAATATCCTTACCTTTAACGTTGATAAGATCTCGTCTTAGCACTGACACACATCATTTAACTAGGGGCTCGTCCTTCTTTACACAAAGCCTCGCTTCCATTCAGGATAGTGACAAGGGAACACGCTTTAATGTAGCTTAGCGAAATTGGAATACGTCTAATAGAGTTCGGAAGGAACACGGATTTAGAAGGGACCCCAATCGCAACCCTGGTCAGACTTTGTACTATGTATTGCCCTCGAAGTTTCTTCGCTAAGTGTGTTTAAGCTGCATTAATATTACAGTTACTAGCGATGGCGGTAGCAAAACTTACATATCGAATTTAAGCAAATGCTGCATCGAATCAATATTAGGTCCCTGAATATTGAGTAATGGTGGTCGTAGTTTTGAAACTGTCTAACTTATACTAGTTCTTTTAGATATTTCACAATTATCACACTCAAGTTTGAACCGATCATTCGGACTCTATTTAGAAAGCAGAAATTTAATTGTACTAATTGTTTAACTTATCTCAGAGTTGACATTCCTGGTGTTATGCTAAAGTGATTATAGCAAATTTACGCAGACCAACGCAAAGGGAATTGGACATTAAACGACCCATATGTTCCATTAATAAATTTGAATTTCCGCAAATACAATCATGGGTTCAACCTGAAATATCCCTAATTGCAAAGTCCTGAGACAAATTACGCTTACTCTACTTGCATGTATAAACGTATTGTGTAGAACTAAACGGGTTCCTTTATTATTTCATTCTTTCCATTTCTGCTTAAAATATCGTTAATCATCCCCGTTAACCATAGCTCTGATGGGAGAAAATAAAAAGATAATCCCATCCAAAAGAGCACAAAAGAATTCCATTACGGATAAATGGCGGACGCCATTTTTTTGGGATCTGACGACGGTAGGCAAATGGTTAGTTCTTAATATTATATTTTTTGTGCTGATGCACTGAATTTTTTTTTTCCAGTTTCGTCCTGCATATTAAGAGCCAATAAAGCAGTTTGAATAACCTAATCCGAATACGGTCCAAATAGGATCGTAACAGTAAAAGTTTAGATTCGATCCTTCTTCATAAAGGACTCTAAAACGTTACGACGAGAAGTCGTTTCGAATGCATTAACATTAAAAGGCTGTTGGCTTTGCTGATGCTCTCGATTTATTTTTAATGACTCACTTTATTTGGCAATTTTACGTGTTTTTTCAGTTAAGCACACTCAAAAACCGTGTATGTCATATACCTGCTAAATGTATCAGGTTGTATTATACGAAATATAAGAGCTTTAATGTTGCTTTTTAACAAGAAGAAGATAATACTGACAGGATCGTTTTAGACTAAGTACCTAAGAACACGAACTACTCAGCTACTGAGAAATCTTGCAGATGGAACAAGGAGCATTTTTTTCCTAAACTCAGTTGAACCGTTAGACGGATTTTATCAAAACCTTAATCCTAGATTATACGTTAACTGGAGTTCAAATACTAATTGACTAATTTGGTTTGTGAAACACACGTCATTTATAAGGTGTATTCAAGGAAGTTTTTTTGGATTTGGCAGTTGTGATTAAAGAAAGATATTGACAACCATGATATAGAAATAAATCCTCAATATTAAAAAGTTAACTTCAGTTGATCTTTAAACTATGCAAAGTTAATTAACTTGCGACGATTTGATCTTTTCGTTGTTTAATTTAGTTTTTATCTTTTAAACTTTAGAACTCCAGTAGGGGACCTTCTCCATACAAAGTAATCCAGTAGAATTAAGTCGGGAGAAGTAGGTGGATACCTAGTATCCCTTGTGTTGCATCGACATAGTAACATCTAAAGCTCTCTTGACGTATTCACTTTCATAAATTAAGCAACATAAGTTTGACAATCTCTTACAACTTGTATACAGAAAGTTATTTTGACTGTGTATCATATATCACGTATTAAACCAATTTAGTGCCATCGAATTTGTTTAGCATCTTCCTTTAAATCGTGAGATATGCTACAATCTGAGAAAATGGTTTGTTCAAGGACTGCATACAATTTACACTTGACAGATAGTGATTTCTACATGATATCTGGAACTTTCCTCCCGATACTGTCCCTATACACTGTTAGACGCGTATATTAGTGGTAGGCGAATTTTGATTTGTTGAGTTAGTGTCAGTCACAATCATTATAAAGTGGAGAGCTGAAATTGCAACTGTGAGGAACGTGGCCGGCACTTTAAACTTCCCGGAATGTAAAAACAAAGAAAAGCGAATCTAGTATCGCTGAAGTAACAAATTTCTCTGAAACCTTTACTGTGTGAGAAAGTCAAAAACTTTTCAACTCCGCCATGTTTCTAGCACTTCCATGTGGCCCATATCCGGTTGTAAATCCCCAGTGTATGGGCCCTCATATTTTACTGGATCCGATTGGACACTTTTATGTATGTTTCGTAATTTATCGTCCATTCATATGTTAGAATGTTCAGTAGAGTGTGAAATAGGATTCCGACATTGTACTACCGTTATTATTTCCTTTCGTCTTAGCTTCTTGCAGGACTATACGAATATTTTCTATTACCGTTACCTGACGGCCGTGAACAAATCGAAATAAAAGAAATGGGAAAAGAAATCTCGTTTATTCGGTCTCGGATTTCTAAACATCGACGTCCTAACGAGGCAAGAGTCTTTGGTAAATCATAACCGAAAGAAATATTCGTCATCGTTCATCCAACCTTCGGGCTTCTTTCCTACGATATTTTTAGTTAAAAAGCCTTTATATAGCGAGGTAGTGATTTATTTTTAACGAAATTCTTTTGTGCTTTTCCTCGGCTAGGATTATCTTTTCGATTGTTCTTTCGCACAACAAAAGAACACCGGCCGTGATTAATTAATCGAATGAAAACGGCAACACAGCTTGGAGCTTTTTTAAAAATTTAATTTTATCAGGAGGCACCAAATTTTTACTTGCGCTATCCAGAATCTGTAAAAAAAGTTTCGTCTGCGTTGGCAACGCCATCATCAAAGTAAATTATCTCTACAGCTCCAGCAGTAGTTGCGGCGGGGCCATTAGTCGACGAAAGTTTTAAATTATTGGAATGTCAGATTCACTGGCGGAAGTTAAATTATATTCGATTACTCGGAAAACAGACCGTGATGTCCGTTCCTTCACCTAATCTAGGAATTACCCCAAGTCAATTAGCAAGAAAGTTTGATATTGGAGGAGTCGATGAGTTCCGAAGTTTTCAGCTGGAAGGCCAATTGCTCTTCGTCTAAGAGGAAAGTTTTAATTTTTTGTACTTTGAGAGTTCGCGTGCTTTTAGGGGTTTTCTTACACGAAAACTCGAGACGGCTACAACCGACATAGCAATGTCTGAACACATTATTTGTCCTGAAACCTTGTCACGTTTAAAGAAACGTCGGATCTGGAAAGTAAAATTCACTGTTCCTAATACAAAAAAAAACATTTTGCCACAGTTGTACGCATTCAAGCAACTCTAGTCTCAACTGCAGAGTAGACAAGTTACAGACAGTCTGAAGTATATTAAAAGTTTAGCTAGATGATTATGATTTAAACACTATGCTAGAGGAGTTTAACAGTGTCTGAAAAAAATGAACGCAGCAAAAACAAAAGTACAAATGTCAAGTTCCAATAATATTGCAGATATTGACCGTGGCAACCACAGTAAAATTACAGAGGTAGACGAATACGTGTGCTCGGGCAAAGAATATCCTTTGATAAGGAGAGTCAGAGAGCGGAAATATTTAGAAGAAGACTGCATATGAAAAACTTGGTGATGTCTTCAATTCTAAATTTTCACAATACCTCATTAAAACACAGGTCTTTGACCAATGTGAGCTACCGACCTTAACGTGAGTGACATGGAGTCTGAATGAGCAGACCATGAAGTGTTTATGGATTGCTCAAAGAAAAATGGAAAGAAAAATGTTAGGAATACGACTGCAAGACCCAAAGACAAATGAATGGATCGACCAACGACAAAAAAGATGGACGTCGCAGAACGGGTGGCAAGTCTAAAATGGAAACAGGCTGGCCATTTGATGAGGATAATTGATGGTATCTAGAGCAGGAAAACAGCTGAGTGGAGGTCCAGAACAACTAAAAGGAACCCAAGATGATCGAGAACGAGGTGGAAAGATAACATCCAGAAACTGATGGCTACCCAATGAATGAGACGACCGACAGAACGAAATGACGACGAATTAGAGAGGCTTATGGCAGGAGATGGAGTAGCTGAAGATGATGGTGACGACATTATTGTTGAAACATTTTAGAAGGCCCATAGATTAGTCTCTATATTCAAATTTCAAATAACAATTTAGTTGTTCATGGCAATGATGATAAAGTGAGATTTTCTAATGTTTCTCTTGTTGCTGCTAATGTCTCTAGCATCTTCTGATGTCTGAAGCAATCAAATGTCTGACGATTGTCAATCAGACAAGCGTTTTTGATGTCCCTGAATCTCTGGTGGATTTTTCCTGGATTGTAGGTGGTGTTGAATGGATCAGTTATAAGCTCTAGGCCTTCTTGGTTTGCGATAATTTTGAGCACCTCTGCATGTACTTTTTCCGAATTTTTATTGCGTGGAAAACTCATTCACCTACGTGGGAAACTCCGGCCGGTCATCATCGAACAGTTTCTCTACATAGTTCTTCCATCTTTTTAATTTGTTTCGATTCTAGTTTTGATCTCATTATTGGCGTCCTTGAGGATTCCCACCTGATTTTTCCTCCCCGTCCTTTCATCTCTTTTATCTTCTTGTGCACGTTAAAGGAGTTATATTTTTGCTGCAGTAACGCAGTTTTTCGGACAGATACTGCTCTCTTGCTTCCTTACACTTCCTCCTCACAGTCCTGTTTCTCTCCTTATACTTCAGCGGTTCTTCCTTGTACTTTCTCCCCTCCGACATGGGTTTCAGAATTTCTTCTGCCTAGTCCTTTCTCTTTTGGTTTTCCTCAAACTTAATGTTCTGTTCCTAGACGTTTACCACGGTATATTCTTAATTTCATGTCACACATCTTCTGTGTTTAGTTGTTCTGGCGTGGCAATTTCTTCTCAAGTTGTAGACCTACTCTTGTTTGGAATTCTATGTCATTAAGACTTTTAAAATCTATCAATAACAGAACTGTACACTGTACTATAACAAACATAGGAGAGTTAAAGATAAGAAAAGAGGTAATTCAGAAACCCTCTTCCTTGAATAATATTGTCAAAGAATTTATATGATTCAACGTCTTTCTTTAACCTTTTCGTGGAGAAAGTTTCTTCAGCAGCAGCGTTAGAGGATTAGACGTACAAACTTATAAATAACTTAATCTGGCCATAGCCAGCGCCATCTGTTTGTTTGACAGATGAAATATCCAAAGTTTGCAATTAATTAGCCGACAAGATTTAGACGACCGTGCCTTTAATACTTCAAGTAATTTCATAATTTTGCAAGCTGGAAAAGCAAATCTAAACATATCGGGGTCAACGTCAGCTCGGCGGCCACAAAACATATATTATTAATAGCTAATCCCGGTTTTAGTCCCAGCTGTTAGGCGGGATCCCAGAATTATTTAGTTATTTTCCTGGCAACAATGTCGGATATCCCATCTAACAGATTTAATGCGTGTTATATGCGAAAAGTTTTCTTACAGTTGGATACAGAGACTGTTATTTATAACATTGCTCTTCTCCAACTTCCAAACTCGCCGTACAGTTTCTAATCGTGTTAAACTAATTCGGATTAACCTAGTTGGTAGACCAAAGGAAGAGATTGAACGTAAGATCAAAATGAAATTTTTAGCAAGAATAGCTTCTATAGACCATTTTAAATAGTGATTAATCCAAATTTATGTGCCCAATTAACTGTTTCCAGGAATAGCTTTTTCTGAACTAATAATAAATTATTGGTGGTGGTTTGAACCCCTCACTGCAATTTTGGTTCAAATAGTAAAACACCAAGACATTGATTCATTCCTTGTTGGATATTGCAGCCCCACCTGGCGGACAAACTTGGCATTTGATGGAAAATTCGATTTTGGCAATGGAGAGTTTGTATCAACTTGCAGAAGTTACGTGAAATACCAACAGAGGGCAGCTAAACCTAAAATTGTCACTTCCAAAAAAAAAATATAGTAACATCTTTCAGGATTATGTTGATTTATGGTCGTGTTATAATCATTTCCAGCAAAACTTTCCTCACATACCTGGTTGTTAATATAATTTCTTTTTCACACTAAATAAAATAGCACTTTATGTGGATTACTGGGATATAATCTGGAATGTAAGTGGCATAATTAATGTGGAAACCTTCCTATCTTGACGAGGGGGTGATTTTTCATTTTTCCGTCGCCTTGACGGCACTTTCCCCTCCATTTCATTCTTC
This sequence comes from Ips nitidus, assembly GCA_018691245.2. Classification (NCBI taxonomy): domain Eukaryota; kingdom Metazoa; phylum Arthropoda; class Insecta; order Coleoptera; family Curculionidae; genus Ips; species Ips nitidus. Next base: position 7,628,335 of record CM042791.1, read on the forward strand.
TTTTTGAGTGATATTTTCTTTAATTATATTTTTCGTAAAGTAGGGTGGGATTTCTTTCTCAGGTTGTATTTTCTGGAAGTTTAAATTAAGTGCCACCCCAATGCAAGTTCATGACCCAAAAGCGTCTTAAATGTGTCTGTATAATATGTATGCGGAGGGTAAAATTTTATATTAAACCTTATTTTTAACAACTGTTTTGCATTTATCATTTTGGGTATATCTTTTAATTATTCTATGATCAGCACTGATTTAAAGTTGTTTGTTCGTTATTGATGATTATAATGCTTGTATTTTGGCAATTGTTATAAACAGAGTGAAACAAAAAAAAAGTGTCACGATTGATGAGTATCTTGATTAAAAGACTGGATAGATAATATATGACTGGATATGATATTAATTTTATCTGTACCATGCTTAAATTATAAAGTGTTTGTTTTAATCTTAAAGCCATCCGAGTTAAATAGGAAAATATTTATCAAAATAAGTTGGTAATAATAATTGACTTCTAAAATTTTCAAATTTAAGTCAATTTTCAGGTTTTTTGACTTAAATTCCAACACTTATTGAAGGTTGAAAATTGAGTTGGAAACAACTACAGTCTAAAATCATGAAAAATTGACTTAGAAGTAAAAAATTTTGTTTTACTATTTTCAAGACTTGGAGAAGGTGTATTGACTTGACCTGAAAACATTTCGAGTTACTTCATTTGAAATCCAACATTTGACCATTAAAAATTGAGTTGGAAACCAATAGTAAGTCTGAAATCAATGAATATTCGACTTGGAGAAAGTATATTGACTTGATATGAAAACAATCAAGTTGATTCACTTAAAGTCCTACATTTAACCACTGAAAATTGACTTAGAAACCAGCAGATAGTCTGAAACCATGAAAAACTGACTTGAAAGCCTGAAATTTGCCTTTAGAGACTATTTTCATGGTTATCAAACAATATTCAATACTTTGAGAAGGTATATTGACTTCACCTGAAAACATTGAAGTTGTTTCACTTAAAATTTCATGATCATCACACAAATTGCAAGACTTGCAAGTTGTTTCAGTTAAATTCCAACATTTTATAATTAAAAATTGACTTGGAAACAAAAAGTTGACCTTAAAAACCAAAACGCCATTTCGTCCGCACAAATATTCACGTAAACAGGACAACAAAACGAATTACTGTACAACTCTCTTTTGCACGTAACAATGTATTGGAATGTCGGTCACCATAAGAGCTTCAGAAACTATTAAATGAAGAAAGTTTGAGATGAAAGTTGAGTTTAATGTGAAACTTATACCCGGTTTCTAAATGGATATTTTGCCGCGCTCTGGGAAATTGGAAAAATGTCAAGGAGTGCATTTGTAAACGTTTTAAGCATTATAATACATTCGTAACAAGTTAACTACGTTAAAAGTAAAATATACGTGGGTTGCAAATTCTAATAGAAAGTTTTCAAGAGTTTTCAACTTTTTTCGATGTATGCCGATAACTGAGTTTAGTTTGCAAAAAGCTCTAATGGAACTTTATCTTTGCATTAAAGCTATAATTCGAATAAAGCCATTATATTGGATAATGTGGTTAAATGAATATGGCAAAACGAAGAGAAATCAGAGATATTCTCGTCTTTTTGTTCACATTTTGATAAACACAAATCAAATTTACCACAACCAGACAGTGCTTTGTCGGTCTAGCAAAACAGTCTAGACTCTAAAAAATGTTTACTACCACTCTTCTACAGTCAGAATATGTGCGGTTGTTGTGCAGTTTGTTCGGTTTGGGAAATCTAAAGTTATAGTATCCAGTTTCCGAGCAAACATATACAAAGTCATTATTCTCACGCCATCATAAAACATTTCAACCGTGGCGACTTTTGACGACTTTATTATGGTCGTATAAAATTGAATAGCATTCAAAAAGCCATTTCGATTGCTTGGTGAGATGACGAAATACGATGGCTTAAATTTAAAACCATAATCTGGAGAAGTTGACTTGAGCTGCATTAATACCGTTCTTTACTCCATTTTGAAAAGTTATTATTTGAGAAAACCGGAAAAAGACATGTTACATACAAAAATTATCGAAGTCAAGTTACTTTGTAACATTACTGTTGTCAAAATGAGTTTAAGGCTTTACTATGTCCGGAAAATATAAAACTTAATATGGACCTTCGATATAATAGAATGGCACTTTAATGCTGTACCTAACGAAAGTTTCATTTTCCCTTTCTAAAACCCTCTTAACTGATGGTCAAATACTTCTTTTCAGATCCGCACAAAAACCCTCGATCATATCCTGTCATAGTATTCTTGCACGACGATTCATTTGAATGGAATTCAGGAAACCCATACGATGGAAGTGTCCTGGCGTCTTACGGCAAGGTTGTCGTAGTAACTTTAAATTTCAGGGTAGGCATTTTAGGTAGGTTTGAAACGCTTACTCATAAAATTATGTGCTTTTTTGTATTGTGTTAAAATTATCTTAAATTATTTAAAGTTTTTTTTAATAAAAGGTTTCCTGAAAGTGGATGCCGGTGAAAGCACACCACAAAGCAATTTTGGGCTTGTCGATCAAGTTGCTGCTTTGCTTTGGATTAATGACAATATTGAAGCTTTTGGAGGAGATCCACGTAAAGTTACTCTGATGGGTCATGGAACAGGCGCTGTCTATGCCAGTTTGCTTACTATAAGTCCCATTGCGATACACAGTGCAAATGAGAGTAAGTTTTGGCAAACCTAATTAAATTTTAAGCTTTTTATACTAAACCTAACCATATTTTAGGACTGTTCCATCGGGCAATTCTTATGAGTGGTACAGCACTTGCAGACTGGGCTTTGGTGCAAAAGCCTTGGGATGTTTCTACTCAAGTAGCTAAAGCAGTTAACTGTCAGTTAACGGAAAATTTTGCTGGTTGCCTAAGGAAAAAAGGGTAGGTTGACTATTACAGTTGTCCTGAAAGTTGTTATACTGAACAATGGAGTTACAATGCTTTGAGCATAGGAACGCATATCCGGAAATATGTATCTGCGTATCGCGTTTTGGACTTTTAAGAAGATGACATTGATTTAATTGCTTTATAGAGTAGAAGTTTCTGTTGCCCGAAACGAATCTGCAGTTTGCCTTTTGCAAATTATTGCACCTTCATCTTCTCTTTAATAGCGTTCTTTAGACCACTTAAGGACATATTTTTCCAATCTTATTCTGCTTTGATTGCAGATTTACTGCGGATTCCGCATCCAATGTAGTCCTGCTGGTAGTTTGATATCCGCCCTCCAGGTCTCTTGAAAGCAACAGCAGGGTCAAGTTAAAATTCTTTTATGCCATTTATTAGCACTACCTCTTGCCACAGGTTCAGCATATGACCATTTGAACTTTGCCGTCTTTTCGACTACATCTGCTCTTTTGGTTGTTTGTCTAATCCATCCATTTGTCGTTCGGTCGTTTAGAGTTAGTTCCAACATTGTTCGCTCCGTTACTCTGAGCTTATTCAGATTATTTTATGTCATTGTTTAATTGTCCGTTCCATAGCACATTATCGAAAAAAATGCACATATCATACCTTACTTTTGTTCTTTAACGTTATTTTTTTTTTGTTTTTGAGTACGCCGCCCAAGATTGCTGTATTCTTCTTTGTATCTCTACTGTTTGATTTCTCTTTCAAGTACAATTTTTTGACATATGTATTAATCCACTCTTTTCAATTTCTGATTTCCCACCTGGATTATACCTTCCTCCATAAGCATTACTTTCATTTTACTGATATCTTCAGTCCAATTTCTAAAGACTTTTCATTCAGTTTATTTATTATGTTCTCAAGTTCTGTAGGGTCTTTTGCCATTATGATTTTGTCATATGCATAACTTAGGTAGCTTCAGTATTGACCATTCACATTAATGCCGCGTTCTGACCAATCCAGTTTTCCAAACACTTCCAAAGCCAATGTGAACAGTGTGGGTGATAAAGTGTCTTTCTATCTAACTCTTCCTTACAGTGGAACCTGATTGATTTTCCTATTTAAGTAGTACCTATGTTGCTGTTGCTTTGTTACACATATTTGTACACATAGTGTATAAAGGTCAGATTCAAAGAGAAATGGCATTCATTGACTCTCTGCAAATGCTTTGCAGAGAGTGGACTAACCTCAGTGTTGATTAGTTGTTTCACGTTGCAAGGGATAGGAAAGCCTTTTGGGGAAGTGATTACCAACCTTCATCCAGAGAAGATGAATTATGAAGAAAAATTAGTTTCCCGCAATAACAGAATACTATTCTCTAGTATTGCTGCAAAATATGAAACAGCTTATTAGAAGATTCTCCAGGTGGCAACTCCAGCTGCAGTTGGAAAGAAAATGAGTATATTATTCCCAATATGATGGCAAAGTCTTGAGGACGCCAGAGCAGACTTTCTTCTAATCAGTGCAACTCAAAGTTTATTACTAGATTCACTCCTGATCTGATTAAAAAGGAGAGCGAATAGAGGCGTACACGAAGAAAATTCAGAGATATCGAAAACTTCTAAAAGCTACCATGTTCCAAAGTGAAATCCTTGTGAACAATTTAGTTGTAGAAGCAACCAACAAAAATTATGATTATATCAGCAATATGTAATAGTTCCCAGATGGTCAGCGATATATTTATTCTAAATTGTTTTAAACTAGACACTGACTGTTAATAACACAACTGCCAGTTATATACTGTAAAAATTAAATTGAAACTCAACTAGCTAGTTTAGAAACCCATTGTTTAGATCGAAATTTCGAAGAGTCATTAATTTTTCAAGCTCAATCAACCAAGATGCTTTTTGTGTTCAGGCCCCAAAGTCTAAAGCACTTAAAAACTTGGAAAACAGTAAATTTTTCTTTTACTGGCCGTGGCTTACGTTAGAAAGTTTGTTGTTGCCTACTTTAACAACTCGGAAATCCTATTTCCGTCTAATAAATCGTGAAAATGTTTATGTTTTAAAGAAGAAAATATGTTTAGGTTGGAGGAATTAAAAGCTGCTGTTCCTGAACGAGTCCCCTACATAACCACCTTCGGTCCCACAGTTGACAATTTGATGGCACCAGCTGATCCTAAAAAGTCGATGGTGCAGTATTCTGATATTTTTAAAAAGTAAGTATAATTAATAGTATTGATATGGTCTATTTTACAGTTTGAACTTCAAATTGCAGACGATCTGCTCGTTAGACAAATCTGAACTTTTCGGTTACATAAATAGCTATTTCGGTTGTATTAGGAATAAAGCTCAAAGAAAAAGGATTCACCGCAAAATTACTGCGGAGCATTAGTCGAGCAGTAAACAAAATCAAACTGTTCCAGCATCACTTTAGTTCCATCCCAGTAATTTTATTTCCCCAGGCCCCCTAAAACTCTCCAACAGGTAAAATACGGCCGAAGGACCTGTGGAGCCACCTCGGGCCTAACGAAAACGAATAGGAAACTATCAATTCAGGTCGTAAAAAGATTTTATTGTTGTGGCCACGTAATTCTTGTCTATTATTTATTTAAGCAGTTGAACAAAGTTTTTTCACGAGGGTAACAAATCGTAAATTTTTTTTGACTTTTACATTGATTCGCCCGTTTCGGAAAACAAATTTCACCCTGGCGACATGGAAACGGTGCCGTACATAAGGACCGATTCCCCGTTGGGGTTTAAATTGATGCGCAACGTAACGGAGATTGAAGACGTCCATTTATTCGAAATCTTCTTGTAATTTTCAGTTCTCCTTTTTAACAGTTTTAACACTTTCTTGTGATAGCGATAAAGATGCTGAGCAACTAACTGTTATGTTAACGTTATGTATATCTGGAAAAAAGTGTCAAATTAGTTTATTTTGAACATGTTTTAGAGACAAACTAAAATATATTATAAGTCTAGGGAAAGTATGAATGGGAACATGTGGCCACTCTATATTGGCAGTTAGACGATATTGCCCAATGAAACTAGTGGAAGCGTAGAGTGATTTTTCCCGAGCTATCCTCACTTTTCTCCCCTCATCCATTCTACTTATGTGCTCATCCCATTCGCGTTTTCTGCTCAAAACCCAGTCATTAACGTTCTCCACATTGCATCGCATGGCTATTTCGCTTGATAACCAACGAACAAAACCTTCGTTCCAGTATATCAACTGGATCACAAACAAGACAGATGTTGTGCAACATCTAGCGACATTTATACCCAACTCTGTAAATGAAGTAGTTGGATCGATTATGTTCTAAATGCTCTCATGTTAAGTCAAACCCCAGATTATTCCTGGACGACCCTAGCAGACTACTTCTTATTTTATTCTGCTGTCCTCTACAAGTGATTTAATATTCAAATTGCGTTTTGAAGCATTGTATCAATTTTTATTAACTTTTCGTTGCTAGATATTTAAGCTTTTTCCAAATATAATGAAAGTGAAAAGAGTGTGCTAAAAATAGTAAATGTAGATACTTGCCTTTTTCAACGCGGAAGGTAAAGTAAAACTGTTGGAGCACAATCATATATTTTCTAGATAGTTTCAAAGAAAAGACAATCTCTGGTAGTAAGATCAGATCATTTTATGATTATGTTAGTTAACTGAATATATAATCCGTAGATTTGAGCTAATGTATGGCGTAACAGAACTGGAGAGCTTGCACCTACCCTTAGGTGGAGATGTGCCCTTAATGTATGGAATGTTGGAGAAGGAGCGTGACGAGGAATTGATGAGATACATGCGTACGCGATGCGAACTAAAGCCGGAGGCTTGTTTTTCCGCGACTAAAGCAAAATACAACTACAACGAACGTTCGGTAAGTTCAAGACTACAAATTTCAAGATCGCTCTCGGATCTAATCGATGCTTCGTTAAACTTAGTATCCCCTAAAACATACAGCAACACTTCCTTGTACACAAGGAAGTAAAAGTTTTGAATTTCCTGGAGCTATGAAAACATATCTGCTTGCCATAATTCTCTAAAGTTTACTTTGTAAACTCAAGTGCGTTGTTTTACTGGTCAAGTTCAAAAACTTCAATCAGATTACCCCCAATTCGGCAAGGCAATATGGCATTAATGAAAGAAGATCTATAGCAGCTGAAGTAATGCCGCTATGCGTCTTATGCCGTCAGACCTTAACAAGATTTATAGTTTTTTCCAGAAGAATTAAATAAGTAACCTTAGTATTGCGAGTTTTTTTGGGGCAATTCCCTTTTATAGCAACTAATTATAAATTTTTTTAATCCAGTTTAAATTGCATTGTAAAATAGATGATTTGGCAGTTTGAAAATTGATCCCCAGGGCCAAGCACAAAAGAGATTTATCCAGTAACGTACCCTTAATTTTTTATACTGTAAATTAAGAGAGCCGAAACCGAGGGCCTAAATTAATCTGGATAAATTAGTTCCAGAGGGACCAGACCTGGATGGAGAGGCAGCCAGACAGAGCCACCTTAGCCAGAGATGAATTACTCGACATACTTTCGGATGCCAGGACCGTTGCGCCCGTCGTTCAAACTGGGCTTTATCATTCCGCTATAAATTTGCAGTCGTACTTTTACGTGTTTTCCCACAAAACACATTCTAAGGAATATCCAGTAAGTTGGTTTGATTATTCGTGTTATGCATGATAAACCCTGTATTGCCTAAATAGTAACAAATATTGCCAAAGTATTGATAAGGCCAAAATTTTGTTTTAGGTTGTTTAGAAAGTTCTTTGAAAAAAAGTAGAAACATTGTAACTGGAAATTTCTAATGTAAAATCTGCAGGCAAACGACCAATGGTTCATAAGTTAAATATTTATAATAATGATAATAATTCTGATAACTGAAGGACCTAAACTGGATAATAGGTGAAATTTTTTATTAGATTTTTACCTGGAAAACAAAGTTGCTAAAAATTATCTGGTGCTAACATATTAATCATTCTCTATGGTTTGCAAGATGACGTTTCACCAAGCTGGTTACAAAAACCTTCCGGACTAAGAAAAGTGAACTTTAACGTTGATGGCAGACCTATATTTACAAGAACCTTCTAAAAATTACGTTTTTATCAAACTGTGCAAGTGTTTTTACTATTAAAATTTCACTTTTAAACAGCTGAAAATGATTTGAAGATATGAGTCTTGAGAATAGACTTAAATTGCATCTCAGGACATTTTAAAATTATTGTAACATCGAAATTACAAACAATTTTAAATGCAGGAGATACCGATGAAGATGACACTTTGATCAACGTGAAGAAGGTAAAAAAACATTAAGCTTTCTGGTTGTGATTAGTTAAGTTAACTTAATGAGATTGAGAGATATACCTATTTATTGTTGATATTTTTCATCATCATTATTACTGAAGTCTTCCATATTTAATGCTAAATATCAGTTTGTAGGTATTGAATTACTAACTAATTGATAAGTTATGTATTCCTTGAGAGCAAGCAGCCCCTTGTTATACATGTTTATATATTGCAATATTATACATGTTATACATAGCAATATGTTCAAGAAAAATGATTCTAACTAATTATGAAAATAAGTCCATATTAGCGGCAGAAGCACTAATACCTATTTCATACGTAATAAGTCAGTAAGTAATAAGTAATAAGAGTATGGTTAACTAGTCTTTTATTTGTAACTCCTCACACATGTAGGAAGAAACTAAATCAACATCATTCCCAAAATTATCCATCCAGTGTATTTGTATCCAGCTAAATTAGGACATCCTGCATTGTTATACTATACATAATTTATTATTTATTTTGTAGAGTTTCGTATTTTAAAATAATGATATTGCTGTAGGCAACATAATAAGTCTATTGAGTAATTATTCCCAATATTCGCTGTAATAGAATTACTTATTATCAAACCCTACAAAATTTCTATTCAGAGTATGAAAATAATACAACCGATATTGATTCTGTGCTACAGACACTTTCACTGAGTTACTATTTCGGATTTGATTTGAACAAAATGCATCTATGTATGAAAAACTTGAAAACAGTGTGAGCTGCTTAAATCAAGACAAAGTTTGTTTATTTCAGGTATTAAAGATTTAAAAATTAATATTTTAATATTAAAGATTTGAAAATTTGGTTTCTTCTAGTGATTCGTAAAAATACTGGACTTTGGTAAAACTTTTTTGTGCTCATAGTCATATCCAGTATCGTCAAAGTCCAGTTTTTATTAAATAACAAACAAAGGTCATTGTCCCATTTTTGCCTGTACTATACTACTGACACTTTTTTTGAGGTTTGACTAAACTATTCTTAGGTTGCTTCCTGATCTGAAGTATTGGCATATATTTTGCGGCAATAAAGCAGGTCTCTTAGTCATAGTGCACATCTCATTATAAATAAACTTTTATTTTTACGTCGATAAACAGAGCGTTACAATCGCAGGAAGATATTTTCGGATACGGGTCACTTAACTTCATTTCCTGCTTCAGTGGTTAGCACCCAGAAAAACTATCCAGAATCCCTGATTAACCTTAACTTCATAAATGATCGCATATGTACAGTTGTATTTAATATTTTGACTGAAAAGTGTAACTTTGGTTTGCAAGTTTGTTGACAAATTGAGGTTTTAGTGTTTTATTTGTCACTCCCACTCAAAAACTACTCAGGGCTATTTTTACACGCTCTTTCTTTCCAGCTAAACAAAACCTATACAGGCGAAGAGTTGCCATACGTGTTCGGTGTCCCGATCGAAAGTGCTAAATTTCATTTCGAGGACGTTCAGTATACGGAGAATGAAAAACGGCTATCCATGACCATGATGCGGTACATTTGCAACTTTGCCAATACTGGGTGAGTAATGATTGTTTTTGAGAAATCTTTAAACTTATATAGTTTATTACTCTTGAAGAGATTTTGTTAACAATACATACAAACAATGAAATACCTTCTTAGAAGAAAATTGTATTGTGTATTAAGTTACAAACCATACTTTACCTGTTTTTATTCATCTAGTTGTTTTATTTCTCATTTGTCTATATGTCCTTCTTTTTTAACAAATGTAGGTACATATGGTCCTTTACTAGACAGGGTGAACAAAATTTTTCAATATTCTGTTTCTTTAAGTACCGTAGCCAATTTTTTTTAATTTTTGGTCAAATCTTATATCATTTATTTATCATCTTTGTTCAGTTGACTTTTTGAATTAGCTTTTTCTGTTTTTCGGTTGTCTTAATAAAAATCGTATTTTTCTTATAAAATTGCTAAATCAAATTGTCACCAAATTCTTCAAACAAAAGGGAACTTGATAATACAAAATAGTTTTGGAAATGGAAAAAAGGCAAAAAAAAGAGAAAAAGAATTTAAAAAACAAACGGTGACACAATTTGACCATTAATCATAAGAAATTAAAAATACTCGTAAAACTGTCACATGACCAACACTTTGATTACGTCACATTAGCTTTGCACGTTCTAGGAGCTTTAAAACAAATGAACGTTACGACACAATGATTGTCCTTTGTTTTCAATAATGGCGGACAAATTTTAAAACCCTGAGACATAAATTTGCATGTTTGAAATTAATTTGAAAAGGATCCATTTTGGCGTTTATAAGAATTTACAAAGTTATTAGATAGATAGATAAATAGATAGAGAGAGAAGTCTCCCACTAAAACAACACATCAGCAAAGAGAAACACAAGACTCATCATTTAAAAGGTGATCTCTAAAATTAAGAAATTCTTCCACGTTGTAACAGAACGTCAAAAAAAAACAAAACCTTGAAGCACATTGGTAAGAAACAGATTGTCTAATAGTAGATTAAGTCGAAATAACCCGGTTGTTTGACAATTTTACTACAAACACTATACTAAGTGATTTAAAAAGAATTTCACGACCTACAACTTGATACAAAAACCAACTGGATAACTGTCAAAATAACCGAGTTACTTTATCTAATAGTAGATAAGGTAATATGATTAAAATTGGTATTTCTCATGCTTGGCATAGTATTTCTGTAGTAGATAATTGGTTGGTTACGTTTAAGACGACTTTCCTATAGTTAAAATGATTGTATTTACTGAAATTAGTAGGTACAACAAGCATTCTATACAAGTTATTTTAATATTTTCGGTCACTAGAAGGTTATCATACTTTTTGCGTTCATTATAAATACAGTTTTCTAATGAGCCTTTTATTAGATGAATAACATCGATTGGATTGTTTTCAAGAAAACATTGACATAACATTAATTTTTAATAATTAAGTTTCAAAATTGATTAGACTTTTATTGTTTAGAAATCCCGAAATACCAAAAGCCGACTACGTACATCACTTTGATTACCAGAGCTGGCATCCGTTTGACAAAGAATGGATGCAGTTTTACGAAGAAGATCAATATTACATCAAACTAGGTAGGTTAGTTATTTTTTTATGCAGCAGCCATTTTACTTTCAACTATTTTTTCTATTTGCAGATGTGCCAATCAGCAATGGCAGAATGTACAGAAAAAACGAAGTAAATTTCTGGAACAAGGAGTTCATCAAAGTTAGTAACCCGAGGAACCCATTACCCTTCAATAATTATACCATACCTGAAGATCCTGAGCCTGAAGAACCACAATTCGGCTTTAACAATAATATGCTACCAATTGGAAAAGTCGCCATCAAGAATTATGGAGATAAAGTCAATAAATACCGCGACTTCGAGGAATATGGTAACATAAAGAAGTTTCCAGTAATGGACATCGTTACCACACCTCCAGAGGAAGTGAAGCAGTACACCCCATCTGCAAATATTTTAATTATATTGGGTGTGTTATTCTTCTTATCCAACGTAATCGTTTTTACCTTCCTCTATTTTAAATGTATAAAAAAGAAGAAAATATCACCTTCAGACGCAAATTCTCCAATAGAAGAGCATAGCAGAGACGAAGAAACAGGTGGACTCTTAGATAGTTGCAGCTTAATCAGAATGCTACGAAAACCAAAAGAAGACGACACCTATGACGCTGTTCAGCCAGACACTAAAGGAAATTCCAAAACCAAGCTAACCAGGGCATTGTCCAACAGTACTATAGATGCTCATGTGAAGGTGAGGGAATGGATTGCTACAGAAATAATTTCAAAGTATAGTCCAAAAGAGGAACGACAGAATAAGAAAAAGAAAAAAACTAACAATGCTAACAAGGTGACAACTATAGAAATTGATAATTGCTCTACTAGACCAGTGAGTCCCTCAAACCAAATACCTATGACAAACAAGCCTTTACTGATTAAAACTGCTAGCATTGATAGATCTAAAAGAAGGAAAAAATCTGTAGCAGTGGATGCAACTCCTACAGGTAGGGGACCAAGTGTTTTAATGCAACAACCTATAGAACTCACCAAGTCTCTAGACTACTCTCATTGCAAAATTTCTCCAAGCCCTTTACGTCGTTCAGTGACACTAGAAGATTTTACTTCAACTAATTCCAGAGAACCTGATCCAGATGTTGGTAGGAGTTGCACTAGCATTGATTTGAAGAACGTTGAAACAGAACCAATTTACATTAGAATTGAACATGGCCACTCCAAGTCTGATCCAGTACAAGATGTAGATTACAGCGCCATGAAGAAGCTAAAAACTTTTGACCCTAATGGAGACGTTAATGTTACATCACGGGATGAAAATATAGAAGTTCCTCCACCTCTGACTCCGGAGGAAGCTTTGATGACAATCAAACGACGCAACTTTCCTAAAGTGCTCCCAGACCATCCTGGAAGACAAGCTTTTCTAGCCAAACGACGCTCAATGCCAGTGCATACACTGCAGATAATAGAAAACCAACAGTATTCAAATTCTGAGCCGTACTCGCCCACTGCCAAAAATTTTCTAAGATTTCCTCCAGCTCCACCTCCTAGAACATGCACCCTTGATAGACAAGGGAGCAATCCTCAACCAATTTGTTTGTCCGAACCAATGTTGGCAGATGAACCACCTTCATCCCCCGAGCCTGAAGTGGCGTGCAATAATTTGTATGTCGGACCTTTGATTCCGAGACAAAGCAAGGAGAAACTGGATTCAATTAAAGAATGCAAAGCAATTCCCCGAGCAATAGTTACTACAAACTCAAAAAATCCAGTTAAAAGGCCTGATCCGAAGATAGTAGTGAAACCCACAATCAACCGACATAAAGGAGAGGTAAATAAGCAGATTCCAAGAGTTGTGGTCCCAGACAATAAACCTGAGATCACTGCGCCTAAACTTGATGACGGAAAAAAGGAAGAAGTCAAAAGTTCCAGTTTGAAGAGATCGCAAATCCCTACATTAGTGAAAACATCAAACTGCAGTTTGCATAAGGAACCATCCAGTCCAGAATCAAACTCTCCCTCTTCAGGTGATTCTGACACTGGAACTGTAGTGAAGAGAGTGTGATATGTCACAATCGTTTGTGTAGACGTATTTTATATCATTGTATAACAAACTATTGCCTTTGCTCTAGTTGTAGCGCACCATAGTATTTTGCAATAATGTCTTTAGTTTACTTAGTTTCTTTCCGGAAGCTAAGTTAAGCTAAGTCCAAAGCTGCCATTAATTTTACTTTTGTTACAAGCAATATTTTAAACTTCAGATGTTGTTTGGTTCTGTCAAGTAGGTCCAAACGAGGTTTTTTTATATTTTGCAAATAGAAGACTGAAATAAATGTGAATTTTTCGTATCAAGCAAGAGTATAAACGCTATGTAAATACGAATAGATGTTTGTATGACAATAATTAGAGTTGATTGTGACTTAGCAGTATTTGAAAAGATAAAAATGAAGGTAATAATGTAATTTTTAGTAACAATATACTCGTTTAATTAAGCAATTTTCATGCATGTAAGTTAACTTACTAAATTGCTTCAATTTTCATTAATAAAACACTCGAGTAAAAAATTGTATAACTTTCTTTCACTTTTCGTTTTCTCTCATTATTTTTGTGTCATCTTTTAAAAATCACCTATTTTTAGATTTCACCACACCATTCTTAACATTGCTTTTAATTTGTGTTCCGAATTTTCAGTTATTAGTCGTTTTGCATAGAATAAAAAATCTTTCAAAAATTTTTAAAACTGTCAAAGCTTCTAGAATCATTTTGAAACTGTCCGTTGCCTCTAAATGCTAGTGAGATTCTCCGAAAAGTTGCCTGAAGCTTTTCGAAGCATGATGAAAACAGCAAAGGCATCTAAATGCTACTGAAAACATGTTAAATATAGCCAGAACCTTCTAAAAGTATCCTAAAATTTTTAAGAAATTTTTAAAATTAGACCTCTAGAATTGTTTTGATGCTTCTAAATGCTATTGAAAACTAAATCTAAATGCTTCTGAAAATGTCCAAAATGTTGCCAGAATCTTCTACAAGTGTTCTAAAACCTTTTTTAAAACTTCCAGAGGCTTCTAGAATCATTGGAAGTGTTAGATACCTCTGAGTGCTAGTGAAAATATTCCAAAAATTGCTAGCAGTCTCTACAACTGTCCTAAGCTTTTCAACAATCTTTGAAATTGCCAAAGACCTCTAGAATCTTTTTGAAAACGCCAGATGCCTTTAAATGATACTGAACACCTCCAAAAAATTGTCAGAAGATGAAAATCCCACCGTATAACTGGAACAAATTAAGATAGCATTTTTGCACAACCACTGCTTTTCGTTACTTTTTGCTCTGTATTTTGTATAACTATCGAAAACAGGCCACGTTGTATAGGAACAGTCAAGTTGTTTGAGGATTGTTTATAATAATATTTGCAGGATTGAAAATTTGATTGGGGAGTCCTTCCATTGTCTCTAATCTTGTTTCGCTCATCCTACCACTTGTGCGTTCATCCACACACATAGGCAATAATCTAGTGGATCTAAATCTGGTAAACCCGGTGACCACACATGAGGTTCTCTTGTCTTGTTGGAGTGACGACAAATACGAAAACGATTAACCAAGAAATTACGCGGTTTGTCACTAAAATCAGCGGCTGATGATGAAAATACTTTCAATTCAATTAATATACATTTGGTGTCGAAAAATCAGTGGAAAACCATCTAATGTTCTTTTATGTTCGTTAAATGGTCTTATACCTGTAAATAACCATCTCCAATAAGTCCATCCAATTCAAAAAGACCAAACAACATCATATCCTCATAGTAACTGTCCTTTCAAAAGATTCGATAGGAGATAGGAGAAGATTCTTTGAACATGTGGTTAGAAAAAATGGTATTGAAAGACTCACTTTGAAGGGGACAGTCTCTGGCAAAAGATCAAGAGGAAGGTCGCCTACAAGATATGTGGAGAGGATAGACAGGAATGGAACGCCATCACAGGAAATAATACATGTTTAGATCGAGCATTCATCAAATGGTCATCATCATCATCTTTTTAAAGAACTCAGTTATGTTCCATGTATTACTATTATCTGTGTTTGTAACTTTGTAACAACCATTTATATCCCATTTTCCCCAGAACTACTTCTTCAAAAGTTAATAACTCTCTTTTGAACTAAAATATACGCGTGTTTGATATGTCGGTATTTTAAGAACTAGAAAAATGTTCTAGCTGACATACCTATTATAAACATACTCGAAACAGTTGGAAATAAACGGTTATGCCAAAAAACCCTTACACTTTAAAAACGCAATCGGCTTATTTCCATATATATTGGCTTCCCATGTATATACTTCGGCGACTAGCAGAGGTTATAAAACCAAAACGTGTTCCCGCTTAAATCGTTTTACAGTCACTTTATATTGAAATTTACGTGTTGCAAGACAAGTTCCCTTCATCTTTCCATTAACTTAAGTTGTAAAAGAACTGTTCGAAACCTAACCAGATTCAAGTTTAGTGTCTTCTACTGTTTGCCTCGCCAATATCTATGGAAATAAGCCAATCTCTAACTGCAAGAGCATCGGTTTCCAATAGAGGAATGCACGCTTTGTGTTACGTGAGAATTCCTTTTATACTCGGTTTAGACTTTGATGATCCTTTTTGCTTTGTATGCACAGACTTGCAGTGGCTCAAACGACGCTTTAGGAGGTGAAAGTTCCTCATTTAAGGAAAAGGCAAATCGGGTAAAAGAAACTATTAAAGTAAAGTTATTTTTGTTAATATATTTTAAGAATCGTCAGTTTCATTTAATTAGATTAACATTACTGTACGTCCAATGGAAGTGCAGTCTATAAAAGTCTTACGTTAATAGCGTTCCAAAGTTCAGCGAAAAGTTGTTAATATTATATACACACACTACCTAAATAGATCGTTTACGATATTTAAAAGACTTAAGAATAATTTAAAAAAGTTTTCTAAGTAGGTTTTCGTTGAAATTTGAAACTTATTCTTAAAAGAAGTTGCACAGCACAGAGCGTTTGATCTACTCTGTTTGGCACTCAGTACCAGCTTAAAGAGCAACTTTATGTACACATAATGTAGCATATAACAAACTTGCTTAGTCAAAAATTGTTTTTAAGTTACCCTAAACTTGATTGAGTCTCACTACTAAACACTTTAGGAAAATCAATGACGTAAATTCGATTACATAACGTATAACTTAAACCAGTCTTGATATATTAACGCACTTCTCAGTATTTTAAGATTGTAATGAAGGATTTGGTAATATCACACCCTCATTTCACTCATCGCAGCCTGAGGCAGCCTCATATTTCCTTTACTAGTGTTATTATACCCTGTGGTAAGTAAAGGTTGAGTTTCTGGACTCTTTGCTCTAGGAGGTGGAGGTGGTTTTGGAACAGACAAAGGCATCGGCGCATTACCATTTGGAGGTTGTGTCATCTGTTGCTGTTTCATTTCAGCTATAACGCTGGCAGTGTTGTTCAGCAACGCAGCGTTTTTTGGTAGAGTCATACAACCTGCCTGGTTGTAATGCGTTTGCATCGACACATTTTTAGGCAGTGTCATTGAGTTAGATGTTTTTGAAAGAGCATTAGGACAAAAGTGTTGTTGCACCTTGTTCATGGCATGATAGTCTTGTTGTGCATTTGCCGCCATGATCATCGCTGAAGTGTCTTGTTCAACATCCACAATGATATTGGAACTTTGTCCTAAATGATAGTGCTGATGCTTGGATATGGTTTCGAAAGTTTGTTGATTACGTGTTTGTTGCTGTTGTAAGTTTTTCACTTCCATTCTGGTTTTGTCTCTCTGATAATATACACCAGCAAATATTAGCACGTTTAGTATCAATAGAGAGCATCCTATTGCTATAGTAACACTAAGAGCAGTACTATAAGCAGCATAACCTGCAGCCTCCAATGAAGCAAGAGAATCTGTTTGATTAGTTTGACTTTGAAACACCACCTGAGGATTGTAATTTCCTGTTGGCACTACATTGATACACGTTGTCACAGATGTATCGATTGTCGTGGTCACTTCCATAGCGGTGGCGCTGTCATTCGGTCGTTTCCTCACCAACTCCATGGTAGGATCGTAGTAGCTGACTCTGGAGAGAGGATCAGGTCTTACTGCACCATCGTAGAGATCCGCATTGTTGTGGTTTCTAAAAAGGTTGTGACGAGCCACCACGTCTTCCATTCCTGCTCGGTGTAATTCCGGTATGAGACGTAGCCAGACACTAAGTTGATGGGCACGGAAATGGTTTTTCATTCGTGGCTTCATTCCTAAAACAGAAGAAAACCACCTTTAAGAACATGTTACTGATAAGTAGTTGTAATAAGCTCTCTAATATAATAACATTCATAATGATTCATTCCAGCTTGTTAAAGTATAACAGATGTGCTAGTTACCTAACATTTTTTGTTTCTAGAGAATTAGTGTAAAGCAGTGTAATAAACTGAACGACCTGTTCTAAACCGGGATAATTTGGCATCATTGCCTTGAAAAATGGTGTACGTCACAAAAGTGGAAATGGATGGACACGTTTAGTCGCGGGCTGGAAATTACAAAACTGTGTTCTTTATTATCGGCTAACTAGAGTACTTAACCAAAAAAATGGTCTTGCGATATAAATCGAGTCATTTCATATAATATAATGTAAATAGCTGCATTTGATTATTCTGTGTTAAGGTTTGGAATAAATATAAGTGCATTCAATAAGATGACATTTATTTGATGGTCAGTTTTTAGTGGATTCCACACTATTAATAGCTAATGTTTAAACTTAAAAATATAGATAAAATAGGTAAAGTTAGGTAATTGTCATTGTCATCAAATCTATTTTCAGAATTATACCCAAAATGTATCAAATATTGTCAGATTACTTTACGTAAACTGAATTCAATGTCAAACCACAGTTAATTTAATATAGGGCATTTTCTGAAAAATCTAACACTAGAACTGCGAGTAACTGGGTTAATAGGAGAAAGTTGGACAGTCGGGCTTTGTAAAGTTTAACGACAATTTCCAAAGTTAAATAAAATACAAAAGTTTTGAGGATTGTGGTTTTGTAAAATTGTCGCCATAAAGTTTATGCTACATAAAAAGTTAAAGTACTCTGTAATAGTCTTTGTCATGTCGGACATTAAATCAGAATCAGACGGTTTTGTGGTTGAATTCTATTTTTCAAAATATGCTGCCAGAGAACTTTCTATAAATTTGATAATTCTTGATTTCTTTTTCGAGAATTTTCTATGAAATATAAATATCGTCAGATGGGCCCACCTCAAATTAAAACCATTCGATTCCGGCATACGTGATCGAAGGTGAATAATGTCAAATTCAGTGCATCATTTTGCAAATTTGGATGAATGAACTAAGTGCCATTATCAGTGACTATAGTGTTTGACATCCTACACCTTTCTGGTCTGCCTCACGGAATCTGGTGGTGGCAAAAATTCGTTCTCGATAGCAAAGCCACCACTAACTGACCAAAATCGGAAAATTCGATCAACCTTCCAATGGGAACATACAATATTAGATCAATGAAAACTGACGAAAAGATATATGAACTGGATGAAGAACTGACAAGAATAAAGTGGGATATCGTGGGCTTATCAGAAACTCGAAGAGAAACAGAAAGTCGAATAAAAATGAACTGCGGTAACCTACTAAGTTATAAAAATAACAGTAACTTAGGAGTCATCATAAACAAAGCCATAATTAAACATGTCCAAACTATTAAAAGGGAGACTCAGATCGTGTTGTCTATCTCATACTCGAAGAAGAGACTATGAAATGAAACTATGTAGAAGAAAAACACATATACGCAATGAACTTTTTGTGAACAGAAACCGTAACAAAAGTAGACGTGGCTCATCCCTAATGGAACAACTACTAGTACTAAGTACTGAAAAATATATCATTAAGGATGTAACAGTCCTAAACAGATTCACCATAGGCAGCAATCATAGGATGGTCAAAACAATGATATGTATTGACGACAATTTTAAAATAAAGAGAAAGCTTGAATTATAGAACAACAACGAGCAAATGGACATGACCAAGCTTGCACAAAATAAGCCTATATATGAGGAGAGACTAAAGGAACAACTAACACAGAACCTGAAGAGCGATAATATAAATATGGATAAAATAAACGATACCCTAGCAAAAAGCATGATTAAAGTGGGAAACGAAATCGCACAGAAGGAAAGAGAGAAGAAGAGTTGCATCACAAAAAAGACATAACCTGAACAAGGAAGGAAAAAGTAAATCGATTAAATACGTAGAAGTGAATAAGACTATCAGGAAAATGGTAAAAGAAAACAAAAGAAAGAACCAGGAAACAGAAATAGAAAGTGTTATAGAAATCAACAGGAATGTGAAATGCGCAAGTCCAACATTGGGAGATATGAAGAATATGTACTCTCTGTTCACACTTATGGATCACAAACATGGACACTTACCCACAAACATAGACAAAGTAACCAAATCACAAAGATCAATCGAAAGGCAAATGTTACATGTAAAACTGAAAGATAGAAGGAGAAACGAGTGGATAAGGAATAAAACGAAAGTAAGAGATGTTAGAGAAGTGGTAGCACGGTTAATAGAGTCACAATGACAGAAAAAAGGACGACCGATGGAACAAATGTATCCTAAATTGGAGACCCTGGGAAATCAAAAGAAACTGAAGAAGACCGCAGATAAAGTGAGCGGATGACCTGAGCGAACACAGTGGAATTAGATGGATAATCAAGGCGGCAGACAGGGAAGACTGGGAGAGGCCTATGTCCAAAAATGGACCAGTGGATGTCCAAGTTGAAGCCGATTTACCGCAAACTTCCTCAGTTTGTCCGGAAACACTGTTGGGTTCGGGACTCCTAGTTATAATGCGGAAGTAGTTGTTGGATATGCATCTTCACCTTACGAGTGCTAATGAGGGTTTTGTTAGTAGTAGTTAGTTGAAGTTGTCAGATATAAGTCAGTCGTTCAATAAAGCTAATCATATTCATTCTGTCTCTACTTTCTCGGCCACGATCCTCACGAACACTCTGCATTGTCCGTGGAAAGTTCTCTAACAACTGCACGCCAAGATTAATTTGAGGAAACTGGAGGCAATGCTGGGAAAGTGAGTTTTCTGAGTTCATACCTTATGAAATCAGTCTTAAAAAGGTACTAACAAACAGTTTTCAGACGGCTGCAAACAAGAGATTTAATAGCAGGAAAACCTGGAAGAAGTCCTAAATTATTGAAAGAGAACGTTATTCAAAAATCTTTGTTACTAATTAATTTTCAAGAATTTTTCTTTATTCCTTGATGAATCACGGTATTGTTTTGGTTAAGGAGAGTTCTTATCCGCACTTTTTAGTAATTACTTCGTAAAACGTCAATGCAACACGTGAAGCAAGTGAGAAGATGATCTCTAATAAAATATCTAAATAATAAGGAGGGGGATAAGCTGACATCATTAAAAAATCTTACACAGCATTATAAATTAATGAGATCACGTTTCCGAGGGAAAGCAGCCTTGCTTAATCGCAAGCGCACGGAAAATTACCCTTATTTACAAATCACTGAGGTATAAAAATCTGTTTCAATGCCCTCAACTTGTGGCCCTTAAATTCGTTAAAATTTTCAGAGCAAGGGACAGAACGCTTCTCTACATATAACAAATGGTTTAGCAACGACGCACTTAGAATATTGATGTGAAGCGGACAACCCGAATTAGGTTCTCCTCCCGAGGTACGTAAATAGATTTCCAAATGAAGTTTATTGTAGCAGAGGACAGTTACTTATTTGGACAACTGGCTTATTGTATCGTCAAGGGCTCAAGGGACCGTAAAACTTTCATTAACCGCACACGTGCCCGTTATAGCCCAATCTTCGCCAGTCTGGAATTAACTGCTGCCATAACTAAATTTACTGCGATATTGCCTAGAGTCGTAAAGATGCATCCCAATCATTCGTACTGAAATGAAATTATTGTTTTGTCCGTCGGGAAAGACGATAATTTAAAGTTAAATCACGTCTGAATTCGACGTGTCCCCGCTTCGAACATTAATCCGCTTTACTAATGAAAATCGGGTTAGTTAAACTTGTCTTACGAGGTGATGTGACGTGGGGATTGTTAGAGTATGGTCCCGCCTAATGTCCCTTGATAGGTCTTTAATGGGTGTCTACAACTTCCGCAAAGAAAGCCGCAGGCCTTAGTTTCAAGACATTAATAGGGTTAACTAACTGTCGGTAACTATTTCAAGCACTAAATAAAATGGACTTAGCTGTAAAGCGGTAAACTGTCTTGTGGCACAGGGTATAGAGTTTACCGAATATTTTTTTCACTTCATCTTAAAATCTAATAAATGTGGTAGCTCTACGTCTTACGATCACAAAAACGGAAGATAGATTTTTGTTTCTATAATTTTTTGAAAAAACGATTTGTTGTTTCAACGATAACCTCGGTAATAAGTGAGAACCTTACCCGAAGAAGCTACTCAGCATCATAAGACATTATCAATACAAATTTCTTCTATCATTGATTGCCTAATGAAAAAGATCCATCTATATTAATCAAAAGTTTAACCCGCACTAGAATAATCTCCAAATATGAAAAATGATTTAGATGCATTATCCTTGGTCTGTTATTATTGAGGCAAAGAGCAGTTCTTAAAAGATCCCACAAAGATCCAGATTTGAAAATGAAATGTTATTCCACTTCTTTAACCTTTGCGCTAAAAATGCAGATTAGATCCAAGATTGAAACTATGCATCCTTTATCCTGGTTTAACTCTTACTACTTTACGCCAGCTAGTCGGTCGTCAGATCTGCACTTTTTGCCAGGTAGGGAATAAATCAGGAAGAACATCCGCCTAGCCAAATAAATCCCTTTTACATGGAGATAAATCAAACCGTAATTGCTTACCAGCAACAGCTCATAGTTTTTAAAAGGTAATCAAAACGGGTTACGGGCGCAGAATAAATTTAACAAAATCGAGTGTGATAAATCAGCCGCGGCCTTGTTTGCCGTTCTTGTTTCTTTTGTTATTGGCTCGGCCACTAGCAACTACAATACGAACGCAATTACCGAGATGAATGGCCGTCGTTGATTTATTTCGTCGCACTTGGAAGGGATTAATTAAAAAATAATTAGAACAACACCAGTTCAGGAACGTCCTTTTGTTCAAAGTTCTCCGGTGAAACATAATTTGAAGCTGTACGACGCCCCCGGCTTTTTTTCTGATGGCGTGGGCACGCTGATCATGAACACATTGTTTCGAATATGTTCAGTGAATGGTAAAATCAATATCTGTTTTACAATGCATAGATAATGTTTGTTTTATCCACGACCAGAAATAAGTAGTCATAATAAGTCACTGTCAATAAGCAATAAGCTCTTCTCTGTACGACAGCAAACAGTGACCCAATAATTGTTTTCATTACTACTTCGTGAACAAAAGCTCGGCGGTTTATCAGTTATTGCTAGCTAAAAAAAAAATAAACCAAGAAACCTTTATTACCGATTTAATCACAGGACCAGAATGTGGGACAAATAGGGGCTTTTCAGTTATGTCCTGTTTAATAGACATTAACAACTTTATATACGAGTACGAACGAAACGAAAAATGGTCTGAATATCAAAAAGCGTGAAAGCTAAAAAAGCGAAGCTAAATTAAGAAATCGTTCCATCTAGCCTAACCTCGACCGTATCTAAGGACCTATAGTACTATCTTTCTTAAGTGCTTCTCACATAACGTCATTTTAAGAAGAAGTAATCCCAGCGTTTGGCGTGCAAAAATATATGTGAAACAAGTTACAAATAATAGATTTCGTCACTAATTTCACATAAATATAAAGGAAACAGCCATTAGGGGGAGTCAGAGTCAGAGTGCGAGCAACACCATGTCTTCTTCTTCTATATCAGACGTTATTCATCCTGGATATAGGCCTCTCCTAATGCTTGCCTCGTCATCCTGTCTTGTGTAGTTTGTATCCAGTGTCGTGTTGCCACTCTCTTGATATAGTCAAGCCATCGTTTCTGAGGTCTTCCAACAACTTCGCTGTACGTTCTATGACGTCTGTGATCCGTGTACGTCTTCTGATGTCCTCCTTACGGATCTTTAAGCTTATCTGTTGTTGAATCTTGGTTTTGCATAAGTTTATCTTTAATCTCACCTTCTCTGGTGCTTTGTTAAGCTGTTCCAACATTTTCCCAACCTCATTGACATCATTCGAAATTAAGACTATTTCATCTGCAAAACGCAGGTTGCTTAGGTAAAATCCGTCTTATGATAGCTCTTTAAAGACGACGTCTTCGAATGCAACAATTATGATAATATTCGTTCTTCCTGACGCACTCCTTGCTTTATTTTTTACAGCATGTATCTTGACAAAACATCCCTATTCAAATGGCATATTGTCACGAATGGAAAATCATTAAAATCATCAATTCATTAAATTAAAGCAGATATTCGGAGATGGCAAAATAATAAAATGCGCGAGGCAAGGTTACAGTCAGAATGCACATAGTGCATTATCGCTCTTTTTAGCGATGACAAATCACCGCTACTGCTATGCAGAAAGAGGAAGCGGGCTACGTCAGCCAATCAATCGGGTATAAATTAAGCTCGACATGAGTTGGTAAGGGAGATGGTCGGAGACTCCGCCTCATAACACCATGATGTAGTCGTCCTGAATTCTGCAACCAGCACCGGGTTCGTAAATTAATTGAATAGTAAACCATTTTCTTACAAACCATTTCAAAACAATGCTGGATATAATGTTTTTATTAGATTCTCTCAGTTATTTCATTGACAAGAGGCAACTATTTTTAGTACTTCTTAATAGAACATCTTCTCGTATCTAAAGAAAAATGACTGGATTGGACCATTTCACATGTTCTTCCTTCTGTAAATTTCAAAATTACTCCTGACAAAGTATGAAGATTACTTGCTACCATAGCATTATAGTCTGATAAAGCTGGGTACAAAACCTCACAAAACATGAAAGTAGAACAAGTTGAACCAATTACGTAGGTACTGTCGATGTTCATTTATGAGATATTCTGGAGTCACACTACCTTTGCAAGCGCTTGTTGTCAAAATGATTGAACTAGTCAAAAGCTTCAGAGACTTTTCCAATCACAAGGGCTTTTAGCACCTTCATCCATACTATTCGACCTACCAAACTTGCTTATTGCTATTTCGACTTTAATTGAAATTTACGTGAAAGTTTTGATTTTATTTTACTCTTTATCCAAAGGGGAAGAGTAGTCAGTAGCACTTTTGTCGGAATCTAGATACCAATTCCTACAGCCTTTGAAGAAGAGTATTTTTTAATGGAGTAGACACAAATATCAAAAGTCTTTGAAACTGACTCAAAGATGAAGTGCTTCCAATTTGAAACACCCTGTAACCGCTAATTTTAAAGATCTGTCACTAATGCACAAAAAAATGTATTCTGCAAATTGCTGGATTACAGGGTGTCCCAAGTGTCCCAACACCACAAACGAAAATTTGATTGAGTTTTTTTGAGACCCTGTATAATATACATACTTATAATAAAAAGTTAGAAGTTTCAGTTAAAATGACTATCAAGGTACATATACTACTCTACTGGTACAATTTGGTCAATCTGACGTAACCATTAGGAATGATTTTATGTGACTTAAAAAGGATATTAGGTATCTATATGTCTATGTAATTCAACTTTTCTGAGTGTTTAAGATGCTATAGTATCCTGCAAACATTTTTTAAAATTTCCATAATCTAATTTTTGTATAAAATACCAAACAGGAACAGGTATTTATTTCCTGTTTTACACATTGACGCTAACCTAACATGTTTATCCCGGCGCTTAGACACTCGTAAATCAACGCTGCATCCTAAATTGAGCAAATCCCCTTTCTGTAGATTGAACAGTAATGCGAACAGAGCCATTAATCGGCTTCCTACATATCTGATAAGTTGACAATAGTCCGGTGCGATGTATGCTGATAAGTAGAACTAAGGCCTGGACCATAATAGATTAATTAGTGTCATAATGCTACATTACGTAAGTTAGGATTTTTTTCTCAAAGTGGCTATGTTTGTATTCAGATACCGGAAGCTGTTTGTGTACATTAAACTAGACAAGAGGCTCTGTAATATTCCAGGTTAATAGTTAATCCGAATTGCAGAGGTAAACGCGTCCATTCATGCAAATTGGAAATGTAACTCTAATGAACATGAACTTCCAATACAGTTTCCACTTAGATCGACAACACATATAGTAGTATTAAGCTTGAATTACATTCTAAGACTAATCATTGTAGAAAAAATGTATTACAGGTCGAAAATCGCTGAAGGGAAAATCGAAAAACTGTCCCGTTTTCACCAAACCGTGTCCTACACGTGTACAGAACGACAGGGTGGCATCAATATTCAAAATGCGTTCTTGCCAGACCATTTATTATGTTCCAGAAAGCGTCCTTTAAACGCGGCCAATTTTCGGATGGATACACGGCTGGCAGATTGAAAGGGCCCTCTAACCTCCCGCGTAATTTTTCTCTTGCAAAGCCTAGGAGGTTTCATAAAGTCGCAAAACGGAATTTCGATTAGAAACCGGCCTGGAATGGGGACCATAAACCGAGACAAATCGTTCCAATTTAAAGTTTCGTCGCTTATCTTTTGTTTATTTGTTGGTTGGTTGGATGCCGTCTGAAGTTCAGAACTGATAAAAGCAAGACGAATTGGCGATAACGGCCTGTGAAAGGCTTGGCGTACACAGCCTAAAGACTTTAAAGAGAAAGCCATTTTTCATTTAGGTACAGATAAGTCTCGTTCAAATTTAACTCTCTTACTGCATGGTAGCAAAGCTAGAAGAATAACTTACGGACTGAGGATATGATGTAAATAAGCTTCATCCTCATCTTCAATGATGATTTTTAGTTCTCCCTTCTGATCTAATAATTTAGTACCATTGTTTATTAATTTCCTAGTAGCTTTCTTTAGAAATCCTGTTAAGTTGAAGAAAATGTTTAGATAGCAGAAGGAAGTAAAGGTTTTTTGAGAGATGTTGATGATTTATCAAATACGTCAGAATTACCTCTTCTTTAATTGACTATGGTGTTTATTACAGCGCACTATTACTATTGCGTTGTTATTATTGAATAAACTAATATCGGCTAGTACATAAGTTGGTCATTAATAAATAGCAAAACGTTATATTAACAGAGCAGTACATTGAAGTTTCTGATAAAGCGAATTTAAAAACAAATCTCCATTTCAAATGCTTGAATAATTGCATGGAATTTTTTACTTATGCACTTTTCTTGAAAGTTATATTATTAATAAGCAATATCAATTATTTGTCAGATATTTTCTAAGAACACTGTAAATTGTTTGTTTTCTATTACTAGCATTAGCAACTTTAATGCACAAACATCAATATTTAGGACTTATTAAAACGTTTTGTGTATAAATAGTCAAAACTGCAAGACTCATTTTTAGTTTTTAGTGCAATTTACTGAGCCTACAGGTGTATTAATTTAAAACCATATTTAGATATTCTTCTAATATTATGTCATGACAAAGGCGGAAAGGAATGAATTACCGTCACTCATAAGTTTTCTTCAGAGTTTTGAGAGAATATTCTTAAGTCAAAACATGTCATTAACCACTTACCAATTTCCAAATACTTCTGGTGAACTGAGTCGTATTCGTCCCAAACAATAGACCGAAAACGGTTTCTTTCTCTAGAAGCAGCAAGCACAGCGTCTTGTTTGTGATGTTCGTTTGGATTCCTGAAAAAAAATTACATAGATATGAGAAAAATTTCAAAAAATAATGTTAATGAAAAAATCTTTGAAGATTTACAACGATTACCTGTAAGGTAAGCATAAAACTATCCATAAAAACATATGGTTATAAAATATAAAAATGTTTCGTCTGCACCAATACAAGCCTGCTATTTGACTACTAGGACTGAATCATCTTAGTGTTGGACATATTCACAAAGTGTAAATCTTTGATAGAGGCACGTTCTAGTTTTGTCAGACGTGTTTCCTGAAGTACCTACTACCCTAGAAATTTTTTGCTTGGTTCTATGGTACCAATGGTTTCTGGAAACTTCAGGAAACCTTCCTGATGAAACTGGAAGATGGTTCCACTAAGGGTTAACTTTCCACACCCCGAAATATAACCAATAACATTCAAAATTATTAAACAAGTTTAAACTTTTGCAGATTGGTGGTACTTGTAGGGAGAGGCAAAGAGGTTCTATGGTACCAGGGGATTACCAGGACCTCAGGAAACCTCCTAACCGACAAATTCTAAACTGTAATTTTATTAGGCCATAAGTATGTTCTATTTTTTAAATCAACGTTTACGTCTGTATATTTATGGAAAACTTCTCACTAACTGCTATAAGTTAAACATTGATGTAATAAATAATTAGTATATTTTACAAACCTTGTGTTATGATTAGGCAAATAGGCTACACACTTTATAACAGTTTAGTAACTTAATTAAGGAAAGTGTAGCAGCGTGAAAAAGGTGAATTTAAATTATCAAATTAAACAATCAAACAAATGAAATTTTTCCTTCTTGGTAGTGGTGGTAAATTTCACCGTCACGCCACTAGATGGCGTCAAAATTGGCAGTTATTTTGAATTTCTTAACTTACTGGATTAGTTGCGTTTAAACGCGAATAACTCCGTTTTGTGAAAAGGTAAGGGAAAATGGTTTTGGTAATGAGGAAGGATTGGATTTAAGGAGTTTTCATCAATTTTTAAAAAGAAACCATGTTTGTAAGGAAAAGTAGCTGAAATCCTTGATTAAAGCAGTTTTTACATCTACATAAAATTGACTGTCAGCGTCAACTGTCTTTTGTACAGTTTATAATTCTGATTGGAAGCAAGGAATTCAGATTGACAGCACTCATACCACACAATCTTCTGTCGAAGATTTGCTTTGACTAGAATAAGACATTTTTTTATCACGCTCAAAGTTTAAATTGAAGATTACATAAAAAACTTACCTTATCACCTTATATTACGAATTTCGTTAACAATGACTTTAAATGTGACTATAAACTTGACTGTTTTAAACTACTAAACCCTTGAAATTTAAGCCTCAGAGTATGGAAGAAAGGGAGAAGGTGTTAGCTTTCCATAAATCCACATGTAAACATATTGAATGTTTAGGACGACATTAAAGTAGAAACTGCAGGATAAACTTACGAGGCAAACAAGCCTTTGGCAGTTATTTGTATAGCTAGCAAACGCGACATTTCATCATGACCGATCGAGCTCCGTTCTCCTATTTCCTCATTGTAGTCTCTTGTTTCCAATAAAGCGACCATAGGCAAACAGTAAAATAATGTGCAGGGCACGTTCAAGAAGACACACTGTTTACTTTCGACCCGGACTCTTTTGTTTGCCATAGTACGTGCCTTCCTACTTTTCATTTCGTTCAGAAATTCAGTCATTTTTGGTTTCAGACGTGATTAAACCAAGGACTGATTAGCCAAATAATGACGGTTATAATATAAACTGATACCGTGCAAAAAGGGAAGTTTAATCCCCTCCTGAGTAATAAAGAAGACAAAGTTTAGCATGGCGGTTATCTCTTCTGGAACAAGATTTATTCTGACAGTGTAAAATAGCTCGCGTGAGGTCTGAATTTTTCGCGATTTTTCAGGCGTAAGTGTTTACCTAATATATTTTGCTTCTGGGAAACTGAGAAATTTTCCTCCCTTGTACCATAGATAGGAACTAAACTGAATCATAATAAAGTTTGGTGTTACATAAAAGAAATGCACCATTGCAACTTGCCTTTGAGGTTTGGCTTTTGGCTAACAATAAGTGATTTACGAGGAAGGGTCAGCTAACCCAGTGAAACAAAGCAAAGAGGGAATTCTATAGCCAAAGTAGGTTTTGGCAAACAGAGAATGTGGAAATGCTATTCTCTAAATTCGGATTGTTCAAAAGTGTCTTATTTATTGTTAAAACGTTGATGGCAGTTTTAAGAAAAATTTTCCTTTTGAACAAAAATTTGTGTAGTTTAGCCAGCACATGTTCAGTTAGTAAGTAAGATATACGTCAATATCTTCTACATAATCATTTCCGTTTACGTTTCACTGTTCCTTTCGCTGGCGTGTGAATAGCTGAAAAGTAAAACAAGAATGAAAGGGAGACTGACAGGGTGAAAACAGCTATTTGTTTTTTTTTCCAGTTAGTTGAATTCTTGCATGATCCTTTTTTAATGAGAAAGAAAGGAGGTTTTTTGAATGATATTGCACTCATATTTTTTGTTTTTAGTTGACAATATGTTCTTATAGCATATTATTCAATTTTCATTCACAAGCATGTAATGATAGCTATTACTCACGAAAATGAAGTTGTAAATCATCGAGTGAGTAATAGCCATTACATGCGTGTAGAATACAATACTTTTTCAACGACTGTGGTAAGTATTCACAACGAAAGAACCGGGCCGTCAATTAAAATATCAACTGCTGTCAACATGACAATCGCCGTAGTAGTGAATTTGACAGCTATTGCAAAAATCAATGTAAATTGAGTCACACTGATTTTATTACTTTTCAAGTACGTTTCGTTGTTTTGTACCTCCATGGGATTGAATTTGACAGTTTGCAGGTTTGAAACAAAACAAAAGACAGATCTGTCTGAGACTAACTGAATGCCAAATGACATAACTGTTAAAATTCCACTCATAAAGCGATAAAATGCGTTTGCTACTGTTTATACTGATTTTACTGGGTTTTAAGAGTGTTTTGTGGTTTTACAGCTTTATGGAAAAGATTTTGACAATTGCAACATTTAAAAATAAACTAAATTTAAGTCAAAACTTCCACAAATCATGTGATATTCAGGTACGTTTTCATTGGCTGCATCATAAGTGTTATATTTATTTTTCTGTAGCAACTGTCATTGTGTACCTTATCCTGCAAACTAAACTCAATCAAAACCAAATTTCTGTTTTTTACGTAAAAGAAATGCAGAACAACTTCTATTATTAGAATTTGCCTTTAAGCCTCCGCTTTTGACCAACAATACCTGATTTACGAGACGGGTTCAGCGAAAACAGCGAAACAAACAAAAGATGGAATTGTATGGCCGAAGGGTAATTTGGCGAAACGTCGTTCCATACTCTCCAAAGTGCACTTTATGCGCGTGAACGGCAAATCACATCGTCATGAAACAAACTGCTCGGTCCGTCGCGTCGTTAAACTGCAATATGGTTAGCTACAAGACCCAATAGCTTTCAAGACTCACATTTTTGGTCAATTCCAGCTTCAGGTCGCTTTATGAGGAGCAGCAGTTTAGTTGTATGGTATGTGGAAAGACCTGACAATATTTGAGACTGTTCAGTGTTATTCCAGAGACGTAATAAAAGGGCGAGAAATGAGTTGTCATATTCCCATCCGTCATCATTCTCTACATAATCAGGCATAACAGATTCCAATACAGGGTGTTCAGAAAGCACATGATCAAAAAGGGTACTGTGACATTCTCTAGTACAGTGAATGATGACGATTTGACATAACTGCTGCTGCTACATCTTTAATACTTTAATTTGTTTCACTTAATACATATTACAGTTAAATCGCTGGCTATAACAAAAAATAAACGGACAACCGTTCTCAAAACATGATAAATTAGGTAAAGGCATAGTTGACAGTTGCGAATATTTCCGCAACCCTCGTCACTCCATTTTTTCTCTTCATCTTCTATTTAAGACCACATTTTAAATATACAATATTTTTCTAGTTGCTTTATCTTATATAATATACGTTGTGCAACAATTTACCTTCATCTTGCGCCGAACACTTGATACAGATTAAAACAAGAAAACTTACCCGGTTCTGACAAAATTAGCCATTAAAATGATGAAAGACTCAGACAAGGCAAGCTCGGCTCTGGTGTAATTTCTCGGGAAGTGACTGAATCCATCCACAAGCGGAGCTCCGAATATGTAAGGTAGTTCTTCTCCATGCACCGTTCCCATTCTCTGTAACACAGAAATATAATTTATTTTAAAATTACATTCTAGTAGGCTATTTATCAGTATACTAGTGTAAAATCATGAGAAACATTTGTCGAGTGACAGAAACTTAAATGGATCAAACAGTTTTCATTTCACACAATTCTAGAATGTTACTTATTTTGTTTCAAGTAAAGCAACAACAAAATAAAGAGGATATGGGTTCATTTATGAAAGAACACATCATTCTTATAAAGGTGTGGTAAAAGAAAAACCGACCATAAGGAATCCGTGTAACTGATGGTAGAGAAACATTGATAAATGCATGCGCGAAAGAAAGACAGAAAACCTAATAAAAAGTCTAGTAGGCGAAAATTTCGGGGCAATGTTGCCAAAAGCTTATTTAAATTCATCCACTGGATTAGTTACATAATGTACACAGAAACCAAACTTATCGCAAATATTATCAAAATAAATGGAAATGATTAAGAAGGTTCTAGTTACAAAATTAATGTTGCAAGTTGTCTAGTCGACGAATTCAAAAAGACACTTGACAACATCGCAGAAAAATTTTCCCCTACTTAGACTTTTTTCAGGTTTTCTGTCTTCATCTCGCGCATGCATTTATCAACGTTTCTCTGTCCGTTACACGGTTTCGCTATGGTTGAATTTTCTTTTACCATACCTATATATTATATTTTTAGATACAACTAAATAACACCGTTACATAACAATTCCGTTAAAGTATTCGTATTCTTTCATTGCCTTCATAGATTTCTCTAAGAATTTTTTGCACTTTTCCAGACATTAAAAAAAATTACAATAAAAATGGAAACCCGATAATCGTGGTTTCGGTCGCTGCCTAGAGAAAGTTGTAGAATCAAAATATCATTTATTCAAAACACGTCCGCATGTGACACACGTATCTCCAACAGTGAAAAGATCTAACCAGATACACTCGTCCCCGAACGGAAATGCCATTATTGATCCAGCGAACTTATCTCTAGCCTTGGATTTTCAAGGCGTCTATTAATCTTCCTAGACGATCTTTATGTAAGCAAGCATAAATCACATGTATCTGGAAGTTCGTTTTCAAGCGCGATTTCGGCAAGTGAAGTTTCGTTAAAAACCACTGGGAATTAGACTGGATCAAAGCGATAATGATGGATCTGTTTAAATAGCCTGATTCTAAAAAAAAAACAGAAAAATAGAAGAGAGAGAGACAATGGGAAATAATGCTGCATCAATCTTGAGGAAAGTGCACATTTATTTAACGGTGGAAGCTCAATCAGAGACGCAGCGTCCTAAATAAATCCAGTAAAATTTATTGCGAAGACATCCAGTCTTGAATGTACGTTATTGTGTTCGGTAAATGATGCCCGGGATGGAGGCAATATTTTGTGCACCTGCATTCGGCTGACAGTGCTACCCTTGTTTTCGGATTATTGCAGGGGTGATGACAGAAATTAGAATACTCTATACTCCGGTCGTTTTGGATGATGTACTGTCTAAAACTCAAACGAACTCGCTGGAAAATATAAGGGACTTAGCACACACACATAGCACTTTACGGTTCTTAGACTCACCTCCAGAAATAAACCTGCATTAACAGTACTTTGCATTTTCAGAAAACCTGCCCGGGATATTTCTATTCTTCTCTTATCTAATATCGTGGTGCTGATGAGTTTATTTTCCTG
Source organism: Ips nitidus (assembly GCA_018691245.2). Classification (NCBI taxonomy): domain Eukaryota; kingdom Metazoa; phylum Arthropoda; class Insecta; order Coleoptera; family Curculionidae; genus Ips; species Ips nitidus. The sequence continues at coordinate 7,661,274 of CM042791.1, forward strand.
ACCAGGTATCAGCTGTGAACATTCTGGATGGTGACGCCGTTGATTACGATGTTTACATGTTGTTCTTGTGAGTTTCGATAGAAAATCATGGTTTTAGTCTTTGCCGTAATCACCACTAATCCCATTTTCAAACTTTCATCCTTTAAACTTTTCATCAATGCCTTCAGTTGTTCTTCGGATTCTCTAATAAATACAGTGTCGTCTGCGTACCTTATGCTGGTGATTATGATACCGTTCATTTTTGCTCCTTATGTTTTATCTTCTAAGATCCAGTATATGTTGCGGGTTATTATTGTGTCGTGGCTGGCTAGTCATATGTCCTGCAAAATATGTATCAACTTGAATGCGGTCAAAGGTCTTTTTGTAGTCAACAAAGCAGACAAATAGCTTTCTCTATAAATTCAAGACCCTTTCCACCACAAACCCAACTGTGCAATGCAGGTCCGATACTAGAAACAGTCTAAACTTTCATATTCTATTCAGAAAAGAAACACTATATTTTTTGGGCTACACTGTCTCAGTTTTCTTGCTACCTAAGTGAGTTCGCCTCAATAAAACGTTATTCTCACTTTCCATGATATGCAATCTCGAATTTAAGCGGCACATTCTCATTATGCGTTCCGAATGTCCACCAATTTAGACTAACACAGAGGAAAATTCATGGCACAGAAAATTACCGCTTTACACGAGCACTGTCAATTAATTAAGTACCTGCAGCGACAGAGCGTCCTCCTCACCACAGCAATTTATTAGCAAGTAAACAAAATCTAATTGCTTTGTGAGACCGTACGTACACCATAACATATGTCTCTATTCAAGGATTAAAGATAAAGTGACTGACAAAACCCGCATAACGGATGAGTCTATAAAATGTTACACGATTAAAAAAATTAAAATATATACATACTAACATAATATGAATAACTACTTTAAATTGTGCAATTTAGTGGAGTTTACGTTAAATTGACTATTCTGGAAAGATTCGTTAAAAGTTATATTATTTTCAGCAAACGCTTATTCTTGTTGTAATGGGAAGGTTGAGGGTAGTCAAACAGATCTAACCACCAAATTTAGTCTTATTGTTTTTATACAACAGCTGTTCACCAAATACTCTTCAGCTGTTTTGCTTGTGCTGTTTGTTATCTGAACAACCCCAAGTATAAGTAATATCTGATCAGGTTTTAACAAATTTTACTTCGTCTTGGTCGACAACACTAGAAACACGTTTTTGAACAGTTTCGGTACCACTAACACTGATACCACTAACGTCGATTACTTCATAGGATTTAAATGTTCAAAACATCTTGGTTACAACGTTGCAGACTCTATTATTAATTCATATTTTTAAGATTGGATTATTGGATCATTTAATATAGTTCAAATTAGAAATAAGGTTATTGCTTAATCATACTCACCATAACCATATATAACAATATTACGATTACTTCAACCTGGTTGTTTTAGTACGAATGCTAGCAAACTACAGGGCCTATAGTAGGATTTTAAATCTATAAAATTAAAGTGAATTTGATTTGATTTAAGCCTGTCATAACAAAACTTCGTTCTGTTTTACCTACAACAACTCAAATGAAATATCCAATTAGCGACTGATTTACGTCAGTACACTGGTTAACGTTGTACTAAACATAGTCAGATTGTAAAATCTGCATGTAATTTGCGATTAAATTAGAAATCTATTCAGTAACAATTTCGGGAAAATAGATTTTGTTATGATATATTTTAGCTGCATTTGATTAGGTTGAAATTCAACTAAATTGGTATTATCTACTTCATTTGGCGAGTTTCAAATGTAATTCTATCTACCCTGCTATCATGTATATTGTATGATATATTTTAGCTGCATCTATCAGCTTCCAATCTCACTTATATAAGCTCTTCAAGAGAATAATTACTAATAGAGTGTGACCTAAGCTAGATTTTCACTAACCACTTTGGAACGAATCTCAAGTGATAAAGTCCCTGATAGAAGAGAAGGTTATAGGATACAACAAGCTGAAACTGATATTTGTAGACTTTGAAAGCATTTGACTCAGTCCAGCATACCTCCATGTTCAGAGCGCTTACAGAGTGCAGTATTGATAATAAATACACCACCTTTCTTCAGAATATATGTAATAACGCAACAGCTGCAGTCAGAATGTGTAATGGAGACACAAACAAATTCACCTTTGAAAAAGGACAAGGAGACACTATTGCCACCGGGTAGATCATGCATGTCAACTTCTTCAGAACCCTCAGAGTCAGAGATGGAAGATGGACAAACATAATCCTAGAATAGAGATCTAGACACGATACATATGAAATCAAACAAGATGGTCGGACTAAATCAAGACCCAAAGCAATGGAATAGTTTAAAAAAGGCGTAGGCTAGCAATGCAACTGAAAACTGCTATTTATGAAGAAGATGCTGATGTTGAGCAATTAGTTCAAAAACATATATTTATTCATACTTCTCAATGCAAGTTTGTGGCTGAAAACAATTTTGCCTTACTGAATGGACATAGTCAACTCACCTGTGGATAGTCTCCATCTTTAGTCTGATAGTCAAACACATAGAAAAACGTTTTTGGTCCCGATAGTTCTTGTCCTGGTTGTGGCGGTTTCGCACTCAACAAATCCCCGGTTTGCACTAACGGCGCCACAAATTGCGCATCACTAAGTGCCGAAACGCAAGCATCTCTCGTGTTGATGGGATGTTGAACCGTCCGTTCCCAGTCCGTATACTCGTTCACCACCGTAAAGAATATTTCACTCAAATGGTAAGTGTACGCATTCCGCACGTAAGTCCGAATAATTTTGTCTCTACGCTCTCCTTCGAATCCTGTTTGAATGTCGTTGGACGAGAATCTCCAGAAAGCTTCGCTGGTCACCACGCCGAAAAGAAGATCGTACGGGTTGCTGCCTTTTGGCATTAGAGTAGCTTCACTGCGTTTGAGGTTGGCATTTACCGGACCAACAATGTTTTGCAGATCTTGTGGTTTGAAATATGTCACTAGTTCCTTGGCAAAGTCTGCTTTGATTACCACACCTAAAAGAATATATATTTCATTATTACACGGACAAGCAAGTATTTGCTTTGATTTTGACCAAATATTTGCTTCGTGTAATGCCTGCTTAAGTTATCACTGGAATGATCAGTTTTCATTAAGACAACAGGACATTATAAAAAAACAGTCAAAGAAAATGGTTTATATGATATTTTTAACAAACAATCAACTATAGTCATCGCTTCAATCTTAAAAGTTTTAATTTTAGTAGTTTTGAAAAAATTAGGATTATAACAATATTAATTATGAAAACGTACGTACCATCTACACTAGGTCCAAAAGCACTAAGATACGCAGGTGGCGTAACATCAGCTTCGAGCAAATCAGTCAGAGAAGTTTCGCGTAGGCAATCAACAATTTGCTCGTGGTCTTTTCCTACATCATCCGGAATGGAACAATTAACTTCTTTAGCCAGTTTTACGGCATAATTCACCGGGTCTTCGACCTAAAATTAACCAAGCCTTAATTAGCTTTTGTCTTTATTTAAAGGTCATTTTACTGCGGCAGCTTCAAAGTTGGGTTTATTTTAACTTGTAAAAACTTACCAAAGCCCAGGAGGATAAAGCCGACCCGGACAGCAAAATTGCCCGGTGAAAGAGGCCTTGCACAACGGTTGGGGAGATCATAAGAAAATTAATGCAGGCTGCTCCTGACCCGTGCCCTGCTAAGGTTACGTTTGTGGGGTCGCCCCCGAACAAGGCTATGTTCTGTTGGATCCAGTGCAAGGCCGCAATTTGGTCCATAAGGCCGTAATTGGCAACTCTTGCTTTCAAATGGGGAGCAGGATTTGCGTTTAAAAATCCTGAAAATAACCGAAAAAGTCAGTTAGTTTAACAGTAACATTTTGTTGCTTAGGACACTTTTCTGAACAGGAATAATTCCTATTTAAAGTCCTACTCGCAGTATATAAATCAAATTGTTATTCAGTTTTGTTCTATGCGATAAGAAAGAATAATAGAAAAAACACTGAACCCTTCTTAGAGTATATAATTTGATTATGCACAGACGAATAAAAAACGGAATGTATCGTTCACTCAACTCTGGATATGCAAAATCATGGAGAGCGGAAAGATCCTTTCTGATTTTATTACAAATAACTCGATAAACGTACTAGATCCGAAAAAAATACACGAGACAAGAAAAAAACATTTTTATATTCTATCATGATATTCTGATTTTAACGAAAGATATAGCAGGGGTGCAGTGGAATAAGCTGTAGCTTGAACAAAATATACTACAAAGAAATTGGCTTGGAACGTTTAATGTATTCTTGTACAGGAAAAAAAAAGGAAATTCCTAGAAAATACACAAAACCAGAAAGTAAGTACTTTTCAAAGTTTACTTAGTTTACTTACTTTCATACAGTGTGTTTATAATCCAGAAATAAACTAAATTTTTGTATAAAATTCATCTAGAAGAATTATAGCTATACTTGTATCATAGTCACAATTTTAAACGGAAAAATATTCTCATATTTTCAGGAATATTCTCAAGGAACAATGACAAGAAACTAAAGAGAATAAGATTATTAAAATTTGTCTCTACACTCTAGTTCGAACTTTAACACAGCAATTATAAAAGGTAATGTCAGGTTAAACTGCATTGATATGCTGAAAATCAACGATGCAAAAAATTAATTGCTGTACTTTCATTGAAAATATCAAAGTCACAACACTGTAAAAACAGGAAACTGTAGGGAGAAAGTATTGATAAAATATGACAGACTTAAACTAGAGGCAATGCTTTTGATAATTTATTTTCTTTGTTCCAAGATGTTGGTCTTTACAACATTTACCTTAGCTCATTCAACATGATGTGCATGAATAAAGCTGTATTTACAGATTGCCTCAAATTTGAAAGTCCGCAATATTCTAAAATTATTCTGCCCTTAAGTTGTATGTTAAACCCAAACTTTTTGGCATTATTGATATGAAAGTGAAAAGGAGATCATTAAGAATGTCCCTTAAAACGTTTACCAACATACATATAAATTCACGTATTCAGGTAATGTTGTACGGTAGAGACGATCGGTAATAGAATCACTCAAGTTATGGCTTATAATAAATGGACCATATGCATGCATTTCCCGTTTTCACAGTCAGAGTAACTGAATATAACCAAAATTGTGCTTACCTAAAATTCCCAGTCTATAGTTTAGAGTAATTACTACTAAATCTGAGTAGGAGGCTAAAACGCTTCCATCATACGGATTGCCCGAATTCCACTCAAATGATTCACCATGTATGTAGACTATCACAGGATGACGGCTCTCTCCTGAAACTAAGTAAAGTGAGACGATGATTAGTCAGCTGCGATAGAGATTTTAATAATAAGAGAGCTGTGGAGCATGTTACCGAATTAATTCCCGGTTTACTTTTCGTTTGTACGAATAACTTTTCTGGAATCGGCGCAGCAGAAAATTAAACTTGGAAAGTTTCTAATCGTTCGCTGAAGGTTTTGAAAGTAATGAAGGTAATCGGAATTAAGTTGGTAGTTGGGACGGATTTTCTTTGTTAAACGATATAGGTCGCGCGTTTTCGACTTGGCAACCGTCGTTGTTTATAAATGTCTCGTTAAGCCGAATTGAAGTTCCCTTATGTGACCCTAAGGTCCAATTCTAGCAATTACAACTGAGCAATTTAAAATCCAATTTAAAAGCCATTAATCGCAAATTGAGGTTTATTTGCAAGATTCCCCGAACTGCAAATTACTTTGATCTCGCGACGGCCTACTTGCTAATCCTTTTGGGAAAATTAGCTCTCAAGAGAACGCTCCATATGTGTCACCCCAGTCTCTTTAAGTTGCCGCTTAAAAAGTGACTGGAATATGTAAAGAGTTTCAGCAGCGGCAGAAACCTCGTTTTTAGTGGATCTGCGTCGCTTTAATATTGTTGATAGATCGTCTGACGCCAATCACCATCAAATTGTCTCCACTGACAAATAACCGCTACAGAGGACGTTCGTTGTTCGTTAAATAGAAACTTTGTTGCGGTTATTGCGGTCATGCTGCGGAGAGCGGACACTGGATACCATTTTCTTTTTTATTGTAGTTTTAGTTTTTAAAATAGCGTTATTTCTTGTATATATTGATCGAATAGCTATCTGGCAAAAATAAACTATAAAGTTACATTGCCATAGCAAAATTAAGTGCGTCAGCGCTCCTAACCTCTTCTATCATCTATTTTGCCCTGCAAGATTAGTTGGATAAGTTGATAATTCTCATTACGCATCACATCCCCGAGGTATGCCATTTTCCTCACTTTTACTTTTGATCACGTTGTTATTTGTGACATGGTAAGTGTATGAGATCCTGAGCATGCGGTGATAGCACTACATTTCAAGGGCTTCTAATCGTTACATTTATACAAAACTTAGGCTTCCACTCCAAATAGAACCGTGGAGAATACGTAGCATTTTAGGACATGTGTCCTTATAGCAATATTCAAGTGCATGTTACATAAGACCTTTCTAAGGCGGATAAAAACAGATCTGGCTTTTTTTCTCTGATCTCCTCCTTAAACTGGTGATACTGCGCCTCATCGTATTTAATAACTATAAGTGTAAGCCTCATATCATATGTATGAGGCTTACACTATATGCACCTCACATGCCTTCACCAGTCGGTCTATTAATCCCTATAGTCCCTCAGCACTATCTGGTATAGGAACTGTATCGTCCGCATACCTTAAATTATTGATGGTCCCTCCATTGATCTTAATGCCTTCTTTGGTTTCACTGAGCGCTTCTCTAAACATTATTTCGGAATACGTGTTAAACGAAATTGATTTTGACAGTAGGCACCCCTGACATACTTCAATGTAAATAAGGATTCGTTGTCTATACGCACAGTGGCTCTCTGGTGTAAATTCAGATTAGTTATGAGGCACGTCTCTTTGTTCCAATTCCATTAATATCTCAAATAATTTGTAGTGTTTCACCTTATCAAACAAGTTTACGTCCCTGTCTGCTCTGTATTAAACTCGTCAACCTTATAATTCGGTAGTCAAAGCACCTAGTACACTTACTTTCTTAGGAATGCGAATAAACGTGGAAACCAGCCAGTTTCTTAGCAATTCTCCCGTTTCATATATTTTATTGAGTAGTCTTGTTAATGATTTAAGTTAGGTGCCTCTCCCAAAAGTGTTCGCCTGAGCATTGTGCACACCAGTTGTTGCGTGTGTTACTTTGAGAGTTATTTCCTCGGTTATTTCTGGGCCTGAACCAGCATTGATAATGGTTTCCGCCTGTTGCTCTTCTTTGAACAGCTCTCCCAAGTATTCTCTCCACCTTTACAGCATTCTTTCATTGTCAGTTATACGACTACCTTGATTGTCCAAGACCAAGTTGCTGCTTGAGTTAGTGCCTCCTGCCATAGTCTTGATTTTCTTGTGCCGTTTGAAAGTATTATGCTTTTCTTCCACAGTTTCAATCTCTCTACATTCATTCTGTAGCCATTGCTCCTTTGCTTCTTTGATCTGTCTGTTAATTTTGTTGTTTACTTTCTTGTACGCCCTTTCCCACTTACTGGTGTGTTTCCGTTGTTCCTTCCTAGGATCCAATATTTCTTCTGTCTACAAGAATACAGACATTTTTTATTTTGCTCCAGGTATTATCTAGATTCTAGATCCATGTCTTCATAATTGAGATGCAGTGATATGTTGTCAATATTGTTGTTTAGTTCCTTTTTAACTTCCGTTTTTGTGGTTTTGTCCTTTATACTTTTTGAGGTTTTCTTTTTCGAATTCTCTTCATATGTAACTTTATCTTGCTAAGCAGAAGATAATGGTCTGAAGGGATATCCGCTCTTGGATTTCTTGGAAATTGACGAATTGAGAGAGACATTTGACAAAATGTCAATTGTCAATGTTTTTCTGTTCGTAGCACCACCTTTCTATGGCCTGTTTTAATTATTTTCTCACACCTGTATAAAGTGCACAAAACAAATAACAAGTTGTTTTATCAAGCGAAGCTAAATTTGTAAAAATATTTTTTTTACCTGAAAATTTCCCCTTTTTAATGAAAATGTGTAACTTTTTTACTCGTAAACTCGGCCAAAAGAATTTTAATAACGAAAATTGAATTTCAATTTAATGTTGAATTAAATGTTTTTTTTGTTTGTTATTTTTAATTTTGGCTTTTGCTTCAAGTTGCAATATTTATACGCAAAGTAGTAACTTTTAGCATACAATAAACTACTGTTAATTATGTAGTATAGTTTGTGGTTCAACTGGTGGAATTTTAACCAGTCTCTTAACTAATATTGTTTTGATTTTAGCAGAACAATGTGAAATATGAATCCTGTAAAAAAATGTCTGCTATATTTTAGGTAGCCATTAATATACTACGTATCCCAAGTTTGAGCAACATTCCAACTTATAATTTTTAAACCAAATTCTGGGTCTTTTTGATGTAAAATATCTGTATCAGCTCTATAGCCTTTGCTCTGTGTTCATTTAGTTGTGAATCACCCTGTATATATTTATCGTTAAGTAGGCCTAGAATTCGACGTACCATCCAAACATCAAATAAAAAAATGGTCATCTAGACAAAGAAATCATAAATTTGGTTTGTTAGTCAAATTTAGGACAACTAATGAACTATATAGAAATAAAACAGGTCCACCTGTACGTACGAATACGTGCGTGTAGTGTATGGTGTAATCTATAATCAATTTTGAAAAAACCAAACAAGCCATAATTAAACTCTTTTGAATTGCTATCATTACCACCTAGTGCCAACTTGTTAAAGCAGATGGTTGAGCGCAAATATGAAACCGGGTATTTGTACATATTGAGCTTTTCTGATAACTATTAATTATCAATAACGTTAATTATTAATTAACTATACGTTTCATAAAATTGGAATACAATTATCGTTATTAATTAAATATAGAGTTTAACGTATTAAAAATGATTGAATAAACCGTATTTTAATTTAACTTTTTTGAACTCCACAAACTTTTGTCTTTTAATGTAACCTGCAGTAAATTGTATTATATTGTAGCATTTTTAACCATTTTTCAGCTTTGAAAAATTAGTAATTTTATTATTAATTCTGATGGAAAAGCTATAGTGTTAAAATCAAATAGTATATCAATTACAATAAGTAAGTATAGTAGTGCTTTCTATACTGTTGAAATTCTAACTGGGCCTGTTTAAATTCAGTTTTAGATAAAACTGAAATTATTAACGCTTCTGGTAATTATTTATATAATTTCCATTCAACAGTTTATTAAAAATATCTAACGGGCAATAAAATAAATTCGTAAAGTGAGATAAGTAATGTTTAAAAGGTTTGAAAATGGAACGCATATACATAATTTAAATACATTTATTTAAATGCAACCCCAAGTACTATAATTCTCTAATAACCATATAGTAAATTCACTGTGCATCATGATTTATGCAAAGTTTGCACCATTTAATTTCCAAGTGCTAGTTTTAAAACATATAATAATAACAACAAATGACACTGAATTTTACTACAAAAGATTCATACTAGTTTAACAGACATTGTACTGAAGGTATCTGACGTCTGTTATTAAAATCTCACTTGAAAAAAAAAGAACATATTAATTACGATTACTACACTTCACTTGTATTTGTTATTTGTCAGTAGTTTAGGACAACTAGACAGAATAATATCAATAAGTGTTAGTAATAATGAAAGTTAATCCCTGGTTGTTCCTAATTTATCATCTGATCCAGTGCTCTAAATGTGCCAAGTTGCAACTGATTCATTGATCGTGTTGCAATTTATTCAACACTCGTTTGTCATTCTAGTGACAAATGCACTCTTTCATCTTTTTCTTTAGTCGTTAGCTTCATGTTTGAAGCGTCGTGATCCTATGTTTGTCTGATGTTGTGTTTTTAGCAGTTTTCCTCCATTCCTCTCTAGCTGACGTGCTTCTAATGCTGTCCTGGAAAAATGTTCCTGTAAACCGCTTCACCTTCTTTGGAGAACGTTCTCTAGTTCGTGTTTTCTCTACTTTCCCTTGAACCATAAGTTTTCCTCCTGCTGACATGTCCAAAATACTTGAGAATCAGTTGTTTGATTCTAGTTGACAATCTTGGATGTTAAGTTCTTAAGGATACGTTGGTTCTACGGGCTGTCCAGGAAATCCTCAGTAGTCTTCTCCAGACCTACATCTCAAATGCATCCAACTTGGCGATGTCTGTGGCTTTTAAGTTCCAGGATTCTGCTGCATATAGCGCATTTATTCATAGAAACGGGAAATTTTCATCCAATCAGGACAGTTTACTACTGACAAAAGTGTTATTGACATCAAACAAATCACGGTTTTTCATCGCGATAAAAATTAATCAAAATGAGTTTAAATAATGGTTTAGAACGATTTGGTACAAAATCACATGAATTGTCGCGAAAATCACATTGATCGCTAATTCAATTGTAGGACATACTGTACTCGTATAGAGTCAAGTTTTCTTTTACTACCTTCCTTTATTTAAAAAGGAAAACTACTAAAATATCTCGATGTTGTATTGTAATATACCAGAAAACTTTCTTAAAAATTGGAATACGAAAACAATTCTTACGCCAGCGATGCATTATACCGCCTGAATAATTTATAATAAAAAGTATGCCGATAGCGTGAACGTTTTTAAAATGCAGAAAGCAATGTCGTATACAAGAAACACACGGCCGTATTATATTAAGTTTATTTTTTGTCGAGTAACGTATATATTTTTTAATCAGGCCCGTAATATTGGCGTGGCAAATGTGAACTGCAAAATTGCTCTGTTTTAACAAGGGTCGCTTTACCCTCGCCAAATAAAAATTAGGATTTTTTGCGGTTGAACCGGAAGCATTTGCGTAAAATATTCAGATCCAGATTTTAGGGGCCCTCCGGAAATTTGGGATCGGCAGAAAAAAAACCTTTGCAAATTAGCTAACCGGTAAAGACTTAATTTTACTCAGTAATTGATTGATAAACAACGTCTGTTTAGATTATCATTTATACGTAATTGATTCTGCCAACGGGGCAGTAAAACATCCCCTTCTATTTGTTTCTGTTGCTACTCTTCCTGGGTCAATTCAATTATTTGTTTGCCACCTGGCTAGATTTTGTTTGTACTGATCAAGTATTCTTATTCTAAATTTGTCCTTCTGCTAAAATAAAGTGAAAACTATTAACAATTTATGAACTTAAGAAGTAGGCGCTCAGTTGTTAATGATTTTATTTTGAAATTGGATCGATCAACTTGGAAAAGTTACTAAAATTTTCTCTGGTCTATTTATATTATGTGATATCTAAAGCAGTTTGTATTAACGTGGATATTACCTTTTACAGAACACCAAATCCTCAAAAATCTCAGGCCCAGGCTAGTAATAGAAGAAACTAGTAGTAAGCAAAATAGATCTGAGACTAGTGCTGTGCTTGATAAAGATAGACTTCAAATACTTTGCATGTACTAAGCCTGCAGGCTTCTACCAATGGTTTCTTGAAACAGGATTCTTTTAAGCTCGTCGAGAAAATATGCAAAGCCTTAAAGTTTGAAAATGTCAGATCTAGCAGTGAAACTGCATAAATCGAAGGTAAATGCTTTTATGACTGGAAAACTAGTGTTGGTTTTTGGTAGAAAAAAGTTTATATGATTTAAGTCAATCAGTAAATAATCAATCTACAATAAAATTTGCATATAATACAGAAAACGCAACTAAAAGACTGAATGCGAGTAGACAATGAAAATCAGGTTATTAGAATTTGGCATAACATTATTTTGAAAGATCGGTTATTGTTTAAGTATGTTAACTCAATGAGGAGATTTTCTTAGGTTTGTTAATTACGTACTTTCTGGAGTTCATTATAGTGAAAGTCACTAAATAGTCTTACTGAGCCAAGGGCAGCTACACGGTTATATGTATAACTTCCACTAAAATGGTTACTGTAATTTCTAAAATTAGACTTTTGAAAAGTAGTTACCTAAAAAGCTACATAACTTTTGAAATTCCATAGTTGTATAATGTTCTCAAATTCCTAAAACCAGCCTAAACAGAAGATTAATAACTTTCGGAAAGCTATAAAGCAGTTGACAGTCTATTTGTTTAATTTCCATATACGAGTGCAATTTGCCACCTGGGCGTGTACAAACTTTATCGGAGCTCACAATAATAGAGCAGGTGAAGGGAAAAGTTTCTTAATAGCTGCTTCAATTATAGCGAACACATTGCAGTAAATGGGAACAAATTTAAACTCCATGAATATTGAGTGCAATGTAAAGTAAGCATATTAAACTTACAATAAAAATTTAACTTTCTGCATTAGTTTTTTTTACATTTTCGCTAATGGCGCTTACAATTTGATTTGGAACATTCTAAACATTTACAGCAAGTGTCTTGTCATAAAATCAAAGTGAGTCGTCATTAAGATTTGCTTTGTATTATTTGAGAAATCCAAAATATACTGTCCTCAGCTAAATGTTGCACAATTTCATGTTTTTTCCTTCATATACAGGGCAACTTACAAGATAATTGTGGCACAGTCTTAAAGGTTTCTCTCTGGTAAGCATAAATTAGAGGGTGTTTGCAGTTTCTACAAAGAACAGTTGAGCCAACTTTTACTTCAATTTTCCTTGAACACTTTTGTAAACTTGACTAAACTTATATAACTTGTAACTTTCATTAAATTGACTGTGAATTTGGTCAGTGTGCACATATGCAGACTTTGTTTGATTATCTTATTTACCTTCCAAGTGTGCCTTATCTCATTTATTAACGCACTTCTTTAGTAAAACATTAACTGAATGTTATATGTAAGTGTAGAGTATCCTAATTTCAAGAGCAAAAGAGTTGGGTTCTGGAAACTAAAACTACACTTTTTCACTTATTCACACATTATTTGAACAATTCTTAATTTGGGTAACTTTTCAGCGACTCTTCATTCCTGAACATCCAATTTTAACTAGTAAAAAACTAATAACTTACAGACTACATATCATTTTTAAAGTTTAACATATTTTACCGTTAAAATTTAGCTTCAGTTATCAGCACCAATATTTGTTCTTTAATCTAACTCAATGTTACTTTAAAGTGGATTACTTAATTCAAAACCATTTAATTGTTACACTCTGTGATTCATGTAATGTTAATGTACCAGCTTAAAAAACATAATTCTAAAGCTGCAAAATGGAGCAAATTATATTATACGGGAAATCATAGAAATTAATGTTGGAAACTAAGCTCCCGGCTTAGCATTCATATGGAATACATTCATCATAATTTCCAGGACATATCAAGTAAAACGCAGCTCTATTTATTATTGCTATAAACATTTTAAATCTAGCAGGCGGCAGAAAAACATAACAATCCACGGAGAACCGAGGAGATCTTTCTCGTAATTTGTAAAAAGGCCGCATCTAGCAAAATATAGCTTTATTTATGTTGCGAGAGAAATTTCGTATTTAGTTTTAGGCAAAACGACCAAAAATATCAGTCGAGAGTATGTGAAAGCTGCAGCCTTTTGTTTCAGTGAGATGAAAAAATTTGATTTTATTTTTGCGAACTTACCGTTACTATTCCACAAGTGTTGTATAATATTAAATAACGTACAAACGGTTGCCTATTTACGCCTACTCAAATATTGTTGACGATCAATATAAACTGTAATTTAGGGATTACACGAATTCCTGATTGGTTTAACTCAGTTCAGGAATTTTAAATGCCACAACAATGTAGGAGTTTTTTGGCCAATATTTACCTGTATATAAAGCATTTTCTTTTAATACAGTTTTAGTCAAAATGTGGGTAATTTTATTGGAATGTGGAGCAAATAGCTGAATACAGAAGTTAAAAAAGGGTGTATCTACTGTTAAGCAATGTTACCAATTTGTGAGTGGCTCCATAAACCATTCACCTGCATTACGAGTGGCTTAAACATTGATGATTTGATTTTCCTTGCGATTAATATATTTATTTCCATAAAGAAGTAATAAGAGACCAGAACATGGAAATGTGAACTTTGTCTGCCATCTTTCTTTGGATTCTATTACATCGGCAGGAGTGCATCTTCTGGTCAGCAAGTTGCATTCCAACTTTAGAATCAGAAGTTTGGTGAACACCAATATCTTCTTCTACTCCTCGTTGAAAAGTAAGATTACCTACATATCTCAAAAATATCTTCATTTAATCAGTGTAAGACATAGCACCACTTCTTGTTTCTTCAGATTATACATCCAATAAGTTTGAATCGGACTTTCATAGCCACTCGACATTTGCTTTACTAAATCGATACAACGCTTTAAATTCACGATCACACGTACTTTTTCTAGGTTTATAATATTTTTTTTAAGCCAAATTAAGCACTGGTGACTATCACACTTATATAGATAGAGATTATCATCCTAAAAAACATTTTTATTTATGTCAAAAAAGAGAATATACTCACAACAAATTGTACTTGTACCTACTCAAACGTAAGCATAAACTAAATGCTAACTTTTGTTCATAAGGCCCTTTTGTTTAATAAGACTTTAGAAAATTATATTGTAAATGTAGATTCTAGTAACACTGAAATGGAAGAGTGTTGAGGCAAAATACTATTTCAGCAAAGCATCACCATAGAGAAATTATTGTCAAACCTGGAAGGAAGCCTTAATGTAGAAAGTCGAGCATTTTCACAAATATCTGTGTAAAGCACAGTTTGAGCTAAAGACAGATAGCTTTGTTTGGGTTATTGATTCTGAACTGTTTCGAATATGGGGGACAGCAATACTTATCAGATCGAGAACAGTTCCTGAACGGTAGAAAATCCACAGAAGACAACAAAGAAACCTTTGACACAAAGCTGAAATCAAACATAAAGATGAACGGACTGCATTCACAAAACCACTGAAAATTACCTTCCTCAAAGACTGTTGAACATAGCAGTTCTAGACTTATACAGAGAAGAGTGGGACAACTGACGCAAACTGCATTAATATTATGACAGACATTTGGGAACTATCTATGAATGTTACAAGTGACACTATGATTGACATAATGGTTAAGACAAGGGATTCATGGCAGATGGCATGATTCATAAATAGTATTATGGTAAAAACGGAAGATGACAAAAAAAAGTAATAATCAACTATCCTAAGCAAGACTTGGCCCTTGAAAGAAAATAAAATTGTAAACACAATTATGCGTTACAGAGAAGGTGACACCTTGTAAATGATAGAGAAGAATTTCCTTTACTGTAAATGTATGCAATCGATTCGACAAGACTCACTCCGGCTTTCCTCTTTTAGCAATCACGTAAAACAGATCAAATGACATTTCCATGTATAGATCTTTCGCGCCGGAAGCCTTTCTCCTATGGATACAAAGAACGAGGCAAAATAGTAATAAACATATCCTGATAAATTCAAACGGTGGGATTTATATTGCCGTGCGTCGCTACGGCGAAGAAAGAAAATTGAAAGAAAATGCATAACGCAAACGGGAAGGAAGTAGCGGAAGTACACAGTAAACAATTTTCAGTTGAATACTGCAACCTAAATTGTAACAGGTCGTGTTTAGTGTAAGTTCCTTTGTTATAACATTATTAATAAGCTCGCTTGTCGACAGTGGCGGGATAGTAGCAAGTACTGAAATTTGTAATTCAAATGAAACTTTTATGAAGATCAAAGGAAAAAGTCGTGTACTCTTAGGATGGACTATTAAAAGTTTACTTTTCGTTGAGAATTTGTTTGGGCAGGCCTTCCGGTAATACGTTTCATGGCATAATGAATTACAAGTTTTCCCTTCTAGTGAAAAAGCTGAAACTAAATGTTTTACACTGAGAAACTATATTGTTCTACCGTATCAATTTTCCGTACTTTTACATTAATTAAGTCGGTAAGAATGTAAAAAACTAATTTTCGTTGATTCTGTGTTCAGAGTTACACCGCTTTGTGCGTTTGATTTCTATAACCACACTTGCTGAACTTGCACTAGCATTTACTGAGAATTTCTTTTGACTTTACGGCTCATTTAAATGAGGACTAACAATTCCTCTGTGGTATTTGTGGTGAACTAATTGTTTGAGGCAATTTCAACAAAAATATCGATTTGGAGGAGGGCAGAAGGCATTCTAAAATTATCTGGGAAAAGGCAAAGTTTAATAACTAGTATTATACCGAGGGTGTTGTGCTTATGAGAATGTTAAGAGAGGTCTGTCCATAATGTAATAAGCAGAGAAAGGGTAGCTCCGTAATTATTAAGGTTATTCGCTATGGCACAGTCTACAGTTATCCAGTCTGTCTGTAAAAATCTAATTTCACCAAAATAACAAAGTAAATTTATCATATCTGTCCGGTTTGTTTTTTTTTTCAGCAATTTAATCATCCTAATTAGCTGAATATAATATTTTAGAAAAATTTTACGTTTTACAAATACGGGTGATGAAATACGATGGCTCTGAGCGGGCATGTACATTTTTTTCTGGCAATTCGGTTCTAGTCAGATAGTTTCTGGCAATGCCAGATAGCTTCTGACATTGCCAGATTGTTTATGAAAATTGTCAGATAGTTTCTGGTATTGCCAGGATGCCAGGTAGTTTCTGACAATGCCAGATTGTTTAGTTTCTGACACAGCAAAATGCCAGACCTTTCATGTCAATTGCCAGATTGTTTCTAGCAATGTCAGATTACTTTTGGCGGTGCCAGATAGTTTCTGGTGTTGCCAGCTAGTTTCTGACAATACAAGATCGTTTTTGACATTTACAGATTATTTCTAAACGCTGTCAGATTCTTTCTAGCAATATCAGAATGCTTCTGGCGGTGTCAATGCTAGATAGCTTCTGATATTGCTAGATTGATTTTAGAATTGTCAGACAGTCTAACCGGACAGTCTTCTGGCAAAGTCAGATTGCTTCTCCTTCAATACCAGGGTGCGTATTCTTGAAACGAGGGAAAGGAATTATCAAGAGAAAGACCTATAGAATGTGACAGGAACCGCCATTGTCAGCTTCTTCTGTCCCATTCTATCAACACTTCTCTTGAGAATTCCGTTCCCTGCTTTCCAGAATAGGCCCCCAGGTAGTTTCTTGCTTTGACAGAGAGTTTCTGGCGTTGCCAGATAATTTCTGGCATTGTCATATAGTCAGATTGCGTCTGGCAATATCAGATTTTTTCTGGCGGTAGCAAATAGTTTTTGGGATGGCAACATATTTCCCGACAATGTCAGAAAGCTTCTGACAATTTTCAGATTGCTTCTGGCGGTTCAAATCAATTTCTGGTTTGCCAGAGAGTTTCTGCTGTTGTCAATAGTTTTTAGCATTGCCAGATAGTTTCTGACAATTCCATATAGCTTGTAACATTGTCAGATATATTCCGGCAATGTCAGGTAGGTAATTTCTGGTAATTGTAAGATTGTTCCAGACCATGTGAGCTTGCTTCTAGTTACCAGAGAATTTTTAGCATTGTCAGATAAAAAGAAGTTATTGGATATTTTCATCAAGAAACTTCTAGAAGTTAGTTGAGAACCGAGTTGCCTATGTAGCTAAATAGTCTCAATTCAGAGAAACCCAGAAAAACTAAGTTTGTTGATATGTATTATCTGGCATTGCCAGAAATTATATGGTATCACAGAACTATTTGACATTCTCTATGAAAAATAGTCTATTCTGATCACCGAATTAGCTATTTACCAGTAATAGTTTATAATTTATAAGCTTTTAAGACATTGTTTAAATATGTATCAAAATTACTTTCCACAAATTGGCTCGTATAAAAGCGCTTAAGCCTGGATTCCTAAAACAACACGAAAACAAACCTCAGAATCCGAAATCCGTAGGGTAACTTTTGATTTAAGATTTCCTTGGCCTGAGTCGGATTAAGTTAAGCCGCATTTATTAGGGTATTTTCGTAGCCTGTGCGGTAAGCAAAATACCTATATTTATAAAAGTAACCAGTCCATTTGCTTACATTGCAAACTGGAGTAGTCGTGTACTTGCAAATTACAGAGCTCTCGTATAATGTACAACAAAGGATTTACTTAATCTTGGAGAGTCCTAAATCAAGATTTGCCTTAAAGTATGTCACGGTTATTTAGATAGATCTCGGCTGATGCAAGTATGTGCCTCTTTATGTTTTAGAGTGCACTAAGACTTTCGCTTTGAGCTGGATCTTTGTATTATTTACAACTTTGCATTCGTTTGAAACTTTCTTTAAATAGAATGCAAAACTTTTTCACCTGTTGTGTGTTATGTGAATTTAATTACATGCTATTTTAATAAATGTTTTGGCAACAGCGCAAACATGCATAGCAGTTTTGTTTACTTTCCTTTCATAAGTAGAGTCCCCGATCTTAATTTGCATTCCTTCTTCGCAACAAAATTTGATTTATACCACCTTGGAGGTTTAAATGAAGTCTATAAACTTATACACGCGAATGTAGAATTAAGTATCGTTTGCTTGTAGAAAAATATATATTTTTTGCAAAACTTTGATATGCGTGGTATCGTGATTTGTTGACTTGTTACACGCACCTGGCATAGTTCAAAAAAACTGTTTGAAGTTGTGTGACATATTTACTTTGAATGATGTTCAAGTATATTAACTATAGTAGTCCCGCAAAATTGAATAAGATACTCAGTAAAATAATTTTTATTTGCAAGACCTTTAGTAAGTTATTCATAATTTCTTGGGATGGGTCTGAATTGGGTAAAATTGAGGCAGAAGTTATTAGGATGTAAAAAATACTTAAATTTTATCCTCTTCTTCTTCCTCGTCAACCATCATCTGTCCTGAACAAAGCTTCTTTCATTTGTTTCTGAGCTGTTCTGTCTTTTGGTACCATCTTGTGCCTGCTATTCTTTTAACATCATCAAATCATCTTCTCTGTGAGCTGCCGAAGTTGACTCTTCTCTGTTTACTGTGGTATCTAGTGTACAAGCTTTGATTCCCATCTGTCCACACTTAGTCTGGCAACTAAATGACTCACGTCAGTTGTATTCTTTGTATCATCTCTGTCGTTTGGTTTTCCTTTTTTCTTTTAATGACACGTTCAAAATTTCTGCTGCTATTTCTGCTTTTGATAAGTTCATTTTTAGTCCAACGTTATTTGCAGCTTTATTTAGTTGTTCTAGCATGTTCTTAAGCTCCTGGATATCTGAACTAATAAGCACTATGTCATCGGATAAGCGTAAATGGTTTAAAAAGGTACCATCAACGTTTATACTTCTTGTAATTTGTTACTTTTTCGGTTCTCAGGTCTTTTCTAATTTTTACGCGGAGTGTAGCGTTTTTGTACATATTCTTAGAAGAGTGGAATACCTTGAATCAACCTTTGCTCTATCCATCGCACGCAGGACAGCCCATGTTTCAACAGAGTCGAATGCCTTATGGAATTCTGTAAAGGCAAAATAAGGTGATAAGTAAGTGATCCATAGTGCTTCTCTTTTGAAATTCTGCTTCTCTGGTTGATCTGAGCATCTTAGTCGGTTTGTAAGGATGCTTGTAAATAGCTTATAAATGTGGGTTAGAAGACTGATAGGTCGATCATTTTTAATGTCAGTATTGTCGCTATTTTTAAGAAACAGAATAACTTCTGCGTTGTGCCATGTTTCAGGGATATCGCCTTCTTCTTACACGTCTGTTCATTTTTAGTATTTCACAGATTATTTTGTCTTCGCCAGCTGATTTACGGTTCTTCATTGGTCTTAGTGCCACCTTTATTTCATCTTTAGTTATTTCAGGAATTTCTCCTTAACCAACATTACAAACGGAAACTTTCTGAGTATCAGGATCCAGCACAACAAAGAATAAAATATATATAGTAGTAGAAGTATGATATCAAGAAAGAAGTAGGTTGGAGCTGGTCCAAAAACGGATGGAAGAATGCTAAAAAAGCAGAAGAATACCTTACCATTACGTTTTTCTGGATTCATGTGGAAAGTCAGATAAAGGAATCTTTAAGGTTATCTGAAGTGATTATGATATTTAGATACTTTTTAATTTTCCTCTTTGGTAGTAGAGAAAATTATATTGTATACAAGATAATTCAAGTTCGGTAATCACAGTTGGTTGAACATTAGAGTTAATGTAGACTTGATTTAACAAAAGTAACAATCACTATTATTAACGTATCCAAATTGAGATTAATGTAAAAAAATGAGCCGTAGAAATATATTTATGTTGCCGTCAAAAATAATAAAAGAATCCACATTCAGGAAGGAACTCATTCCGGTTAGTTTCAATTTAGAGACAATTCGCCGGCTACTTTTTCGAACTCGTGTCACGGATGATAAAGCAGCCTCACCACAAACGCGACGGCAGTTTATCACTCCTAAAACTCATATACCTGAGAAATATTGTGGCAATTTTTTGCGTCCGGCCTTAATCTGGATTTACCCACGTAAAATGGTTAATTATTTTGCGGGCGCCGCCCACCTTTAAAATATCGCACTCCTTCATTTTTTCCCATGCAAAATATTGGGTCGCATTATTCAGGACTTAATTTTAAACGACCAGCTTTTATACAGCAAATTAATCAGTGGAATCTAGACTGCCAGCTGGAAATTCACAAGATTATATTGTATTGTCTAAGTAGATAATCAACTTGTAGTTAATTTGAGTGTTAACAGCCGATTTCGTCACTGTAATCAGTTTTGAAAAGTTTTACTCTATATCTAAAAATTAGAAAAGGGCAATTTATTTTGTATGTGGGTACGATTCGGCCAATGACTTTACCTACCTAGGCTGTAACATATCCAGCAAACGGGACGAGATGAAGGAGATCCAACGAAGAATCAGTAATGCCAATAAAGTATACTACCACATTTTGGCCATAATCAGATCAAGGAATGTCCACAGGAAAACAAAACTGAAACTTTATAAAACAATAATACGCCCAGTGTTATGCTACTGGACTGGACGCTCTCACAAAGAGCGGAAACAATGGTGAACGCATTCGAAAGAAAGATCTTACGCAGAATATATGGACCGGTCCAAGAAAACGAACAGTAGAGAATAAATACAACCACGAGATCTACCAGCTCTTCGCAGAAGCAGACCTGGCAACAACAATAAGATTACAAAGACTTAAATGGGCCGGGCATTTGCAGAGGATGGAAGAGTCAAGAGTAGTCAAGAGGATTTTCAACCAAAAACTGGAAGGTAAAAGACCGGTTGGAAGACCAGGGGGGAGATGGGCAGACAAAATCCAGGGAGACGCTCGATCCATGCTCGGAACTCCAAACTGGAGAAAGGCGGCGGAGGACAGGGATGGTTGGAGGAGGAAAATAGAGGAATGCCCGATTTGGGCTGTAGCGCCATTGGATGGATGGATTCAATAGGTCCACATCTTCCTATCCACTGTTAGACTTTCACAATGTAGCAAAGGTTACTGACTGTTCAAAATGCTCAAAGAAAAACTCATATTGCTACTTCTCTCATAGATCCTCAAAGTCTAATAATAATAAATCCAAGTTTCCGCAACCAAAAACATTTCCAAATTGCGCATCTTTGTCCCAATTTATTGCTACAGGATTTTTACTTGTTAAAACCATTACGTTTCCACTTAAATAGCCTATAAATACTTCAAATGTGTTAAAAGATATACAATATACAGTAAGAAGAAGAAGAAGAAGAAGAAGAAGAAGTTTTATTATAAATTCGAATCCGTTATGTAAGCACAAGCACCGTCAACAGATTTTAGGTACCTTATTTTTAAATTTTTTAAGATAAGTAGTCTCTTTCTCGGCGAAACTTTCCTAACCGACTAAAAACAAAGCACAAGAACAAATTTTTGATATAGCAAAGTGGTAAAGTAGCGTTTGGAGCACCTTATAAAAAGAAAGAAAATGGTAAAACCGCTCGGCAAAAATAACGTAGGAATATGCGTCGTAAGCACGCAAACTTTTCGACAAAGACATTATAAACTGATGCTTTAGTAGTCTGGTTAGTTTTATGCACTTTGCCTAACTTTTGTTCGCGCTCCAGAACTGCTTTATGCACAATAAATCAATTCAGTCCTTGAAAATTCCTTGTGTTCTTACGCGGAGAACATATATAAAGTTTCGGATTTTTCCCAATAAAAAAGATAGTGGCGAATTCGACAAAGTTCCGATATAAGATATCAATAGTGAACTTAGATGCTGGATAACCTAGTTGGAACACTGTTTTAAAGAAATGGACATTCAGTTACAACCTTAACCTTGTTGGCACTGATGTTGTATAACTTATGTGCTTAAATTTAATACGGACAACTTTCAGTATATTTGGTTAACAATTTGTGCGAGAGCTAGGACTAGGGCAGAATGCATTTCCGGAAATTCATTAATACACAACAGAAAGAGAATTCGTCATATCAAAATCAATGCTGAGGCATTTCCTCTAACATTGCTGCTAGACTATACAATTTGTCAACATAATCAATAAAATAACTTGGTTTACTAATGTGGTTTTTTTACAACATACAATTAATAATGAATATTATCTCTGAGCCTACTCATCTCGAAATTAGAGCAGCTCATGGTTTTGACTTCTTTCTATATGAAGAGTGTTTTGGTTTTATTGGTTTATGCATTAAAAATTGGATTGGAAAAAGTATCATTCCAGGTACTTACAGCTATGTTAAGTTCTCAGGGAAAGGATGCATAGTCTTTCCAAAAAATTGTCACAATAACTAACTTGTGATCTTCTTCTTCTAGCCGTATACTTCTTTTGATTTGATTATTTTATTTAACTGTAATATTTTATTTTCTGCTCTGTGGAGTACGCGATACCTACTCACTGAAAGTCACTGAATGTTAAAAGTTAATTTTACCATTCAGCTTTCAAATCCTTATAAATTAAATATTAATGAAGAATTCACTTAGGAAGTAAAATCAGAAAGTCCCCCTCTTCCGGAAGAGAAGTTTAAATTATATATAGAGAAAAACTTGTTATTTCTTTTCCTGTGCGAATGAGCGTTCAATTTCAGTCATTTTCAGTTAATTTTTCAATGACTTCTTTTCACTTTCAGGTAAAAACCACTTTAAAATGTGGATCATAAAGGTAAAACCATGTTAACTTTATAATAAATAAAAACGAAAAATATGAATATTTTTTTTGCAGGAAGATAAACTTTTTAAATTTATTACTTAAGTTTTGATTTCCTTCCTAAACTTTTTTATGGGAAGTTTTAGGAAACTGTGCGAAAAATCCGACTTTGCATGGAGCAATCAATATCAACTAAAAATCAAAGCGCTACTTAAAAATTACCACTAACACAAGCAGACAGTATGGAAAGCCCCCTTTAAAATACGGTTATGAATAGAAAGGCTTGCCTTGAAAGTTTTGCCTTTACTTAAAACTTTGGCGCACAGCGCCAAGCTTTCAGGGCTTCTCAATTGATTTAGCGAATGCTTTAAAGCTGGTGTGAAAAGAGGAAGGAAAACAGTTTACGAGTAAGGAAATTGCAGCTATATTTAAAACAGCTCAGAGACGTTCAAGCACTTTTTCGCCCCAGTATTAACAGAAACGTCAAGATCGGATACGCAAAACTGGCCGACAAAAAATCCTTGGCTCGCAAATGACAATGGTTCTCAGTCATAAAATAGCAGGCATTGTTCGCGAAGTGAGCTCCGGAAGAATTCGATTTATAACAAAGCAAAAAATGTGATTTATTGAGGACCGTCTTAAGGGATCCGAAAACAAGCGATTTAAAACCTTGAAGCGAGAAATCTGGGGTTACTGATTTTTTTAAATTTATCTGTCCCTAGCATTTCGATGTTAAGGGGTACTAGAACGAAGAAGGACATTAATTAATTTTGTGCCATGCTCAGTATTGTTTTCTTGATTTTTGGAAATATTTTGTTTTGGTAGGTAACATATTTTGATCTAAGAAACAAAAAAAGTAAACAGATTAGGATTATTTAACAATTAAGTTATTGGAATAATGAAGAACTGCAATATTTTTTTACTTTTGGATGGTGACAGATGTGCTGCGACCTGATTAGATCTATCTTCTTCTATTATCTCAACGTTTCCTTGTTCATAGCATCTCTTCAAGATTCAGTAGAAATTTCAGGATCTTGAGGTATTTCTTCTACAGTCAGGTGGTATGATCACAGGGTGTGTTATCTTCTGTGGTGTACAGCATAACACCAGCAGGATGTGGTGGGGTGTCTCTAGATCTTCTCCGCAGAATCTGAAGATGCTGTCCTCTTCCAGGCCTAGCTTCCTTAGGCACTGAGTCGACAATATCCCGTTAGAAATCCCGTTATGTCTTTGCGACTAATTATGCTGAGGTTCGGCAGGGTCTTCGATCTTGCTCGGTCAAAATTGACGAGATGCCATTGATGGCAGAACCATCTTCGAGTTAATGTAAGATTAGCTCAGCGCTTTGATGACTGCTTGGCTATCGGAAAGGATCTTAATTTTCTTCTTCTGGTATTTCCTGTCGAGGTTGTACTTAATACACCTTTCTATAGCGTGTAACGTTAGGAAACTGGCTCATGGGTTTGGAGTATTTGGTGCGAAGCCCAAAGACTGCTGCCCTAGTTCCCTTGGGACTTTTAGATCCGTTCGCATATCTGAAAGTGAAAGTTGTTGAATTCCGTTCGAAATTGTTTTCTCAAACTGAACTTCCTGATGATTTAGTCAGTTGGGAGATTGACGAGTTGTGCATTACCAGTGGGTAGTGAGTCCCTTTCACTGTGTACTTTTCTTTTAAATCCGGCCTTATCCAACCTGAGATGTGCTCCCCAAACCGTTTTCTTCACCATGATGTGGAGAGGTGTGAGGGCCAGAATGACCTCTAGTGCTGCTGTTCGAGCCGATCTCATTGCTCCTGGTATGTGTCATGTCTCATGTCTCTTGTTAAGTCTCTGCACCATCTCTAATGTTTTCCTTATTGTGGCAATTTCGATTCTGCTGAGCCACACCCACCCAGCGCGTTGGAGACCTTCCACTTGATTGTTTACCATTGATTTTTCCCTCCAAAATAATTTTCTCTAGCCCCTTCGTTCTACTTGAAATGTGTCTAAAATACCTTTAAATTAGGTATAATTGGTTTATCCTGCTTGATAACCTTGTGATGATTTTTAGTTAGTACGATGTTCTGTGTATGATATTCGCAGCACTCTTCTGTAGGCCCACATTTCAGTCCTCTTGAAGGGTGTCAGAGGCATATGTGGCAATGGAAATAATCAATGAGTTTGGTAATTTTAGTTGGTTGCGTTGAGATATTGCGGGAGTCTTTCCATATTCGAGTTAATTTTATAGTTTATTTACATGCTATGGCCAGTTTAAAATCTTTGTGACTTCCTCCTCTGTAGTAAGTGATCTTAAATAGTTAAATTTCTCGATCATTTCAAAACCATCGATCTGGGTAACATTGACAGGATGTCTATTATCATAATTTTCGTCTTCTTTTTGTTAAACGTAAGACCATGTTCTCTGCTGATCCTGTCGCACTTTCTCATGATTTCCGTGAGTTCTTCTTCCGGACGAGCTAGTATTAAGGATCATCTGCATATCTAAGGTTACATTTTTTGTTTCTTCTTTTGGAAGTAAATTAAATAAATAATTTCTAATGTTACATCAGAGTTTTCTTTGGCTTCTTTATTAGGTTGAATGGCTAAGACACTAGACACAATTGCCATTAGGTGCGAATAATGTCTAGTTTAATTGCAGCTCTGGAACGAACCTTTGGTAGGACACTTTGGTAACTCGTTCAGAATCATAAAATAAACACAATCAGGAAGCTACACATGCACAAATAAAGGAGCTTGTACGAGCTGTATTTAGTTTTCCGTTTGCAGGCCCCACGTTTTCTAAACTTTGGTCGCGAAACGCTTTGAAGCTAATTTAATGCAGTTTCCCAAATTACGTGGAGGAGTTCGTTACAAGTTTGTCGCTTCCGTTATTTAAACCTTTGAACGCTTCCGTCTTAATTAGGCGTTAGGACTACGCGACGCCTTATTGTTCCCGGCAAGTTGTTAACAACGCCGCGACATCATTTCGGAGATGTCTTGTTTGAGTTGGTAATTGTTACGTGATCTTGTCTCGTGGAAAGTATATAAAACATGTTTTGAAATCTTTTTTGGGTTATATTCGATCAATGTATCAATGATTTTCATTACAAGCTTCTTGAATGGGTAATCATAAAATGTATCAAAATTCTGTATTTTTAGCAGCAAATCAGCAAAGTTGTAAAACTGCAAACGTGTCAAATTAAATATTATTCCTATGCCATGCACTTGAATAGTTGGACAAGCGAATGGACTGCACAAGTGCCATGCATAATAATTGAGCAAAATAAACATAGTAGTGTAATGTAAGTGACAGCGCCAGCCATTTAATTGTAACTTTTTCTGGATAAAACATTTCATACATGCACATGTACGATAAAGGAAATTAGAGGCCTGTTCATTACGTCAACTACCTCGTCCACATTGGAATAATTCGCCACTTGAATATCGGCGAAACTGCGATTTGTATACATACACGCGCATACTAAATTGCGGTTAATATTTGCTTGATTAGTTTATCGCAAAATAGCAGCCGACCACGGGAATGCCATTCTCTAGGTACAGAAATGCTAATAAAACATTTTCCTTTCGTGGGCTGCTGGCTGGTATTAGGCACGTTTAATATATTATGGATCGATGGATATTTGATAATCAGCTTGTTTGGGTAATCAGTCGAGAAACGGGGTGTGTATACAATGTGATACGCGGGAACGTATATGTACGTAATTACTGTATAATCAGCTTGGAGAAGGGATTAATGGATTTCATACTGCACGTGGAAAATTAGGGTTGTTTTAGGAAATGATCTCAACTGAACATGACTTTTCGCTATCACACATCCGTGAAATCTGTTTAGTTGCATAGCTAATTTAATTATTCAACTTCGTATCGTGATATATTACTTTATGAAATGCCACTCAAATTACCTGTCATCAGTTCGTGTCAATTTGGTGATCTTAAAAGACAGGCGTAAATCAATGTCGTAATAAATGTGATATACTTGATAGTAGGTACACGAAATATAAAATATTCATAACGCTTCTAAAGCAATCCCATCATAGAAAGATAGGTTGGTGCTTTTATTTGACACATACAAAATGAACAATATAAGCGAATTCTCAGACTAGAAACTCATACACATTGATATAACAGATGTAAAATTTAGAGATTTCTCCGTTTAAACCAATTCGAATTTGAAATTTAAAAAATAAAAATGTTTTTACTTTCTTGCACCCAGAACTCAGAGATCTCTAAATCATATTTATCCAATCTATCTCTATGTTACCAAGTTATAAGTTTTAGTTGCTAGCAACTTATTCATTCATTTGTAAGGTAATTGTAACTCTGCTTTTTCAGCAGAAAAACTTACTCAAACCTCTAAAGCATAGCATCAGTATTAACTATGAAATAGTGCCATTTAGCAAATTTGGCTAACCAGATATTGTGACCAAAGTTACTTCTAGTTGTGGAAAGGAGGTTGCTAGATTTAGCCATCCATTTGAACTCCATGAGGCTGGGTAGCCGATCAGTGGAAAAGTGGCAATTAGTAAATATAAACATTTCTTAACATGATGCAGCTTAGAAAATCAAGCTTTTATCATTATAGGCTATTGGAGGGTGGAAATCTAAGACAAAAGCCAAGGCTAGCGCTCTAAGGATAGAAGCTGGGAGGACTGGAGGTGGCCCATCCTCTTAGTAACACAGAGGAAAGGTTAATGAGCCTCTTAGGAAGCAAATCTGTTACAGGGGACTGTAATAAAGAGCTAGGTATTGTAAGTACAAATTTGTGAACAATAACACTCCATTTCCAAAATTTACTTGCCTAACCAAAATTATGCCAATATCATTTTGAAGCAATGCTAGAAGTGAAATCAACAAATCAGGTCAGCAAGTTGTGAGCCAAGACAACACATTGAAAGAAGCACAAGCAAGCCGAAGACGGCATGTTAGAATTATAAAGCAGCTCTATTGGGGACAGTCTGCTGATATCCAATTCAGAAAGAGTAGTTTCCTTTAGTTAAACTCTTACATCGCTCTTGCAGCTTGTCATTTCCACAAGTAAAGTGAGCTACGAACCCTAAATTTTGAGGTTTCAGGAATCGTTCGTAGGTAGTAAAAATGCTTCTCTACTTAAAATACAAATAAGTGATACTATTTTAGTAATTGATGATTAAGACTGAGAACAAAAAAACAAATCACAACTCTCATTGTTCCAACTTCTTAAATGAATCCGTAACAACTAAAACGTTTCTTACCATTGAAGTCATTCTCATTATTTTTGAAACAATAAGTAATAACCAAAACGACGCTTGGTGGCAAAATAACTGCACGTCAAGGCACACCCGACGAGCGGTTATTGCGCCCTGACCCGGATCTTTTTAAAAGAAGTGACGTTAAACAGCGGCAAAATGAGGTACTAATGCAATTACTGTTGTGCTAATGGTTAAATTCTTGGTTCGTATAATAGAAAAATGTACTTGAAAGTGAAGCTTTTCGCCATTACTGTTGGAAGTCTTTTGCTTTGAGGAGATAAAAGAGAGGCATATTATACCGTATTTTACCGATGTTTAGTCCGGAATTGTTCGCAAGTACGTTTTTATATTTAAAACATTTTAAAAACGACATTAAACTAAATTAGACCGTCACTTACTGAAAATGTACAGTTTTTTTTAACTGCCGCTGGTTGATATTATTTACATGATTAGTGTATTGTGATAACTAATTACATCTACTTCTGTAAAGGGGAAAGAAGAAAATGGGCTCTTACAATATTTTGAAAGAGAAAGAGGCTGGAAGTGTTTGAAATGTGGATATACCGCAGAATACTGAGAATTTTCTGGATGTAGAGAATAACCAACGTGGAAGTGATGAGACGTTTGCATAAAGAGATTGCAACAATGCAGAGATTAGAGAAAATTAGAATATATGGACGGCATGAGAGGATTATGCAGGTAAAAATTCAAGAAAAGAGATTCATAAGAAGAAAAAAAAATATTGTCACGAATGGAAAATCCATTAATTTCACTTGATGAGGTGATTCCATCCAAATCACCGCCACTGCTATGCACTATGCAGAAAGAAGAAGCGGGCTACGTCAGCCAATTAATCGGGTATAAATTAAGCTCGACATGCGTTGGTAAGGGAGACGGTCGGAGACTCCGCCTCATAACACAATGATGTAGTCGTCCCGAATTCTGCAACCTGCACCGGGTTCGTAAATTAATTGAATAGTAAACCATTTTTTAAATAATAAATTGCGACTGCCAAACCATCCAGAAAGTTGCCCCCATCATTGTATGGTTTTATTATTGTAATATTTTGTGCTTGTAAAAGGTACTGATGTTTGAAGTGTTACTTTGGGAATTATGTTGGTGATTTTATTCTGATTTACTATACTGATAAACCGATCATTTTGTCAATTAACTGTTATTTAGTCATTAAATTATATTTTTTCACCAAGTGGTTTGATTCTACCTCTGAAACAAGATCTCGGTAAAGGCGTTTATTAAAGTAATATACGCACGTCTCGTTTGACTTGTTAGGCCAAAAGGGCTTTACAATTTAAACGTGACAATATCTGCTTTCAACGACCAGCAATAATATGTTGAAAAATTCGAGTGTAATAAAAAATGATAACTTTGAAACTACATTATTTTGCATTTTTGCTAGCCAAAGCACAGCTGGCAACATAAAACCTCATATCATTTATAGCTTCTATTATGGCGGTTTAACAACGCGTTCATATTAAATACACCTATGGGTTGTCCAATCTGTTAATAGTAAAATTTTATACCTGCAATAAAATACGCAATTTCTTGAATGTTATTTCCTGAGCCGTAAGCTAGGGAAATAAACGTTAGTTGTTTGCAACACCGGAGCATAAATTTAAGAAAACGCAGCCTCTCCCGCGCATTCGTCCGATCTTCTTAATGAAAATTCTTGGCGCTCTTAAACGTTGGCTGGCTAGTTAGTCATTTGTTTTTCTTATAGATGGAAAAAAGCCAGAAAATACGGTTGCCGTATACCATAGCGCACTCTAGGTCGGGCAGTTTTAAAACAACATAAAATGTGTTAAGACAGTTAATATTTCCGGTTGGTTTGCACGTTTCTTCCTTCCCCATTCCACTGGGATTACTTTCGTGCAGAGAATCTTAACGAAGCAACGCGAGGAGATAAGAAAATTAATCACTGACAAGCTTTGTTTTCGTTCGAAACCAGATTATCCTAATTTGTCTTTGCTACCCGATAACGGTTGTTGTTTATCGATTGCCTCTATCACGAGTAGGAATGATAAATTGAATTTGCCTGTTCTCTCAGGTGTTTTATTATGAAACATATTTTTGTAAAAGCTCGTTAACACTGATTGCAAACGTCCTGAATAATCATTAAAAAAAAAGAAGGCAAGGGTGAATTCAAACGTCAGTATCAGAATGGAACACAAAAGACCGAATGTGTGGGTCAGTCTGAACATGATGGTTAAATACTCGCTGAGATTAATGGGTCACTTGTTCCGCTTTTGGGCAGTTTTTACCCCCGTTAATTTCAGATAAAATGCGTTTTTATGTTTCCGGAGGCCCAACCGCGAAAAAATCTCGCTCTTTGTTACGAACAGGGGCCAATTAAGTTTTTTCCCTCCCCTATCCGAATTGTAACATTTTTGTTTATGCGGGGAGGTCAAAACGCTGAAAGAAAACCGTCAAGAAAAATTTCGATTTCCTTTTGTAAAAAAATCTCCATACAAATTGCTTTGTCCGATTTCAAGAGAGGCTGCTTAAAATGGGGGAGCGTAGATTGTACGTAGAGAATTACAGGGATTTTTCCGCTTCCTGACAGTACGTATGTCACGTTGTAACGCGTTTTATTACCTTCAACCGCTGAGAAAGTGAGATTGGATAGAATGTTATTAGAATTTATGTTAAATAGTTTACCCCGCTTTTAGGATACGAACGCTGGCTACGTTTCGATTTATTTATGTCAGTTCAACCGAGTTGGGATAAAGTTTGTTTTCAGTTTACGGGCCCTCTCTTCCTCACATGCTCCTCGAAAGTCAAATAAGGGAAAATTTTAGCTAAAGCGCAAACTTTGTACTGTATAATATTAACACATCTAGAAGACCGTTCAAAATGTAATCTGCTACAATACAAAGTTCCGTATGTTCACACATGTAATATCGGATCTTCAAAGTTTTCACCATGAGGTTTGAGATCAAAATGTTATTCAACTTTCAAGTGTGTGCTAAAAACATCAAACAATAAGAGAACATTATAGTGACATAGTCAATCATCCGAAGATAGGTTTCAAAAACTGTTTAGGTACACGAGAGGCCCTGTGGTGCATGCAGCTGCTTACACAGAAAAGTTATGCCCAACGAAAAGACGTTTTTGTATGCTTTATCAACTACCAAAAGGCTTTCGCCAACATGAAGCACGTCCTTTTAATACCCATCTTACAAGAAGCTGCATGAGTTGTCACCACTTCTGTTCAACATATACCTATAATAAAATGAATGATATTCTCACCAATATATAAGATTCGCTGACGATACGACGTTCTTAGCAGATATCATTGAAGAATTAGCCAGAAGCCATTGTAAATGCCATAAACGCAAAAACAAAGGAGTTTGGACATAAATAAAACTGATGATAGTGAGCAGACAACCCTACGACAACGAAGAACACATGTAATATCATTAGCAGTAGGTCTTGTACAGGGTGAGATATTTCAGGTTTAAGGGTACATTTTTTTCGATTATATAGAGCCATTTTTGGACATTTTTGGCTCTAAAGCTTGACCAGATACAAATCTGAAATTTTGTGGGTGTATAAAGGACATATGTGATCATAGGATTTAGGATTACATTTTGCAACTTTGCTCCGTTTCTATGCAATTTAACATTTTTATTTTCCTAGTAATAAACAATCCTTAAATTCAACATAATGTCACATGTTGTATAAAACTCCCACTTTTTCACCGTTTTTATCTCAAAATTATCTTCTTTCGATGTCAATCAGGGTGAAATACGTCACGCAGTTTTATAGAAAGTTAATCGATATCATTATGTTATACAAGCATTGCTTAAACTAACATTTATCTGTATTTCTCATTTACTTGATTAACTGGCAAATGACTCAGAAACATTTTAAGGCTTCCCCAACAAACTAGTTTAAACTTTCTTAGTTTAATTAACGAGAATTTAAGAGTTCACGCCCGCAAATTCAAGAAGGATTAATCCGGAAGTGCAAGTGTGGTAAACTGCAATCAACTGCAGATGAAGAGCGACAAAAACAACAGTAATTTGAGTTTGAGGAACTGCGCTCTTGTACTAAATATGCGGCGCTTAGTTTAAGAAATAACCAACTGACTGATTTATTGTTGAATAGTCAATTTGCCCCTTCTAATTTAACGTTGGCGTTTTAAGCTTCAAACAATTCAGTCTAAATTAAGTAATTAATTTTTCTGACTCAATTAATTTTCCTGTCCTGATTATATAATACTTTTGATGATATCTCCCCTTTTTTTTGTAATTTGTAATAAAAATGGTTGTATTTTAAGGAGCAGTAAACATCAGGTCCAGTAATGGTAAAACTAAATCCTCTAAAACCGAAAATACTTTCTCTGTAGTTTCTAGAGAGCCGACACCATCATCATAACTTAAGAGTAATGAAATACAGTTGACTGAATGAAAGTTGGCTTGAGTGAAAAGTTTTTCTGGGTCTTTTCTCTCCCTCCGGACGAAGGCCATTAAAATGTCTCCGAAAAGCTAAGTTAGTGCTAAATGGCTCTTTACGCATCCGCCATGCTAAGTCCTTTCCAGATCCTCATTCCATTATACTTGCAAAATCTTACTTGCTAAAACATAAACACATTACCGCTAAAAGGGATATACGGGAAATTTCGATCCAGCTCTGACACACTTCTGCAATATATAAAAATATAATATTATACAAAATAGGCTCGCGTTTCATGTGACGGAAGCTCGCTTTATAAAAATGATATATTGACTGTGTTAACATGATTGGGCCGATCCATCAGGATTGTACGTTTTGATGTTGCCTGAAAGCGGGGTAAGTGCTCGGGGAATATTGGGGAAGGGACATTGTTACGCAGGTCGAAGAAATATAGCCCCAAGGGACTTAACAAATATGCCCTCTCTTGAGAACGAATTTGCAAAGGTCTCTCTCATCTACGATACTCCTTTGTAGGTATTTATTCATAATTGTTTTTGTTCTATACTTGCATTAAGTCTGATGTTAAATAAATTCATGTACTTCCCAGACCCTATTAAAACTGTCAGGCAAACGTGTAGTGGTAATCTAAATAATAAATGATAGAAGAAACTGTGTGAATGATCCCATAGCTGGATATGTAAAAGTAGAAGTGTGAATGAAACGAATCAAATTTTCCATCATCTGCATTCTATTTTTTCAATTTCGTAGCCTATACATGCACCACTTTTTCCACCATGTTGGTTTGAATTCAAAAAAACACATTACAGCCTAACAATACTCACAAATTACTTGCAATATCTACTAAAATCGATTTGTACATATTCTTTTTATGGCAGTTGAAAGAGTAACAAACTTGTATTTGCTATAAACTCAATAAAAAGTGCCATAAAAACAATGTCCAAAAGTACAATGTATCTACAAATCCTCTGTGAAAACTGAATTACCACAGTGGTTATCGAGTTACTAAAATCATTACGAGTTTTGTCAGTTTGATTCTGTAAACAAGCAGTATCATTAGTAGATTTGAAAATGCAATTTACCCCTCGTAGTTAACCATCTCTGTAATCATTTTTAGGAATTCAATGGAAAAAGCTTCCCGTGAAAAACTCAATTAAACTGGGCTTTATCTATAAGGTTAGTCGTATTTCTGTGTTGGATAAAGTATACAAATCAAGATTATCTAAAGTTTTTTCTATTTTTTAGATTACAACTTTTTGTACAGTAGTTTTAAAGCTGTGATTTTGCAACTTTTTAAGTTACAGCAGAATTCCCAATATGTGTTTATATCTCGTTGACCACATAAGTCATAGATTTTTCTATATAGAACACGATTATTTTGAAAGAACTATCGCTATTTTGTCTGATTACTTTACTGCAATAGTTGGACTTGCAATATTTTGTCATTATTATGGAAAACATCAGACATATACTGTGTCATAGTTTCGGTGTAGATAAACACGTAACTTCCTTATTCGATTGAGTTTGGTGGTTGAAACATCTGTAAAGGAAACCCCATTTTTCACATAATCTTACAAGTAACGGTCTGATGATCTAAGATACGAGGATCAAGCAACAGATATGGCCAACTAATCCTCACTTACAACTTGTTATATCTATTGAGAGAAAGTCTGCTAAATAAATGTATAGGAATATATTAGGAGATCTGTATTAAAAGACGACGCTCAGCTAGAATTAAGTCCTATTTCAAAAATGTAGAGATTGCCTGCTTACTACGCCAGACTCAACTGGATAGCAAGGATATTAGGATAATTGAGAATCTCTATTGGCGTCAGAAATTTGGACGGGATCGCTGAGGACCTCTGCCGTGGAAATCCGAAATCTCACCCTTTTTATTAAAATAAATTTTATTCAGATAAAATCTTTAAAGAAGTTTTATAGAACACAGAATATGGAGTGAAAGGCGCCTGAAATGCACGAACTACATCAAATGGTGGCTATCTCAGTTTCTTTAATTACATACAGTGAAGCCTAAAAAGAGGGGTTGGTCAGTCCCCAGTGAAAGACCCTGTACATGTCCAGGACAGTCTGTATATTACTTGAGTACTATGTTGAACGAGACTGGAGAACACTTGCGATAAATAAGATGTAGAAAAAGTCAAGCTAGAGCTCGGTTTCAGTCAAACTTAAGAGCAGACTAGTCAAATGTTATGTTTTTCAATCCTTCTTTATCGAATAAAACAAACGTGAGAAGAAGACGCACTTCATAGCTGATGAACTGGAGAGAATCGAAAAGAATTAGCAGAGGATCTGCTACAGAGAGAACAGCTACATCCAGAGCAAGAATCGCCATGATGCTAGCCAACATTCAAAGGGGAGATGGCACGTAAAGAAGAAGAATGGCTCTTGCGTACACTTTCTTCATTGTTGATCTACCAACACAAATTTGATATGAACACACGTGACTGCACTCCTGGCACTTTCCCCCGCTTTGCCTACGTAAAAGAGTGAAAACCTTCCTCCACTCACCAGATCCTCAAAACTTTAGGATGTGAAAACAGACGGACGAAAGCCGGTTTGACATCCTATAGTTTGCCAGGACCACCAGAGATGGACGAGCTGATGAAGAAAGGAGAAATGGAAGACAAGAGGAGCGCCAGAAGAGCCCCTCCGTCAGCATGGGGCATCCTTCTCCCAGGACACAGGACGCCGATGCAATTCAGGGAACGAAGAAGAAAGGGAAAATTCTTGGACTTGTAGCGACTTCCTCTTCCAGACTTATCCTTTTGGTCTACAGCGATGGGAGGGTAAAAAGCAGTAGTCTTGCTTGACCCATCTATCTGAGGCCACATTCCCAGCCAAAGAATATTGGCGCGATATGAACTAATTAATTATTATATTTACTGGTACTTTTCGATAACCCTTTAATCATCAATAATCTAAACAATAGGTGAGATGAATGGGTATTTTTAACACAAACTGTTAAACAAAGTTTGCTCTTGACGGCATAAACCTTCCGGGTAAAACGATAAATATGGAATATTGCAGGATTCTCTTGAACCAGCGCGTTTATAGCCGCTTTTAACTGTAGCAAGCCCGTCTAGAGGACGTGTTAATAGATTTTTATTATAAAGGATGTAACGGCGACGTCACTACGTTTGCGGAGAAAATTGATGATGGTTTTTTTTGCAAAACGTATTGTCTTTTTGCCGTCCGCGAAAGAATTGTGCCTCCGAGGTAATTTATTACAAGACCAGACGCACCGAAGGGACATAAAAGAAAAGAACAATACGGGTTTTTGGCTTCGCATCGTTTATTGCCGATATTACGGTATTAGCTGCTACGGGTACATGGACGAATGCAAATCTGCAAATGATGAATAACCAATATTCAATTTTCCTGATATATCAATCAGTTCAGGGATTTGGAGAAAAAAAGGGAACAGTCTGGCTACATCTGCTATCGATAAGAAAAAATGTGTCGGGGTATTGCGGTTACGACGGGTTTTTACTGAAAACCCCCATTAGTGAATGGCTCAATTTGGTTTTCTCGCATTTTGGTAGTCAGATAGGCCAAACTTTATTTGCACGCGATAACCACAAATGTTTTCGGATTTTTTACGGTTTAGAATGCACTAAAAAGAATTGTCGATAAATACCAAATTAAAGTATATTGGGATCGAATCAAAATTCCACTCATAAAGTTATAAAATACGTTTAATAATGCTTATACTGACTTTACGGGATTTTAAAAGTGTGTTGTGATTTTACAGCTTTATGGAGAAGATTTTGACGTTTGCAATATTTAAAATTAAACTAAAATTAAGTCAGAAACTGACAAAAAATGTTAAACATACCAAAAATGCACTGATGAAGGTTATCTATTCCTTATAGGTGGCCGAGAATTTCTACATCATCTGTCAGGCCATCCAAGCTCTAATTAAGCAACATCAGCTAAAATATCTGTTTTGACCAAAAAACTTAAATTTGAAGTCTATGCTATGATAAGCATGAATAATAAGCTTAGCGAAACCTAATTAACCTAATTTTAGTAAAACCGATATAATTGCAAAAGTGATATTAATTACGCTTTTGTTGTAAAAAGGTTTGTTAATTTCAGCTTCCTAATTACCATAAAACAATAGCGTTATACGTGTATTAAATTTACAATAGAAGACCCGAATATTTAAATTTAATTATTCATTTCAATACTGCATCAATTCATATTTATGTATTTTAAGATTGCTATATTAACAATTAGTTCTTCGAACTAAATTTATATAAATACGCTTGTACCTGCAATCTGATACCGTTATTAAAAACAGTGCATTTTATATTAATTATTTGTAAATTAAATAATTATTTAAAGGCATTCATGTCCAGTAAATAATTTGAAGAGTTTTTCTGACAATGCCTCTATTGTGTGTCGTGTTAATTTACGCCATAATTGTGGAAATAAACGTTAGTTACCCCCCGTTCCGCCGTTCTAATTTTATAAAATCGCATAGACCTGCGGCCAATTTTAATTGTAATTTGTTTGATTGGCCTGACAAAACAATAAATTTCGATTAAACTGTTCTCATTTAATTAGCCGTTGTGGCGTTAATTATTATTGTCGTCATTTTCTGTGACCAGAATTGCTGGAAAATCATTATTGATTTTATTGCAGTGGTGCAGATTCCCTAAAAAGCAGCTTCAGAAGAGAATATCCTTTGGTGAGTGGTTCTTTTTTTGTAGGTTGGATATATAACTGGTTTTCTCTCAGGCACTACACAACACACAAGATAGCATTAAAATTAATGGCCAAGTTGCGAATAATCTGCAATACGCTGATCATACAGTCATTATCGCAGATAGCTCAGAAGCACTACAGCGACGAACTAAATAAAATATCTGCCGAAGAAGAACAGCTTTCCCTACAAATTAACATTGATAAAACAAAGGTAATGGTAATAAGCAGACATCCATGCCAACATCCTTGTGTACGATAAATTCATACAAATTCAGATACCTAGGAAGCTGGATCACCAAAGATCTCAACCCAGATATGGAAGTTCGCAGCAGAATAGAGCAGTCAAGAACGACACTTCGTAATATGCGAAATCTAATTTGTAATCTAAGCTTTAGTTTAAAATTTGTATAACGGTACGTCTTTTTCGTGCTGTTATGTGGTGTCGAAACATGGACACTTAAAGCAGACATTATTAATAAAATGGTAGCTCTAGAGATGTGCGTTTTTAGAAGACTTCTTTCAAGAAAAGGTGACGTAATCTGTCCAAGGAAGAAAATACCTTAGACAGATCACATCACCAAGATTTGTAATTCCCTGTATTTGATCTGGAAAAATCTCGTCTGTCATCCATGATTTCCTTTCTTCACTGATTGTACCAATCATCATCATCATCATCATTAGCTCTACAGCCACATGTGGGCCTCGGCTTATTCAAGTTTCTTTCGCCATTCCACTCTGTTCAACGCCATCCGCTGACAGTGATTTGCCCCGATCTTCCCAGCATTCTCATCCACCCTGTCCTTCCATCTCAGATTCGGTCGGCCCCTAGATCGTGTTCCCACTGGTTAGGCGTTTAGGATCTTTTTGGGGGATAGTTTTCATTGGCGCTATATGCCCTGCCCATCTAAGTCGTGCGGTTTTGTTGGTTACCATGATGTCCTTGCCTTGGGCTATTTGTGCGTATTTTTGGTACAACTCGAAGTTATATCTTCTGCGCCATGTTCCCATATCTGTTTTACTAATTATCCAGGTCTCAGATCCGTATGCCAGGACTGGGATTATAAGGGTTTTGTAGATGCGCGTTTTAGTTCCGTTGTTTGAGGTGACTGAGAAGTCACAGTCTCAGGCCCCTGTTGGTCTCGAATGTGGTAGACGTTTCGTTCTGACCTTTTATTTTGCATACAACCTTATACATTGTTGCTTTGGTAAGTGTCAATGTTGTATCTAGTCTTTTCTCTCTAGTATTTGGCGTAGCACATATAGGTATATGGTGCATTGTAGAACGACCTGGTCTGAAGCCGCTTTGATATTCACCTGATTGTACCAATAGCTTATTTTATATGATTAAGCTCTTATTCCATTGTGTTTGTGGTACTTGTGCCTCCTGTTTCACAAACCTCCTTGAACAAATCGTGCTCTACTTGTTATCTGATTGGATGATCTTTCATTTTTTGGAGATCTAGCTTACATTTTCGATCCTTTCTTTGTACTGTCTTTCATCTGATTCTACATACATCTACCAGTGGACTGTGGTCTGACTTTATGTCTGCTCCTGGGTAAGTTTTAACAGACGTAAAACTATTTTAAAATCTTTTGTTGATCAATATATAATCAATTTGATTTCTAACTATATGTTTTTTTGTGTTTATTGGTGATTTCTAAGTGTAAAGCCTACTTGCAGAAAGATTAAAAAAAGTGTTGAGGATAACTATCTGTTTTTCCACACAGAAAACATTTAATCTCTCTCCTCGGTCACTTCTCTCTCCAAGTCCATAAATGCCGACAAATTTGTAGGATCTTCCACATTGTATTTTGCTATACAGCATATTGTAACTGAGTATAATCCAAAAATATCAAAGATCAATAAAACACATATTATTGTACCTGAAATATTATATTATGTTTCATAATTTGTTATAGTGCATGAAATATCTCAAATTGCAATGAAAAGAAATAAAAGTCCTGTTTGGTGTACACTATCAAGAAAACGCGCCGTTTTCCACCGTATGTTGACGATCACGAAATTGCCAAGACATTTAAGTGTCTATTTGCTCACATACTTTATGTAGGAAATAGCAATGGTTTGCTCCTTCTTTTGCTTATAGTCGTGGGTCTGAACGTGAATTTCAAGCTTGTTTTTACTCAAAAATCGTTTATTATTCTGGTAAACATTCTAAAAGCGGACGAAGTTCATACAACCATAAAGAGAAGAGAACGTTAAGTAAAATGTGATGGCTGGGCTAATCATATTCCGCAAAATTACATTAGAAACCCGGATATCCAATCTGTCACTTTTTGCCTTACGTATCCAAGAGGCAAAATCTGATTAGGGGAATCCTGAAACTGGCACAAGCGCCAGTTTCTCCACTTAACTGGCGAACTTTGAATTGCTTTCCGTTCGTTTTTGTGCGACGTCTTTACGACGTTCATATATGGCTTTTGTACTTCTTCGGTAATAGGGGCAGAGTCGTTAAGGAAATCGTTAGCAAGCGTATTTACGGATTGGCAAAGCTTTGCGAAGCTGCTATTAGGCGAAACTCTGTTTCCCTGTATGCTGATGACCCTTCACAGTTTCAGGTTGAATACCATCATGTTTTTCTCTCGTATAAATATTTAGAGAGAGGATTTGTTAAAAGCAAGTTCTAATTTGTTGTAGCGAAAGAAAGTAGACGAATAGCGCTCCAAGACTACTGCAAACTGAATACAGCCAATTTAAAGTAAAGCCAGAAAAATCTCATTAGTGAGTTTTTCGTTCTGGCAGCTGTAAAATAATTACTATCGTACTGCTCGAGCAAATATTTTCTAGTCGTTAAGTTTCATTGCAATGCAAAATTTTTATTACTCAACTTCGTATTTTATTCTTTCACGCCTTGTACAGAATGTCTCCACTTCTCATCCACAGTTTACGATTAAATAACCCAGCTGCCCTACTTCCTTTAAAACTTCTACAGAACGAGAAATTTCTTTAAAGCAATTAGCGACTTGAGTAATAATCTACTGAGAGTGTTTTAAAGCGATCTAATTAGAGGCACTATAATTAAGATATTTCTCTGGAGGGATACAGAAAAAAAAACGATTTGGCAGAGCTTTAAATTAAGTTTCTTTAATTTATTGCTGGGAGTACAACGAGTAAACAAGATATTTCCAGCTGCCAAGTTTTTTGTGCTTTAGCAAAAGCATAAGATTTAAAAACAATTTTTTTTTGTCTTGAAGAAAAAGTTGCTTTAATATTAGTTTTCAGTGATGTTTTATTGAATTTATGTCAGTTGTTGTATTTAATTTTTTTTTGGTTTTTTATACGAACAGCACTACCAAATTCCTTAAAGTCAAATTTCCTTGGGCTCAAAGCCCTAAAATTCCAACAATTTTAAATGGGACGCCCTGTATATTTTTAGATCAGTCAATTGTGCTTGCCAAGCACTGTTGCCAGGTCTACCGTTAAAACGGTATATCTACCATTTTTGTGGTTCTAATACCGTTCACCTGTTTTTTTTTGTATATAATCTACCGTTTTTAATATCATTGCCATTATGTGGATTGTGAAATATTTTATATACTGCGAATTGCCAAATCTAAGTGTTTTTTCAGGTTATTGGATAGAAAATTTCATGTGGATTCTAAAAATGTACCTAAAACTATCAGTTTCTTACTCTAATTGGGTTGTATAAGCGATTTTGCCCCTGACTGTCCTTTCAAACTGTGTTTCTGGCAGTTAAAACTTTAGCACCGCTTTTCTCCCTGACCAAATCTTATGGATTTTAGATTATCGAATAGGAAATTCAATAAGGATTCTAAAAATGTGCTTAAAACCGTAATTTTCTTACTCCAAGTGGATTTTATAGGCAATTTTGTCCCTGACTGTTTTTTAAAACTGTGTTTCTAGCTTTTCAAATTTTCACACTGCTTTTTTCCGTGACTGTACAAAATTTTGTAAGGTTTTTCAGCTTATTGAATAGAAAATTTAAAGAGGATTCTAAAAATGTACTTAAAACCGTCATTTTCTTACTCTAAGTAGATTTTACAGGCAATTTTGTCCCTAACAGTCCTTTAAAACTGTTTCTAGCTTTTCAAACTTCCACACAGCTTTTTTCCGTGACAAATTTTTTCCGTACAAAATTTTGTAATGTTTTTCAGGCTATTGAATAGGAAATTTAATGACGATTTTAAAATGTGAGGTTTACAGGCAATTTTGTCTCTGACTGTCTCTTCAAACTGTGTTTCTGGTAGTTTAAACTTTAACACCGCTTTTCTCGCTGATTGTACTAAATTTTGTACTGTTTTTCCAAGTAATTGAATGGAAAATTCAACAAAGATTCTAAAAAAGTGCTTAAAACAGTAATTTTCAAGTGGGTCACGTGACTGCCTAGCTAAATTGTCCTCCTATAACCACGTTATATATGTGACAATTTGCCAACAGTTTGCGAGAATTAAAGTTTAACACAGTTTTCTTATAGTCTTCGAAACAAGACTTAGAAACAAGACTTATGACAGTTATTTTGACAATTGTCACGTGACTGTCTGGCAAAATTATCCTCTAAAACAACGTGATAACTGTCACTGCAAGAATTACATTTTAATACAGTTTCCGAAACAAGGCATGTTTATGAGATTTATGATAGTTATTTTGGCAATTGTCACGTGAACATCTTAGCTAAATAGTATTCTAGAACCACTTGACAACTGTCACTAACGTGAAAACTGCCAAACTGTGCTCAAAAGCTGCAAGAATTTGGGTTTAGAAAGGTTTTTTTGCAGTATTTGATATAAAACGTGTTTCTGATGACAGTTATTTTGACAGTTGTCACGTGACCGTCTAACTAAATAATGTTTTAAAAACATGTGACAACTGTCAATAACATCAAAACTGTCAAACTGTGATCAAAAGTTCCAAAATCCGGATTTAGAAAAGATTGTGTTTCTAAGATTTATAAGTTATTTTGACAACAGTCACGTGACTGTTATCTTTTGACCTTTTAAATGTTTTGACTTGGCAACACTGTTGTCAAGAGTTACACAATGACCCAAACATTACAATACAAAAAATTTTTAGTTTTCGAATTGTTTAGCCATCATAGTCAGAAAATTGCAGTAAAAATGTTGCTATTGCGTTCAAAGCCCCAAAACTCCACTACTTTAAGTGAAAGGGCTGGTAATCCTGGTATATTTTTAGGTCACTCGATTGCGCTTGTCAAGAGCTAGACAATGACCCAAACATTGCAATAAAAGCATTACAAAAAGTTCTCGTTCCTATGTCATGGAAGCCATTAGTATAATTAGCAACAAAAAAAGCAACAGAATCGTAAAAAAAGACTCTCTTATTCATTGACGTAATAAACTGAAGCTACCTAATCACTATATACTCTCAAATTAACTGACAAGATTAAATCATAAAATTTTACGCTTACCTTTTTAGTTATGGCCAGAGGGAACGTAAAAAACCTATCTTGTCAAGACCATCTACTAAAACTGGTTAATGAAGATTTGCAGTCTGGAAAATTGCTGTTCCTGTTACAAGTGTTTTAAGTGGGCAGGAACAGAACATAAGCCTTTTATTAGGATGTGTTATGCGGTATAAATTGAATTAATCACAAATTTTGTCATTTTTTAGGTTAATCTTTTCTATTTTTTGTTTGATACTACATAAATCAGAATCATCGAACCAGGAAAAGCAAACCTTGACCGCCCTATTTGCTGTAAGCTTTTTCCATACTGCAACCAGTTTTCTACAACACATCGTTTTTTAGGAGGAATTACAATCTACAAGTTACAAGCCTTCATCTACTAAGTTTAAGAAAAAAAAATCATAAAATGTTTAATGTTCCAGGATTATGTATCTTAGAAAACTTTCTTTGGGCTAAATCTATGTTTGAAGAAAATTATGACTCTATTTTACTAAGATAGTTGCCCATTTCACACTTTTAGAACAGTCAGAAACTGGTTGCAGAAGTTTACTTTCCAAAATCTCAAATTGATGACTACTCTACACGAGTAGATTACGAAATTGGAACATGACACCATAGCAACCTTTGCTGATGATGCTGCCTTTATGGCTGCGGGCGAGAAAACACGAAAATGCAGCAACCAGGCTTGTAAACTACAGTGGCACCAAATCTGTTGCATATTTATTTTACGAAGAAAAGACATTATTATATCCCAGAATATAATAATGATACACCAATACCATATTATGCTGATATTGCAAAGTATTTAGCTATGACGTTAGATGCTAAACTACAATGGATAGCCCAAATCAAAAAGAAAGGACGAACTGAACCTAAAACTTGGAAAAATGTTTATGGGCAGAAACTTTTCCCTTTCAGTGTACAACAATCTACTTACAATCAGGTTATAAAGCCTGTACGGACTTGAGCAATCCAACACTGAGGATGTGCAAGAAAAAGCAATATGGACATCATTCAACGATTTCAAAACAAAAGTTCTATTGTA
Organism: Ips nitidus; assembly: GCA_018691245.2. NCBI lineage: Eukaryota > Metazoa > Arthropoda > Insecta > Coleoptera > Curculionidae > Ips > Ips nitidus. Next base: position 7,705,144 of record CM042791.1, read on the forward strand.
GACGCACCTTGGTACTAAAGGTGCCTGTGAGTGACCTCCATGAGTCTTGGGTGTGGACACTATCGGCAATACCATAAAAAAATGCTGCTTTTTAAATTAACCTGACAACCCATAAAGTAACACACCACTTAATACTAAAGGAATTACAAAAGGCAACTACATACTCCATTTAAAATGTTTTCATAAACCCGAACTATCGATTACCCAAATATCTGTTTTATGCCTGCAGTCATTATTTCAATACCATCGCATTTCATACGCTACTGCTCCAGTTCTGGCATTTTAAAATATGAAACCCTGCAATAAACTTGTTGAAAATAAAGCTGACGCAATGAAATAACGACCAAGCTTAATAGAGCGTGCATATGTAGCCTCAATTTGTAAACGACAGGTGGAATAATTAGTGTTATTGGCCGGTTGAATAATTTACAGTCAGTTCAGTTGATGACCGTTGTCTATTTTAGTTTTTAACTAATTGCTTGAACAAATTTAATTTGTAATTCAAGTGAATTAAGATTAGTAACTGCTAGAACTTTGATGGTATCATTGAACAAGTCGGTTACTTGCATAAAAAAAGGTTATTCCAAGAAGTATTTCCACAACAACAACGCTTTCCAACTAAGTATTTTTACTGTCCCAGCTAAAGTAAATCCTAGATATACTAACCAGTGTCCTATTGAATTCAAATTTTCCTAAGCCAGGCTATTTAAGCTTGTCGGGCCAAACGTAATATTTGGCTTTAATTAAATTTTATTAACGGTATGAAAGCAAAATATATTCCTGGTAACAAAGGCTTTTATTCACGATTAAATCCCGCACAAAAATAAAGTAATGCAGACCCTTGCACAACCGCGGAAACCATCTCCACTAAAAGGGAAGGTTGCGGGTATTTAACTCCAACATTTAAAAGGAAATATTTCGCTCTTCTCATAGGATTTTAGGCTTAAGTCACATTTGAACCATACAAGGTTGCTAAACTGTTCGAAATTATTAAGTGGGAGGTTTACCCCTTAAAATAAACAGTAGTTGCTGTGCCTCAAAACACAAGCAGAAAAATTGTCTGTCTAGAATAAAATTAGTTAAACTAGCTAGTAATAATTAATAAACAATATTTATTGTGACCGAGAAACATTCTGATTTGTTACTGCAGATATCAGACGAGAAAACTGGTTTCATCCCCATATCATAGAGAAATCGAGAGAATACAACATTGAAATGTATCTATGTTTCGTAGAATACTGGAGTACACTTTTGACAAGGTAAAATGGAATAAACTCTGGACCATCCTACTAAACGACTCTATGAGAACAACAATACTAAAATCAGAGCTAACAACACGCTATCATATAGTTTCAAATTTTCAAAACAAACGTACACAGAATATATTATACTGTAGAGTAATGAAACAATGGAACGGTGGAATATCAGTGGGGGGCAAAAGGATAAATAACCTGAGATATGCGGATGATACCGTGATCATCGGTCCCAGCAAAGAGGAACTAAAGGAGATTGTGCTCTATTAGCAAAGAATGTCCTGCAATTAAACAAATAAAAAACCAAGACAATGATGGTAGACGTTGAGAAGATAGGAAGAATAAGTGTTTGCTGAAGAATAAAAACAAGCTCTGTAATTTTCCTGAAGAAAATTTTAGCAAAACTGATGAAGGGGAAGCAGTAAAGCAAATAAATGAGCCAGAGTCAAAATTTGTTGCTAAAAACTGTGAAGAAACTGCAACTCCAGTTGAAAGTCCTTTTACTGACAAGAAACTAAACCAAGTGGTAAAAACCCTGTCGACTAGACAATGGAATTTGTTAGACTAGTAACTAACTACTTAGAAGTTAAGCTACTAAATTATTAGCTATCTTGGGTAGTTAGTAGTTATAGTCTAGTTATTTACTCAAATAAGTAGCTGTAGCTATAACTTTTCGCATCTTCGAGCAAGGGTAACTCGGCATGCCTTAGAGGGGGTAGGGGTGGGAGGACCGGGATGTAACTTGGAGGCTGTGTAGAGGTCCTATTCCTGCGACAAATCCAGTTACATTCCTCCAAAATTGAGTGAATATCCGTTTCGTTGCAGTAGTCCCAGGTCAAGGTGGCGAGTTGAGCCCGGCACGAGTGTCCACTTGCGCAATGCTGCCGAACCAAAAAAAAAAACAAAATTGTGCGCAAATTAAAAAGCAACTGGAGTAAACCAGGAGTTTCAGTTAATTTGCAGCTTAAATACTGTAGATTGTGGCTGTAGGAAACTACTTTATTTCAGTTGCTTGCTCCGACTGTTATAAGTACGAATATCGTCAAGCTCTCTACTAAACTGAGAAGTCACATTTTATCTAATTCAAATGGCACAACAAGTAGTTATATTTATATCTTTTTGCAACAACTTCGTATAGAGTAAGATGTTCAGTATAAGAACGTAAGTGAGCAATTCATTCAAAAGAACTGAAATATGTCATAATTTTCTGCAACTTTAAGCATGTCTGTAATTGTTTTTAGCGTGGCAGTGCGTCAAAACTTTTTACCCATTGCGACCCAAATAAAACAGCTAGACGACAAGGCATGTTCGTGGCGTGAAACGACACCAGAGCTTAGATAAAACATTAGCACTTTCCGTGGTGTGCAGATAAAAGCATCACAAATTAGCCGCGATGTTTTCCAGGGGCGGACGTGACCGGTGATTTATCGGGCCGTTCCGTCTGCGAGCCCTTTAAAAGATCTACTCGAAATCAAAGAGGAGCAGTAAAGTCGACGAAAAGGTATCCTACAGATACAAGGAGTCATTAAGGAAGATTTATGACTTCGATATAAGTAGGTTCTTTATACCTTAGGTCTGGTCACAGCGGATCCATGTACGTTAGCCTAGCGCGAAAGTTTTAACTTTGGGACAGGGAGGCGAGAGACCAGATGGACCTACTAGCCTGGAATGAAATTGGGCTTGAAAGCGGAAAAATCGATTTCAGGTTTTATTGAGATAATGCGGAAGTAGCCCATTGTGCGACAAGGATTGGTTAAATTGAACTGTAATTCTTTGTTAACAGAAAGTGACTTTACTATTGTTGCAGTGTCCTTTTGTGCACGAGAGAAGCTGAAGTTAGTTACCGCAAACTTTAACCCAATATTTTATTGAAAAAGCGCATTTCAATATATCCTATACAGTGATTTTAGAATTTCCAGAAGAAAAGTAGTGGCGGCATAAGTGAGAAGCATACATGTTTCAGATAATACATTTACCCTGCTTAGATCCTTGTTTTTAGACTTAATAAACAAAGGAAATATCTAAACTTATCTTACTTAAAACTGCTTTTGTGCCTTACTCAAACGAATATTTTGATAAATTATAGTTTACTTGCTGTGCAACACACACAGAATTTGACAAATAATAGTGTCCAATACCATAAGTATCATTAAAACTAGAAATTCTAGGGTTGAGTTTCGGGACAAGAATACTCAGACACAAGATACAGAGTGTCCAATATAAGGATGCACCGCATGGGGCTCTTCAACTCCGAAGGATAAGATGATACTGACAGAACGTTCTTTGTTGATGATGTTGCGAACTAAGGATAAGCTGTTACACAGAAATAAAAGTGGCATTTACAGATTGCACTGTGGTTCTAGCTATGCTGCGTACATTCTGCATTTTGTGATCATTTTGTTTTTTTAATTATCTATCGCTAGTTGTCCACTACATAACGTCCTATCAAAAAACTTAAACCTTCTTGATTTGTTAAAAAACACCGTGATCGACAAAGACCTCAAGCACAACAATAACATCGTTTAAAATAGAGATTTTGTGCAACATCTGTGATATCTGTATTCCACTCTATGAGTTAGAATGTATTAATGGCATCCCCAACTCTAGAAACTGCTCCCTAAATGCCGTATCAATCGATTTTATCTTCTTCAGCTGCTATCCATTAATGGATGTTTCCGCTCATTTCTGACCATTTCTCCCTATCTCTGGTGGTTGGGTGTTCCTATTCCTGTCAAAAGTTTGAAATTTTGGAGCCACGATTTTCTTTCTATCTATACCCGATTTTCTCTCTATTTGTCCTTCTATTATTAGTTGGAGCAAATGGTACTTTTCGTTGCGTAACACATGTCCCAGGTGCGCTGTTTTCCTGCGTTTTATCGTGTGCAGTAAACATTCTTTGTCAGATCCACATTTCAAATGCTTCCAGTTTATTCATTGTGTTAACCTTCAATGTGGAGCCTTCAATACCATACAACAGTACGGGTCCATAAGTAACATTTTGTGTATCTTATTCTGAGATTGAAGTCGAAGTCAGAGTTCGTAAAGACGTTTTTAAATCTAATGAAGACCTCGATTTTTCTATCCAGCATTATATTTCTACGTCTGAAGACCAGTCTTTACATAACCAAGTCCCCAGATAATTCAACGTTTTTACTCTTTCTATGTCTTCACTATTGTATGAGCATATATATTAAGCTCATATTCTTTTATAGTTCATAACTCGTAAACGGTTTCATTATAACTGTTTACTTAAAACGGTTACTTTCTGAAGAATTAATAAAAGATGAATTTGCCAGTGTAAACACAGACTTAACTTCACTTTACCTATCCTTCACAATTTGATGAACGAACTTTACGGCCATTGAACCCAATTTCACGGCAATTTTGTTCAAAAAACCCACTCGATTTTTCCCCAAACGAACCAACAGCGAAATATTCACAAACCGCAAACTTTCGCCCCGTTCAAATTTACCTTCCGGATATTTGATCAGCACCCTTTATCGCGAATTGCAGCAGCATTGGACACTGAAAACCCTACAATAGCGTTCGTTAAAACCACAATGACACTGTTAACATCAATCTACACTGTAATCTAGTATTCCTGTCCATTTGTATATTTTGATTGGATTGTCATCCGATGAATAAATTACACATTACGGTTTATGAGAATCTGATCGTTATTCGCTCCCTCCGGTAAAAAGATGGACTGTTGAAATTTTGCTTTGCGAGCTTAATTCAGCAGAAGTAATGGAAAAAAGCGCCATGCAGTACAGATTGGGGGTTAATTTAGGGGATTGCTTTAATGATCCCCAGTTCCGATGTTAATATTGGCATTCATTTTTGGATTTTTGTGCTCGTTTTGCGGGTGCTGACTCGACGAAACGAGGAGTATGTGACCTACTTAATTGCTCGTTACTTTTGCTCAGGTCTTTATCTGTTAATATCAGAAATGTAGAATGGCAGTATATTCTTAACTTTACACAACAGTACAGGTTTCTAAAATAATTACTCTGTTTACATATCAGGAAACTGGATGGATTATGGCCACTTTAGGAATCAACACAAATGGTGAATTATGTCCCTGTCCCTTACTTTCCGATTCCTTCCTGCATTACTGTTTTCTCGAAATTTTCCAAAAATTCATCATCAACTTACCAATTACAATTATGTCAATTCGAAAACTTTGTTATAACAAAACCACACCTTTTCAGTATAAACCCTTGACAGATATTTAAAAACGACTGGTGAGAAGAAGGGAAAAAATCACTTACATCTAAATGGATTTCATTCAGAAGAAACACAGCCTACCGAAATAGAGCGATGCGCTTGAACGACATTTAATGGATTTTGAATCCTCAAACCAATACCTCCAGGATAAACGTACAAATGCCATTATACGTATAAGGGATAAAACGCACCTTTCTATGTTGTAATAACTGATCGAACCTAAATACAAAAAGAAATAATGTTTGGCGGGATTCACCTTTATCGAAACGAATTCACTCGTGAAATCTAGAATTATTGAGGGCAGGCAATTTATCAGAATCTAGCAGGTTTTGTGTGGGATTCTTACGATAGATACTGTTACATAATAATGTGTAATAAGGTTATTTAGATTAATACGAACATGAATAAGTTAACTGCTTAGTTTATTCTGTCTTGGTTTTTGTTACAGAAGTATATTGCTCTAAATATAAACATTGCCGCACAATCCATTAATAACAGTCCGGGAATAACATTTCCTACCGGAAGGGCGATAACATTTCCGGACTAGTACGGAAATCTGACTCACTAATCAGACCCCAATTTTACATTCCTTTTGTTAGTGACGATTATATTATAGAGAGATTTTAGTTCAAGACAAACATTGCATATAAAATAAGTTCATTCTGTGGACCTACATTTTTCTATTCGAAAAGTACAAGATATTATTTTCTTATAAAATTGGGAACCAATTTTTCCATTAGTTTGGTAAGTTTCCAAAGTAATTGCGCATATTGGAATGACAATTTGCACATATACAATATAATATGTATACTGAAGACCATACAAAATTTCCAACAAATATACGTTTTTTAAAAAAACAAAGTTGATGAAAATGGTATTTTTTTACTCAATGGAGATACTCTCTTCTGCAAGATGGTGGATACACTAAATCTTTAGATGTTAAAGTGTGGCTATTAGTGGAAGAAGTCCCATAGGATGGTCACCAGTTCTCCAGACCACCACTTAATTGTAGATACTGCGTTCAGAATAAAAATTATTGTACCATTCTCTCAAGTTCTTCAATAATGAATTCCTTCTACTTGCAGTATCTCCCCTCATGATATGTTCAAGTATTGCAGTTTGCGTTTCTTAATAGTAAGTGTCAATTTTCTCTCTTTCTGCATCCTTCACAATTTGTCACTCTCTCTGTCGTTACATCCACATTTCAAATGCTATGCTTCTATCCTCTTGGTATCGATCTTTTTCAGTGTCCACGCAAACCATTCCGTAGATAAGAACCGACAGGACGTAACATCTCACAATGTGAATTTAAAGCTTAAGGCTTAGATCTCGTCCGCATAACACCTTCTTTATCACTTAGAATCCTGTTTTCGTTATTTCGTTGATAACACTTCCCAGGTACTTATATTTTCTCACGGTGATTTAGATACCATCATTATAGTTTTGTTTTCCTGATGTTAAGTGATAATCCGCATTCTTCAGTGCTTTCTACAGTTCTGTTAATTAACAACAACAACACTTCTATTGAGAGTCTCGCTCCCTGCCTTCAAGAATTAGGAATCTGGTAGCATGCTGTAGAAGCAATATCTAACTCTCCTCCTTCTCTAGTACCAGCAGTTTTACTCGACCCCACACTCAGAGGATTCAATATGGATTATTAAATAACTGGACTGGAACGTACCGTAGAGCCAAAAATGCTCAGTAGAAGTCTCTATTTTTTAACTGAAATCCGTTTGATACTACATGTAGTACCCAGCTTTCTGAAATAGCACATCAAGTCATCATTGTTTCTTCTTCAAGTTACACCTACATTGTCTTGTAACAAATCGACCTCTAATATACAACGTTGTAAAAATAAAAGTGAAATTACCCAAAAAGAAACCTGTTCAACGTCTCAGCAGGAAGAAGCATCTAATTTTAAAGGCCTTAATTATTATGCAAAATTTAATTATCAACCAGTGATCGTCCTTTCCCTATCGGCGTTCCTCCATTAATTTTTTCGGCGGACCTTAATGGATATTTAAAATTCTGCTACGTATTTCTAGCAGCCCTTTAAATTAGGGTTCCAACCATCCCGGTATCGATTATGTTAATACGATTTTCGTTGTTTTTCAATTTGTACAAGTCAAAAGGCTTAGTGAGTTTAACGGCAGGACAGTGGAAGCCTCCGTTTAGCATCATTTTGCTTGACGGATTTTCCTTAAGGGAGTCTCGCAGATCTTCCAACTTAAGTAATTAATAGTTTCTGTCAGTAAGATACCCAAAGTTAAACACAGTTCAATTGGCAAATAAGCCCATTACGAGGATTGCAACGTCGGCTTCATAAATTCACAATCGTAGTTTGAATCGGCCATTACGGCAATTTCGTCAGCTCCATGGCGATGACACCTACTAATTTATTACTAATTAGAAGCTTTAGGACACTTTGCAAAGTAGGTAACTGTTCGCTTTTTGGTTTCACTGTTTGTTCGTACGCCACTGCAGCTGATGCCGGCGAATAATTGGAACGAGGACATGACAATTATTCAAAAGCGTAGTAAAACCGTCCTAATGCAAACAGTTCGAAAATACATTTTTCGATTCGGAACAGATGAGAGTCGACCCGGAAATGGAAGACCAATCGGTCGGTCGAACGATTGATTTTAAATTTCCATATAAATTCGAAGTTTTCCAGTTCAGGGGTGTTGCTCAGCCTGCTCAAAAGCCAAGTCAATCGTCAAAATGAAAACGTTACTTTTGTTTAAGAATTTCAGCACACAGTCTTCTTCGCTTTTCGAAATTCCTTTTTCAACGATTTAACAAACGTGAATTTATTTTACGTCTAACGAGCGGAAAGTACGATTTTTCTTTGGAAAAAGATTTAAGATGCTTGAAACTATGTTTCTAATAAGGTGTTGTCAAGAATTTTACTTGCTGAACTCAATTTAAGAATGCTTTACCAAACTTATTTATGTGGTGTTTCTTTTGGTCAATATATGGATGGTTTTATTGCTCATTGTAAATAATCAAATTCAAATCCAATAAAGAATGAATGAAAGTACAGAAGAAAATTATTCATCTTAAAGTGCCATCTTTACAAATGACAAAAATGTACTGATGAAGGTATAAAATGCATTCAACCAAAGTCAAACTGATTTCGTTATTTTCAAGGAAGTTGTTTTGTGCCTCTATGGGATTGAATTTAACAGTTTCCAGGTTTGCAACAGAACAAAAGACAGAGCTGTAACTGACAGACAAATGTCATCTGACAAAATATGACATAATAATGTAATAGAAGGGAAAATCAAGGTTTAGGAATAACACTATGTGCTTCTACGTCGCCACGGGAAGGTAAATATTTTGAATTTGACAAATAACAAAAAAGCAAACGTGAAGCCATGTTACATTCAAAAGGAGGTAATAGGTATTATTATCTATTCAAAACTAGTGAGTAATAAGCATATTATTAAACAGTCATAGATCGTTTTTTTTAAACATCACTTCAAATAATACAATTTTATTATTGATCCTACGTAGGTCTCCATTTTTCCAAGAGGATTCCTCCAAAAGGACTGTGTCGTCAGCGTATCTAATGTCATAACTCACTAATATTATCGTCCAGCATTCAGAGTAACAATTCTTTACATTTCTCTTGTTTCGAATTGATTTAAAAGTTGTTAGCAGCCGACACCAGTTTTATAATCTTAATCAAATCTACAGAAATAGAATATGGTTCTACTTTATCACATTAAGTACCTTCTCTAGCAGTTGCTGTAAACTGGTGCTTTTTGCTTTTTAATGTATTCAGTGTTGTCGCTGAACTTCAAAGAGTTCTGTAAAGAATTTCTTCCACGTTCTTCTATTGTCCAAAGGAATAAGAATTTTCTTGTTTATCCATTATTAGTTTTTTCCTGTAAATTTCCATTTGTTTACTATTGTAGTTACTGTGTACCAATAAAACCTTTCAGGTGATTGAACAATATTTCATCAATACTAATAAAGAAGATGCCTTAAATACATTATTATTTGAAGTTTTATAGAATTGCTTTGTTTGGGAAAAATACCTTTTATTGTAGTAAAATTAAACGATTATTATTTTACGATTGTTTACCAATATTTGTTTCATAAGATTTCAAATAAAACTTTAGTAGCGATTATGAGGAGCAGCGAAAAAGGTTTATTGTTAGCAATTTACTAATGCACTCAACAAATTATTATTTCTAGACATGAAACTGTAACTACTACTATTATTAAACTTAAATATCTTGTTGCAAACAAGTTTCAAGTTTGCTTCAAACAATGGAATCACTACAACTACACAACACACAAAAGCATACTCCATGTTTTAGTATGGTTTTGTGTTTTAGGTAGTTGTAAGTAAATTAAGAAAATAATTGAAGAACCAGATGAAATGGCTAAATACATTGATCTTTTAAAAAGCTCTCCTAAATTTTGGAATAAAGAGATGAAATAAGAAGGTACCGAATAAGGAAAATGATAACTGAACAGTGGATGGTAATGTGGATTTGGGCACATTTCTTGGAAATGACAAACAAGTAAAATTGGGACGATTTCGGGTTGAAAAGAACTGGTTATCGAATTGAAACCTAAAAAGTAAATCTGGCCCCTCAGTAAAATTTTTCAAAAGTTTAAAAGTCAGCAAAATTTGGCAGCATTAAAATATTAGTTAGTAGTAAAACAAAATATGAATTTCTTATATTTCTTATTTTCTTTTTCACTAAAATTACAAAAATAAATAAGGCTAAGTTTGGTATTTTAGTTCATTGCTTTGTTTCATTCAATAGTTTTCAGTTTAATAATAACTTTCTCAAACATAAACAAATACGAAACAAACAATTTTGGTAGCATTATTGACAAATATCAAACACTGATTACAAAGTGTGAATAAAAGGAAAACAATGTTGGAAATGGTGAATGGTTGAAAATAACTAATAAATTTGCGACCTAATTAGAAAAAAAATCAGGAAGAATTTCAGGCTAAAACTAGCTTAACTAACTTACAAGTAAAACCTACAAATGCGCAGACTAAAACTTAAACACACTGTCTTTTATTAAGAGTTTTAGTTTAGTTTACAAAACAACGTGGCAGTGTTTTTTGTTGAAGAATAAGTTCTTAAAATGACACAACTGCAATTCTTCTGATCCAGTATCAAAAAATCTACTTAATTTAAGATTTTGGCAATAATTTTAAGTAGTCAGAGTAATATTATTTATAATAGTCTCTCTTGCCAACAACTACTTATCCTAGGCAATTTCTGCAGCAAATTTCTAATCTGCCAATTAACAAAGATTATTTTTAATCCGTATTAGAAACGTACTGAAATTTAAGGTCTCGCTTACACTAAAGACCATTAACTTAGATTTATATCGGGTTATGAGGCTACGGCAAAGATCGGCAACGAGATAAAGGGGTATTTTGGGAAAGCGAGCAAAAATTTATAGAGGCTGTAAACCGTGATCATTATCTTTCATTATAGCATTGTAATTCACAAAGTTAATTTTATTGTATAACGTCTTGTCTCAATCAAGTTGCCGTCAATTGAATAGATTCGAGAGTCTCCTGAAATGTTGCTGCCCGCAGCGTTATTACCGATATGCTTCACAAAACGTGCTTTCCCGAGTATCTTTCATGGAGTAATGATCTGGAACTAACGGTGTAGTTCGAGCCTACAAAATGGATAGGAATCTTCTTTATTATCTTATTTCCTATATCAAAGCTGAGAGTGAGAGGTTTAGGCATATTTTGATTTCCAGAAAACTTTAAAAACTAATTATCACGTCTCCTCCAATCCCGACCATAACAAGTATAACGTCAGAAGACATAAATTTCAAATATAATGTACACGACTCCCTATTTTCTGCTCGGTTTGCCCCTCAATTTTGTAGATTTACAGTTTTAGTGTCCCGTTACCAATTAGAAAGGAGACGAGCAATACTTAATTGTTGTTCCCCGAGCCATTGTGCTTGGTAATATGAGAGATGTTCCCTTTTGCTGGAAAATTTGCTCAGAAAGCCATTTAATTCTCGTGTTTCTAGCCGGTCACTACTCCGCAACGACAACATTTATAGGCAGATAACTAGTATTTCAAATTGGATTTAGAAAAATGATAATTATTTTAGATTTTCCAGAGCGATCAATTTTAGGTCGTTATTTGCTAAACTCCATTAATTTTAGGGGCAACAACGCGGCTTTAATCTCGAGAGTAATTTCCTTCTTATTTGCCTCAATTCAAGCCGAAGTTTCTAAACATTACTGGTGATTAAACCGGCAGAAATAATTATTGCTTGCTGTGAGACTAAGACCGTTCTCCATGTTTTCACTTCGATCCATAATGACTGAAAATGTTATTGCGTCTTATATCGGGATTGAAATATTCTAATTACTCGACTGACACAATAAAGCAAAGTTTCCAAGTATGCTTCACATTGTAGAACATAAGTAAATTGGTTAAAATAGACTACTTCTTATCTGGAAAGTTTATGAATATTTGGATCTCTGAGTGTTTAAGTCACATGTGTTGTTAGGTTTTCTCTAAGAATCGGTCACGTGACCGTTAAACATCTGGTTGTTAGTGAAATATAAATTTTGGTTGTTTTATGTGACTAGAGATGGTAATGGTAGGTGTGGATGGTGACAGATGTACTGCGACCTGATTAGATCTATTGTACCCCATGCTACCTCAAGGTTTCCTTGCTCATAGCAGCCCCTCAAGATTTAGTTCCTTTAGGAATTTCAGGATCTTGAGTGAGTCTGTTCGAGGTATTTCTTCCACAGCAGTTGGTGTAATCCCAGTGTGTTTAATCTTCTGTGGCGTACAGCATAACACTCCAGCAAGATGTGGTGGGATGTTTCTGGTTCTTCTCCGCAAAACCTGCAGGTACTGTCCTCTTCTAGGCCTAGCTTCCTTAGGTGTTCTCTGAGTCGACAATGACCCGTTCCCCAATTGGAGGGATTAATAGAAGTCCTGAGTTGGAAAGGTAAGGCCTAAAGGTCTCCGGGGACTTTTCGTGTTGTGAAGCACTTCCTGGAGAAGGAAATGGTATACACCTATGAACGTGGATGTGACAGTGAAGGTTATATTCCTTACTGGAGTCCTTTTCCGGATTCTGCTTTCAACTAGATGCATTTTTTTTAAAAGGGTGTGGTCATGGCCTAAAGTCAGACAACGACGATATCTTTTAGGAATATGCTGACAAATTGTCGGTAAGAGAACGAAACCATAACTTGACAACCAATCAGCCATAAGCTTCTGAATGAGTGAGGTGGTTTTCGGTTAAATTAGAGACTTCTGGTGATTATCCATGTATAATATATATAATTATTCTTCCAACTGTCATTATTGTATGCTATAGCCTACAACCTGAGTAAACCGTTAACTAACACAATCATGCAGCGTCATAATTACTAGAAGTAAATAAATTTTTGAATATTTTGATATGAATTTTTGCTATTTCAAAACATAACGAACTGCAGCATGTTAGCATCAGTATTCAGCAACTAAATCGATTTCCACTTGGACTGCATCCAAGATATTTATTCAAACTCGTTTAACTATCCGTAGGAAATTAGATTCTCCAAAATAGGTCCGGTTTTACAGACTAACGACCGAACTGCTCTGGTGCATTCTAAGCTAACCTAATAAATTGAAAAACGGATGCATTGTACCTTCGACCCTAATCTTAGATCCTCATTATGCTGCTGCAATAAAGAAAAAAAAAGGAAAAAAGAACGCCATCAGTCGTAGAAAAGAAGGCAGCGCGGAGGCCCGCTAACCGGGCTTTAATTCAATATCCGGAGGCTCAAATTGATTAATGCTTTCTATTATTAAATTTAAATAACAGTAGCTTTAGTCAGAGGTGCAATACGTCCAGATTACAGAATAAAATAGAAGTAGCATAAAAGAAAGAATTTAATTCGAATGTAATTAAATGGCTGTTGATGGATGTAAAGTGCACATATTGGACAGAGGCAAGTCAGCTAATATTGTGACAAACGTTGAGTTTCAAGCAAATCAACGTAACACTTTTGTGTTATTATATTTGGATTGGTCAGATATTCTCGTTTGACACCTTTTGTAATAAGTTTTACTTAATGTCAATGCGTCTTGATAACGATAGACAAATTTGTCGATTTGGGACCTATTAGTGATCTTAGGAGCGCAGCATAAGCTCTCATAGATTATATTTAAGCCAACTTACTCAAATACATATACGAAAATGCCACTCTACAAGTCAAAATTAATGAAAACTGGATCACTGGAAAAATGTCCATGAGAAGAGACATGAGGCAAGGTGACACAATCTCACCCAAGTTATTTACCTTAACGTTGGAGGATGTGTTTAAATGTTTATCTTGGGAGGTTAGTTGGGGGATAGACGGGAAACGCCTCATCCATCTGCGATTTTCTGATGATATCGTTCTCCTGAACAGCGACACAAATGAACTGACAACAATGATCCAGGAAATCAAAGATGCTTGCCAATCTGTAGGCCTCCGAATGAAGCTTCAAAAGACTAAAATTATGAGCCCTGTCAATATTAAGGTCTCCGTCGAGAACCAGGATCTAGAAATTGTCAAAGAATAAATATTTTTAGGACTAAACATCCAACTTGGAAAAGAAAATCAAACATCAGAGATCACCCGAAGAATCAAACCCACCTGGATAGCATTTGGAAATTTCAGCTATATCTTTCGCAGCGCGACTATTCCAATCAATCTAAAAAAGAAGGTTTACAATGCGTACATCCTGACACATATGGATCCGAGACGGTGACAAAAGCAATGCTTGAAGTAAGTCTGAGAGAGAAGATCAGAAACTAGGATATAAGGAGAAGAACAAGGGTCGGTGACGTTGTTGGGCGGATAGCGAGATTGAAGTGGCGTTGGCAGGTCACGTTGCTAGAAACAACGTGGAAAAGGCCTTTGTGGAGCGGATATCTAGAGGCAGGAGTGGATATCTAGAGGCTGAAGAAGAAGGGGTCTTAGGCAGGCAACTATGTATTCAAGGAGAGGTTGATTATAGAACCTTTTCAGTGTATCACTTCAAAGCTGGGCTAAGTGGACAGAGAACAGATAATTAGCATCAAAACGAAAACTCCTTGAAAGTTGCACTTGTAAATTAAAAATTTATATTGGAATCATAACATCTACTAAAATTCAAGCAACAAACTTCAAACAATGTTGAAAATACGTCTAGACTATAAAAGAAACGGTATATCTTTAGAGCGTAAAATTGTTTCCCATTTCATTGAGAATTCAACGCTACTTTGTTTTTTTTCCTCTGGTAGGCCTTGGATATCGAAAGTCGTTCAAGCGGATTCACATTCGATCCTTTGAAATTTACTGACCATAAATAAGGGATCCTTTTTCTTCTCATGTTTGGGTAAATACGGGTTTCAGTTTCACGTCGAGTTATTGACAATTTTTTCCTGCTACGGATAAGCTTCAGGCCATGCAAGAAATATCTAAAACGTACTGGTAAATCCTTTACGATGCTAATTAACCATCTGGTTTATCCGAAGATTTCCCTTTTGTCATCTTTCGTCAGGGCCTTTTGTGGGCTGTAACAATGCTCGACAAACAACTAATTGTGACCCAACCTTTGGCGATAACATGCCATTTTCTGCAATACAAAAAAAGGACGCAAACAAGCTGCGTTTATATAAGTTGAAACGAAACGGGACAAAAGGGTCGCCACCTTTTATTATTTGCTCAATTAATGAAAACCAAAGGGAAACAAGGGGTTTAATAAAGCGTTAAGCCGTACATTTTAGATTTGAATTTATTATTTTCAAACAGATGTTGTTGCCAGTTTATCTTTTATGTTGGTTTTGGGAGCTTTATTGGGGGAATAAACGATGGAATGGAATATTTAGCGGTTCAATTTACATTGTACAGTTTGCCATTTGATGGTCAATTTTGCATAATCTATTTTGCCACTGAATATAGTGTATCATTTGCATAACTCGTTACAGAATTACTTCTAAACTACATACATTTTGGGGTTTAAAAAAACGTTGACATTTGGCAATAGTTGATTTCTCAACCAAATATTCCATACAATCCTTTAAAGTAGATTCGGGAATTAATTATACCCTTGGTTCCTAACAAAATATTCCTTCTTTTACAGGGAATTTACAATGAAAACATTAACTTCCAGTCCAAGTCCAGTCTTGTACATCAAAAATTCTCTTTAGTCCCGAAAGGACGAACGCTGAACTAAATTATTTAACGAATTACTAGCAACTAACAACGAACTAAATCCCTTAGAGACCACATTGTTTACGTCTCTTTGTTCAATATGGATCCCGCTGGTACTAAAATACGGACTATTAAGGCCTATGGCAAAAACAGAGAGCCTAAAATCCCTTTTCCATAACCCATTTTGAGATTTTTGGCTTAGAGGTGCATGCACAATATACAAACCGGGATTTTATGGACGCTTGGCGGTCGTAAGGTCTAATTTGGCTGCGTAATATTAAGCGGAGTTTACGTTTTGCTTAAATTTTAAAGTAAAAAATGTCATGAGATTTAGACAGTTTTTTTTAAGCTAAAAGTTATTAGTTTTCAAACAATAATAATTTATGATAGGAAATACATTGCCTAGCAATACGTCAAATCAAAAAAAGTCCGGTTTCTTATAAAGCACTTTTCCTCTTCCGGGAAAGTAGTCGGAATGTATCTTTGTCGCTCAGTTGTCCCGGAATTCCCCGTTTACTTGATAAACTCACTGGCAACTTTCTCATTCTCAAGCTTTGCAGACTTAATGCTCATTACAACGATTATTTTAACGGTCTACATTATGTCAATTTTCTCTTTTCCTGGTTTATTTTGTTCCGCGCCATCTTCGGAACGAATAATTTAGATTGTAAACTTCGTTAGTAGTTCTTTAGATAGTGGTAAAGGAACTTCGGTATGATGACCGTAATATTCTTGAACCAGCTACTTGAGGGTGAAATAATAAAAGGAAAAAGGCGAGTTCATCATGTAAATGAGATGGTTCTAAGGAGAGTGGCAAAAATATGTTCATTGTTAGCTTTAGGGGGTAAATTTAATCTGGGCCCGGTCGTTTTAACTTTAAATTAACTTTTATTCTTTGATCTCAAGGAAGCTCAGAACTTTTCTCTTAAAATAATTATAATTACTACAACTTCTGGGTGAAATGCAGTAATTGTAAATGCAGGTCTTTGCTATGTTTTCTCAGCCCTGAATAATGCAAAGCCCGCACCAGACATGGCTTTTTGTATGCTGAATAGCTGTAATAATATTTGATATCCCTGTCTGTAAATGCGGTGAAATAATCTGTTTTTTTTATGGAATTTGTCTTGATGTCACATAAGTGGTATAGATAATCTACCCAAAGTTTGCAATCTATTTTCTATTTTCACAGCAAAAAATGATTACTTTTGAATTATGGTTTATTTTAGAGTAAAATCATTATCAAACTAATTACAGTATTTAAAAAACCTCGAAACTTGATTAGGTTTCCAATAAATATTTTATTCCCTCTATATAATTTCTTTATTAAGAATTTTTCTTTTAAAAAATGTTCTCTAAACTTTCCTATATTAGCAAACTCTATAAAAAAATTGGCATATTTTCAAGCAGCTGTCTATTTGAGAGCATAGACATATCTTGTCCATATAATATACCCTGTTTTGTTGTAGTTAGTATTAGTAACTGTCAATAAAAATAGAACTACCAATATTTACTAAGCTTTTACAAAATGAGGGAAGATAGAGATACAGATATCTTCGGTTGATCATCGAAGGAAAGAGGTCAATAGAAAATGGCTCAAGAACCTAACATATAACCTAAATCATCCGACATCTTCAGAGCAGCTGTATTACGAGTAATTATAGCTACTAGGATCACCAACCCAGCGGGAAGGATGTTTTTTCCTTGCTTCTTTATCTTAAGAAGTTCCATTTTCTTGACAACTTGAATTTCCACAAATATGTAGACTTCTCATGAATCTTTTGAAAATATGGCAATTTTTTGGAGTATCTGATGGTCTCTTATCCATGCTTGTGTTAAATAATATTCCGACGTTTGGAGTACTTCACCGTTGAACGTAATTCGGTTGTCTGGACGTTGATATCTTCTTAAATAAGTAAGCTAATTTGCTTTTATTTAGGTGTTCTGCTTATAATTAGAACTTTAGGCTTTGAAATAGGCGTTCTGGTGTTTTATCAATGTTTGCTTGACATTCTTTTGATGGTCTTGACTGGACATAGTTTTATATTTCATGACTAATAATTGGTGTACAATTGTGGCGATCACCTTCCTACATGATTTTCAGACGTACTGGTATTATTTGAGACTTTTGCTGACAGACCCATTTAATATTAGCTTATGTTAAAGAATATCCTTTAAATATTTTCTTTACATGTTTCATAAATTGTAATCAATCCAATTTAATGTTTAAATCATATAGCAACATGACCTTTCCAAGAAAGTACAAAATTTATTTCCGATTGCCTTATATCGTAAGTCACATGAGAACGCCAGATATTCCCAACTAATACGAAAACCAGGATAAATTTGGTAAAATCGATCAGCAGTAATGCAAGTTGGATCAGGTCCAAGATAGAATACAAACTCATTTAACAATCTGTATAGAGCGACCATAAGACACGAAATCGCCCGACTTAGAGATTAACGGTTCAGACTTGTGGCCGTGCATTTTAAGTAAGAAAACGACTGGTTTTCTCTATAAATTGCGGTAAAGGAAAATTTTTGTAGCCTGGAAATTCAATCAAATTTCACCGAGATTACAAAGATAAATTAGGTTTTAATAAAATCGGACATTGTTCATGAAACATTTTGCTCTCGACCATTATATTTGTTATTTTACGAACGGAAAAAAAAGATGAACCGAGACACGAAATCTCGGAAAATCTCGGTTCATCAATTACCTTGAAACGTTTTTCGCGTATCGCGTTATTTAGGCTGAGTAAATGATAAATTTTCTTCGTCACGACAGATAATCACTCTATGCTTGGATAAAAATTATATTTAAATTAATCCGACAACTCGTTTAACTATAAACAGGTGCGACCCCTTAAATTCGTTAGCAAAATTATGGCGCTGGAATGTGAATACGTGGTTTTTGCGCCTACAAACCACAAAGTAAAAACCCCTTAACAAAGGAAATAATAATTAGATTTTAACCCCTTGTCGTAATCAGGTTAAATACGCTTCCATGCTCCAACGCCCCCTTTCTCCTCATGGGGGATAAGGCAGGTTTTACGCAAGCAGTGTGAAATTAAGAGGATCCACTTACCTTGAGCAGGAGCAAATATGTTCAAATACAAACAGTCTTCGCTTTGGTTTTTGAGGAGCGGTAACAGTCTTTTGAGATACTCTAACCTTCCTTTGGGCATTTTTTCAAGGGCTGCGGTCTCGTTGGAGATGTTGGGTAGTTTCTGGGGACAAACAGGCATCATCTTGTCGGATACTCGTACTCCATCCCATGGTGAAGGTGCTTTGGTGGGGCTGAATCGGTTCATTTGGACGGGTGCAGTTGCGTAGGGTACACCAAGAAACACCTGAAATTTGTTCAATAGTTTCAGTATTAACATGTCATAAATATTGATAGTTATATGCAGTTACATGCAAACATATGATCATGTCAATAAGACGCTAACGACGAACGTAATTTTAATGATATGTTGACATTTACACCAAAATCTGCTACATGTTCTAAGATACTTAATAAAATTATCTTACCTCAGTTGGCTTAAGATAACGGTACTGATCCATAGGAAGAAGGAGACCTTGCAATCTGCCATATTTCGTTTGCACAATTCTGGTGCTGATTTTGGCATTTTTCATAAAATTGCTGTCTCCACAGATCCCCGATCCCAGTAGGAAGAGGAGAATGAAGACGGTAGGGAATCCCCTGCTGCGGACGCCCATGGTCTTTAAGTGGGAAACATGACTAGCGAGCTTTCATCGGGAGAAAAAAGCGGAAACACTCTCTGACGTTGATGATTCGAATTTAAATTCCGCTTCCGCGATAACGACGGAAGTTTTAATGAAAATCTTTCAATCCGGATGAAAAATTCCGGCAACACGACGGAGCCGTAAAGTTTCAGGAATTAATTATTTCCTGAATGTACTTATACCGCGAAACTCGGTCGAAAGTAATCTGTTGGTCCGGACTGGTAGTTGGCGTCGTCGTGGGTTTTCTATTCAAACGCCGGGCAGACATCTTGGACTCGATTGCTCCTTTATCCTGAAACAAAGCCAATCATTAATTCGGGTTGTTGACAAACAAATGGAGCGAGTTTCGATTCAAATTTGATTCCCCCCATTCAGTAAAAGGCAATGGGCCAATACTCCCTTTGACTTATTACTCAACACTCCAGCTGCTATTAATAAATGAATGCTCACGACTAGTTAACGGTAAAGGAATGGAAAACCGAACTATGTTTGACTTAATAGGCTGTATGGTGTAAAAGTAGGACAATGTTACATAGGAACTAGCTCCGTTCTGTACACAAAACTTTATTTAATAATGACGAGCTCAATTACCTGCCGTTGGAAATACAATGGCAGTCAAATACTATGCAGAGCCTTAGGGAGTTTCATAACAAATTTATACACAAGAGAAATGTAATTTAGCCGTTATTGACCTAATAATGTGCAACTTGGTTTCATAAATGTCAATATATTATAAAAACACTTTTTTATGTGATATGTTGCGTGCAGAAAAAAAATGCTAATATTGAGGAGTTGCTAAAGATGTTTATAAAATTCGAAAAGTAGAGGACAAAGAACGCTGACAGAGAGAAGAACAAGAGGAAGAAAAACCACGACAGAGAGAAAACAAGAAGAAAAGTAACGCTGTATAACGCGAAATTAGTCGAACAGAGTTGCAGTGCTAAATAGATCAAAACGTGAAGTCGAAAACATACGTCATACAAGATGAAATGAGAAATAAATTTGGAGGGATGCATAACCAGATTGAAGCTTTACTTAAGTAAATCATTGGTATTTGTGAAAAAACGCAGAAGAAGTTTGACGAAGAAACGTTTCCGTAATTGTACAGGGAACAGATTTAGAAGTACTGGTTTAGGCCATTAAGGACAAGAACTGACAATTTCTCTGACTCAGGCATATTTCTCGATTAGAGAAGTTGCCATTTGTTGTCCTTAACCCATTACACCAGTACTTCAAAACCTATTAATCTAGAACGCCCTTACACCTGTTACTAGTACCTGGAATGCTTGGAGAGGATGCTGCTGTTGTGCTTGCTCGTGTGCTGTTGCAATAAGATGTACAGCTCAACATACATGGTGAAAGTGTACTGGAGCTAATTGAAGTGCAGAACTAAAGAGCCATTCTACCAGAGTTTGGAGGTGCAATTGAGCGACTATTTGATTAACACTAAAAACTCTACAATGACCAACAGTTTTTCTGCACCAAGTTACTTACCAAAACTATACTGATGGTGTCAATAAATTACTCAACTTTTATTCATCAAAATTTTCCTCAAATACTGATTTGACTGACTGATCAAGTATCCTGGCAAACAGTAAATGCAACGTCAATCAAACTACAATTCTGCCGCAAAAACTCAAATCAACAGACACCAGAAAGCATTTGTTAATCGTGGAACTCTTTTAGTATGAGATATACTGAGTGTTCAAATTACTCTCCAGTATTACAAATTTAATGCTCTTTCCATTGTTGTATAGGCAATTGTATATGGCACTTTTCGAGGGGCTTGTGGCCCTGCTAGTTGCATTACATCAGACTTCTAAGATACTTTGTGAGGAAACAAGAGTATGTCACTATATTGGACGTTTAAATTACTCTCCATTATAGCAAATTTCATGCTTTTCTCATTGGTGTATAAAAAATAGTCGATTATTTACGTTTAAGTACTTTTTGGGACTATTATGTCCCTGTCTTCGGTGTAAATTTGAGTATCTAGAGCTTTTCAAGACAGTTTAACCAGGATTAAAGAACGTCGCTATACTGAGTGTTGAAATTGCAGACCAATATAGTATTTGGATCCTTCAGTGGAATAAAGAAAACGATCAATTACTAACGTTCAATACTTTTCGGGAGGTTTGTTCCCTGCTATTTTAGTAACATATTGGACTTATAAGATACTTTTTGAGGAAACAAGAGTATGGGATGTTCAAATTACTCTCTAGTACAGTACCTACATTTTATTATCGGTCTACTCGTGTATAGAAAGTAGTCGACTATTTACGTTAAAGTATTTTTCGGGAATCTTAAGTCTCTTATTTCCCTGCAAAGCCCTTTTAAGCCAGACAAAGAACTCGTTATAGCAAGATGCTTAGTGGATAATAGGGATATTGTAACAACTTATTCAACTATTCTAGTACTTTTAGTCAACTCTAGTAACTAGTTTAGTTATTCTAGTAACTTTAGTAACAACTATTCTAGTACTTTTATAATAGCTGAATCAAGGACAACCAGATCACTAGACAGCAAAGTAGAGTGATTGGAACTTGTCATTCAATTATTTGTGAGGCACGCTAGAGCAAAAGCGTTCAGATCACATCATCTTTGTACAGAAGAACTGTAAATTTTCAAAACCCCGTGGACAGATCTGTCTATTACCTCCAAAAAACCAGAGAAAACTGACGGGCAGATGATTGAGGAAGTTAGCAGTTGTTGGTCATCTCTAGTCGTATTTTTGTTTTAGTCAAACAGAAAAACCTTCTTATTAAAATTCCATACAAAAACAAAATTACATGAGTTTGTGATGGTACTGTTAATCATCCAGAAACCAAAAAAAAATTGTTGAAAACTACTTCATAACTTTCATGTTGATTAGCTCATCATGACTAAAAGGATATTTATGAAAAAAGAGCGTAGCTCGGCATAACCTCAAAATGTATACTTATTTTGCATTTAAGCAGCATATGGAAAACAATCTTGATAACAGAATTTATATTATATCTAAAAATAAAAACCCCCTTTAGCTGGAAAAACAATGCTGATAAATAATTCAGTTCCAAAGCTGATATTCCTGTAAATGTGTCATTCACGATAATTGACAAGCTATATTGACAATTGAAAATAAAAAGTAAAGCTTATCCTAATACCAAAAGCAAACTTGGACTTCCTTATAAATTATGTATCGCTGTAATGTAGCGTAGAAAGGTCAACTTTCAGATAACATCAGATGTCTCAAAGAACTTACATTTACACGAATTAATATTTAATTACCAGATTCCGTCAGTAAAGTAATTAGCAACTGTTCTGACTAAAGGGTGGCCTTTTTAAATTTAGATCCGACATTACTATGAAACAAGTTTCAATTAATTTAAATGTATCATGACGTCTTTCTAATTCTACCTTTTTGCCAGTTAAAACTAAATTAATCCGAAAACCGTGTCCCAAAGTTCAATTTATAATTCTGTCAAAGTAAACACCGTTCCTTCCAACAATACCGAACCATACAAAAGCTCATTCAGGGTGGAAAAATACCATATAGCCCGACAGATCAAAATTAATGGTGTATATTTTTCTTCCTTAGGCTGATATTAAGTCGTGCCTGAAGCAGAATATAGCCGCCAACGCTGCCGCCACCGTCCACAATCGAATTAGCTCTGGCTATGTGAAAATGTGATTTAAAGACCGGAAAACGAAAACACGAGAAGTCATCCGTTTTAATTTACTTGGTCAACGATTTAAAGGAAAGTTCGATGAAATATATATTTCTTACTATGACCCGAGGGTTTAAAACGATTTTATTAACCATAAAATAACTTTGCTGAGGAAGTACGCATAACAAAAGGAAGGAAGAATTATTTTGGGAGAAAGCTTCCCCGAAGGAACGATGAAAAACTTGCGCTCGAGTCGAGCAGACTATTAAAGCAATACGAATCTTTTTAGGTTTATTGTTGGCAAGCTTTATGAGATAATAAAGTTTTGTCGCCTATCGCGCAATTCCGCACAGCTGCATATTTAAAATCTCCCCAAACGGGTATCCTAGATTCTTTTATGATTATCAGGCGCTTACATGTAAAACACATGCAAATCCCTCAGCCACAAATTGTATCAAAACATACCGTTCGACTTTTGTAAACAGTGCAAGTCTTCCCATGCTAATCAGCGGAAGGGTGAATACGTTAGGCGCCTATTTGAATTTCATGAAGTTTATCCCATCAGACAATCTCTGAAGAACTGTCATCGATTGACTGAGTTTACCGCACGATTGTCGACAAAAGCCATTTAAAAGTTCGGGGTCTCAAACCTGTCGGAAGTAATTCTAATATTTTCTTAAAATATCGAAAATTCTTCGCATAGTTCCTTTGGCAAAGTAGATAAAAACTGCGGCATTCCTGCTGGCCTGGTGTCACTCGATAAATCTTTATAAAAGGGAGACGACGATATTGGAAGTAAGCTTTTAAGCCAAGATGGACGAATTTCTTATTAACAGTTTGGGAGAGGTTGCATGTCATGGAAGGGTCCACATAAATTATCTGGGTGGTTTCTTAATTTACGATACCAATTTTCATTCAATTATTTATTTTTCGTTTACAATTATAAATAAAAATGAAAAATACTTTTTCCAAATTTAATAAAGTCATAGAATGGAAGTAGTGAAGAATTGGGCACTTATATTTAAAAATATACCGTCCGAGGCAGGACAAATCCAAAAAACCGAAAACTCGATAGACGACAAACTTGCTAAGAACTGAGAACTAAACTCTTTATTGTGGTTGATTTTGTGTAGAAAAATATTTGATAGTTGATACCTTTTTAATGGAACACTCTCTATATTATCTGAGTAGAATAGTCAATAGAATATGTTGACATTTAGTGCAGTAGTTTTTGAGAAATTAGAATGTAAACATTGTAATTGTATTGTTTTTTTTTATCACAGTAGCTTTGAATAATCAGAAAGACTGATCGTTATCATCATTTGACGTCACGATGACGTAATTTGACAGTTGGTTTGTTAAATTACGTCATGCTGACGTCAAATTTGGTCTGCACGATGGATGGAGCATCAATTCGACCACAAATTACGTTAAACTTTTAATCACAATTTTTACATTCCATTTACTCCAATAAGGCTCAACTAAATGACAAGATGCATTGTGTGCAAATAATTCCATGGACTGACCCGGACTACCCTAATATTTTCGAAACCAGTGACAACAACAACTCTGACAAAGGTCTGACTACCACCCTCCTAGTAGATCCAAAAAATACAGAGTTTTTTTCAATCAGATCACTTTAAAATTGGAAGGCAATGTTCATTTTAGTAAATGGAAAGTCATAATATTACATTGATATAAGCTTTGCTTTTCTATCGATATCAGGAAAAACACTGCATCTGTGGTGGACATGTCGTTCACACCTTGAGAGGAAACAGTAGCAAGAGCAGAATTACCTACAAATAGCAATGGAAGAAGCTAAAATAAAGATGACCTAACAGGGAAAGCCAATACTGGATCGAAATATCTAGCAAAATAAAGCCTGACATGTGGATGACACGTCTAACGTGTATGGGATACCAACATATAAAAAGATTTAGGATAGGAGGCCTTATAATTATTACTAGCTCATCTGTCAGGTGCCATTCTATCAACATGACTATCCCAGTCTCTTTTCCTTGCTTTTACCCATTTGTGGAGGCTCTGGATGTTACATTGCTCACGTATGCTTTTATTTGTTTGTCTTTCCCTAAGTGTTATATCCTTTATTGTTCTTAGAGTCTTCATCTCTAGGGTGGTTCTGTGGTCTAGGTGGTTATGTTCCTGTCGCTAGTGATATCAAGTAAGTAAATATCTTAACTTGCTCTATGCTTCTGCCGTCCACTTCCAGTTTGTCTTCCTTTCTACATCTATGAGTGGCCTTCGACACCGGAAAGGCAGAACTTGTTGGTTCGAGTCCAGCTGTTGTGTATAATTAAAGTTATAAAATTGTATTAAACGTGATGATAACATTTTACGGTCAATTTCTGATAAATAAATTTGAATCTTTCTCACATGCATGCATTATAACAATAATTGAAAGTATTTTTATACGCTAAAACTAAAATAAAGTTATAGTAATAATTATTCCGTAGTTCCTAGACTCTGAAAACCAAAATTTTCATTAAATTAAATTTTAGTTCTTGTTTTTGATGTTGGAAAATTATAACATAACACTTTGTTTTGTGGAAAGTTTGTTCTCGTACAACATATGGGTCCATTTCCCTATGGAGATATTTCTCATTTTCTAACTCTACTCATTAATTTAGCGTTAACTTAAAATAAAGTATGTTGTAATGAGTTTTAACGTACATAATTTAATGGTTTTAAACAAAGTTGATTTTGACCCATTTAAATGTCAGTATTACCTTTTGGTGTTGAATTTTAATATAGAAGTTTGGGAATTAAGAAACTCATCAATCAACACTGAAATCACAACAAATATAATTCGTTGTCCAATTACTAATCGAGGTTTTGTTTCTGGGTCTAATCACAGGAGATGATAAGAAAACAACTTAACAGTTTGAAAAAAGCAATGAAAATAAATTGAAAGTTCAGTGATAAAGTAGATATCTGATTGCCAGAACAAATAGAAGAAGCAGAACGACCAAACTGCGATATCGTAAAGCGCCTAAAAATTAGTAAGTCGCACAAATCTGATTAAGGAAAAGATTTATTGAGTTATTTTACGATGAGTTAAACCGCATAACTTCCCAAACCAAGTGCTATTGACATTTTTGATATAAAGTTTGGTTGTGATATCTTAGAATGTTTTACAGTTCAGTTTTAATACAAGATATTAAAAAGAAGGCTTACACCAAGAGCAAATATGTTCTGCTTATTAATGTGTCATTTCTTCTAAACCAGTGTTATAACGTATCCTGTCACTTGAGCCCAGACTAATTCAATCCGGTTTAGTTTGCAGTGGCAAACGTAAGACAATAATACACCAACTTTGAGCCAGCTTATCTACAACGTAGCGACTGGAATTTGGTTTATGTCGTCGTATTACAGTCATAATTTCCGCTTTAACAGCATTTCTATGAAACCTGAATCCTTTTACTGAAAGCTCTCGAGTGCTCTTTAGTCGCCTGAGGGCAGAAACATCTGATATGCTCGTGACGCATATAAAATTTTAGGTTCAATCTTAACAAACTTGCAGAAGTGAAACTTTTAGAAGTAATTCAAGTTTTGCAATTTGTACAACAAATTTGCTACCTATGAGTAGTAAGTTCGTTTTTAAAGCTCTATTTTCCACAAATTTACAAAACGGGTTTTGGAAGAGAAATATGAATTTATAATTTATTAGTTTCACAATAGCTTCATTCATTACAATTAAAATGTGTGGACAATGATAACATAAACAAGTCAAGGAACTTCATATTTTCAACAGTTCTGGTTTTTCCCTTAATATTTAGTTATGTGGAAGAATAATTATTGTCTTTTAGAAGTACCATGTCGAAAACGTTGTTTTATTTAACTACAGTTAAACTTGAATGCATTATCATAGTAATATAGGACTTTACGTAGGAACTAATAAAGATATTTTTTAATTGGAGGCGGTTTGTACAAATTTGTGGTACAAAAAGTACTACAAATTTCATAATAATTTTAGTTAGAAAACGTTAGAACAATGTAAAAAAAACAAAAAAACATTAATTTCAATGTAAGAGATAGTCAAAATGTTTGCGAAAATAAGTATTGAGTGTAGCGAATTTGTGAAATAAAATAATTTTCTTTTTTTTATGTTAATTTTTGTAATACATCTGAAAACACTTAATATTTCCGAAACAGTTGAAGATAGGTATGGGACATTGTACATGAATTATGTCTAGAATTTTCTGAAGAATCCAAAAAACTAATAATATACAGGGGGTTGTATTTAAAATAAGAAAGTTGGTATCGGCCACTGTCACAGAACACACCCTCTACACAATTTTATTTTTTTTTTAAATGCGCATCTAAAAATACAAATCGACGTGTCCAAGCGTTTTTCGCAACACGCTCTCATTTATTCGTTATCGAATTTATTCCATTTGGCTGTTCCACACTGTATAGAGAATACATAATGAGAAAGGCATTGGATGATTGGCATGGACTAATCTCAATTGCGAGTAAAAAGATTACAGATCTGAGATATGCAGACGATACAACACTAATAGTGGCCTTATAATAAACGCGACGAAAACTAAATTTATGATAGTTTTAAATTTATAAAAAATATGTGCTGTTGCAACAGCAACTGAAAACTAGTTAAAATAAATTTACTTCATTGGCACATTGTACATTTTCGAACAATATCAACCATATTGCACCCAATATGAAGCAAATATTAATACGCCTAAATAAATCACAAATAAAATGTCACTGAATTTATTTGGAGTCTGTTATAAATAGAAAACCTAAAATTAAGTCAATTCAGTGGTAGTATTGATATAGGAAATATTATAAAAGTTGGTGAATGTGTATTATTTACCCAATAAATAATGGTCACGGTGGTTTTTAAAATAATTGTCGTATTGTGATTGATTTGTTGTTTGATGACATATTTTTATTTAATTGGAAATATAATAGCAAATACATATAGGTCAATTACACTTTATTATATCCACGAGATCTGCCTGTCATTGGGCAAAACGTCATCATCTTGATTTGCAAACAAGTTCATACACACCTAATATCTGATCTAACCATACAGTTTCACGACTTGGCGACCCTTAGAAGAACCTAAACCGTAACCGCAATCTATGAAAAGTACATCCAAAATCCCACTTCTGGAACAATCGCCGCTGATTTACGCTACTCGTTCCGGCGGCTGACTTATATGTGCTTTTTTAAAATTGTGCCATTTGTAAACCTGGAGTGCTAACGGATACGAAAAGGGCTCCCTCTTTGTTCGCATTTCCACACGATGCACTAATAGTAAAATGCAATTAAAAAGTTTTATGTTCAACTAGGGAATGCTGAATGAATTCAAAGAGCTGCTGATTTTCTATTTTTCAGCTTTTAAGCCGTAGAGGCACGATAATCAAAACCCTCGACAACCCTATGAAAATTTTGTTCCGGTTACATAGAAAGAAAAAACCGAAAATTTACAGTTACTTCAGCAGGTTGAACAGATATCTTTATGTCAATAATTCGTATATCTCATCATTTTGCATCATTTTTTCTAAACTTCTCCTCAGTAAGAGCCACGAGCCGCTACTGAATTAAGAATACTCTGTCCCAGAAAAAGTGGCAGTGACGACATTAACTGTGACGTCATATTGAAATTCACTTCTGCCTTAGATTTTCTTTGATATTTTGTGGTTGAACGTTTTTTTTCCGGTGACTTAAAAAGCTTTGTTAGCCAGACAACAAGGTGCGTTTGTACTAAGAATTTCAAACCTCTTACTTAAGACGATTCTGAGATATTAAATAAGTAACAAAAAAACTAGAGTCAGTTTAGGCGACCTCTAGCGGCCAAACGCTTCCGCTTCTTTTGTCATATGATATATCTTTACACAATGTTTCAAATAAGGGAGTTATAAACGATTTTTGGAAAAAGTGCACTAAATTTTGACTCTAATTTGAAATTTTTGTTGAGAGAGAAGAGATGTTTCTTGATGACTTTTCTGTGTAGGTCGCGAGTTTCATTAAATTTTTGGTGTTCCTCTATTTCTGTGCGAATTTTTCGTTAGAGTTTTGTGTTGTTAACCTTTCCTTTTAAATTTCTTCTAATAGCAGATAATAAACTAAGTATATTACGACTTTGTATAAATCAATGCTATTTTACTGGTTCGAGGTTTTACTAGCATATCAAACAGGGGAACGTAAAAAGTATGGCATCGGATTATGCAGGGTTTGTTTGTGTATTCGGCAAGTCGGGAATTAACTTACCTAAAAACATACCAATAAAACAAATTTACACTGCTGAAACGACGAGGGCTTTGCATATAAATAATCAAGCATCCGAGGTTGTTTAAGGGGTTTAAAAATTTACGATTCTTTTGCGGTCCAAATGACAGAAAGTGTATTAAATTTTTACGAACGTTACTTAGCAGAAAGGCATAAAATCGAAAGACGGAAATTCTCAATCAACATAAACTTACTCTGTTTTTGTGGCTTTCTATATCCTTTATGATACCACATACGTTCCTTTTTTTGGAAGTCTCACAACGGTAATCACAAAATGTTGTAAAAACTATGCAAATCGCCGTTCAGACAACGAATTTACGACGTCTAAAATTTTTAATTGAATTCCCTAACCTCAAGAGCTTAATTTCTCGCTCGCCTAATTTCGCTAGCAAAATGCCAGCCCGTATTTCAAACTGCAAAGTGCAGTTTTCACTTGGCGAAATTATGTTCATCATACATTACCCTTTTCCGGGCGTAGAACATTACGTAGTCGTGCAAGTGGATATCAAATTCAGATATTAGATCGCCGAGCTTGTTAGAAGGATAAAACGGATACTTTATAGTAATATTCCCGGCTTGGGTTCGGTCATTAATCATGCGTATCTAAGATATGTTTACTCTTTGGGGAAGAGGGCTAATGTTTATGTATTTATTTTTTCCTTATAAAAATTTAATCAGCAGATTGATATTGTTGACGGTGGATAGTCGATATAAAGCACAGTTCGAAGATTTTATTACATCACAACAAAACATCGTAGAATTCTGTAAATTATCTCTTATTGATAGAAATTATGAAACAGAACCTCACAGTCAACGACAAAGCTAAGAAAGAGTGTAATGTCAGGATAATTTGTGGATTTTCGTCAAATTTGGCCACCGTCTATGATACATAATCATTTCAGTATATAAAAATTTTAGAGAAATATTGTACTCATTAAATTAATGTAGATCCAAACTTTATCCAATGATCTTCTAATATTATGGTTATAATTCAGATAAAAACAGGGTTTCAAAAACCGCCATAAGAACGTTAATTCTCTTATTATTTATTAGTGACTTTTATTAGATCTTTATAAAGGGTCTTGATTTATTAAGGGATATATCATCGAAACCTTTCGGAGTGAAGCGATTTAAGCGAAAACGTCCGAATATGGGAAAAAATCTTTCGCACATGTTAAATCACTAAGCTAGAAGTATTATACAAGAATAAGCTTAAGTTTATTTAGTAGGGGAACTACTGACATCTGTACTTAA
Organism: Ips nitidus; assembly: GCA_018691245.2. Taxonomy (NCBI): domain Eukaryota; kingdom Metazoa; phylum Arthropoda; class Insecta; order Coleoptera; family Curculionidae; genus Ips; species Ips nitidus. Next base: position 7,735,749 of record CM042791.1, read on the forward strand.
ATCTCAGTGTTAAATGTGTACAATTAAGAAGGTTTTACTCTAAATTTGTTAAATGGCTGGTTTTTCCAGAATATTATAATCAGCTGGCAACAAGGTAAAGTTAAGTTTAAACTTGTCAACAACAGTCATGTGAACGAAAATGTCGTCTTTACCCTTGAAAAGTTAGTCTTCAATTGAATTTTCATGAACCTCATGTAAATATCCTGCATTTAAGACTATTTTCAAGACTAAAATATTGAAATTTGTCTTCAAATGCCAATTTTAAGCTTCTCATAGCACTTTTCAATGGTTTACACTCACTTTTTGGTGTCCAAGTCAATTTTCAAAGTTTAAATGTGTGAATTTGTAGTCAAAAATTCTTTAAAAAAATTTCAATTTGTTTGAAAACTATGAAAACAGGTTACAAAGACAATTTTATGCCTCTAAAGTCAATTTCCACGGTTTCAAAGTACATTTACTGGTTTCTAAATCAATTTTCAAGACTAAAGTCATTCAATTTGTCTGGAAACTATGAAAAGTGGCTTCAAAAACATTTTTTACGTTTCTTAAGTGAATTTTAACCGTTTCCAAGACCATTTTTTAGTTGGGTTGGGTTGGTTTGGGTTTTTGAATCGTAAAGGAAATTTCAAATCAGAATTTTATAAGAGATATTTTATTTTTCAACTTGAACAAGAAAATTAAATAAAACTGTTATTTTTGAAAAATATCTACGCCACTCAATTTTGACAAAGGGCAGTATATCACATAACGAGTATTAATTTGATCAAAATCAAAATTGCTCCAACGGTCTGACATTTAGTTTGCTATATAAACTATATTCCAAAAATACTTCGTAATAGAAATACAGGGTGTTAAAGTTTTTTTTTTAGTTTTTACAGTTTTTGAAAAATCTTGTTTTTGCAAAACTCCACATGGTGTTATTTTTTGAGGTTTGGACCATCTTTCTTATTCCACCCATTTTTTTCTAGTGCGCCAATGAAATTTTTTTATTCAATCAAATTCAAATTTCATGTTTAATTTAGAAACTTTTTTGCCTCTTTAATTTTTTCCGTACCTGTCATAGTTTTCAAGAAACGTACAAATTTATCAAAAAAAACACCCAAATTTTTTTTGAATTTTTAAGAAAAAAAATCACATTAGCGCACTAGAAAAAAAAGTTTTAAACAGTTAGGAAAGCTGAAATTGAAAAGTAACCGTGACACTTTAAATTTGCAGCTGTCAAACAAGGTAAAGTTGTATTGGCACCTGTCAACAACTCATCTGAAAATGTCATCTTTAACCGCGAAAAGTCTGAATATTACATTTAAACAGTTGGAAAGTTTGGAATTGTAAAAGCACGTCGTGGTAAAATCACAGCACTGTTTCTAGTTTTTGGTTTGTCAAGAAAAAGCAGCAAGCTGAAAGCTGTTTTTTTTTACCAACCACAAACAACCCCCTCTGCTTAGATTTCACCCTTAAATCTTTACAAAACTGTCACTATAATTGACTTTCTATTAAACAATAGATTGTTAAATAGCGTATATAACCCGGTTTTCTAATATTAAAAACTCCAAGATGTTGAATGTGCATAGAAAGGAAATAGCACCGTAGATTTGTTGGTATTTTGTGCTTGTATAACAACATGGAAGAACTGTATTATATCGTGGAAAACGTAATTAAATGCGAATGAATATGGATTAGAATGCAAAGCTTTGGCTCAGCATTTTTAAATTCGTAATATCCCAGGGGGTAAACTTTTAAATGTGTTTATTAAAATTCTGTTTGCTTAGGTCTTATTAAAGCTTTTGCCCACATACATCACTGTTAAAGTTTTCATTTTTGTTACAAAGATATATTCTAAAATTCTATTATTAAAAGTTTCAATCTATTGAATCATCCGTTCTCCTGTTGTCACCCTTCAGTTAAAGGTAAAAATTACATTTACAAAGTTTTGTAAACTTTTTCGTAAAATGAAAAAAACCCTCGTTTGAATTGGAAATTATTCCAAGTAGATCACGAGCTTGTAAAACAACTCTTAACCTCAAAAACCTTTTGTAAATTAAGTCGAGACTTTTATTGTTTGAAAAATGTTATTGCTGCCATTAGGTTTCATTTCAGTGGACACAAAAGTGCATTACATACTAACATCGTAGAATAATTCGGTAAAACAGAAAGAGTTTATTGTTCCAGATTGCCATTTCTGATGTTCCACTCGTCCTGGTTCTATGCGGTTACATTATTTCTTGAAAATTGTTATTGCGACCGCTGCCTTTACATCCCTGGGCTATAAGAGCACACCTATCATAAAAATAATTCTTTGTTGTGGTGAAGTTTTATTATAGACGTGGCAGGGAATAGCAAATATTGGCGAATTGGGCTTTAAAACCTGAGTGCCAACAACAAAAGTTAATGCAAATCGAGTTGTAAAAAACAAAATTTTAAATACTTTTGAGTACTCAAGCTTCGCTAGTTGAATTTAATTTAGTGTATTAACATTCCATCTGCATATTTGCAAGTTTGTTTGAAACTGAAGTTAAGAGGTATTTGCATTTAAAATTGTCTTAGTAACGCTGTGTAATATAAATGAAAAGAGGATATTGGGAATAAGAAAGATTTAAATTGCATGCATATTTTTTCTGTTTTTCTAAATTATTTGATTTCAATTTTGAGAAGTGAACTTCAATCTTACATACATGTTAAAAAACAGTCTGCTATAAATTATTATTATCGTTGATTCACACTGTTTTTGAATAATTAATTAATACAATATCTTGAATTAGAAACTAACAAGAACTAACCTTGTCATATTAATGTTAACAATTTTATTATAGGAAACACGAATAAATAACCCTAGTGTAAAGGTAAATATTAACCTAGATAACTGGCCTTCAATGCTTTCTACGTGAAGTAAACGAACTTGAAGATTGAGTTAATTAAGGTAAGGTGTTGAAAAGCCTCGTAAATGTAGTTTTTCGAGACTTATTATTTTTCTGGTAATTTTTGGGTGGTTTTCAATAGTATTTAAATGATTTGGATAATATTAAACAAATCTTGGGAATGTTTAAGAGATTTTGTGTATTCTAACAGTGTTTAGAGACCAAAGGCATTACCAAAATGATCTTAAAAAAACTGTGTTAATTTTTAAAAAAAAAACATTGGCTTGACTGTTTTTTTTTGGTCCAAATAATCGAAAATATACATTAAAACATCCCCGATATAGCTGAGAATGTTTAATTTGTTTTAAATATGAGCGTGTGTAATATTCTTGAATGAACACAACTGCGCGAATTAATTCAGTTAGGGCCGCTCCCTAAGGAAACATCAGCGGATTAGATTAGCAAACTTCTATGACGTTCACAGACATCTAATCCGGGCAATGCTTGCAAATTTTGCGATTATTTCCCATAAATAACGCGATTTAACCCAAAGCTTCTACTCCTTTGTTCCCACAATTTTCTAGACCCGGAACGTATATTTTGTGTTCCACTAGGTATTTTAAGTTAGGAAATTTATCCTAAACTTTGTGGGATGGCTCAACAGAAAAATAATTGGACTGAAAACGTAACAAAGTCAATTAAAAGTTTAGTCATAAAACCATTAGCGTGTTCGTGTTCTGAGACCTTGTTTCACTTTTGGCTTCTCCTTTTTAGCGTTCATGTAAAAGAGTTTTGTACCCGTGAGGAATTATCCGCAATGAAGTTTTAACTAGGTAAGGTGACTTATACAATTTTAATTTTAGCTGGTTTCAAGTTTGACTGTTATTTCTGTTAATTTTTTGGACACTCTGTATGTTCAACCCTGAAAACAGCGGAGATACGGAATTTTAAAAACATTGATGTAATTTTCAAGAAAAAATATCGTCGAATATGGCGGAAACGGTTAGAGTTATAGAAATTCTGCAATATACAACAAATGGTTAAAATTACTTTCTTCACTCAGTGGACTAAGTATACACCAACTTAAAACCGAGTAAACAGTTTTTCTTCTTGTTTTCTACGCAGTATTGAGTGACAATATAATGTTATCAAGAAATGAACAAAGTAATGTTTTTGACATTCAACAGTTGGCGGATATTTTAATAAATATCTTCGTTTGTCACTGTGTTACCTCTTCTAGCTTAACTACAAAGTGAGTCATTAAATCACCTTCACAACTGTCCAAATGTATTCAAAATGTTCGGAAATATTTTAGAATGCTTTAAAATTGTGTAAATACGCTTGGAATATTCTATAATTGTCCAAAACATTTTAGAATGTTCAGTGAGTTTTAACACTATTTGGAAATGGGTGAACAGGTTTAAAAATGTTCTTAAGTAGTTTATTAAATTAGAACATTTCTAAAAAGTTTTGAAAATATTTTAACATATTTATTAGTTGGATCTCAATATCTAAACATGTTCAACAAGTTCTAATAATGTTAACAACTGTGTAAATGTATACAATTCTAAGATTAGTTATCTGTGTAATCATTTTATAGCATATTCATGCTTCGCTGAAATTAGCAAAATATTTGGCAAAATGTAATGTTTTTCACCAAATTACGCAAAATTGTAAGACTCAATTGCGTAATAAAACTGTTGTTACATAATATTTCTCAATATTAAGTAATCTCAATTTGAAAAAAGATTAATTTACACTCGCTGCAGAGAGTCAGTAGGTATGTTTACGTATTCTGCCACATGCAAGAAAGATAACAAAAGCATTTTAAAAATAATTTGCGTCATTCTCAAGTTCTTATCAATGACAAAAATTACACATTGTGTAAAACCCTCTAACCACCAAATTTTGCATCTGGTAATTAAAACTAGTGTTTTTGAAATACATTTTTGCATCCACAAATAAAACAAAACTGATGGATGTTATGCAATCATAATGGAAAATAAGTTTTGTTAATTAACATAATTAAACCTACAAAAAGGTTTTTTAAATTAAGAAATTCTTTTGAAAATTGATATAGCTTCGAGTAATCGATTATTGCAAATATTCCATTATGTGGTAAAAGTTCTGTCAAACTAAGTTTAGATTGCGGTTATCAAAGCTAATTGGATTTATGCTGTGCAGTTACTAACGCAAAAAGTTCTACTTGGCATGATTGTACTACATGCATGTTAATAATAAATTTGCATTTTAGATTTCTCGTTATAAGTTATGGTTACTTATTATGTTAAGATTTCTGTAAAGCTTAGTAACAAACATTGCAAGTTAATCTTTACCAGGCATCATGAGACTAGTGTACTTTCTTTTATTATCTTATGGAAGTTACAAATATATTGTCACACTCTTCTTTCTAATTACGTATATGTATTGTACACCCAGTTGTTGGTTCTGTCAACAAAGCTAGTGTGATTAGAATGCCAAAGTAGGTTAATTTTAAACTGCTTTAAGGTTTTTACTATTTTCAGTCAGAAAAATGCTAAAAAGAATGCTTTATTTAGAGCATTCGATAATTTAAAAGTATTAGTCAGAAAGACTCTTTTTTTGGCAAATTTTGACTCAAAAAATTACTTTACAAGACAGATCATACATTTTGTTGACAAGGTCATAAAAAAAGTATCCAAGAATAATGAAAATATAGTTTTAGCAAACATATTTTAAATTTGAGGAACAACTTGAAAAAAGTAATCCATGAAATGTATGATTGTTGTTGTCAATGTGAATGCAAGCTTATGTATTGGATATTTTACTTAAAACAATAACGATGATATTGCAACAATTATTTCGCAATACATGATATGGCAAAAAACTTTTAATTATAAAGCACTAAAATCTTTAACATACACAGCAAAGATTATCATCATCATTATTAGAGTACCAAAACCTGCCAATAAAAAGAAATGGTTCAAATCTGTGATCAAATACTATTTTCAAAAAATTATGTCTGATTTGTTTGTTGTCTGATATTACAGTGCTTGAGAATAACAGTTAATTAAGTGTTTGTTTTTTTCATACCTCATCATTTCATGATTATCTAAGCAATTGATGAATCAGTGAAGGTTAATTCACATAATAACAGCATTCAATCAAATAATTAGATCAACCAGGGAGGAAAAGGATGATTTTCTGTGACAAAGTGGTCCAGAAACACATTCTTTGTACATACAAACGTACGTCTCAACTTGTTGATATCACATCTAAAAAGAATATTAAGTACTTACACGTTTGTATGCAAAACAAAAAGTCATCTAAAAGATATTAAAAAATGTAAGAATATCCTACAAAATTTACCTAAAAGAGAGGTTTAAAAAAAAACTCACATACCTGTTGGGTATGGAATAGAAAAAGAGGGTTCCTGCAGGAAATCCTTGAAAACTAAATTTTCAGAAGAGCAAATTATTATTGCAATCATACAATACAAAAATTCTGACAAAAATGTAATCCTTTACCTCATTGTACTAGAAATATGAATTAGTTTGAATGTTTTTACAAGACTTATTTGAAGGAAAGTCGTCAAATATTTATAACAATGATAAAGCGTTTTGAAAATACTTTCCATTGTTAAAATTTAGTTTAGTCAACTTAACTATACCAAGTGCTTCAGGTGGTGTAAAATGGTTGCCAAATTGGTGTTTTTATTTTTGGTGAGTTGTTGCAATTACAAATAGCAGTTATAAGTCAATTTGAGTAATTTTCAGTGCACACTGAGCAGTTTTGCTCAGATAAACTGCATTCACCTAACCAAGGAAATAGTTTTGTCGGAAAAAATTGACTCATCCTCCTTCTTGTACGCAGTTCCTCCCAAGCTACTTCAGCTGGCAGTAAAAAATATATTAATACCATCAAAGCAAGTTGCCTACGATTTGGGTGATCTCCTACTCAAAAATAGTCAACCTGAAGTCACTGATGTTTTGGATGTTTTTAATGCCGCAGTTGGATCCAACCTTTTGGTTGTTGCAGAAAATAATATTCAAATAGATGCTGACGAATTTGAAAACGCGTTATCAAACAGTGCTAAACATGTATCTCGCGTGTTATACCCGGACAATAAATTACAACAGCTTGTGGCCTATAAAATGTTCCAAAAGGAGATTGCTCAGTTGAGCCCGCAATTCAAAGATGCATTTTCTTCTGCTAAAGTTCCTGTTGAGCAACTTGAAAGTTTGCTGCCTAAACAAGCTCATGTACTAGGAAAGAGAGATGTTTCTTTGGTCTTACAGCAAAAAAACATTTTAGACGATATATTAGATTCTGTCGAGAAGGCAATATGCAACACGGTAGTGGCGTACATTACAGAAGTAGTAGATAGCACCATAGCAGATTGGATAGAAGAACTACAATCCTTGGATATATCTACTGATAGTAATTTAGTTTCTTCTGTTCTCGCCGGTAGCTTGCAAGTGGTCGTTTTTTTCACTGAACAAGGCTTGAACTGTACTGATCAATGGTGGGATAATTATTCTGAAGGAGTTTGCGATTCTCTTTTATCCTATCTCAACAACAATACAAGTACGTCAGAAAGAAAACGTCGTGACGTTGAAGTATCCATTACGCAGAAGACTAATATTTTCTTGTCATTGTTTACTGGTGTGGGTGGTGTTATTTGGTCATTGGTAGCACCGTTAATAAACGTTGTGGCAAAACTCGCAGTTGCATGGTTAGCCGGTTTGTTTGTGAGTTTCGCCAATATTATTATTGATGCAGTTTTTTCCTGAACGTAGTAATTTTATATTACTTATAGTTACTAGTGCAGTAAAAGAAACATGTTACAATATTATAATGTAAATATATGACTCTTAGATAATAAATTTTAAACTGATTAGTAACAGGTGCAATAGCGTTCTTGATTAACAGTTAAGGATAATAACTGACAACTTGTCTAATCAAGAAATATGCCGACGTTTCGATTTTTATTACTCTTCAGACTCCAAACACGTTAATAGGGTGCGTGCGTATAGACAACGACACTTTCTAAGTATTTACAGTGAATCGAGGAGTACGTTAGGAATGCATACTGTCACCAATTGGAAACAAGACAGACTAAGAGATTAAGATCAATAGAGAGACCATCAATAATTTAAGATATGCGGACGATACAGTTCTCACAGCAGATAGTGATAAGGGATTACAGGAATTAATAGACCGAGTGGTGGAGGCATGTGACATGTATAAGACTTAACTGCAAGAAATTCAAAATTCTTATAGTTAGTTGGAAATAGCAAATACAATAACGTATTTGGGCTGCAGCCTGAACAAGGAATGGGATTACTCAAGGGAGATCCGATGCTACATAGAAAAAGTCGGAACTGTTTTTAACTTCCTTAGAAAAGTACTTCCTATGTAACATGTACTTAAATATTGCTATAAGAACACAGGTTCTAAAGTGCTACTTGACCATCTGTGTAAAAAAAATTTGGCCTAGTATTTTAAATAAGAAACAGTTTATTGTCATCAAAAGACTTAAAAATTGATGTAAGACTCAGACAAATAATTGTAAAGAAATAGATAAATAAAAAAAATAAGAAAATGTAAAAAAAGTAATCAAAACAATGTAGTCAAGGTAGAAAGTATGTTAGTATTTTGTTATTAATTTACTTGTAGTTGTAGGGCAAGTTGTTGGAAATTTTTTGTGTAATTTTGACCAAAAAGCGGTAAAACAATTTTTTTTTGATTTAACACAACTATTCACTTTCATAGCACCTTGTATAAACAGTGACAACAACATGTTATGATGGATGTCGCCCATATGTTTCTACGGAAATGCATAAAAAAGGATGATAAAATGAACTTTTCATAATCTCATAGTTTAATAAAGTAAAACGTTTACACTATCACTCTAATCAGTTTGAAACAGTGTCACTTTATATGCCAAAATTAGAAAAAAGTAATTAAAACGATCTAGTCAAGGTAGAAAGTATGTTAGTATTTTGTTATTAATTTACTTGTAGTTGTAGGGCAAGTTGTTGGAAAATTTTTGTGTAATGGCTTTAGTGAAAAAGGGTGAATTGTCTGACAATTTCGCAAGCGTTTGTACAATTTTGTGAAACCGGACGCATTGCAAAAGTAAAACAATTCTAGACAACAATTATTACTGTAAACTGCGTACTTTGAAATGATTTATATCATTTTAACAGAAGAAATTTAAGCATACTGTCACGATTAGATGGAAAAAGGCCTTTATTTAAGTAAATAAAGCACTTATCGTTTAAATTGTTGGGTCAAAAGGGGTTCACAATTTAAACGTGTCGCACCCCGATTTCAAGTGATTCGAATCAGTAAAAGATCAGGACTCTAATTCTTGAAAGAATTACCAAGTGTTGATAGAATGTGCCAGAAAAATTGACAATGACAGGTTCCTGCCACACCCTTCTCTTGATAACTCCCTTTCCTCGTTTCGAGACTATGCACCCAGGAGTAGGTAAAAAATTATTTTAGGAAACATTTCAAATGGAGTTGTTGACCTGATTGGTAGAAAGAGAGACATAAGGGTCCCGATTATCAGAACAGGCTTCTCTCAAGCTCCGTCCTCCAGATTCCTTGGAGGACAGACAAAGGCTGTGAATAGAGATAGTGATAACATTGTTATCTTCTCTACTCGACGAGTGTATTATTTTTGCCAGTAAGTAAATCCATTCAGAGTATTTAGTTTCTTTTCATGGTATCTTTGACTCATCCGCATGCCATTTGAATGTCCTTCCTCCTATCCTCTAAATGACAATTAATAAATTTACTAGACTATCCATTACAGTTCTGATAGTTTCCACTATCGGATATGTTCGATATGCATTACGCTAGCAATCCTAAAACATTGTCAAAAGTTTGTTTTGAAGAATATCTTCAATTTGTTAGGAAAATCTTATTCAAATATGCGTTCCTTTTTAAAATTATCTTTTGATCTCAACAAACTAGACTTTATACAAAACCAACTGTAACTTTTATGCATGCAATTGTTGCATGCAATACTTTAACAAAAGTTATCAAATATTTGTAAAGATGATAAGATGTTCTTGAAAACAGTTTGCTTTGTTAGGATTTAGTATAGTTGTTCAAATTCTAGGGCGCAGAAAAGAGACCAATAATTCAGGTTGTATAAAATGATGAAGAAATTTATTATTTTCTTTTTGGTGAGTTCTAAGGATTTAATAAATTCTAATAGCAGTAAGTGAACACCATTTATTTTCAGTTCACACTTAGCAGTTTTGCTCAGATAAACTGCTCTCCATTAACCAAAGAAATAGTTTTCCCTGAAACCATTAAGGCATCTTCGTTTTTGCATACCAAGCTAATTCAAGTGGCAGTCAAAAATATATTAATACAGTCAAACGAAACTGTCAACCTTTTGGCTGATCTTCTACTAAAAAACAGTCAACCTGAAGTCACTGATGTCTTGGATGTTCTCAATGCTGGATTGGGATCCAAACTTTTGGTGGTTGCAGAAAATAGTATTCAAATAGATGCTGACGAATATGAAAACGTGCTATCCAACAGGGCTAACCATGTATCTCGCATGTTATACCCTGAGAATCACTTACAGCAGATTATGGTTTATAAAATGCTCCAAAAGGAAATTACTCAGCTGAGCCCGCAAATCAGAGTTGCTTTTTTTTCTGCTAAAATACCTGTTGAAGAACTAGACAGTTTGCTACTTGAACAACCTGATGTGCGGACAAGGAGAGATGTTGATATCGATATACTGCAAAAAGATCTCTTAAGTGATGTTTTGAATACTATACAAGGTAGTATATGCAATTTAATTGTGAGTAAATTTAGAACCGGAATCAATAGCACTATAAATAATTGGATAGAAGAACTGAAGTCTTTGGACGTATCTACTGATGAAAATATAGTTTTTACTGTGCTGGACGAAGCTTTAGAAATTATCGTTTTAATCATTGAACAAAGTTGGAATTATATTAATCAATGGTTGGATAACAATAATTCTTCTGACTTCCTTTGTGATAGCTTATTAAATACTACTAACAGTTCTGCTATTTCTTTAGAAAGAAAACGTCGTGACGTCGAACCGACCAATTCAAACAATATTTTGTCAAATCGTGTATTTTTTCTGTTATTGGCACCGCTATATTCCATTACTTTTAGATTGGGAATGGTATGTATTTTCCCCATTCTTTTTTCTTCATTCAATCTGGCTATTCGTTATCGTTAATTGTGGACATTTTACCTTACTTTATAACCAAATTTATGATACATTATGTTTCTCAATATTATGTTAATCTAAAAAGTTGCTTTTATAATAATTATTAAACATATTTTTAATGATGTTTTTGTTTCGTTTAGTGGTTTAAATCCAGTTTCAGTTCATCATTTAGCTAGATTAATTAGTAAATAAGAATGATATTTAATAATTTTTTAAGTAGTATGCTGATTATGAATAGTTTTATTATACTTGCATTCATCAAAACATGACGTGTTCGAAGTAGGACTGAAGTGACATATGAAGCAGTTTCCTGAGTTGGGAACAACATTTATATGTTAGGAATTTCAATTGGATTAGCCACTCAACAATTCTGAGTGGATTAGTGGCCGATATCTCCAAAACTAGTTGACCGCTTGTGCTCAAGTTTTTGACAGTGCTGTCTGCAAGAAAATATTAAATTTTAGGACACCAAACAGGTTCACTGCCTGATATCTCCAAAACTACAGCCCCGATTAAGTTTAAATTTATGACAGCTGTCAAGCTAGCCTATGAAAATATTTGTCCAAATTTTAACACCTGTCACTATTCTGCAGCTTAAGCCAGAAATTTAAAAGCTCAAGTTCAAAAGTTAGGCACTAAGCAGGTTTTTTGGTTGATATCTTCGGAACTACAGGCCGAAGCAAGCTAGCTTATTACAAAATCTGTCAACATTTTGACAGCTATCACTCAAATAAAACACAGCACCGATTATGTTCGCATGAGTATGTTTTGACAGCTATCAAGGTAGCCTATGAAAATGTCTGTCAAAATTTTGACAGCTATTACTAATCTACAAGGAAAGCTAAAAATTTGAAACCTCAAATTTCCATTAAGTGTCACAAGTTTAGACACAAAACAGGTTTTATGGCTGATACCTCAAAAAGTACGGCTCCAATTAAGTTTAAAATTTTGACAGTTTTTAACATAACCTCACAGTACCCGCCAAAAATTTGACAGCTGTCATTTACATGCAACTATTACTTTAGATACCAGATAGGTTTACTGGTATTTCGTTTAAGTTCAAGAAGCTGTCAAACTAGTCTATGACAATATATGTTAAAGTTTTGACAGCTCTCACTCAAATTTAAAAGAATTAAGTGAAATATTAACTTTTTAGGCACCAAACAGGTTCACTGGCTGATATCTCTAAAAGTCCAGCACCGATTAAGTTCAAATTTTTGACAGCTATCAAGCTAGTTTATGGCTACATCTGTAAAAGTTTTGGCTGCAGTCACTAGTCTACAGCTTGAGCTGGAAATTCGAAATTTCCATGTAAGAGTCACAAGTTTATTCGCTAGGCAGGTTTTATGGCAAAAGCTACAATTCCGAATAATTTCAAAATTTTTACAGCTGTTAACTTAATGACAATATCTGTCAAAGACCTGACATTTTGACAGCTGTCACTAGTCTACAGCTTAAGCTTAGAATTTGGAAGCTTTAATAATGATAATATTAAAATACTTTATACGCTAAGCAGGTTAAATGGCTCAAAAAATAAGGCTCCAATATAAAATAAAGCTATAATTCTCAAAATTACAAAAAATAAAGTTTTTACAAACTTATAATTGTCATTTACTAAATCACCAGTTTTTTTAAATTCTATTGTAACTACTTCTAAAATGATTATAAATATTGCTACTCTGCTATTAGCTATGATAGGCACTGCTTCAGCAATTTAGTAAGTTAAATTCAGTTGATTGTAGCAAAGGTCAAGGATAGTTGAATAAAAAAAAACAATAACTCTTTCGAAGATGTATCTTTCCGCCCGGGTGGCACATCCCCAAATATGGCTTCGCAAAAGTGGGTGGCAATAAATAACCAACACTCAGGAAATTAAAATTGATGTCGACCTTCTAATCTTGATATTTTCCTTTGGCTCGGTTATTTTCCCAAATGTTGCATCGCAGTCACATTGCGCGTTCTTTTAATGGCATGAAATTTAATTTAAAAAAAAAACAGTAGCAACGTCCAAACTGGCACAATTTGAGAAACGGCAGTAATCGGACGGGAATTGAAACCTAAAGCAATCTATTTCCAACTTGGCATTTTATTTTTTTAACACTAGCAACGCTAAAATTTAGTCCAATTTGCCTTGGAAATATATGCGAGCGCCCACGAATTGGAAATTAAAAATCAATGAGCGCTTTGCTAACATGTGCTACAATAAAGCAAAAAACGTTCCACGCTTCTAAGTTGGAATTTATACTCTGGGCACATGTTTTGTACTCTTAGTATTTTGTTATTCTAATTGAAATACTGGACGGAGCAAAAAATCAACCAATTTCTAAATGGATAAAAATTTGCTTTGCAAAAGTACATAAAATAGCAGTTTTTTCTTGGACAGATTGATAAACAGGCAGTGAATTATTGAAAAAATAACCGGGCGTAGAACACACACACAACAGCTTCCCCAATTACACTGGATATGTTTATCGTTTACTAATTTATTGTTTCATCCACGTTCATGTTACGCAGCAATCTGTGTTTGATGAGAAAATGTTTTTAGTAGCTTTGCTGTTATGTTTCACATCGAAAATTGCATATTTGGTAAAGTGAGGTTAGTTTTTAAATACTCTAATCTTCTAAATCTTGTTATACCGCAATCTTTTTAATGTAATGAGGGTAGAAGTTATAAAGAGAAAGTTTGGTTCATTGGTGATCACTAGTTCTGCTTTGCCTTCAGTCTTGAATTATTATTAAAACTTTGTCATCTGAAGTTGAATGTTTATGTATCAATGAAAGGCCAATTTTGGTTCTCTTTTAGGTTTTTTAGCATTTACTACTTCTCATAACCCTGACTAAAAAAGACAAAGTGGGTTGATGGCCATTTTACCCTTCTGAAGGTAATTCTGAAACAACGTTTTATTCAATTTACTTTTTGAATTTGATATCACTGTATAGTGAATTGAATATTGTTTAGTCAAGTTCATGATTAGGTTCTATACTTTCTCCAAGTGATATTTGATCACCTTGGGTTTTTTGATAATGAGGCTATACTTAAAGATGGCTTAAATAAACCAGTTTTGCATTGCAAATAGTCAAAACCTCATTCGTGGAGGTGTAAAGTACTGTTAAATTACTTGAAATCGATTTTAGTGTAATTCAAGTGTGTTTCTTAGTTTTACAGTTTAGTGGAGAGGATTTTGACAGTTGATACTTCAATGACAGATTAGACTGCATGTTAAATAGAGCAGTTTTGCATTGCAAACAGTCAAAACCTGATTCGTGGAGGTGTAAAGTACTGTTAGACCCCTTTAAATCAATTTTATCTACTACTAGAATGGTAATGATCCATTACATAGCTTTCTTTGAGTTACGTAATGAGGGATTTTACAGTCACTAGTGCTATAATAAGAGTATAATGAAACAATCATTATCGCACTAGTGACTGTAAAATCCCTCATTACGTAACTCAAAGTTATAGTTAAAAATTAATAATTTATGTGTTAATTGTAAAAAACAATGACAGACGATTTACTGACAACGACAGACAGCAAAGTGAAGTTAACCAATTTAAACAGAAGAAAAGGGAAAGTTTACACACTTTAGTCCCATATTTACTGAAACTATATCGGTTTCCATATAAACTATTTATTTATGGTAAAATTCCCAATTTGGTCACTTTGTCCATGAAAAATAGATTGTTTTAGAAGTCTAGGTGTGAGTAATTACTTCCTTGCGCCAGCCAGATATTTCCATCGAGTTTGTAATGAAAATTTACTAGACTTTTGACAAGGTATGAACCTAAAACCTTTGCCGACTATATTAAAATAATTCCCATTAATTCTAGAAAATCAAACAAACTGAATTTTCAGTAGAAGCGCGTCCAATAAGCGAACGAAAAAAGTTCGTATCGAGAAATTCCCCGAACAAGCTATAAGTCAGGAGGAGCAATAGCGATGCAGTCTTGAAATATACATCTCCAGTTAGAAAACATGTATTGGAATAATTCCAGCGGAATAACGGCCTCAGGATTCGGCATGGGGACTTTTATTTGCATTCGGAGCGTTTACATTGTATACAATTTTTATTAGGACTAGTCCTGCAGAGTGCAAGTAATAGATTTTCTAATTCTCGTTTTGTATTGCTCTGGCAAAGTTAAATGGATGCTAAGTCACAAGGGAAAGCCAAAAAATTGTAAGAGAGAATCTTCTGTAAACCATATTCTAATCCAACAGATCCAAACATGTTAACTCAGGATATTTCTGAGGCCAGAGCTAGTTCCTTTGTACTAAAGTTACGGCTGCATTATTCACCTTTTCTAGATGGGATATTCTTATTGTCTGTCTTTCCACGACATGTAAGAATTATTTATTATATTGTACTTTGCTTCAAACTGTATGTTTTGTCTGTCTACGTTTTCTGGATGAGTTTCCATTATTTTTCTTGCCATTACCAGTCTTTTATTTCAAAGCTGCTTATTGAGATCTTTTTATCCCAAATGGATGATCATAAGCAAGTAATTTAGTCCTTTCTGGTATATCTATTTAAATTTTTATCATTTTTGGATGTACAAATATAAAAGTAGTAGTAGTAGTAGTAGTTTTTCAAGTCATTCGATTAATTTGGCAACTAGCTACGCCACTAAATAACTTTCTAACAGGACACTCAAGTTTAAAAGTTTTAGGGAGCAGACTAATATAGATTCATGAATATTTTTAAAGAGCAGTGTAAATAATTAATCGATAATAATTACTAACCCTTTAAAAAAGCAATCCATTAACCAAACCGTTAATTGCAGGAAAGCCCCAGCCAGATGATAAAGTGGTGTTACATAGCGTAAAGAAACCAATTTGCAAATAATTGATGCTTCTCTAGGCTGCAAACAACTTTTGCAGCGGAAAATCAAGTTTGCAACTCTTCTTCCTCAAACAAACTTTCCGAGCTTTTTATATTAAATTACCGCGATTCGTCTTTGGCATTTTTTATGGTTATATTGCTGTTTTCTTTGAGTTGAATGCATACATTTTAACAGTCCAAACCCAAATTAAGTTCAATTTGAATTGAATTTAAAGTCGATGTTCTCCATTCTGTTCTAATTTGAACTAAAAGGTAATTTTAACAAAGCGAATTAGTGCCCACCAGCTCCCGAAAGATAGAATATACAATAGTAACGTCAATTATTGCAAATTCGAATAGGCAAAGCTTATTTACTGAGGTCATTCATCTAGGCATGCTCTGAAAGCTAATATTACGTTACGTTTTCTATGGGTATTGATTTTGTTCTCCTACAATTTTGCGGTTTTATTGCAAGATTAATTTACATATTTGAGAGTAAACCCAAGCATAACATTAATGAATTTTCCGGTAAGTTTAGAAAAGACGTTTAGCCAAGGATCTTCTAGTAATATTACACTAGACCTAACCAGTTTTAAGCAGTATCCAATTTTTATTTAATAGTCCTAATAATGGTAAAAAGTTGCGAACAAATTCGAATTTGTCATGTTCTGATTTCAACGAATTTACATTTTAAGCTTTGGTTTTGAACCTCAAAGATAACGTTGATAACTAAACAATGATGCCATGTTTTAAGATCAAGTCATTTTTCACCGACTTCTAAATTCACTTTAGATATTTAGAAAACTTCTCACAGAAACTATCATTTCTATATATTTTGTAATCTGAGATATATCTTCATCATAAGTAGTTATATCATATAAACTTGCAAAAATCATTACATTGATTGATATCAGTCAAACTAATCAATACATTTAACTAATTTCTAAATTAACTTGATCTCATTCCTCTTTGCAGACAAGTGTAGTATTCATTATTATCAAATCATATTCCAATCCAATAAAGCTTTCAACCAATTAAGTACAACTCCCACCTGTCATTTATTTTACTGTAGAAATTTTCCTTAAGCTAGGATATCAGTTTAATTGCCGTAAAGTTATTAATTCCAAATCTGTAAGAGACAAAAATTTACGCATACTCCTCCATTAAATACTACAAATATTCTGGCACACATTTTATTTGTACCAACTGAATATTTACAGTTAATGCAAGCAACAATTTAACTATTGTTCATTATTTAATATCTGTTTAACAGTATAAAACAATAATTATTTGTGCGCTATTCCCTCTTTTTTCTCCAGGGATTACATTCCACAAAATTAACGCTTGTGTAGTTGGTTTACATGCTGCACCTCCGGCTGTTATATTATTTTATGAGTATACTATATGCAAAATATGTTTTATAAATATGTAGAAGCTTTATAAATTTTGCCTTTAACCAGTAATATTCATGCTACCTTTTGTATTTTGTATTATCGTGCATTTTGATTCAACAGAGTTAATTCGGTCAACCTTAATATGTCTGTTTTGTAAATTTATAGCAGTGGAGGTGGCGAAATCCCCAAAAGCTTAGGTGTAAAGGATATTAACAAAATTTATGTGCACACAATGCCTTTACTTTTTTAACCCTATTCTCTGGTGCTAGTATATCCTTTGCTATTATTACAGTAAAGCAATGATTACATAAATTTGAATAAATTTGAAAAATGGGTTAATGAATAAGTAACAAAATTATCCTAATAGAAAGTCAGCATTTTCCACGTCGACAAACTTTATATCAATCTGGCTGAAAGTGCGGTTAACAGTTTCAGACACTACATTGTTAATGACACCCGCCTAGCTGATTAATTTATTCTATTGCCGAGAACTTCCCCACAGGATGTATTAGTTTTTCTTTTGGGTCTCTCCCCTTATCCGTCTTGCTTTCACCTAGCGTTCAACCCAATTTGGATTCGCATAAATCATTTCCGATTGGAACAGAGCGTCTGGGCGACATTAGAAGGTTATTTTTTATCTTGCCTCCCTATTATGCACCGAAGTGAGATACGTTCTCGAAAGGAATCGTTATAAATCTTTCACGTGTGTTCAGTCAACGTCGAATATCGAGTATTCCTATGCTTTTATTGTCCTATGCTCGAATATTTGGTCAAGGATGTTCGTTCGAGTTGTTATGGATTTCTGATAAGCTTTAAGCCAGAGTTCCATTTTACTTTATGCTGTTTCCTGAAACTACTTTAAAGAACTGGATTTCAGCAATATGCCCTTCTTTTATTTCTGTCTGCCAGTGATTTCGGATATTTACTAAAAATAGTTTCTAGAGACTTTGTTACTTGACCTACTGGTAATGCAGATGATAAAGGACCAAGTAAACCCTCTCTTCTGTTTTCAGGTCAAGTCAATGACACTAGCAAAGTAATCTGCCATTTTTATAATCCCGAAATCTAAATTGAAATCGTTTTGAGTGCTAATTAAACTACCCTGTCTTAATTACGCCTTGCGCTCCTTAGGATCTGCCCCACGGTTATGCAAAGAATGAGATTAATTAAGATTTATCTTAGCATTACAATTTCTTTGATGTTTTAATTTTGTAAATATTTACGTCTTGAAGGGCAAAATCTCAAAGTTCTTTATATATGCAAATTAGTTGTTGTGCTGCTTGATTTTTAGAGAAGGCAAAATGATTGCGATCCTGAATTTCGTGACAAGAATTACCAGGAATTTAATGGTGTGATTTTAGTTTTTGGTTAAAATTTTACAATTTCTGGTCAAATTGCTTTAAAACATTTAAATATATTTTGTAATTTGTGTGATTAGACCTTTCTAAAAATTTTAAAAGCTGTCGACATCTGTAAATTTTACCATTAAGGGTGATGTCTAGACTGGATTAGTACAGATTAAATACATACAGAAAAATTAACCCCTTAAAACTCTCGTATTACCGAAATTTTAATAATGCCGTCTCACGAGAAAAAAACTATGAATCTTCTGATGATTAGAGATAAAAATTACTAATAGAATTTAAACAATTATGGGAAAATTTAAGAGAATGACATAGAAAACGCTAATAAATGCACATCAAAAGCAACAATTCAGGAAATGGAAGTAGATGTGTTTGTTAAACCCTAAATCCTAACATCCTAACCGCTTTTCCGTAAATTCTTCGTGGATAAAATTACCTTTGGCCATCCATACTACTGATCACATTTTGTAACTGCGTGATGGTGTTTTTTTAACATCCCAACTGCAATATTGATAACAATAGCAAGAGTTTAGATAAACTAAATTTTTTCACACTTTACACAAAGTTTTACTGAAGTTTCTAGCGGTTTAGAGAAATTTAATTCTGGATATCATGAAACAATAAAACTTTGGGAATTCCAATTCAATTTAACATTTTTATTAAAGAGTGCTGACCTGAAAGTCCCTATTGTGTTTCGCCAAGTCCAAGTTAGTTGAAAAGTTGGCGATAACTCAAACTTTTCCGTCGACAAAATAAAGAGCTACTGGCTGCTTTTTATTAAGTAGACTTTGTATTTCATACAATTTTAACGTGTCAAAGGTTAAGCTGTTTTCAGCTAGGATTCGAGGTGCAAGTCACTGGCAAAGATTAAAATTTCTAACTTTTCTGATTTAGGTTTCAGTTTGTTCGTGAAATTTCGTGTCCCCGGTGTTGGATTTGGCCCTACCAATACAAATCAAATTAAAAGTTTCTTGACAGTTTGGACGGGACATAACACTTTTGTAATATGTGTCCAGTTTTATTGGTCCCAAAGGTCTTTGCCGCTGTGGTGATACGGACACGCTATCCATGACGCTCAAGAGTTAAATCCATGTTTATTTTCCACTTGGCAAATGTTGCTTTAAATGCTTAGAAAACCACTAGTTGCAAAGCTAAGCAGCATTCTTTATCTTCAATAATACTTAGCTTAGGATTGACATGGGCCGCATTTGGAACCATAATTGACTGAAGAGATACGTTTTCAACTTATGTGTTCTGTCTTAACTATGGTGCTGAGACTTTGACATTAACCAAAAAAGGTTGTAGAGAAAACCAAAGTGGCGTGCAAGGGAAAGGCTAATACTGAGATTGACCCTCAGAGATCAAATCACAAACACTGAGCAGAGTGATTAACGCTGTAGAAAGAATAGCAATCCTAAAGTGGAATTTGGGCAAGTCACATTGTGAGAAGAAGGTGACAACAGATCGACCAAGAGGATCATAGTGTGGAGGCCTAGACAGGACGCATACAGATACGAAAGAAGAAAAAAAAGTAGAGGCAATCTAGAGAGGCTAATGTTCAGCAGTGGACAGATATTAGCTGATTGATAATGACTAGAGTGTCATCCCCTGAACTTACCTTGTTCATTAACACTTAATATAGAGAACAAATTGCTAATTGTTTAACTTTTTGAAGGATATCTTTACTCTCTCTCTTGTTGCGTCAGTATCTCAAAAACTGAACAAATTAGAACATACATTTTAAAACTCGAACCTTCTGTATTTCCTGTAGGGTGCAACTTTGTCATAAATTTTTGCCTGAATAGCGAAATTACACCTAATGATCACCCGTTAAACTTACATTAAACGAACATCATCAATCATATAATTAGTAAAATACATATCTTCTTTACCTTAGGTGACGGATGATGATGGTAACGCATATATTCGCGGTATATACCGACTCGCAGTACATTTCGAGGTATCGTTTATCTGTATTTGACGGCATTTATACCTTAAGTGGGCCATTTTTACGAACGACATAAATTCCGGTTAGATTTATGGCGCATAAATTTTGATAGACGATATTGTAATCGACGAACCGGCAACGCAAACACGATCGGTACTTTTATTTTACCATTACCATATTTCATTCGATTTAAATTATGGAACGATCGAACGAATTGATATTACCGACTTTAATTATGGCGGCGGGGTCAAGTTTTCACCTGGGAAGTGCGCGGCTACAGCGACATTTTACTTCCCGCCCCCCAGAAATGGAAAAACGTGGGGCGACAATTGGATATTTAGCTCTCTGGAACACTGTAACATTGTTGCATTGTTACTGCAATTAACATCAAGGGAGTTATAATTTTCCAACTCGTTGAGATAAGCTTGCATTTATCAATTTGCATAGTAGAGCGAATGCTGGAATGCTCCTCTTTGTTTATAATTTTCAAGGTGCACAGTAAATTAAAGGATATTGTTACCGAAGAATTTTACATTTTGTTTTTCCTCTTTTTAGCTGTAAAAGCACTACCATCTTTTATATTTTAATACGTCTTTTGCTGATTATTATTGTTAGTGTTGTCACAACATAAGCAGATCCAATGGATAGAGGTCTGCAGATCACGGTGGCCAATGACATTATTGTTTCAGTAGATTTGTTAATTATTCAATTCATTCAAATAAAAGAAATCAAATTACAGCATTTTACAGAGAATCAAACAAATATTTTAATATTCCGCCACAAAAGTATTAAATTTTCACTTTAAAATTGCCCCTCTGGCATTATAACTTGCTTCATATGTTCGGCAATCTCCCTGTTTTATTTGAATAGGAATTTCATTTTCCGCTCAAGAATTGTGTTTTTCTTTTGGGGGCGATATCTTCTCAGTGAGCTTTATGGGGTAGAAGCGGAACATAAACATTAAAACCGACTGTGATACTCTGATAAAAGGTTTAATTATCCGTAACCAGTGTGATTTTACAGATATGTTCTTGATTCTAAAATTATCCCAGAAAACGTTTTTANTTAAACANATCNCCGNNCNATATCNCNGCNGGNNANCANAGGANNNNACTTGTCGNCGTTNNNAACTNGGNNNCTTGGCNTTCNNNGGCTTTGAGTACCTTTANAGGTCGTCNAACNAGAAGACNCGTATGTACCACANAGNGNGGCCNGCCNANNAGGGCACANCCCAGGTGNATAACCACATNNTTTATNTTCCGANAACAANTGCTCNGGCTATTATNNATTGTGACTCNAGNTCAACNGNCTGTNCNCTCGTAACATNGACGTNAAATCGAGNAGTTNGNATTGNNANCGNCGCGCTGGANCCGANGTANNGGTTAGGACCTNCCTAGNNAACCCATANCANAATCTCTNCCTTGTGCNGTNCTCGCGATCGANNGTAAGNATAACNAGGATNNCCNTGACCCTCCNACNAGAGAACACGNCGCAACCAGATCGNTCGNGNNAAAATNCNACTAGNACGCANCGATTAACCGTATCGACAATTNNGTTCNAGGTAATTTTGCGGTTTTATTGCAAGATTAATTTACATATTTGAGAGTAAACCCAAGCATAACATTAATGAATTTTCCGGTAAGTTTAGAAAAGACGTTTAGCCAAGGATCTTCTAGTAATATTACACTAGACCTAACCAGTTTTAAGCAGTATCCAATTTTTATTTAATAGTCCTAATAATGGTAAGAAGTTGCGAACAAATTCGAATTTGTCATGTTCTGATTTCAACGAATTTACATTTTAAGCTTTGGTTTTGAACCTCAAAGATAAAGTTGATAACTAAACAATGATGCCATGTTTTAAGCTCATGTCCCCAAGATGATCACAGCAATTCAGTGTGCAAATGGATCTGGATTGTGGTAATCTTCTTGGGGACAGTTTCCAGTTTTCTGACAAATTATAAGAAATGTCTAATAACAGGAAACACGGACGTATCGAACAGTACGTAGTTATAAAACCTCCTACCTTAGACCAATCTGAGAACCAGCTACTTAGCAAAACCACTCTCAAAAGAACCCACCGACTTCTAAATTCACTTTAGATATTTAGAAAACTTCTCACAGAAACTATCATTTCTATATATTTTGTAATCTGAGATATATCTTCATCATAAGTAGTTATATCATATAAACTTGCAAAAATCATTACATTGATTGATATCAGTCAAACTAATCAATACATTTAACTAATTTCTAAATTAACTTGATCTCATTCCTCTTTGCAGACAAGTGTAGTATTCATTATTATCAAATCATATTCCAATCCAATAAAGCTTTCAACCAATTAAGTACAACTCCCACCTGTCATTTATTTTACTGTAGAAATTTTCCTTAAGCTAGGATGTCAGTTTAATTGCCGTAAAGTTATTAATTCCAAATCTGTAAGAGACAAAAATTTACGCATACTCCATTAAATACTACAAATATTCTGGCACACATTTTATTTGTACCAACTGAATATTTACTGTTAATGCAAGCAACAATTTAACTATTGTTCATTATTTAATATCTGTTTAACAGTATAAAACAATAATTATTTGTGCGCTATTCCCTCTTTTTTCTCCAGGGATTACATTCCACAAAATTAACGCTTGTGTAGTTGGTTTACATGCTGCACCTCCGGCTGTTATATTATTTTATGAGTATACTATATGCAAAATATGTTTTATAAATATGTAGAAGCTTTATAAATTTTGCCTTTAACCAGTAATATTCATGCTACCTTTTGTATTTTGTATTATCGTGCATTTTGATTCAACAGAGTTAATTCGGTCAACCTTAATATGTCTGTTTTGTAAATTTATAGCAGTGGAGGTGGCGAAATCCCCAAAAGCTTAGGTGTAAAGGATATTAACAAAATTTATGTGCACACAATGCCTTTACTTTTTTAACCCTATTCTCTGGTGCTAGTATATCCTTTGCTATTATTAGAGTAAAGCAATGATTACATAAATTTGAATAAATTTGAAAAATGGGTTAATGAATAAGTAACAAAATTATCCTAATAGAAAGTCAGCATTTTCCACGTCGACAAACTTTATATCAATCTGGCTGAAAGTGCGGTTAACAGTTTCAGACACTACATTGTTAATGACACCCGCCTAGCTGATTAATTTATTCTATTGCCGAGAACTTCCCCACAGGATGTATTAGTTTTTCTTTTGGGTCTCTCCCCTTATCCGTCTTGCTTTCACCTAGCGTTCAACCCAATTTGGATTCGCATAAATCATTTCCGATTGGAACAGAGCGTCTGGGCGACATTAGAAGGTTATTTTTTATCTTGCCTCCCTATTATGCACCGAAGTGAGATACGTTCTCGAAAGGAATCGTTATAAATCTTTCACGTGTGTTCAGTCAACGTCGAATATCGAATATTCCTATGCTTTTATTGTCCTATGCTCGAATATTTGGTCAAGGATGTTCGTTCGAGTTGTTATGGATTTCTGATAAGCTTTAAGCCAGAGTTCCATTTTACTTTATGCTGTTTCCTGAAACTACTTTAAAGAACTGGATTTCAGCAATATGCCCTTCTTTTATTTCTGTCTGCCAGTGATTTCGGATATTTACTAAAAATAGTTTCTAGAGACTTTGTTACTTGACCTACTGGTAATGCAGATGATAAAGGACCAAGTAAACCCTCTCTTCTCTTTTCAGGTCAAGTCAATGACACTAGCAAAGTAATCTGCCATTTTTATAATCCCGAAATCTAAATTGAAATCGTTTTGAGTGCTAATTAAACTACCCTGTCTTAATTACGCCTTGCGCTCCTTAGGATCTGCCCCACGGTTATGCAAAGAATGAGATTAATTAAGATTTATCTTAGCATTACAATTTCTTTGATGTTTTAATTTTGTAAATATTTACGTCTTGAAGGGCAAAATCTCAAAGTTATTTATATATGCAAATTAGTTGTTGTGCTGCTTGATTTTTAGAGAAGGCAAAATGATTGCGATCCTGAATTTCGTGACAAGAATTACCAGGAATTTAATGGTGTGATTTTAGTTTTTGGTTGAAATTTTTTTCAATTTCTGGTCAAATTTCTTTAAAACATTTAAATGTATTTTGTAATTTGTGTGATTAGACCTTTCTAAAAATTTTAAAAGCTGTCGACATCTGTAAATTTTACCATTAAGGGTGATGTCTAGACTGGATTAGTACAGATTAAATACATACAGAAAAATTAACCCCTTAAAACTCTCGTATTACCGAAATTTTAATAATGCCGTCTCACGAGAAAAAAACTATGAATCTTCTGATGATTAGAGATAAAAATTACTAATAGAATTTAAACAATTATGGGAAAATTTAAGAGAATGACATAGAAAACGCTAATAAATGCACATCAAAAGCAACAATTCAGGAAATGGAAGTAGATGTGTTTGTTAAACCCTAAATCCTAACATCCTAACCGCTTTTCCGTAAATTCTTCGTGGATAAAATTACCTTTGGCCATCCATACTACTGATCACATTTTGTAACTGCGTGATGGTGTTTTTTTAACATCCCAACTGCAATATTGATAACAATAGCAAGAGTTTAGATAAACTAAATTTTTTCACACTTTACACAAAGTTTTACTGAAGTTTCTAGCGGTTTAGAGAAATTTAATTCTGGATATCATGAAACAATAAAACTTTGGGAATTCCAATTCAATTTAACATTTTTATTAAAGAGTGCTGACCTGAAAGTCCCTATTGTGTTTCGCCAAGTCCAAGTTAGTTGAAAAGTTGGCGATAACTCAAACTTTTCCGTCGACAAAATAAAGAGCTACTGGCTGCTTTTTATTAAGTAGACTTTGTATTTCATACAATTTTAACGTGTCAAAGGTTAAGCTGTTTTCAGCTAGGATTCGAGGTGCAAGTCACTGGCAAAGATTAAAATTTCTAACTTTTCTGATTTAGGTTTCAGTTTGTTCGTGAAATTTCGTGTCCCCGGTGTTGGATTTGGCCCTACCAATACAAATCAAATTAAAAGTTTCTTGACAGTTTGGACGGGACATAACACTTTTGTAATATGTGTCCAGTTTTATTGGTCCCAAAGGTCTTTGCCGCTGTGGTGATACGGACACGCTATCCATGACGCTCAAGAGTTAAATCCATGTTTATTTTCCACTTGGCAAATGTTGCTTTAAATGCTTAGAAAACCACTAGTTGCAAAGCTAAGCAGCATTCTTTATCTTCAATAATACTTAGCTTAAGATTGACATGGGCCGCATTTGGAACCATAATTGACTGAAGAGATACGTTTTCAACTTATGTGTTCTGTCTTAACTATGGTGCTGAGACTTTGACATTAACCAAAAAAGGTTGTAGAGAAAACCAAAGTGGCGTGCAAGGGAAAGGCTAATACTGGGACTGACCCTCAGAGATCAAATCACAAACACTGAGCAGAGTGATTAACGCTGTAGAAAGAATAGCAATCCTAAAGTGGAATTTGGGCAAGTCACATTGTGAGAAGAAGGTGACAACAGATCGACCAAGAGGATCATAGTGTGGAGGCCTAGACAGGACGCATACAGATACGAAAGAAGAAAAAAAAGTAGAGGCAATCTAGAGAGGCTAATGTTCAGCAGTGGACAGATATTAGCTGATTGATAATGACTGAGTGTCATCCCCTGAACTTACCTTGTTCATTAACACTTAATATAGAGAACAAATTGCTAATTGTTTAACTTTTTGAAGGATATCTTTACTCTCTCTCTTGTTGCGTCAGTATCTCAAAAACTGAACAAATTAGAACATACATTTTAAAACTCGAACCTTCTGTATTTCCTGTAGGGTGCAACTTTGTCATAAATTTTTGCCTGAATAGCGAAATTACACCTAATGATCACCCGTTAAACTTACATTAAACGAACATCATCAATCATATAATTAGTAAAATACATATCTTCTTTACCTTAGGTGACGGATGATGATGGTAACGCATATATTCGCGGTATATACCGACTCGCAGTACATTTCGAGGTATCGTTTATCTGTATTTGACGGCATTTATACCTTAAGTGGGCCATTTTTACGAACGACATAAATTCCGGTTAGATTTATGGCGCATAAATTTTGATAGACGATATTGTAATCGACGAACCGGCAACGCAAACACGATCGGTACTTTTATTTTACCATTACCATATTTCATTCGATTTAAATTATGGAACGATCGAACGAATTGATATTACCGACTTTAATTATGGCGGCGGGGTCAAGTTTTCACCTGGGAAGTGCGCGGCTACAGCGACATTTTACTTCCCGCCCCCCAGAAATGGAAAAACGTGGGGCGACAATTGGATATTTAGCTCTCTGGAACACTGTAACATTGTTGCATTGTTACTGCAATTAACATCAAGGGAGTTATAATTTTCCAACTCGTTGAGATAAGCTTGCATTTATCAATTTGCATAGTAGAGCGAATGCTGGAATGCTCCTCTTTGTTTATAATTTTCAAGGTGCACAGTAAATTAAAGGATATTGTTACCGAAGAATTTTACATTTTGTTTTTCCTCTTTTTAGCTGTAAAAGCACTACCATCTTTTATATTTTAATACGTCTTTTGCTGATTATTATTGTTAGTGTTGTCACAACATAAGCAGATCCAATGGATAGAGGTCTGCAGATCACGGTGGCCACTAAACCAATAATGACATTATTGTTTCAGTAGATTTGTTAATTATTCAATTCATTCAAATAAAAGAAATCAAATTACAGCATTTTACAGAAGAATCAAACAAATATTTTAATATTCCGCCACAAAAGTATTAAATTTTCACTTTAAAATTGCCCCTCTGGCATTATAACTTGCTTCATATGTTCGGCAATCTCCCTGTTTTATTTGAATAGGAATTTCATTTTCCGCTCAAGAATTGTGTTTTTCTTTTGGGGGCGATATCTTCTCAGTGAGCTTTATGGGGTAGAAGCGGAACATAAACATTAAAACCGACTGTGATACTCTGATAAAAGGTTTAATTATCCGTAACCAGTGTGATTTTACAGATATGTTCTTGATTCTAAAATTATCCCAGAAAACGTTTTTGTAAAATTGGATTTTTATTAACTTGGTTGTTGATAAAGCTTTTCTTTTATACCAAATTAGGTATTTCTAAGAATAACTAAGATAATTTTTTTGAATGTCACATAAAGTCGTCTCGTGCATTTATTTTTTCCAAAAAATATTTTGTAAAAAACATTGAAAGATGAATGAAAAAAAAAACGATAACATCGTTCATCAACTTTATACTGATTGCATTGTCGATCCTGAAAACCTTCTAGAGTTTGTAATAAAAGGAACAGTATTTTTCCGAAGAATGTTCTTTCTTTGATTTTGCAGTGATAGTTCCAGTTAACTCTATTTGAAACTATTCTCCAGTCTATTTCATTTCTCAGATTCTTTCATAAGTATGATCTATGAAATACGATTTGAAAATACATGTAACCCTCTACATTATCATGTTTCAGGGTAAAATGCTTTCAGTTTGAGGAGAAAGCAAAAATGTTAAAATATGTGAGGATTTGTCAGTGTTCTCTCTGGTTAGCTAATTTCACATTTGGAATCTGATATTATACCTTATGCTATGTTAATAATGTAGATTGCTTAATAATTTTGGCGTTGATATTTTCAGAGAGTGTAGGGCTAGAGGCTTCTGAGAGTTAAAAGTGTTCTTGGATGATTTATGACACTTTTGGAAGCCCCTCGCAATCAGTACAAGGTTACAATAGTATTCAGAGTGCTTTGACACTTTCAAAGTAGTTCTAGAGGCCTCTGACAATTATTACAAGGTTTACAGTAGTATTGAGAGAGCTCTGACATTTCAAGGTAGTTCTAGAGCGAAGGAGGAGACCATTCTCTGGTGTTAACATTAATTTTTAGCCACTTTATTTTGAAATCACATGCCTTTGTTGATATTGTTTTTGCAAATGGTCACAATTTTTAAATGATTTATTGGAGAATGAGACGACAAGTCGGTTTAAGAATAATAAAGTTGAATAAATACGTAAATACAAAGCAGTTTGGGTTGGTGCATATTTAAAATAAAATATGGGAAACAATTATTGCTTACATTAGAAAAAAAAATTCATTAATCTTCTTCCTTCCATATAGTTTCGTAATTCGTAAGAAAGGCCAGACCGAAATGAAAGACTAGAAAATTTAAGTAAAATGACATAAAGATCTCTGTTGGATCGCTGAGATGATTGAGTTTCCGTGAAAAGTAATTTGAAATAAACATAATGTTTTATTCGAGGTGTTAGTCTGAACTGCTGATGGTTTCCAAGAAAGACAACTTAAGTCTTCATTAAATAAACGGAAATTTCTGAGAAAATTGTTTGCTTTGCAATGGCAAACTTTTCAATTATTTTAGAGTTATTCCAATTAAAACTTCATGTCGTTGTTTGCTACCATAATAGTAACAATGTAAAGTTTGCTTGATACTGCATATCATTTGATTTTATAGTAAGTTATTTTTAAGTATTACAGGTATTACAGTGTGCTTCAAAAAGTCAGTGTAATTTAGGGATGAGATTCTAGATACTATACTTTTGTAAACATTCTACCATAAGCTCTTTTAACTTACTCTATGTTTACAGGTGTGGAAAATCTAAAACTGGCCATAGGAAAACCGTGTAACTGACAGAGAAACATAGATCTATCAACTGGATTATTTGCACTCATACAGTTACATAATTTTATTATTGGACTATTAGACAAATCAAAATTATTCCGATAAAAGGATTTGGTTTGGTTACTGCATATATTTTTAATTAAAATGAATGAATATTTGCTTTTAGCTGTAGAATATTCTAATTGCGCGTTTGACGTTGAAATCAAACAAACTTACAAAGCAATAAACTTGGTAGTTATTGTGCAACATCTGGTGACATCTGTACTCAACTCTATGAGTTAGAAAGTACAAATGGCGTTCCCAAATCTAGGAACAGCCCCATCAATGCCGCATCATTCAAAATGATGAGGTTTTGTTTTTTGTTTATCAATCTCAATCCTCTGACCGGTTTCGCTATATTACGGCTCATCAGAGAGGCTATAGGGCATGATAACCAAAGAACAAAACCTTCATTCCAGTATAGTCAACTGGATGCCAGAAATTATAGTTATTGTGCAACATCTGGTGACATTTGTACTCAACTCTATGAGTTAGAAAGTACAAATGGCGTTCCCAAATCTAGAAAAAAAAATTTAATTTCCTCTTTTGTGATGGGAGGTCCCGAGAGGTCTTTATCTTCCACATTTTTAACAGCAGGTCTTTCATGGGTTGATAATATAGTTTTCCCATATGATTTTACGCTGTTGATCATCCTGCGCTAATTCTCCCTGATCGTTTTCTACATTAGTGAATGGACTCTTTCTATATACTCCTGCCGTATCTTTTATCTTTCTGTGTAGGTTGAAGTCATCGTGTATTCTTTGTAGTTGTTCTAGTTCTTCACACTGTTGTTTCAGCCACTCATTCTTAGCGGTTCTTATCTTCGTTCTAATGACTTTCTGGATTTTTTTTGTAGTTATCACCATTCCCTTTGTTCTTGTACCCTCTTCGTTCCTCAAACAGCGCCAGTATCTCATCTGTCATCCAATCGTGCTTTTGTGCTTTTCGTTTATGTCCCAATTCTGCCTTCGCAACATTGGTCATGGCAGCCTTCATTTCTTCCCATACGTCACCCATGTTAGCTTCCTCTACCGTCTGTGGATCTATGGTTGTCAGTATTTTCTCATTAAGATTTTTGGTAACTTTGTTTTTTGTTTCTTTGATCATTCATCCTACATTGAGTTGGTGGTGCCACTCCCTAGAGATACTCTTACTATGGTCATTTATGGTGTAAATCGGGCATTAATTGTATATTAGTTTGCTAAAATCTCACAATATTGACTTTCTTTTTGAGGGTAGATTTTATTTGACAGAGGAAAAAAATAACTTCGATATTAGGATCTACTTGAAAGTCGTCAGCAATTAGAACAAATAACCTTATTTCATGGAGGACACACAAAGCGTTTACCGCAAATTAATAACTTAATTAAATATTAAATAAATGGTAATTTAAGAATATCATATTAGCATAATTAAGTAGGTAGAAGTCTATATTTGACGAGTTTAGATTAGATGGTGAAAACATGATAACGCCGCGAAAAAATTCGTGAAAAACTTAGTTTTTTGACTAGCCTTCCATCTTTGTCTCGTGCATTAATTAGCAATGTTTTTTTGTCTGTTACATGGATTTCCTATGGCCAGTTTTAGATTTTCCACACCTGCCTGTATAAACTGTATTCTGAAAAAAATTAATCTAAGCTCTACGTCCAAACTTTGTAATTAAGTTTAACATTTTATACACGTCCTAACCGCTAATAGATTGGAAAAATAACAAGAAAAAAAACTGTTCCGAAGGTCGATAAAGCCGTTTTTTACGTAGCCGGCCTAGTTGACACGAAGGTATATGGTGTTTTCTTTGTTTTGCTACAGCCGACCAGTCTAATGGATAGCCAAGCCGAAATAAATTGGCCCAGCAGGAAATTCCAGTTACACATCGTCCCAATATCGAATCGCTCAGTAAATGACGTGTTTCGTTTTGGCGTGTCGCGAAAGCCAAACCGGGGGCGGACATTGATAAATCGTCAACACATATTACTTGTGTAGGGCGCAACACAATTCTTTGTAACCTCGCTCGCTTAACTTATAACCATCTGAAATATACGACCAGTTTGCTAAGCCAATTACTAGTGCTAAATGGAAAAAATACATGCAAATCCCGTGTAAGGAATTGTAAGCAATGTAAGATCGTTTAACTAACTCATGGCTCACGTCTTACTGTCTTGTGTAGTTTGTATCCAGTGTCGATCTGCCATTCTCTTGATATCGTCAAGTCATCGTTTATGAGGTCCCAACCTATTTTTTGGTCTCCATATTGTGATCTTTCTTTGTCTTGTAATCCACCCACTGCCATCTCAACTTCGCTATACGTTCTATGATGTCTGTGACTCGTGTGCGTCTTCTGGGGCCTAATTCTTGAAAGCATAGAACGAAATTTTCAAGAGAAGTGTTGATAGAATGTGATGGAAGAAGCTGACAATGTCGGATTCCTGTCACATTCCACAGATCATTCCCTTGATAACTCCCTTCCCTCGTTTCAAGAATACGCACCCAGATGTCCTCGTTACTAATCTTATCTCCAAGGAAAATTCCTAACATGGCTCTTTTCATATCTCTCTGTGTTGTTCTTAATCCGCTTTTCTTCGTGCATCTCTCTATGTGTGTCATCATTTCAAAGCCCTATGTTGCTTAACTGAGATGGTTCTGTCTGAAATGCCACACAAGTCACATCAATCCTATTGATTTCTGCGGTCTAGTTTTCTTTGCCCGAGTTTGTATTGTGACACATTCTCGCTTATGTTCGTGTTTTGTTTTGTCCATGTTTTTCTTAATTTTGAAAATAGAAGTGGTTTTATAAACCCACTTTTTCTCACTTACGTTTACTATTTCACTTTCTCTAGTCCAGAGTTGTTCTTCGAAATCATTGTAGTAATTCCACGTAACCTCAACAAACAGTATGCAGCAATACCACATAACTTTGCAAAACATATTGTATAAAACTAGTATTATTTACTCTAACCATTATCAGAAGTTGTGTTGAAATGATAAACTAACTATAACATTTTTTTTTAAACTTGTGCAGACTATCTCTCACTCAACAGTTGGACAGTTTGGAAGTTCAACATAGGAAAACGATATGCATAATTGAAGTTATTATCATCAAACTTCTATAACGTCCGCAACTTTGATGCAGTTTGAATCAACGCCCAACAATGTTTTAGTCTGGATAGCGTCATATTCAAATAAATTAATTTGCGAAATAGTTTTTATAGGTAAAATTAGATATCGGAGTAGTAAGTATGATAGTAATGGAGTTTAATAAGGTATAAAAGGTGTAGTTAGAGCCACAAGTTTAGGAATATTCTAATATCAATTAAGTAAACAAATAATTGGTCATATTAATGGTCGTCGGCTTTTTTGAGGAAAAATAATTGAAACTGCTTGGAATTAAAAATTAAACATTTTTTCCATTTTTTGACAGAAAGTAATGGAGGTTCTTCTTCAAAGTACTTTGATATTAGCATCTTTATTCTGTTTGATGGTTTTAGATTTAATATCTTTTACACCGTAAATATTTTATACTGCTTCTTTAGAAAATTTTCCACCTTTTTGAGCTGTTCCATTTTAAACCGCTCCTGTTTTTTTTCTACATTTCTTCATATACAATAAATGTATTCAAAAGAAACGAATGTAATTCTGGTCCAATGTTGCTGGAAGTAAGTCTCACATTTTAAGTGCGTTTGCTATAAGAACTAGTATCGAGAGCAAGTGAAAATAGACCATAATGACAATTTTGTATTTACGATGTGTCATCTTAAGGACAATTTTTAGCTCTTCTTCTTTTATGGATGTTCAGCTTTATCAAAATTTCTGTAGAATCATATCAATAATATTACCTCAAATTTTCTAGTGGAAACTTTTTATCTAATACACTTACTGATCTCGTTAATTTCTTTGATAAATACGTTGCTTTTCCATTTCATCAAAACAATGACCTACGATTCTGACAAAAGGAGGAAAAATGAGCAAAATATTGACATTGATCAATATAAAAGTTAAGTAGTCTGAAGATGTCCAAAGCAACTTAAAGAAAAAGAATGGTGTAGTAGAGATATCTAATATTACAAAACTTCCTATTGCCTACAACTACTTTAAAAGGAATAGATTGTTATTCCTGGAGCTTGTAAATGTAATCTCTTTTAATGTTGTGCTGCTTAAATGATTGCTCTAAACCATTAAATATAAGCACGTCCTTCACGAAACTTCCAGAATTATAACCTCATTTCGATTTCAAATGACGAACTGGCAATAAACCAGAACTAGCCGGAAGTTCCGATCCAGGTTTAGATAGCTCAGCCGAAAGCTCCAGCTGTGGTCGACTGAAATTCTGGCTCGCTTAACCGAAAATCCATACTTTAATAAAGTTAATGTCCGTGATGTCATATTAGGTTCGTAAAATGGACAGATGGGTAATAACCGTGCCCAATAAATCATTACGTAACAATCGACGCGGATTAATTATCAAGGTTTTGATAAGTGCGTCGATCAGAGATTTATTTGACGGTTTCTGTAAATTATATAGTATAAGGTGGGACGGTAATTGGACTAGGAGAAAACTCTATAAATCTCGAGAAAGGTGAGAGATAAGGAGGGTTTTCTAATTTATTCTAGACAATTTATCGCAGTTCAGCCATTAGAATTGGACATGACTCCAATAATTTTGATAAAATGCCCAGAAATATAGGTCAAAGTATCCATTTATTCGATTGATTTGCTATTAGAAACCTCCGTATAATCTTTAATAAAAAACACGTTGTGTACCAAAAAGACTAAAGACTACCAACCATAAAAAAGTATCCAATGTTGTTTGTCTTCTTACCTGTAACAAAATTAACAAGGTTATTAAAAGAATAATTAAAAATTTAATTTCTTTGAAAACATTAGATGAAAAGCATAACTTAGGACACCAAAAGTGTCACTAAACTTCTTAAGATTCCACCTTTTACCGCTCAACTATTTTCGGCATCCAAGTGAACCGTTTCACCCTTTCGGAGGTCTAAACCTTTAATTAATCCTCAAATAAAGGACGTGATTGACCCACAGGGCGATTTTATCTGCGGAAAGTGTTTTCCTTCCACTAAAATTAACTTTACCCTGTGTGACAATATCATTAGTTGAACTGAGCTGCTAAAACAGCTATTTCATACTTAATTCTAAATTGTAGAATTTCTTATATGATTTTGATTTTTTATCTATGAAACAATGATCGGGAAAATCATCATCTTCAAAAACGTTGAGGTAACACCATTTTAAGAGCACTTTAACCATATAATGCGAACTCTTGCTTGTTATGAAATTTGAAAAAGCCTCTGTAAGTAGATTTCTTGAACGTCTTTCGGAAACCCAATTTTTCAATCGTGTGGGAAAGAAAACAGGAGTAACTAGAAAACATTTCTTTTATTTTATCTAGAGGAAAATTACTTTCTCGTAGTTCTTTTAGATAATGTTCAATTTGACGTGGCAGCTTTGCACTTTTGCCGGGCAATTTAGAAGGAAACAATATGTTTGCACGGGCAATACACTATGTTTTTCGTAAAAACTCAATAATATTGTAGCCATACAGTTTATTATTTTTGTTTTGTTAATGATTTGTAGCAAATTCAATCACTTTCAATCATAATTCAAATATATTATGAGTAAAATTTAAATTAAAAACTGTCTCTTGTATGCTTTGGTTTATTTTTTAAATTAAAAATTAAGCAAATTAGTAATTTTATATATTGTTTCATGCTATTCTCTAAATGGTTTGTTATTCTTGATTTCCTAATTACTAACTTGGTGTTTGTCATTATTTTGAGAAGAAAGTTGACTACATTTTATTTTGGTTACTTTTAACCTTGCTGTCTGGCAGAACTTTGACAGAAACTTAAAACAGTTTTATAGGTCAAAATCTGTAAAAGAGTTCCAGAAAAATTTTGTTTCTTTTTTTACCTTACTTAATTTTAATGAGCTGTTTAAGAACAAACTTTCAAATTTAAATTTTTTTTATAGTTTTAGGGCAACACTTTCATTACACTGATTATGTAGTTTGTCATTTATCTTATGACACGCAAATATTGTGTTTATTAGAAAACTACCTAAAGCAAGTTCCTATTTACTTCAGAGAAAAGACATAATGATTCAGAGAAAAGACATAATGAGAAATGACATAATGATTGTGCTCTAATGTTAGTGTTTCTTACGTGATCTATCTCGTAGCAAAATTTTGGTCTTGTTAGCAGCTACGGGGACAAACAACTTAATTTCATTCAGTCCATTGAGAAAAGTGGCAAACCACAATAAATTAACCCATAATATTGTTACTTAAATATTCATTGCCCTTCTCACTATTTCTAACAACTCCCTTTAATATTTCGAAAGCACTCACGATTACATTATCCCACAAGTCGGTATATTTTCTTTCTGATTATCACTTCAGCACGCCAATTTGTTTTTTAAATGTTTTAGAAAAAGCGACATTCTTTTAGATGAATTTATGAATAATTAATTACCGACAAGCCTGGAATCATTTTTGCTTGAAACTTTTTATAAAGACTAGAAACGAGGAACTGCTAAACTTCATAAAACGACAGGATTATTTACGGAAACAAAATTAATATTTACTTTGTTGCATAATTTTTTTGTCCTGATGTTTTTAATTTTTGTAATTTCAGGACTATGTTTAGAGGAAAACGTTTAATTTATCTGAATGCACTGTTTAACTATTTATCATTAGAAAAAAATTCAAACATTTACATGGACAGTATATAACTGAAATTTGTGAAATTCTCAGTGAAATTACTAAAAAATATGCTTACAATTTTCTTTTCGATCATAAAGAACAATATTGTGAAGCATTTGCACTAATCCGATCTTGTCATGATATTCCTTAGGTATTCAATAGCTGTCCTGAAATGTTTTTCAAGACTATTTCCTCTTTTTTCCACACTTGTAAACCATAAGATGCGTCTTCTATTTTCATCCACTCTTCAAGCAATCGCAAAGTAGTAGTGTTTCATCAACTATCAATTACAATAATTTTGTTCCTTAACTAACGTTACTATTTAATTTTTAGCATGTTATATTGCAGAAGATCTTGTTAAGATGATTTTATTATGATTTGCCAAATTCATAAAAAAAATTTGTGACTGTGTCTTCCATAACATTTTTCCCATTTACTTTCATAGTTTAATAGTACTTAGTGATTAAATTATAATTTTCTACAATGTATTTAAGTACTACCTCTGACACAATATCTCGGTAAAGGCGTTAAATTATTAAATACCCTAACTTTGACAATGACAACTGGAACTTTGTAGACAATTGGTACACTAACTATTTAATACCTCATCAACACAACTGCAAACTAATTTACGGACATAGAATACGATGAGGCAATATTTTTAAGAACACAGCACAGGAAAAGACAAAATAAAAGCAAAAATACTGAAAAACTATCAAGAAACAAATCATCCTTACTTAACTTAATTACTGCATCACAACAAACAAAATACCAAAGACATGGAAAAACGGCATCATAATTTACCAAAAAACGGACTGGACAACACAAAAACACAAAACTACAGACCAATAACATTACTGGTGCTGAGCAAGTTTATGAACACATAATAAAAAACAGACTGGAAGGACTAATCGGACAACATATCCCAGCATACAATTCGTTTTTAAACCCAAACATTCGACTGTCCATCCTCTCTTTGTCCTAACGAACAACATTCAAACAAACGCATCTTAATGACGAAAAATCCGATGTTTATTTATGGACATAACAAAGCTTTGATAGTGTCTGGCATAAAGGCTTACTGTACAAACTATACAAACTCCAACCTAAATACTTACTTTACATATAAAGACTTGTTAGAAAACAGACAATTAGAAGTACGAATTGACAACACCCTCTCCTTTCCTTTTCTCCAGAACAAGGACTACCTCAAGTTTCACCACTCTCCCCATTCCTCTATAATTATATACTGCCACGACATATACAATCACAACCTACAGGACAAAATGCAAATAGACAAAACAGCCTATATTGCAATACGCTGACGACACCGCACTTATCGTCCATGACAAAACCACTGAAAAAGCGGTAAACAAACTTCAATCTCTAACAGACACGACAATGACTTGGTTTTATACTTGGAGACTCACACCTCAACGGACGAAAAATCAACTCAATGCTTTCCAACCATAGAATTAACAGAAAATCCCCTGCAATAACAACAGACGGTCACATAACTGAACCAAAAAACTACGTAACATATGGTTCCTTTATTTTTTTTTGGAACCAAAAGAGATCACAATTTAAACGTGGCAATAGTTCAATAGTCAGATGATACCTTTTTAAGTAACTATGGAAGCTTCTCGATGGTAAACTCATAATAACTATGAAGAAAAATCATTAAACTAATGTGAAACCTGTTGAATACATACAAAAAAGCATTGTTCATGTGTCATTCTTAAGACAGAAAGTGCATGTACAATTAACAGTCAAATATGAAAGCTATCATAGCCAGGCTTTCAAATTCTAAAGATCTTTAGTTTGAAACCAATGCAAATTATTTAAGATTGTTAAAAATGGTGCAAACTACATACAATTTAATATTTTTTTTATATCATCAAATTAAATTTTTAGATTTGATTGGCGTTTTGGCAGAGTAGTTCATAGATTTGTCTGTGTACTTACTCAATGTCCATTTCATAATAAATTTCTGTAAAATGAATTTATTGAATAAACTGTCATTATAAATACACTCACGAACTTCTTACTTTTATTGACAGAGGGCTCTTATTGTGTGTCGTAACGAGACGACAACTTTTTTGGTAGTAAGTGTCCGATGGGCACTCGCTCCAAAATTCCTAGCAAGTAAAGGTAGAGAAGCTAACATAATTTGGCTCGGAAACATCTGATTTCCACTCGGATGATGTATTTACTGGACTTTTTGTTAAATAAATCAAGAATTATTTCCGGAGAAAGTTAATTTGGTTAGGATTGTAATAAGCTAATAAGCAAAGACAGGACATAAAAAAAAATGTTTCGCTATGAGTAATTAAACTAGGACTAAAACTAAGGAATATGTTAACACGCCTTCTCCCTACCTTTTATAAATATGCATATCATATCACTCCAAATTATGCAAAACCTTTAGCAGTGGAGACCTGGCAAAGTCTTACACAACACAGGGATTGACTTATAATGCTCGTCGT
Organism: Ips nitidus; assembly: GCA_018691245.2. Lineage (NCBI taxonomy): Eukaryota > Metazoa > Arthropoda > Insecta > Coleoptera > Curculionidae > Ips > Ips nitidus. Next base: position 7,774,259 of record CM042791.1, read on the forward strand.
ACGAGATTTACGCGTCGGCGAAGTCTAATTAATTTATTAGTCGGATTATACTTCTTGCCTTAACTCAACGAACAAATTCCGTTGTCTGAAGATAAAATCCTTATGAGCTTATAAATAAGAGCCTTCAAGCGAGTTGCGTAAACCGCGTAAATCTTAAAGAAAGGGTGATCTTTATGTAAATTTCAACAAATGTCCAAAAAAGATGCTATGTTTTATGTTGGTTTGATGAAAGTTTCATTTCTTTTAATACATCTGGTCAATACTAGGGTACATTTTAAATCAATTAGTAATAGTGTCTACTAAGCGATGCTAGTGATTTCAGTGATTGATTTCAAAAAATCGTTTTTCTTTTTTAACTTTTATTTGTTGGTTGTTTGGCTGTTGGATCATCAGGATGATCTTTACTTTTAAGATAATTAATTCGTAGTTGCTGCATCCAAACCACTCCCTAAGGGCAGCCATGAGTTTTGTCTCCTTCCTATGGATCACTTTCCTTCGATGTTTCCCTACATAATGTTTGTAATATTCGATATTTCTCTCATGACATGTCCTATATATTCCAATTTTCTTCTCTGTATTGTTGGAATTTATTCTGTCTTCTTATGCATACGTCTCATCACTTCCTCAGTATTCTCCGGTATATCAACATTTCAAAATCTTCTCATGTCAATTCGTTTCAGAGTCCATGCCTCCATTCCATAGTATAGTACATATAGCACATAGCATCTCATCAGTCGTATTTGTAGCTAAAAGTTTAGCTCTCGACAGCAGAAGAGTCTATTAATTAGCATCTGTAGATCTTCATGTGTTCTAGCTAAATCATAATGATCATCAATTTGCATCCACTGCTGGACATAGGCTTCCCCCAGTATTTTCCACTGCCTCCTGTCTTGGGCGTTCTGCATCCAATTGCTTTCGGTCGCCTTTCGAACAATCTCCTCGTCAACCTAGCATCATCCTATGGTGTAATTCAAGCAACATGCCCCGCCTAGTTCCATTTAAGACTAGTGATTCGTGATATAACATCAGTAAAACCCGTTCTTCTTCGCAAATCTTCGTTTCGGATATGATCCACCAAGCATAGATTTCTCCATTTTTCGTTGAAGATGAGAATAAGAATTTTGCTAGTTATCCCTTCTATCTTTTCTGTTGATTTTTCTTACTTCAGAGTATCTATCGCAGGTTCCAATAAGGCTGATTTAATCCCAATTTTCGTTTATGATTCTGCAGTTTTGGTATACTCCTTTATTTTAGAAGTAAAGTATTTATCCGAGTATCTTTGAAGTTCTCTTGAGTCTAATGTACATCTGAGCCACTAAAAATTGTGATCCGTCTCTCTCCAACTTGATGTTGTTTCTACATTTTGCGATTTTTAAGATTTCGATTTGATTTCTTTTGGATTTTGGTCACGGTCTTGTGATTATCTTCATGAGTAAAGTCATCGATTTAGGAAGCCTGTAGAGTAGTTGACCTGAGCATTCGACAGGATCTTGTACGTTTTCCACTTTTTCTTTCGTTTGAAAGGAATTAAACACATCCTGTAAATTTTCAACAAACCGTAGCATTACTTATGTTTGTGCACTCTTTCGATACACCTTTAAACTATCAACCCAAAACATCAAAATGCTTTTACATTTTATTCAATACCAGTGACGAAAGGGCGAATCATATTTTTGTTCTCGGGGGGAAACGAATAATGCTCAGCCGTTGTAATGATAACAAAAACAACTCCGTCCTTTGCCATTTTTCCAGATTAATGCCGCGGAGAATAATAAATATCAATAAAACGCCCCTGAAAGTTTTCTCCCGTTCGTTAAGTCGCAAATGGCGATGGCCTTTTCCTTCTTATTAAGTTAATGTCGGTTATGTAGAGACAAGAAAAATGTAACGCCCCAACGCAACTTTGCTAGGTAAACAGGCTTTACTAGTTTACGAAGTTTGTGCTCAATTTGGCGTACTCTAAAAAGTTGCACAGTCGGAACCAACAAAAAATATGCAAATTGAATACTGTTTGTTCAACTACAAGCGAGATAAAGTGGTTCTATTTATACAAAGCCAAAAAAGTGGCGCACTAAACGTTGAAACTGCACAAAGTGTTTAATGAAAATTACACTATCAAACCGGTCATTAAGCGAATAAATAGTCAAATTAGCTTAAAAACTGGAGCGGTTTAATAGCCCGCTTATAAAGCTTCTGTCAAGTGAGATTATCGAAGTACATTTCGTTTCTATTGCTCTATTTTAAATTAGCTTCAATCGGTTAGTAATTACTATTCCAATTATGACAAAAACCTCTTTGTTTTAGGTCTGATTAATGTTTTCTGTTTTTTTTTTCTATTGCTATTTTGTTTCGAGAAGTTTTACAGTGTTAGATTTGATCAAAATTTACATTTCAAGCAATAATAATTAACTATTTTAAAGTCACAATGACAGATGTACAAAGTAAATAATTTGTAACAATGTCCTATAAGATAACAGTGCTCAACTTACGGATCCATGAAGATCCATTCGCATCCTTTTTCTCAAAAATACTTACAAACGTACCCCAATAAAGCCAACGTTTTACGATTGTCATGCAATTTTTTACCCTTTCGTCCTTTTGCGGAGGTGTACAATGAGGATGAGACAGAATGCTTTTCGTTTCGCCCATGTTTCTATGCTCCTAGACTTACAGGTTTTTTATCTAGTTTTACGAGAATAAGTCGAATCGTTATTTGTATATTCGTAATCTGAATATTTTTAGGCAACAACTTGCATCAAATTGACATATTTTTATTGGGGATGTTTTCCAGAAACACTGAAACATTCATTGAAATTACAGTTCAACAGTATAGTAAAATCGCAGATATTTAGGAAAACCTAAGAAGTAGTCAGAAAAATAGTAATAAGCTTGAAACATAAAGAGAATGTAACTTTGCTAAATTGTATTAAAATTCTTGTAATTCCGAAAACATTATAATTGGAAAAGTATTTTTTTAATATTGCTATAGAATCCTTGTAATAATTCTAAAAACTTCTTTAATTTACAAGAAACTTTTATTTGATAAACGAGTGCTATTTATTTATATTTCAAAACTGCCGAGTAATTTTTCTCTGTTTCAATTAAAACTTTGTTTTGTTTTTAAAATAATGTTGCAGAGACTATATTAGTTCAATTAAAATTAAAATTTAGACCGAATACAACCCTGAATACACACAGAAACCGCAAATTAAATTGTCAGTGTTCTCTACTACTATCTATACGTGATATTTTATACTTTAAGCTTTAAGTCACAATGTGGCTTTGCTATGATCATCTCGACATTTTGGAATGAGTATAAGAAATATCAAGGCCTAATCAATAAGAACAATATAAAAAATCAATCAAGGGAGTTTGGATATTTGTATTACAAAAATGTAAACTAAAAAATAAATACACAACCTATTTCAAACTGAAATATTGTTGTTACACTTTTGTAGTAAAAATATACAAAACATGATTGCCCATCTAAAATTCATTTATTTTTATTTCGTCCAAACAAAACTTTGATATCAGAATGTTAATAAATCGAGGGATTCAAAGGGTTCCCACCCTATATCAACCTGCTATTTTAATAAAGGGCTTGAGCGGTTATTGATAAACATTTTGTAATCAAACTTTTGCTACTTTATTTTATTAAACCAAATATGCTACATTGCAGACGTTTTATTTTTCACAAGTTTTCCATAAAGCTTCATATTAAATCTGCCCAGTTTCTCGCTAAACGCTAATTATCGGTGATTTTCTTCAATCCGAGCTTAGAACCAGAAACTTCTCACACAAAGCCGAAACACTTTGAGAAGTTTACCAACTTCCGAGAACATCAAATCGAAGTTACGTTAGAAAAATAAACTTAAACACAAATTAATTAAATTACCACAAAAACACTTGCGGTCTGAGTCCTTAGTCTTTTGTAACGCAGCGAATGGACCCTTAGTATTCCGAAAGCGACACAATACGCCCTAATGGCTGCCAAGGCTGTTTGCACGGCCTCGAGGAAATGTTTTCTTAAGAAATTGTCTCCCTTTTCACATATGTTTCGCCCTTAACGAATCACTCCAGTAGGTTTTCCTTTTCGCGAATATGTGACGCAGATGTGTCGAGTATCCCTTAGGCTATCAGGTGTTCGCGATTGTGCTTTAATATACTCAACGTATGTGAAAAGGTCTGTTGAGATTCTTTTCTATGCATGAAACCTAATTATTGCTAAGAGATGTGATTTAGATAGGGTGTTTCAATTTGACTGAAATATTACTGAGGAAGTCTTATGGATGTAGTAAATATCCCTTTCACAGTCTTTTTACCTTCTATAGGGTTTAGTGATAATATTTTAGTTTGTGGTTTCTATCTTGTGCTAGATGTATTGCCTCGTGCATTGTGTGTCCCGTCTCTTTTAATCTGTAGAGACCATCCTCTAGGTCCTTATCCATCTCACCTGTCCTTCTAGCTATTTGGCCAAAGTAGCTGAGTTATGGTCTCTAGATTGATTTGGTTTAGTAGACACTTTTTGATTTCTAGTTCTTGTAGGACAGAGGGATTTTATCTGTGTTCCACCTATGACACTTTTAGGATTCGTCTGTACACGCACAATTATTTTTCGATCTGTTTCTTTTAGTGTCCACATTTCAGCGGAGTAGTCAATTGGTCAGCATAACTTTCGCTCTTTTTGTAATGGTTTAATCTCCCCATATTTTTATGAGTTTAGTTTTTGCTGATCTGGCCTTTGTTAGTCTAAACTGCCTCTATCTTTGGTTATCAACGATCCCAGGTGTACAAACTTGTCCACCACATCATACCTACGTTTTTCATATTGAATATGTCATTGCATCAATCGATGATCAATACTCTATTTTTAAACCATATTTTCCACTATAGTTCTCTAATTTTAAACTAAAAATTTTAATTTGTTCAGTTACACTTTAAGGAATTGTTAGTCAAAAACTCGCTTTACAACTCCATGGATGTGCATCCTGTCACTTTTTGCCTTGTGACTCCTGAAGGAAGCTTCTGAGGGCAAAAACGCCTTAATATTGTCTTGTGGACTATGAAATTTTCTACAACTTTCGCTATTTACTTTTTTTGTAGCTCCTAAAGTAATAAAGCTACACTCAGTCGAAATGGAGTCAGTTTAAAAAAGCAGTATGGTGCATTCTGTCACTTTTTGCCCTTTTTGGTTTTGTCAAAGAATGCTGCTTAAGTATGAAAATTAAAATATTACTGTATTAAAATATTTTATATACATATGATATTTTAGAAACTTTTTTATATGAACATACTCACTGTATTAGAACCATTCCTAAGGGGTGAATATTAACTGTAATAACACATTACAGGCGCCCCCATCTTTCACGTCGTCTAGCCGGATATAAGGAAACTTTCCGGGAATTTCCAGTATGCCCCTAAATTTATGGCTTTAAGTGCGTAAGAAAATATCCCTTTAATTTACGAGATAGTCGGCCTTTGCCCTTGTAATTCGGCATAGCGAGGACCAGAAAGGAATTTTGGTTCTTCTTTTGAATTCGTAATTCACATCTTTTACGCCATCAACATTGAATTTTACTACAAAAACTTATAAATTATGTGTTCTAAAATATGCTCGGTAACTTGTTAGTAAGCAGTCGCAATATAACATCATGTCGTGTCATCAATAACTGGTTCCTAACTGGTTCTTAGACTGTCGTTTATATTGATACTTTCCTGATTTTATCTATACACTATATCACCACTTTGAAAATTAATATAATTTGAATAAAGCCCGATGACTGTTCTAAACTATTATTTCGATAGATTACGGATAATTTTTTGATATTTTTTACATTAAGGACAGTTGTCACGTGACACTAAACCCGCACTTACTTAAGCAATCACGTGACTAGTATCAAAATAACGGTGATAAATCAGAAAAACCAGTTGTGCATAGAATATGGCAAGAAAACTTTATTGAACTGCGATTTTGACACATTCTTGGCAAATAATGATAGTTTTGAATTTAGTGACAGTGTCACGTGACACTTGACCCGATCTTACTTAAACGGTCACGTGGCCATTGTCAAAATAACTGTGGTTAAGCTGAAAAACCAGGTTTGCATAAAATATTACAAGTAAATTCTTTTGAACTCCGAGTTTGACAGATTCTCGGTCAATATTGACAATTTTGACGTTAGCGACAGTTGTCACGTGACACTAAACCCGCACCTACTTATACAATCACGTAAAAACTGTCAAAATCAGTGTGGTAAAGCTGAATAATCAGTTTTCCATAGAATATTGCAAGAAAACTCTTTTGAACTGCGATTTTGACAGATTTTTGACCAATATTGACAGTTTCTACGTTAATGACAGTTGTCACGAAACACTACACCCAAACTTACTAAAACAGTCACGTGACCATTGTCAAAATAACTGTGGTAAAGCTGAAAAACCAAATTTGCATAGAATATTGCAAGTAAACTCTTTTAAATTGCGAATTTGACAGATTCTCGCCCAATAATTGACTGTTTTGTCGTTAATGACAATTGTCACGTGACACTAGACCCCTTCTTATTTAAACAGTCGCGTGACCATTGTCAAAATAACTGCGGAAAGCTGAAAAACAAGTTTAGTATAGAATATTACAAGTAAACTCTTTTGAACTGCAAATTTCACAGATTCTCGCCTAATAATTGACTGTTTTGTCGTTAATGACAATTGTCACGTGACACTATACCCGTTCTTATTTAAACGGTCGCGTGACCATTGTCAAAATGACTGTGGTAAAGCCGGAAAACCAGTTTTGCATAGAATGTTGCAAATAAACTCTTTAGAATTGCGATTTTGACATGTTCTCGGTCAATATTGACTGTTTTGACGTAAATGAGAGTTGTCACGTAACATTAGACCTATTCTTATAAAAAGTCACGTGACCATTGTCAAAATAACTGCGGTAAAGCTGAAGAACAAGCTTAGCATAGAATATTGCAAGTAAACTCTTTTGAACTGCGAATTTGACAGATTCTCGCCCAATAATTGAATGTTTTGTCATAATTGACAATTGTGACACTAGACCCGTTCTTATTTAAACTGTCACGTGACCATTGTCAAAATAACTGTGGTAAGCTGAAAACCAATTTAGCATAGAATATTGCAAATAAAATGTTTTCAACTGCAATTTTGACAGATTTTCGGCCAATATTGACTGTTTTGACGTGAATGACAGTTGTCGCGTGACACTAAACCCGTACTTACTTAACAAGTACATTAAATACTAATTCGTCGCGGACCAGTCCAGTAGAAGTTTGATGTTGGGCCTGATTAAACGATACCCTGCGGAAAGACTAATGACTTATTTAAGAGATGCAACGAGAGACAGGACTGTGATCCAGCTCTGAAACCGCATACTAAACTAAGGTATATTTGAATTCTCGTTTCACTTCCGCTTCTTGCTGTTAAGTTAACTATTTCGCAACGTCAATCAAATTTCCATTAAGGCACAGTGAAAACCGTCGTTTTCAAAGTGCATTGTTTACAAGGGAAAATTAATGTTCGTATTACAGGTATCGTGAATTAATAAACACATTCCTAATACAGAGCGCACAAATTCAGTTTGGTAGGTATTAGGCGGAACCCGTCTGTTGTTCGAATTAATTTAATTCGGACATTCTGAATATCAAATGTTAATTCATGTCAATACCGTGCATGTTCAATAGCGGTGCCCTAATAAATCTTCGGGGTATTATAGATCGATATTTCATACGGCTTTCTTGAAACAAATGCCGTCATAAAGGGGGATTGACGGTGGAAAAGAGTTTTGACAATAAATGCACTTCCAGTGTGCAATTAAATCAAGTCACGTGTACGGCAACCCTTATAGAATAGGATTCGAAGCGGCCAGATGCAAACGGGAACGTGACAAGATCCTTAAGGTCCTTATCTATGAACAGATGCTAGCTTATTGCACTTTCATGTTCAGAATGTCCGAAATGGAATTTACATTTCGTCAATCTCCGATCGGTCAAGTTGCAGTTACTGCCGAGGAAGAAATATGTCTGGCAAATGCCAGTCGAGCATCCCAAGCTTTAAATTACTTATGAGAAATTTTCCCGACTTGATTATTGAAAACCTATCGTTATAGTGAAATATGCATGACGGCGTGTCAAATTCAGTGCTTAGATAGATGTCTGGCCTTATTAATAATAGAAAAGATCGGTTTCAGGGTAATACGTTTGTGACGTGTTCTCGACGGCAACGTTACCGCACCGGCAATGCAAAGGACAAGTGTGCTCTTGACGTGTCCCCGATATTTTTCCTCATATTGCCATTATATCGGATTTTGGTGCTAAAATTGCCAGGTCTTAGGGCCAACCCAGGCAGGAAGACGTTTAGTTTTTGGCATCGGGAAATTGTATTTTCGCTGTTTTGCTCTCGGTAGATAAAAAGATTTATTTTCAGATTCATTTCTCTTACACATGACAGTTATTGCTATCAGCATTGAAAATTCATTTTAATTATTTTAAAATTCAGATAAAGTTCTCTTAAAGTCAGTAAGAAACAAGCGACATATAATTTTTAAGGTTCTATGTAGATATACCCCTCGTCAAATTTCGAGACATTTTGAACTTAAATATGGAATTGTTTTATTCAAAATTTAAGAATTTTAATCAAATTCTTGTTTAAAGTGAGATTTCTGTAAGGGGACAATGGTTTTTATTCCCATACTCTATTAGCTATACCTACTGTCATTATATTATTGACAACCCTTGAATAAGGTCAGATCTACTTTAATAAAAACTTCTTATATCTTATTATCTAGCTATTTATGAGTTGATTTTTTAACATACAATTTTCTACAAATAGTCAAGGAAACAAATGCTCAAAAAAAGTCAAACTCAAAACACAATTTTTGACTTTGTAACTAAAGCCAGAGCGGGAAAAGGTATTAAAAGTGTTATTTTTAGATTTTTGGTTTATATCTCGAAAACTATGTCTTTTACCGACATACACACTTTATATTAAATAAAGCTTGATTAAGCTTGCTACAAGTTTCACGCAGTCAACTTTTTCGATATCTTCTATAGTTTTCGAGATATTCGCTCTTGAACGGATTCCCAAACTATAATGATCCTTTTTAAAATGTAGGTCAAGTCAGAAATGCAATAAAACGCCATTTCAGTAAGTATTTTTGAAATCTTGGGGTTACGGCACTGAAATTTGCTGTGTAACCAGTAAATTGACTTTAAAATCCAGAGACGTACTGTATTTTTTCCATAAACATCCTTTACTTCACTCAAAATGTGATAAATACCATAAAAAAGGAAGGATTGTCAGTCAAAACGCAGTGAAACCCAATTTCAGTCAGTATTTTTGAAATCTGGAGGTTACAGCCCTGAAATTTGCTGTGTAACCAGTAAATTGGCCATAAAATCCAGGGTCGTATAGCATTTTTTCCATAAACAACTCAACTACGATAAATACTTTTGAAAATGAAGGAAAGTCAGAGATTGCAATGAAAAGCCATTTTAGTCAGTATTTTCGAATTTTGGGAATTACTTCCGACTTACCACTCTATACCAAATGAAAGCTGAATCAGTTTTTCGGTATATTGTATAGTTTTCAAAAATTAGTCGCGTGGCGTCTGTCAGGCTCAAAGACATTCAAGAGCGGATATCTCGACAATTATCGAAAAACTTGATTGCTTTGAGCAAATTTAATTCAGCTTTTAGCATGCTACTGAACTTTTAAAAATAAGTTTTAAGACACCTTGCGTATCAAAGAAAAGTGTACATAAACAAATAAAAAATTACTACTTTATCTCATCACTCCGTATAAAACTAACGTTCTAACAACTCTAGACAACTATTAATATTGATAATGTTTGGTCAGCAATTAATTCTGCTTTCATTTGTCATTAAAAGCACAATTTGTTACCACTCCACTAATAGTCTAATGGTCGGTATAAATTTCACCAGTAGCATGACAAAAACAATATGGGATTTGTGTATAGTGGTTCGTGTGGTTCGTCCGAGGACAAAGGGTTTAATAAACAATTTTCAATTAGAATACCACACACATAAAAATCTATATCCCACGGCTATTTTAAACATTAATCAAATATGCGTTTCAGATCCTTCATTCGCAATTTCAATCAATTTCATATGGCAAAACCGCGCGAAATTTGTATTTGTCTAACTTACAATAAAATGCGAAGTTGTATGTTTTAGAATGTTCGTTATGGGATATTAGCAGTTGAAAGTATATCGGAAACGTAAGTTTCAACCAACGAAATTAAATTAATAAATCGTATTAAAATAGATAATAATCCTATGTAAAAAGTGAACAACAGTATAAAAAAATTCAACTAGTACTTTGCACAAAAATCAGGAAAAGATCCTGTTAAAAGTGGTTTATAATAGAATATTCCGGAAGCTTCCAGAAAGACTTAGGAACAAGGAAAGCTCTGTTTGCGATCGTATGCTTTATAGACTACAGTAAAGCTTTTGATATTTTCAATTCAATTGTTCATAACAGACAACATTTCTGATATAAATAAGTTTCTTTATTTAAATATATGTTGCAAAGGTGATGCCCTCAAACTGATTGATAGTTTGGAGGTAATTGAACAACCCCAACACCATAGCTAAAATATACGCCAATAAAGAAGCAGTAATAAACTAGCATGTAAATAAACTGTTATTTAATTTACCTAACACTTCAAACCAATCAGCTGTAGGTATCAGAAAACTCGTAAATACATTAAGGCATCATTGAAAAGCAACAGCTACCAGACGAAGGACCAAAATACATACCTCAGAAACATAATTTCAAACCTGTACTATGGTTGAAAAGCAGTAATTCGAATAGAAGGGAGAACGTCAAACGAAATAGGAATAGAAAGAAGTGTACGTAAGAGTGTATATTTTCACCAATCTTCTTTAACCTGCACTCAGAAGATATAGTAAATAAAGCCTTTGATGAGCAGGACATAAGCATTGAAATTACCTGTGTGACAGTAAATAATCTAAGATACGCGGACGACACAGCTCTATTAGCTATAAATCTACATGTGTGATGTGAGGCGAATATCATTGTAAAACAGCTCATCAGTAAATAAGGTTATCATTGGATAGTTTCGAACATTTTTTTAAAAAATCAGCATATTTCCATATTTTTTTTAGTTATGCTGGCATCCTTAAAATCTAACTCAAAAACTACAAAGCCCTTTTATATTATTCATACCGGCGATGCAGCGGCTTTTGTCAATGGCATGCTCTCAAAAAGTAATACATTCCAAGTGCGATATAATGCTCGTGGATATTTGCAGACACGGCGGCGTAGAGAAACGTGAGACATGTACCAAATTCAAATTGTGCATTGTGCAAAGCGCGAAAGCCGAGTCCGATATTCGGAATGCACTGCCACACTGCTAAAAATAAGTCTAAAATGTAGAACAACCTTAAAATGAGTAGCGACGAACGTTTGTGTACGTAAGAAAAGTGCCCTTGCTTTTCCTACGAAGACTGTGTTTTGTATGTGTGACAGTATTTTTATTGTATGACGATAACGCATCTTGACAAAAATATTTAAAAAACTGACATGTAAAATAGTGAAATGTAGTAATTTAAGCAGTTTCTGTTAGTTTTTACAGTAGAATAAAGTGACATCAATTGAAATCCTTTACTGTCTTTGGAATTAATAATAGCTCATCCACTGTAATGACAATAATTGCGATATGGTTCCTTGCTTTTAAGAGTTGGTATCTTAATTTCAAAAGATCTACGACTACACTTTTACAGATATTAAACACTGATATCTACACACACCGGCAAAATTAGAGAAACGGTCAGTATTTAGTTTAACATCAATTTCCTCTTCAATCCTTCGCTCGATTTTGATCATCTTTTTTATGAATTGTAGCTTGATTCTTCATGAATACATCTGTCTTATTACGATTTTTAAATGGTTTGTCTTTTTGTCATATACAGGGACTAAAAGAAAGTAAGGAATTTTCTGTGCTCTTTGAGACACCCTGTGGAGAGAACAACTGAGAATTGAAAACAGTTTATAACATCAAATTGTAGCCCGTTATTTTCTTTTTTATTCCCTCTGATATCTCAATTATTAAAGAAAATACAGGGTTTCGAAGAAAATGTGGATATTGATCTTATTTTTCCACACCTGTTTTAGAGGTAATATATTGCCATGGTTTTCTAATAACCCAATCTTCTTGGTTATTAGTAAGTCAAGTAATAGATTCAATTACCAATTTAAGCGAAAGATGTAATAGTGGATGGTTTTAAGAAGCAATGACACAAAACAATGCACACCGACTAAATAAAACGTAAAAACAAATTTCCCACTGACTAATCATATGATCAGTAATGTTTTATTTAAAAAGTTGTTTCTTCTTTAGACAAATTTTATTGTAATTTCAGGCTTCTGACGAAGCAGCTATAAACTTCAGAATGAACTTTAAAGGGCTTTAATTATGTAGTTTTTGTGAAAGAGTTGAAAGAGACTGCAATTTACAACCCTCGACAAAGTACCTTAATGAAGCACATGATTTGAATAACGGCTTAATTAGGAAGGAATCCAATTTTTTCAAAATAATTGAACGAGGATATGTTAACTAGTTTGCAGTTTTATTGGTTAAGGTAATAAAACAGGCTTTTTTGATCAAAGTTAAATTGAAATGTTGCCAGTAGCAGTTCGAATAAGTTGAATACTTTGTTGAAGCATCACAAACTTTACTCTCAGCCGAAAAAAAATTATAATGTAACAAATATGTACTTCTCACTTTTAATACATAAATAACTATTATTGTCAGATAACATCAATATGATACCATTCAACTATAGTGGAATTTAAGGTTCCAAATATAAAATTTATGTATTATTATTATTATTACAAACTTTATTATTAACAATTCAGATAATGTAATTTGGACAAGAATCCAAATTTGACAGTTCTGACATAAGGGAAATTTTTATGGGTTTTTTACGTCACGTGATAGCAGTCATAACTGTCGAAACCCGTTTACCAGTGATCTGAAACTAGAAAATTACAAATAGTTGCTGATTTGAGGATGGATGGAGCCAAATTTGACAGTTAGGACGTTAAGGAATACTTTAATACGTTGTTTGCGTCACGCGACATCTGTCATATCTGTCAAAACCTACCCACCAGTACCTGAAAGTATAAAATGCCAAGTAGATGTATTTCTTTGAGGAATTGCACTGTAAGTAGTCTTTACAGCTCCGTGGAGCCAAATTTGTCAGAGTTTACATTAAAAAACACTTTGATACTAACGTCACTTAACGTCACAACTGTCAAATTTCGCTTCAAGACGCTATTAATAAAATGTGCAAATCAGCGGTGCAATCGATAGAACTAAAATTTTAGACTGGTAATTTTGGGTCACAGTTGTGTGATTTTTGACAGCTGTTAGGTGACGTAAAAAACATATCAGTGTCTGCTAATGCCACAACTGTTAAATTTAACTCTAGTCGAATAGTAGGTTAGCGCTGAATAAGGTTTGACAGTTGACAGCTGTCAGGTGACGTAAAAAACATATCAAAGTGCCACTTAGGCTCACAAATGTTAAATTTGGGACTGTGTTGAGGTGTGAACACAAACTACAATTGGTTTGCATTTGACAGTTTCATGTCACTGCTGAATGAGTTTTAATAGTTAAGGATAGGTTTTCCAAAACAAGCTTTTCAAGTTTTTAAAAATAAACTAAACTAATAACTGCTTTGACAAAAAATTGCTATATTGAGATATTGAAAGCAAAATGTATAAGTATCAATTTACAAATTTAAACTGACCAAAAGATTTCTAAATCTTCTGAAGTAGTCTAAAAAATGTAAAAACATTCCAAAATACTATAGAACCTCTAAAATGCCTTGCAAAGCTTACAAAGCAGCCTAGAAGCTTCTAAAAGCTTCCAAATGCTTTTCAATATATTTAGAAACTTTCAAAAGCTTCCGTATGCTTCTAAAGCAGTTTAGCAGCTTCCAAAAGTTTCTAAAACCGTTTACAAGGTTTCAAATGCCTTAAAGGCAGTCCAAAACCTTCAAGGCTCTTTAAACTGTCCAAATACCTTCCAAATGCTCCTAAAGTAGTCTAAAAAGGTTTTAAAACACTACAAAAACTCCAAAATGCTTCTCAAGTAGTCTAAAGTCTTTCAAAATAGTCTAGAAGCTTCCAAAATCATTTAGAAGAGTCTAAAAGATTCCAAATGCTTTTCAACTAGTCTAGAAGCTCCCAGATCATATTAAAGCAGTTTAGAAGCTTCCAAAAAATTTTGTGAACCGTGTAAAAGATTCCAAATGCCTCTAAAGCTTTCCAGAACCTTCAATATGCTGTTTAAACAATCCAAAAACCTTCCAAATGCTCTTAAGTAGTTCAAACATTTTTTTAAAGTTTTCAAAACAGTCTTAAATCTTCTGTACATCTAAAGCATTTTGAAAAAAAATGTTGCATCTCTCAAATAGTTTTGTGCTTTTTTAAAGCTTTTTATGCTTTTTTAAAGAAAATGATTTTGCTTTATAAGCGCTTTTTTCACGATTTTTGTGCTTTTTAATCCGGACTCTAGTTATGATTAACAATTTGCGATGTGATTCTTCAAAAAGACGCGACTATGCGACATTTTATAATTTTACGGTACTGTTCTGAGTTATGACAGCTGTCAAGTTACACTATAAGCCTGTCATTAAACGTCATAGCTAGTTTAGTTCATCAAAGTGGTTCAGGTTTTTCCAACCGCCACGAATTAAAAGCTTCTTGAGCTTTTCGATGTTGCCAAAATGACTGGATCACGAGTTTTATCTTTGGCAATGTTGATTTGAATGTAATTTTCAAAAGATTTTTCACGTGGAGAATGAAGAAAATTTTCTTTTCTTATATAGATTCATAAATATCCGTTTTATGCGAACAGGTTTTACTAAAAAATTCTCCCAGGTTTAAATTATCCACATAGTTCTAGTGATATTGTTTTAAACCGAAGCAATCAGAATGCCATAATGTGTTATTACAGATTAACCGGAAGCATAATCTATGCTGGCAATTTTGTCGGAACTGATTTATAGAAATGGGTTTATAAATGCAAATTGAGTTGACGGTTTCTGATTATACTACCTCAGGGAGTCATATTCAAAGAAGGATTTCTTTGTAACTCTTTCCGATGCCCCGTCGACCTGTCTTGGCTTTTCTGATGAAATGCGTAATAAAATATGACTTAACTTGCCCAGAAGGCCTATTTACGAACCAGCCTAGCAACGTCTGAAAAAGGGACTGGGAAATATATGTGGAATTATATGGCGGTAGGGGCCTGTAAAATATGATTTATTGCGGTAGCAGATCAATGTGTCCGCAACCTATTGTTTAAAAAAAAGATTTACGATTTTTAATATAAAATATCGATCCGGTTCATATAGATTGTATTAAACTGTACGTGGCGTATAAGCGTTGCAGTTAAATTACCAAAACGTTTTACAGGAATTTTATTTCTCTCGCTCTAATATCGCCTGTTAGCGGTCCCACGGGAGCACGCAGGGCTTAAATGATAAAAGCGTAACGATAATAGCCGAATGGCTTTAAAGCAGATTTTCAAATCGTCATGCCGGTTAGTGGCCTGATGTTTTGGTTAAATTTATGCCTTGCCGTTCGAATGCAGGCGGAACAATAGCTATTGAAAAAAATGGTCTTCAAAAAGAAAAAGCTGGAATTTATTAGAGTTAAAATTGGATTATTAAAAGAAGACCTACAAGAAATCGCTTCCTCCTTAATTGAAATGGGACGGAGCAGATCTGAATTTCATTTTGACGCATTCATTTATCATTATGACAAAAGCGACGGGTTATTTCGACTGATTAGTCTTAGAGTGGATAGCTGCAAAAATGTGACCTTTATGCAAAACCGGAAATAGCTTTAATCAAGCGTAGTTGCAGGTAATTTACACAATGACGCAATCACTTAGTTTGATTAACTATGCAGTTATTTTTTAAAAGTTGTAATTTGCCAAAAACTGCAGTTTTTCGGCACTTTGCATAACCAAGCAATTCCACGCTTTTACGCTGCAGATCGACATTTGGAGCTCCAAACCACAATTCTATTGTAATGATATATTAAAAAAGTTCTCAATGTTCCGCTTCAATTAAACTTTCACGCCGTTTCAACCAACTTTGTAGATTTATTTATCCGCGTTTTAAACTCGGTGATATGACTGAACTTTAAACCTGCCGGATCTGTATAATTTTTTGTACATCAGAAATGCTTTCCGTTCTGTTTCGGTTAAAAAAATGTGAATTACAAGAGGGATTTTATTTATTGGTTAAATGTATGAAAGTACTTTAGTCACGCATCCCAAAAGTGTAATAATTGTATATTCTACGATCATGTAATTTTAATTACATGTGAGTAGAATACGATACTTTTTCTGCCATCACATCACACAAAATAGTTCACATTTGTTCCTAATTCTATTTTTTCTTTAATCGACAAAACAGGCAGCAGAATATGGCACAAATGACCATCTGCAAACCATAAAGATATTGATTGAAAAATTTATCGAGTATAACATACTACTGGTTTTTATATTTGTCGATCACGAAAAGGCTTTTGACTCTGTAGAACTTGAAACAGTATAGGAAGCATTACATCAAAGCCAAATTAATTACAGTTACACGACACTAAATAAGAACATTTATCAGAACTCTACATCGAGTATAAGATTACACGAAAGTAGTGATGGGTAAATTACCAGTAAAGTAAATGTTTTACTTTACCAGGAAAATTACTCCAGTAAACTACTGGTAAATTACAAGTACTGTGTTTTTGGCAGTTCAAATTTTGACACCGCTTTTCTCCCTGACTGTACCAAATTTTGTAATGCTTTTTCAGGTTATTGTATAGAAAATTTAATGAGGATTCCAAAAATGTGCTTAAAACAGTAATTTTCTTACTCCAAGTGGGTTTGCCAAGCGATTTTTTCCCTGACTGTCATTTCAAACTGTGTTTCTGGCAGTTCAAACTTTGACACTACTTTTCTCTCTGACTGTATCTGATTTTGTAAAGTTTTTTATGTCATTAGATAGGAAATTTAACGAGGATTTCAAAAATGTACCAGTAACAGTAATTTTCTTACTCTAAATTAATTTTACAGGCGATTTTGTCCTTAACCGAACAGAAAATTAACCTTAATCAGAAAAATGAAAAGATAACATTTCTTATCAAACTGCTTAGTTTAGTTATAGAACATGCAATAGAAAAGTAATGTCAAATTTATAGCAGTTTAAGGAAATAAATCCAAATCAATACCAACATTTCTATTTCTATTTAAAAAAATCCAACTTTGTATACTTTAGCAACATGTATCATCCCAATAAATTCGACTAGACTGAATTCGAAAAATTGCGACGTAGGTGACAATTTAAGATTTTGTTTACTGATAAAACACCTTTTGTTACTATCAAAATATTAGAAAATCCATATTTGGGCTTTCCATGAGGTATTCTGGTTTGAAGGCCATACAAAATATCCAAACTATAACTGTCAAAATGACTCAAACTAGACAAAAAAATATAAACGAACAATTTTGTTTTCACTTTCACAAAAGAGTTTCTAGAGTTCCATTGGCTCGATTTTGACAGTTATGCCATAGTTGTCAATTAACGACTTTGGCACTATCAGGTGACAGAAAAGTTTCAAAATTTAAGAAAATATTGTCAATTACAAAACTATCACACATAGAGTGTTTTATAGGTTTATTGTTTAGTTTTGTGTCACGTTGTGAGGTTTTGAGGTTATAAAACCATTTAACATTGGTTGTTTATAATTGTGACGCAAGTGGCAGTTCAGGACCTCGCTTTGTGTCACGTGACAACTGTCAAATAAGCAAAATTTTTCTTGATAATTAGCTGTTTGGATAAAATATAGTTGATAAGAATGTTCGTAAGTCATTTCGTGGTTTCGATTTTGAAACTATTTAGGACATCAACTGTTTGTGCGTATAACTGTCAAAAATGTAAAAAGTTTTTATACAAGGACTTTTTGATACAAACTTTCAATTAATATCAAATATTGTCCAGGCTTTCAGAGTTACGTGGAAAAACATTTAAAACTGGATGTTTGTGATTTATTATCCGTTGAAATTTGGTAATTAGTCGTAAAAATAGACTGTACACCTCGGACAGATTGTCCATATTGGCGACATTCTCAAACCGCTCGTGCGATAGGGACATCATATTCACCCTTGTTGTAGAATTATATTGCGCCCATTTATAATAAGCGTTTAACACATCTGTCATATTTTCGTTTAACAAAACATTTTAAAATATACATTTTTAACTTCTCTTTTAGGTGCCTCTCCGTTTCGAAGATTGGCAATTTTCAGAATGATCTTTACTTTTGAGACATTGATGACATAGACTCCAGTATATCCACATTTCAAAGGCTTTCAGTCTCCTCATATCAATTGCCTTCATATTTCATGCCTCCATCCCATAGTTTAGTACAGATAGCAGCAAGCAAATAGAGAGCAAGATAGTAATCTCATCAGTCGTATTTTTAGCTGAAATTTTCAATTTCTACCGCAGAAAAGCCTCTTCATTCTTTCAAATGTGCTTCTGGCCTATTCTATTCTGATTCGTACTTTTTGGGAGCTACCATTATTTTCATTAATTGTTGTGCCTAGATATTCGTATTCTCTTACTCTTTCAATAGGGTTATTCTTCACATATATTCAGCGAATGTCTTGGGGTGTTTGTTTTTTCCTTATTATCAGTGATAGTCTATATTCTTCACTATTGACTGTGACTATTCTATTAGTTAGCGTCAGTAGATCTTCATATGTTCTAGCTAAAATAATGTGTCGTCCGCGCATCTTCAATTATTTACTGTTCCACCGTTAATTTAATTTGCTTATGTCTTGCTCATTAAGTGCTTTATTTTTTATACCTTCTGAGTACGTGTTGAAGTATACACTCTTGACGTACACCTCTTTGTATTTTTTATTTCTGATGTTATGTCTTCTACACCTATTGAGTGGTTTTACAATGTAGATTACACAAGTAGATCTTTACGTGTTCTGTAGCTAAAAGAACTGTGTCATCCGCGTATCTCTGATTATTTACTGTCACATCGCTATTTTAATGCCTATATTCTGCTCATGAAGTGCTCTTTTTACTATATCTTCTGAGTACAGGGAAAGGCTGAGGATTGGTAAAAGTATACACCTTTTGGTATTTTTTTTTCTTCTGACTGTTATGTCTTCTAGTGTTATTACTGTTTTTTGACCATAGTACAGGTTTGAAATTATTCTTTTGTCTCTGAGGTACTAATGTTTCGATGAGTTGGTTGTGTTTTACTTTATCAAAAGCTTTAATGTAGTCTATAGAACATTTTGAGCGCAAATAGTGGTTCCCTTGTTCCAGCCTTTCCAGAATGCAAATTTTGTATCCCTGATGCTTCCTGAATATTCTATTATGGGCCATTTTTAACAGAATTTTGTGTGACATTAGGCTTATTGAGTTGGAAGAGTTATTATAAAGGTTGACAGCAACCATTTATTCGGTATTATTTCTGTTCTGTAAACTGTACTGACTAATTCTAACATAATATTAATCTCTGGCAATTGGTCTGGTTCTGCTGCTTTGTTCTTTAGCACATTTATATTACTTTAATTGTTCGGACCCAATTTCCTTTCTATATTTTCAAATTTACTTTGCCGTCTCTCATCTCTCTATTTTTTTAAAATCTTTAGAAAATCTGTC
Source organism: Ips nitidus (assembly GCA_018691245.2). NCBI lineage: Eukaryota > Metazoa > Arthropoda > Insecta > Coleoptera > Curculionidae > Ips > Ips nitidus. The sequence continues at coordinate 7,794,022 of CM042791.1, forward strand.
TTGTTTCACTTTAAAACTTCACCAATCAATCTGTTTACATATCCATCGTCTACTCCCCTAAAACTAAATTAACTATTTCGATAGGCCGAAGCTTAAGAATTGCAAATCCTATCTAGATAATTGCCGATCGGTTGTGCCAAAGTTTTGAGTAGAAACTTTCGTTATCCGAACCGCAAAGCCGGCGGCCATCGTAAAACATCCGATTTTCCCTTTAAAGGGTTACGTCGCCATTATCAAATCATGTCCGGCGATATTTAGTAAACTTGAACTATAAATTACGCTACGCTAGCTGCAGGTTAACTAGGATAGTTCGCGATAACAGTGGACAATTCCCACATGGCTATGCAACTGCTTGGTAATTGCTTATTTAAAGTTTCAGGTCTAGTTAAGGAAACTTTCATAAGAGGATCTCGTCCAAGCTGCAGTTAAGGTGGCTAGATGTTACTGTGCCATAAAGTTTTCTTTCGCAAATGAGGTATACACGTAACTTACTACTAACTAAAATTTACCTTCCAGCAAGTTGTAACTAAACAAATTAAAAGCAACAAAAGTAGGTCAATAAACGATTAACAAGGCTGGCACGCCATTAAAATTCGCTTCAAAATTAATTAGAACTAGTAGTCAAATCAATCCGGAACAAATTACGTTATACAAAAAGAGCTTTAATCAAAGAGAGGCGGTATGAAACTGTATTTATTAATATCTGGCCTCGTTTATCGTTCGATTTCGGTAATTTGTTGTTTGGTTAATCGTTTGATCATGCGCCCTTTTGTTGTCTTAATTAAATTGGTAGGATAACGGCGGTCGGAATTGACTTTGAAATTAACAGATTCAATCTACGTTAAATTCAAATTAAATACGCAATCTAAGCTGGTGTTGTTCCTATAATTGCTAGTTACATCTATGATTACTACTACTGGCAAAAAACCTCAAACTTTATATATTGAATCTTAGTTTAGTTGAGATGAAATGTGTAAATACTTGCTTCATCCTGGATAGCGCATACCTGATATACAGAGTGTTTACGTGATCAGTCACATGACTGATGAATTCTATTCTTTATAAATCACTCTGCATTTGGCAATTAGTTGCTTTCAGAAAAACTGTTGAGAATAATTCTGAAAGCATCTGGCATAGTTAAAAAAACTATTGAGAAATTGAAAATGTTTATTCCACGATCTTAATTGAAAATCTCAGAGAAATACAAATTAAGGAGAGTTTTTAAAATCTAATTATGGGATTTTTCAAAGTCATCTTCTATTTATAAGTTTAGAAGGGAGTAAAATCGCAATTATTTTTATTAGTTAGTTTTGAACGTACTTTTAAATGATATTTTAAAATTGGATTTTTGTCGGTCAACTCGCTCGTTAAAACCTTACAGTCTCAGTAGTCAGGATTAACCAAATAATAAAATAACTATTACTAAAAATTACCTTTATCACAATCTGCTCATCAAAAGCATTCTATGCGGCTTCTGCAATATAAGCCCCACGTTATTGAATCTGAAACAAAAATTGACATTGTAAGCATTGACGGTCGATTAATTTTACCGGGTTTATGATTAATATCGCAGTATGAACTGCACACAGGCCCAAAACCATTGAATATTTATAAACATGGCAGGTTCACAAAGCAATAACTTTTTTATACAAAAATTGGATTTGATATTTTTTTTAGTAGAACTATAAAAAACGATATTCTGCTAAAAATGTAGGAGTGCAATAAAATTGGTTCCAGTAATTACTGTGTAATGTCTTTAAAATAATGTTCTTACTTAAGCACGTTAATTATTAAAAACTATGGTTGTAAAAAGTGAAACAATACAATTTTTTTAAAAAACACATAATTTGTAAATTAATTTGACTTTCAGCTGAATTTTGCTCTCAAAGAGAAAAAGTGTAACGGTCAGAAGAAGAAATACCTTATTGAGTCTGACAGGGCAACAACATCCGTCTACCTTAATTTAAAAAAAGATCAACAAGAAAGCGATTAATCACCCCTTGTTTGAAATTTCAATTAAAATCTTCATGTTTTCGGTTGGATTAAAAGAGCAATGTGCGGTGGCCAAAAAGGTTAAGAAACATGCAACATAACCTGTGAATTAAAAAAATCTTTCTGACAATATAGTCTGCCAGAAATTGGTATGGACGTGTAGAAAATTACGACCAAAATGAGAGAATACCACACCACCATTACTTTCCACAGATAATAGATACTATTATCCACAATAGAAATAGAATCAGTGAATAAAATGTCTGTCTTCGAATGTGTCAGTTAACTATTAGTTTAGTCAATAAAAGTGAGCATTTAGTGATTTAGATAAGGCCTTATTCAAATCAAAAATACCCGTTAACAGAGGATCTCTATAAAAATTATAAATTCTAGGTGACGTTAATTAGAAAGAAAATTTACCTGATAATCTATAATAAAAATATCACCGTTATTTTCTTGAAAAAATTCTGTATCATTTTTGTTTGAGATCTTTTTCTTTATTTGCACATTTTGCGATAGGGGTTGTTGAGATTGTAGTCAGATGGAAACTAAAAATATGTCGGAAATTTCGTTTTGTACTTAAATACAGGATGTAACGGAAGTTTTATTTTAGTTAGTGTAAAAATCTTAAAGAACGCTTTGTAATGATAATTTTTAAATTTGCAGATGTTGTTTTTTACAATATCAAATGAAATGATTATGATTTCTTAGTTATAGTTTTAATTTTACACATATTCTGAGAAATGTTTATTTATATTAATAGCAATATCTTTTGGAAACTGATAGATACAAATATGTGATTAAGTTGAATTGAATTATTATTTTTTAAGGTTTTCCTAAATGTTTTAACTAGTCAGAAATTCCCATATGTGTACGTTCTCTAACAAACCTTAAAGGTAAGATGAAATGACAATTGCTTGATTTAAGTTGCCAGAAACTTTTACGAAACCTCCAAATGCTACTGAGAGGCTGAGAGCCTTCTAAAAAGTGCCAGAGTCTTCGCACAAGTGCCTTAAACCTTAACATAACTATATAAAATTGCCATAGGCCTCGAGGACTATTTTGAAAAGTCCAGAAACCTCTAAATGCTACTGAGAACCTTCTAAAAGTGCCAAAGTGCAGTGTTCTATGTCTTGAACCTTCCCGTAACTGTTTTAAATTGCCAGAGACATCTAAAGCCATGTTGGACAGTGCCAGAGACCTCTCAATGCTACTAAAAACCTTCGAAAAAGTGTCAGAGTCCTCTACAAGTGTCTTAAACCTTCCCATAACAGTTTTAAATTATCAAACCCCTCTAGGACTATTTTGAAAGTATCAGAAATCTCTAAATCTTGTTTAGAACGTTCTAAACAATGCCAGATATATCTACAAGTGTCTTAAAACATCCCATAACAGTGAGTCAGAAACCTCCAAATGCTACTGAGAGACTGAGAGCCTTCTAAAAAGTGCCAGTCTTCGCACAAGTGCCTTAAACCTTAACATAACTTTGTCATACACACATATTACAATTGTCTAAAACCTTCCCATGTTTTAAATTGCCAGGGGCCTCTATAACCATTTTCAAAATGACAGAAACATTTAAATGCTACTAAGAATCTTCTAAAAAGTGCCAGAGTCCTCTACAAATGTCTTAAACCTTCCTGTAATTTTTAAGTTTAAGTTACCAGAGGCAGGACAAACCTTCCCATAACTGTTTTAAATAGCCAAGGACCTTTTGGATCATTTTGAAAGTGTCAAAAAATTCTAAATACTATTGAAAACTTTCTAAAAGTACCAGCGTCATCTACAAATGTCTGAAGTCCTCTGAAAATCTTCTAGAAATTGCCAGTAGCCTCTACAAATATCCTAAACCTTTTAAGAATTGTTTTAAATTTTCAGAAGCCTTTAAATGCCACTGACAATCTTTTAAAAAGTGTCAAAAGCTTCTGCAGGTTTTCTAAACCTTGTAAGAGTTGTTTAACATTACCAGGTGCTCTTAAATTTGACTTAACCTTATTTAGATGAATAGTATTAATTCAAAGTTAAAAATAAGACAAAAATCAGTTTTTCTCCAATGCCAAAAATAAAGAAGTAGAGAATTCGAAATAAAAAGGGCTTTCAGAAACGATCGTAAAACCATCAGGACCGTATTTCAAAAAATGAAAGTGTCTGAAAAACTGATTACGCCAGGGTTTTTAAAGAGCATTAAGAGTGGCTGAAAAGAATTGTCATGAATTTTGATCTGGGACCAAAATTAACGTCCCAAAAAATTGAAACGTAAAATAAAAAAAAAAATTTTTTTTTTTTCAAAACATCCTAAAACCAAAAAAACAATGTTTCCTTAATGTCATTTTATTAAGGCCATGATTAGCAAATTTTCTTTGATTTAACCAAATTTATATCTATAACCGTTTTCAAGATTCCCATAGTGGCCCTCCTTATCCTGGACACACTGTATAGAAAATCAATAAAAAATACAGCTTTAGTTTGACGACCTATGTCCACTAATAATTTTTGCTAATTTAAGTGCAAATCATAATAGTTTCAACAAAACCTAAATAGAGTGGTTTTGTGTTTATTCTATGACCAAAGCAAAACCATTTAGGGATCAATACAATGGTTTTCAATTACTCAATCATTAAACCATTGTGTATGCTAAAATAAAATATTATTGTATTTTCGCCACTTGTGCCATCTATATTATGAAATATACTCATTACAGATTAATAATTAATATAATAATTGCATATGCAACAACCATGTTACAGGTAATAAATGATGAATGACGGTATCATACTCCAAACCTGATATATTGCCAAGGGATGTGCTAATTATGGAATTTAATTCCTTAATGACAGGCTATTTATTCTAGTACCCTATCAATTAGCCCCTTGTTTGTCCTATAAATAATTTATTTGTACCCGTCAAAGAAACCACCCACTTACATTCTATTAACGTGGCAATATTGAAACCCATTCACTCTAAGAGTGTAGCTCTAGATTTTCCTGTTTTAAAGCAATAACAATATTAATTAATTGCTTTTCATGCAGCTGAAATTTCGCAATAAAGTGATCTTACTTACCGACGTGAGAAAGCTAGTCGGTAAATTGCACTTCCCAATGCTAATATCCGCATCTTCCGATATATGAAAAGCGCGGTGGAAATTAAATTGCACTAGCGAGGCCTGTGTTCTATAAATCACTTTGAAGCTCATATTAAGCGGGAATTGATTTCCTCTAGCTCACTCTCTCTACTCATAGAATCGTCTCCAAGTCGACTAAAAACTTGAGAAGTTACGATATCAAAGCCTTTGCCTTGTAAATGTACCCTCGGGCAATGCTACACCTCGTTGTGCATACGTCCTTTGTTGCGCATCATTTCAGTGAAGTTGCTTAAGAAATTTATAGGGTAGTGCACAGGGTTTTGCTTGAGACTTCCCGGTCATCTTTTGTGTTTTTAGGTCTGAGTTATGCGTGCTTAGAATCGTCCCACCAGATTTATTCGCAATATTCCATTTTTCATCTTGGCTTTGTTTGCTTTTTATGTTTCTCTTTTAACGGAATTCCCTTTGTTGGATCTAAAAATGCCGCAAAAAGTCTTCGTCGGAATAAAGATATATGAGCCTGTATTTAATGGATGTTGTTTGTTGAGCTGTTGGATAAATATTTATATGAAACTAGTATCAAACCTTCTTCAGTTGCTTAAAGCTTCAGTTCAGTTTGACATTTCTAGTGTTCAATTACTATTATTATTGTTTGAAGTTATTTGATATTACTATTTAAATTCAATTAAAAAAAAACAGTAATTCTAATAAAGTGAGAGTGTCAACATGAAGTTAATCACATGATTTGTTACGTTGAACTTACTTTTAATCAAACTGTCCGAGAATTAATCAAACAGCACGTATAATTTGTCGTACACTTTGGAACCTCAAACTTTGTTTCAATTTTAACAAATTAAAACAAATTTAGAAATATAAAATTATCAAAAATTATTTTTTTGAGATACTGTCAAAGAGAATCTAAAAATTTTTAAGAGAATTTAGTTTTTTATAGTCAATTTTTTCTTTACAACTGTCCAAGTCAACTGAAAAAACTAAAATTCACGTCATAAAACTGAAAAAGTGTCTTAAAAGTCCAATTCTAAGTCAACAAGACAAAAACAGTCAATTTTGCAGTTTTTGAGTCTAATTTTACTGTACCGGTATTGAAGTTCAAGTCAAAACACTTCAAAAGTGATATTGATCCAATTGTCTAAAATAGACATTCTACGGAATATTTACATAGAACACGTGCGGAACATAGTTCGTACGTTATTTGGCCTTCAGTCCCATTTACTTTTATTGGGAGTTTGCACTTTTAGTATAGTTTTATTACAGGCTATTACATGTTATTTTACACCATCACAAATAAACTGCGCGCCATCCTAACCGAAAACGTAATTTTTCGGTGTCATTTTAAAACTTCGCCATTTTGAAACAAAACAAGAGATTTTGATACAGATTGGATCTCATATTTAGCTTGATTTATTGGCTTTTGACTGATGGGAAAAACTTTGACTTTAATAGACTACAACTGTACTATACAGGGTAGGAAAGAAAAGCGTGCAAAAATGTTAAATTTTTAAGTAGTCGCTATTTTACAAGTGTTGCTTACGTCCATATCTCCTTTTTGGCCGTTTTCCCAATTAACGTCCTGTGTCCTAAGATATGTCAAGAGTTTACTATCTAATAGATGTTAAAAGTTTCCGTTTCAAGTAAAACACTGCCTACAACATTGCAAATGTTAAAGCGATGAAGGTCCGGAGTTTTTTAATATCAAATTTAGTAAATCCTGCCCTATTATAATAATTAATGTAGACTGAGTGATTGACCCAGTATATTTTTCCTATCAAATCTATCTGATGGGAACGTAGACTGCTTACGAACGACTATTATTTAAGACATGCGGTAAATCCTAAAAGTTTCCATATAAATCCAACTTTAGTAATCGTGGTGGAAAAAGTTTTGATTTATAAGAACTCTACTGAAGCTGACCATATAATATTTGCTGTCGGTAAAGTGCATGAAACCTAAATTGAAAGGATTTCGATTGTCACTCAATCAAGCAACCTTCGAAAACTATAGAATAAAAACAGTATAATTTCCTGATCGATGCCAGCCAGTTGAACGAATATCCTATACGACTCAAATATTTGAAATTGAAACGAATAAACAGACGCGGATTCAATTCCGAGCCGGAACCGTTATCGATAGGAAAAACTTCCTTTTCAATAACAGGAAAGGGCGTTTTTTTCCACATACGGAGCATTAAAAATTAATCTGAAATTCTTCGGCTGGTTTTTCTCCTGACTGTGGGGCAAAGTTGAAATTTAATATTAAAACTGAATCAGTTTGCTCGTGAAAGATGCAAATATTGGGCGGGAGTGATTCATTTGCATTTTAAATTCAGGAATAATAAAGGGTTTTTCGAAGAGTGATAAATGTAGGCGTAAATATCTCTCAATTTTGTTTGGCACTGATGAAAAAAGTTTCGGTTGTGAGAATCGTTATGAAAAATTCCTAACGATTGTACCAAAAAATTTTGTTTGTATTTTCGACGGCTACGCCTGCTTTCACATTTACATCTCGGCGGTTTTAAACGGGTTGCAGATGGTTTTGTTACTTTTAGAGAAATTTACGATTAATTGTAAAAATTGGATACAATCCAGTTTTGCTGACAGGTCGTAGTTTTTATACTGTAATTAACATGAACTCGACCAAATGTTACTCAATGTGGAATGTTTTATCTGGTATTATTTTCCGTTTATTTTTAAAAAATTTGTTGATATACTCGGCTAATTTAGTAACATTCTGACTTTCTTTTTGAAACTTTTGTCTGTCAATGTTCAATTCAATGTTTATTTTATTTTCTTTAAAGGCGGACCTACATAAAACTAACTTCTTCCCTAAAACATAACTGCATACTTCATAATGGACTCAAAGTAAGCAAAGTACAATATTCTATAAATTCAGATAATTAGAGACAACTCGAATTCTCGTTTAACCTACCGAATCTACCAAAATCCATTAATCTGAGAGACTTTTTTTACTTTGATGGTCATTAGAATAGAGTCTAATCTCTAATTCTAGTCTGAGATAAGATACGTTTAAATCACATGGTTTACATAAGCCACAAACGATCTCTTTTAAAAATAGCAGTTGCATAACATGTTTGTTGATGATACACATTTATTCATAAGACGGCACTGTAATAACGTTGATTGCAGAAAATCCGGGGTTTTCTTGAACTCGGGATTTAGAGTTGCAGACGAAAGAGGAAAAAGGGGAGCGGGAAACTCGTAACACAATTTATTTTCCAAGTTCATTTTGGATCATTCTATTTCTTTTTTGGGCAACTTTATTAAAAAGCTACTTGCCTTAATCAATTTATTTTATTTGAAAGAGGAAAATTTAATTTTATGTCGTCTGTGTCTGTCGTTAAATTGGTTATTTTCTATCAGCAAACACTGCTTAATTAAGTATTTTTTCAATTTAATATTGAAATACATATTCATAAAAAAACATTGTTTATATTTAATAACAATTTTACTATCTGAAATTAGAAATTTCAACATTTTATACATTAAAAATATTTTTAGATATTTAAAATACTTATTTTTAATTACAAAGTGAGTTTTTTGGGATATTAATTTTGAGTTGAGAAAAATATTCGATTTTTGTAATATTTGGGCAGTTTTAAAAACATTAAGCTTTCTTATAAAAACCAATATTGTATTGTATATTAAATTGCTTTTAACTTCTACGTTGTATCCAATTTTACTTTATACAAACTTTAATAATAATTAGAACTATTAAATTTTCCTTCGAAATTCAGGATAAAAGGAAGCTCATTAATTTCGACTAATTTTTGTTTGCTACACAGAAACTTGGCTTGCTACATTATTTATCAAAACGGATATGTATGAAAAGGAAAAAAAGAAGAACGTAAAGGAACCCTTGAGTGTATGCTATGAAAAAGATAAACATGAAATACGAAAAAATTCGCTAAGTTGCTCGGGGAACGCGGATCCGGCAAGGATATCCGATAAAATGGATAAAATTACTTTTGGGCTTAGCTTGCGCCTTGAATTTCTTTATGAAAGGAACGAGTCTTATTAGAAATGCTGGCAACTTTTAGACTGTGGTTAGTGTAATTATACCACAAAGGTAAATGGCTTTATTACCATTCTGTCATTTAATTCTGGAAATTTCTATAAAAAAAAATTCAAATTATATCTGGGGACCTGAAACGCTATGAGGAGGATTGATTCAGTTTTGGAAAACTAAATACACCCACTTCACTTTGTAGAAGTATGGACTTCTTCAGAACTAAATTTTAATTTTTTCTGGATCTTCTACAGACTTCAAACACAATTTTTTAAGTATTCAAATAATGATTTTTTTGTCTTTTTGGATTAATTTCAGTAAAAGCTAAATAAATAATCTTTTGGCAGTTATTAAAGCAGCAACGTATTTGTATTGTATGTATAGAAATGAATCATTCAAAGATATTGGAGGACATCTTAAAATACTAAATCATGCACTAGTAAGAAACACTTATTACAACATACTCTGCTATATAAGATTAGTTAATATCAGATCTTTTTCATAATCTATACGTTTGCCACTAATAGTGAAACCATGTTTTGTTGGAGACATTTTGATTCCAATAGAAGTTGGTATATTCAGATTAAGCCCTTTTAAGTGCAGTCTATCTTTAAGTTTCATTTCTATGTTGTACATATCAAGGCCAAAAATAATACTATACTACTCAAGCTTTTGGATAGAAGAATTCTAAAAAAGTGTCGTTTTGCTTTACTAAATGTTCAAATAGTGATCCATTTATTTCTATACAAACACATTTCCTTCACACCCTGTATAAGGCAGTTATTCATTAAAGCAAAAGTTTTTTACATCAGTGAAAAGCCAATAAACCAAGCCCAATGACAGCCCAAACCGCATTAAAATCTGTTGATTAGTTTCGAAATGGCGAAATTTGAAAAATGACCCAAAAAAATCACTGTCCTGGTTGACGTAGCGAGCAGTTTAGCAGGTGTGACATGGTATCTTTTTTATAGATCACTCTGTATAATAGAATATTAGTGGACAATGTTGATGTGTTCCAGCATTTTTTTCCAAACCTACCAGAAAAGTCATTAATATGCAGCTTTGTATAAATGTTATATTCGAAAATCTAACTGGATAATATTATTTTTGGCTGGCTAATTCAATAATATCAAAGCAAGCAGATCGAATATACGTGGTAATTCGGACCAGTAATCGCTAATTCGAATACCATATTCGAATTGCAACTGTAAGTAATTTTCATCAGTGCATTCGAGTTTCACGCGTATTGCCATAATATTCATGCGTATTCTGAAAGCCTATTTACTAACGGGAGACAAATCAGCCTGAAAATTGGTACAATATGAGAATTACTTTTTGATTAAACAAAAATAGGTCAGTAATCATGAGGAGTTGGATGGTTTACACATAATAATTTCGAGAAGATTTTTCTCCTTGTATTTTTTAATTTTTAATATTTGTAAATACACATCGAAGTTATCCGGCGTGTTCAGTTTTCAGGGTTTTATCTATTTTAATAATTAACAAATATTAAATTCTTATGAACTATTCAGTAAATCTAATAATTGTAAACTAACTGAACTATAAAACTTTAAAGTTTTAAAATTTAGGATAACAACAAAACAACAACATGAAAAGACAACATAATTTATCTGTCTCTGTCCAGTCAAGTATATGTATGTCATATGGTATACATTGACATTATTATTTACCTAGGTCAATAATATTTCCTTTTTTGTTGTGTTTGTGCCAGACTCTAGAACTAGAGATTAGACTCTATTTTTGACCTAGTTGAACAATGACCATTGAGGTAGAGAAAATCAATTTCTCAAGTAACTAATCGGTCAATAATGGTATGTCATGTTAGTAGTGGAAAAAAACTTATTAAAGTAATATAAAAAATTACTATTTACTACCCTACTATTAATAAAACGTTCTGAACACGATGAATTCGTAACTACACGATAGGTATCGTAAAATTCTAATTTAATTCTAACCTATTAATAACAATGTGGGTTGAAAGAACAACAAAAGTATATTACTTTTCTTAGTGATTTTTAAATAGCCGACTTTCGTGCTAACTATAATTATGATAAATTACAGTTATTATTTTTAACCCGGAAACTTAATACGCCCTAATCACTAGCTGTAAGATTACACGCAATAGTTCTTTAGCCTACAAATGACCAGTTTAAGTTTAACGGTAACCGCCCAATATCTTTTCAAAGCACTTTAATAGAAAAGAAAAATAGACCCTAATTACCATTACGTGTTGTTTTTACGTTCATGTAGTAGTTCTGTTTTTTGCTTTTTTGATTCTAAAAAAATATATGTAAAGGGTGTCAAAGATAAGATTACAGTGACGTCAAATCTACGATTGACACTACACAACTTTGTGTTGACATTACTTAAATTACTTTTTTTTGCACTGACAACCAATCAAATTTACACATTTTATATTAAAACCAAAAACTTTACAGCATTTTTATCATTGATAGACTTGAAACCTTGTCCTGCAAACTATTGCAGAATTAACGACGTAAACCAATTTATTTGCCTTGTTGTGGTGAATTCTAAGATATTGGTAGACTCGATATTTTGCATGTTCAGGCTGATTTAAGAAAAACTCATTTTAGTCAGTTTAAGTTACTCTACTACAAGTTACTACTACAGTTAATCTATTCAACCAAACATGTCAACTTTGTCATATTATACTGGTTTTCATACATAATTTTTCCAAAAATTTTAATTTAATCTCTTAGGACATTTGAAAACTTTTCCCAATTACGAATATGTTGTCAACTCTTTCTCCTTGACTAATATTCTTTCGCAATTCAATAATGTTTACTTTAATTCGCCTTTTCGACTGGATTAACGGTGTACGATAGAAAAATTAATTATTTTTTATTTGTTTAGCTTTATTTATTTTTATTTAAATTATAAAAATATTTCTGTTTATACCCCCGGTATATTGAAACCCAGAAGGATTTTTGAAGTAGATATTTATTTTAATAGCAATATTTTTTAATGGTTTATAATATCACACTTATTTGTATGTACCATTGTTCCTGGGACACATTATTTGTCAAAACGAATTTACGTAACTTTCAAATATAGTTCAGCGCAATATATTTTTGTCCAAAAGTTATTATTATTAATTTAGTATGTTATTTATGCACATATTATCACCGGGTTTAATTCCATCTTTGATAAAACTATGTCCAATTAAAAATGCATGTATTAAAATAACAATAATGTATATTTTGCATACAATACGGTTTATCAAAACGTTTCATATTAATTTAGAATATACGCGAAATCACAAAAAACGATGAAAAACAAAATATTCATAAAGTCACAATCTAAAACAACATTTTCAATTAGTTGCAAATTTATGATCCGAACCATAAAATTAGTTGTGCCAATTAGTGAGACGTATTTTTCTGCTCCTAAATTTAAATTACGAATTAAATCGCACTCAAACGTTCACATTTTTTTAAGCTCTATAAAAGCGTAATCAAAAATAATCAACCAGGTCACAGCTAAATATTCATGAACCTGCCTGCACAAATTCCTGCATAATTTCACCGACAACAACGGGGAGAACAGTCAATAAACGAGGCGTTAAATGTTTGGTTTTCGTTTTCAGATGACTGGGGACACATTGTCGAATACCGTTTCACTTGACGTTGCTCACTAGTTCCAAAAAAAAGTAATTATTAAAATAATCATTTTTAGAGGAAAAGAGAACGAGGAGCCCCATTTCGATGCAAATTATCCTGGCTGACCTAATTGTGATTCACAGGCTGCAGCGTCCTCTGCGATAACAGCAGAAATTACATTCATTTTGCCTGTATTTCAGGGACGCTCTGATGAATTACGGTCAGTTTTTGGGGCTTTTTATTTTTCCCTTCCCGGGAAACACATCCAAATTACAAAATTGGTTTTTAGCAAAAAAACGCCGCCTTGCTTTTATTACGAGGCTGAACACTAAACAAATGAACCAAAAGGGTAACCATTGCTCGTAATCGTCTCACATTGAAATTTCCATATTTGAAAATTTGTACCAAGAAAACCGTTGAATTTACCACAAAACGATTTGTTCCATTAATTTAAACATTTTTAAAAATACCTATAATTGTGATTTTTTTTTTAAATTTTGAAAGCATCATAATAATATAGTTCTTAAAACGGTAAGACAAGAAGATTTAAACCTGTAATTTTATTAAATAAATAAATATAATTTAATTCTTAATAAACTTTAATAAAAATCGTGAGCTTCCTAACATCAACAAACTAAACTGTCTTCTTGTCAACTCTGTCACTACTGCTAACTGTCATCAACATTTGATATATGCCGCACTAAATCAACATACATGTTACAAAGCCGGTTTGCTCTATTTTCAACCGTATGCTTGATACAGCCATTGAGGTTTTGTAACTTGCAATGTTTTTGTCTGATTTTATCTCAAAAACGACAACATTAACAGAAAATTTGCTAAAAACCAAAATCCTCTAGAATAAGAATGAGAAACTAAAACTAGCAACAGTTGATGGGATTGTTAAACCAAATCTGCTTTTACTGAATTTCATGTAGATGCGTTTCAAACCAGTATCGAATTTCATTTCCAAAATACTTCATTTTTTTCTGTCTTATTTGATTATACGATATCCCAAGGGCATGAGGAACACTAGGTCCACGAATTTTGTGTTCATATTTTTCCTAATAACTATGTCACATTCTTCTTTAGTGGTTACCTCTTCAATATAGCTACACCTGGGTGAAACACCTCAATTTACACCGTTTAAGTTTTCACTGACGTTAATAAGTCAACCATTATGTCAAAACTCTAATCAAAAATTTACACATCTAGCAAATTCAAAATTTTTTCGTGTAAACATTATGGCATGTCCTAGTCAGCTTTGTAATCCATTAGCAGGAGAACGACCAGACGAATTTCTAAACGACAAAGTCAGCCCGGAAATAAAAGAGGCATTGAAGCAGTTCAATTTAGACAAAAACACCCTCAAACAAATCATGGATCTGTATTTGGAAAATATTGAAAAGGGACTTAAGAAAGATACTCATGACGCAGCGATCATAAAGTGTTTTCCTACATACGTGCAAGATTTACCAACTGGAACTGAACAAGGTAAATTTCTTGCGTTGGATTTAGGAGGAACGAATTTCCGTATACTTATGGTGGATTTGGATGTGGGGAAATGTGATTTAACTTCCGATATCTATGCGATTGCCCATGAATTGATGGTTGGAACTGGACAGGAACTGTTCGACTACATAGCATCCTGCTTATCCGATTTTGTGCATAAACACAACCTGCAAGATGAGGTGTTGCCTTTAGGGTTTACGTTCAGTTTTCCTTTAGTGCAAAAAGGTTTACGGTCAGGAACTCTAGTCCGTTGGACTAAAGGCTTTAATATACCAGAAGTAGTAGGCCAAGATGTAGTTCAACTATTAGTGGAAGCAATAGAGAGACGTGGTGACACAAAAATTGATGTTTGCGCAGTTCTAAATGATACCACAGGCACTTTAATGTCATGTGCTTGGAAAAATCCTGCTTGTCGTATAGGACTTATTATAGGAACCGGTCATAATGGATGCTATTATGAAACTCAAGCTAACGCTGAATTATTTGATGAACCTGACATGGGATCTGGGCATGTAATAATTAACTTGGAAGCTGCTGCATTTGGAGATGATGGGTGTTTGGACTTTATACGAACAGATTTGGATAAACAAATCGACGCTGAGAGTATCAATCCTGGAAAGCAAGTGTATGAAAAACTTATATCTGGAATGTATCTAGGGGAACTGGTACGATTGTACACGTTAAAATTCATTAATGATGGTTTAATGTTGCAACACCCCGACCACAATCATGCTGATATTTTCAGCCAAACGTAAGGTTTTCTTTACACACATTTTCTTAAAACTACTAGTAAAATTCACAGCGGAATATTTGAAACGGCAATGATATCGGATATAGAAACCGATTCTGTGGGCAGCTACGACAAAATGAAGGAAGTTTTTGCAAAAATTGGTAAATGGTAATAAGTAATATTTGAAGTTTTTAGTGTAACGGCTGTTTCTAGGTGTTCAAGACCCTACTGACCAGGATATGATCAATTTGCGCTATATCTGTCAAGCTGTATCCAAAAGATCAGCACATTTGGCAGCAGCAAGTGCCTGTGTGCTGACCAAGAAAGTAAACGAGCCTAAAATTGTAATTGGTATTGATGGATCCGTTTACAAGTTTCACCCTTACTTTAGGTAAAGTAGTTTTATCTGCGCAAACAGCATCAGTCGGTGGTTTGACGAAATACACCCAAAATGTAGGTGTTTAGGTACACAATCTATACTCTAAAATATTGCTTTTTTTGCCATGTATTTCGTAAAACCAACTTATAATATACGCACAGTGGGTCATTGGGCAATTCTAAGTGGTAATAATGACTTTTGTTATACTGAGATATCGAAAGCCTGTGAAAGACAAAAACATACGAATTATATACAAATTTGTTGACTTGGTTAGGTTAGGTTAGCAACAATAAATTTATAATAGTTCTTGCTATAACGCTAGACTAGTATAGTTTAATAGATACATAAAAATATACATTTTCTCTCAAAATATTTCAAAAGTTTCTAGATACTAGAAGCTTTTAAAAGGTTTTGGAACAGTCCAAAGGCTTCCAAATGTTCTTCAGCTAGTCTAAAGTTTTCAAAACAGTTTAATAAAAGATTCTGTATGCTTTTAGAGTAGCTTAAAAACTTCCAACAATTTCTAGAACAGTCTAAAATTTCCAAATGCCTATAAAGGTGTCCAGAAGCTTCAATATGCTCTTTGAACTGTCCAAAAACATTCCAAATGCTCATGATGTAGTCTGAAAAGATATCAGTAGCTCTCAAAATACCACAGAAACTCCAAAATATTTATAAAGCAGTCGAAAACTTTTCAAAACAATTTAGAAACTTTTAAAAGGTTTTTGAACAGTCTTGGTAAGCTCTCAAAAGATTCCAAAACAATCTAAAAGCTTCAGAATGCTTCTAGAGCAGTTTAAAAGCAATATTCTAAAAGCTTCCAAATGCTCTATAACTAGTCTAAAAGCCTCCAACAATTTCTAGAACCGTCTAAGATTTCCAAATGCCTGTAAAGCAGTTAAGAAACTTCAATATGCTCTTGATACTGTCCAAAAAGCTTCCAAATGCTCATGAAGTAGCCTAAAAGGATATAAGAAGGTGCCAAAACACTATAGAATCTCCAAAATCCGTCTAAAGCCGTTAAAAACCTTCCAAAACATTTAGAAACTTTCAAAAGGTTTTAGAACAGTCTAGATAAACTCCCAAAATATGGCCAAACAATCTAAAAAATTCCGTATGCTTCTCGAGCAGTTTAAAAACTTCCAATAATTTCTAGAACTCTAAGAGTTTCCAAACGCCTCTAAAGCTGTCCAGAAACTGTGCTGCTCAGAAACTTTCGAAATTTTCATTTTTTCTCCATTTCCTTACTGAGAATGATTTGTTTTCCTCAGACACCCTGACTAGAAATCTAGTAAAGAAAATAAATCAAAGTATACTAATGCCGTAATTTAGATAATTACTTGAGAGCGGTAAAGCACAAACAAGAAAGCCAAAACAAATAGCTACAGTCTCTTCGGAATGTGTGTTAATTTCAACGGTTAAAGACCATCTGATTTGATGACTATAATTTCATTTGTGCGCTTAGTTTCGAGATGTTTTATTAGTCTGAAACGGTTAATTTGTGGTCCAATAATTTTCACCGACACCCTCGTAATGTAAGGTAAATACTGATAGCACGTATTTTACAGACGATTGATGAAAGAGAAGATGAACGAACTAATGGAAAGTGATCATCAGTTTGAATTGATGGTGTCGGAAGATGGCAGCGGTAGAGGGGCTGCTTTAGTTGCCGCTATGGCTGCTTTGAAATCGAAACAAGAAGGAAGTTGAAACTGTTTAAGGATTTACAAAATACAAGCTGTTTAAATTAAAGCTGTTTTTTTTAGCTTAAAATGTATCACTTGGTAAAATTGTGCAACACTTTAAAAGCCCGTCCAGTCAGCAAATTAATTAACAGTAAAGAACAAAATCAATTAATTCTGGCTAATTAGTGAAACAAATATTCAATGGTCCATTAAAACAATTTCTGTTTAACTCTAAACACTACAACAGGTTTGAAATTAAACTGCGTGACTATTAACGTGGGACGTTCGCAAACTAGGCAAATATAATAACTTTGGTCAATATTGCAACTACAGTAATATAACAACTACAACATTACAAGTATAATCCACTTCTATTAATGTCTATGACCGGATAATAGTACATTGTTGATTGTTTTATTATGGTAGCAACATCACTTTTGCAGTTTAAGATCTGCACGAAGTGAAGCTTGCCAATAAGTAGATTTGTCTTCTTAAACTGAAAAATATTAATCAAGCAATCCTTCATTCTACTGACCAAAAACCTAGATTCTAGCAAAGAAATTCAATTTCTACCAAATTTGTACCAGCATACCTAAACTAAGTACTTTATGTACCGAAAACTGCTGCTAACATACGAGACAAACCGATTTAGTATGAACTAGCTAGCTTAAATCTAACTCCTCTACCTACATCCCTAATTACAATGATGCATTGTCTTAAATCTTCAGCATAACTGTAAATATCTAGACCGCAAACTCATTATCCAGACATGTAGAAGCCATATATCAAGCGTAGGCCCAAATTCGAGATCGTTAAATGATACCAGGCGTTAAATCTTAAACGATTCCAAGAAAGCACGACCCTAAAGGACGAAGTTCAGCCATCAAAAGTACATTAGAAAGTTTAGTTAATTCACTTTCAGCGTGTAACTTATTCACTGTTAAGTGGGATACTCGACAGTAAAAAAATCATTTAGTTACGCATATGTATAGGATGATCAGCTAATTGTTTTTTTTCTGCCTGTACAATTTGTTAATTTGAAACTTTTGTTAAAATATCTTAAACATTTTGAATAGGGTCCATATAAAATTGTAAATTTCCTTCTAAAAAGTGATTATTGGAGTTAAATCCAGACTGGAATCCAGTAAATACAGTACAAAAAGTATAATCAGAAGTAGGTACTGGCTTGATGTGGTTTACTAAGCTCTGTTAGTATCGTTCCTCCATGGAGGTTTCTTAAACTAATTAGGTTAGGTTATAGAATTTCTGGTTTGCAATATATTTATTGGAGCATATTGTGCAAACGAATGATGAACCATTGAAGCTTTTTGATGATCTGTAGTTGGAACAGAGTTGTTGACATAACTTTAGTCCAGCAGGCCGACTTAGTGTTTAGGGATCGTAGGATATAGTTTTGATGTAAATGATGCCTAAAAATGTTTGTAGAACAAACAAGAAGTTAGTTTGCTGGGCACGTCAAAACATGATCATCATCATCATCATTCAGCCTAGCTGCGTCCACTGCTGAAAATTTCGATTTTGGAAAGATTTATTCTGCTACAATATTGTCTAAACCTTGAACATGGCTAATGTTGTTGGTGTGGTAAGAATTGTTCAATGTAAGTAACAAAACTGCTTGGGTGTACACTTTTTTTTGCTAGGAAACGTAGGTGATTTGCTTGGTGGTCAGTAAAAACGATGAATTTGAGGAGTTTTAACGTAAAATATAAATGTCTAAAAAGCATAATCCTTTAATCTTCATACTTTTAATCTTGTTCCACTGTAGCTTAATCTAATGCGTCTGTGCAGAGGATTAGTTCAGCAGAAGGTGTGACTTCAGTCAAAATTTCTCTACATTTCTTAAATGTCTACTGATTTGACTATTTATCTTTTGGTCGCTTTTAAACAGTTTGTGTAAATTTGCTTTTAGACACTATTTCAAAAGCATTGCTCAGATTAGCTGATTCAGACGAAATGAGGATATCGTCAATACATAAATCATTGAAAATATTGAACACCGTCAGTCTATATTCACTATCATATTTAGTTAAAAACACAAGTAAACTGGTTATTAGTTCTGCTTCTAAATGGCATTAAATGCTCTGCTGATTTGCTCTCAAAAGTTGATTTTAAGTTGCAAAACAGAGAACGTAAACTTGGTTTTTAAAATGAAAAGTCAGGTAGAGTTAAGTCTGGCGGTCGCGCTGACCAGGAAATGTTGGACTATTTTTCAAAACAAAACTTGTTCGTACCTCTTGCGGTTTTGGTGAATCTTTTTCAGTGGTTCCTCTTATGGAGTTTGCTGTATATTTGAAGCCAGAATAGATAATAGATAAATCAGATTCTGACGGTTTACAACCATATTTCGGTTAGACAGATAGAAAATATATCTGATCACACTATATCTAGATATTTATGTTAACCAGATCCGCTCTCATCAAAATCGCGTTTAATTAATCTCACAGAAAGTTGCAAATTATCCTTTCAGTAATGCAAGTCTTGAATAATTGTGTTTATTCAACGCTGAAGCGCATTACGTAGGCACCAAATCGACTTAACTCGATTAAAGTAGTTCGTTAAAGTAAACTTTCGCTTATCGGAGTTCAACGAGCGATCGGAGGGCTTGCTTTTGGATTGTTTGCTTTGTAACGAAGTTATTACGAATCAGTTTTCCGTAATTAATTAATTTAACGCTTCTGATATACACTAAAATTCGCTTAAACGTTTCATGTGGTGCTTGATATTTACACTCACGATTTTGTTAATTAAATTTGGTAGCGTTACAATAAACTCCAAACGAGTGTAATAATAAATTCCAGAAATTTAAATATTAAAATTTGCTGGGGGACTGAAAATTATACATGGCGTGACACTGCTGTAAATATTATTCATTGACGTCAGTTGATGTTTATATTTTCCAGGGAAGTCGTTAAATTAATGAAGTTATGCATCGTAACAAGAGAATTGTAGGAAACTTTCAACCTGTTGTTCGGTTTGTCTTTTAACACAAAGCCGCTAGATGCATTAACTAGATTTCATTAAGACCAACATTTAATGTGGGAGCTTTATTGACTTTATTCAAATTTTACTGGTAAACATTGCATTCTACAATGGTAAGTCGTTCTTTGGATGTATTTTTAATTCATTAATTATTGTTTTAATTGTTTTTAGATATAACTCATTCATATGTCTGTCCATTAACAAACTGCTCTGAACTTTGTTAATTTCAAAGATTTCATGAGCTAAAAATCAATTGTGGTAAGACCAACGTGTTCTGAATCTTTGTATTGTTGCAAAATATTATACAGGAAAAAGAAGCAGAAGAAGAAAATGGTGAAAGAACTGTGATAAAGAACAGGAGGCAAATTACAAAAATATATTGTTTTTAAAGCTTTAGAAAAAATCACATACTGGTTGCTGATTAATTACTGGTGACCCTAAATTGGTAGATCACAGTTCGGTTTCATACACTTAGGCAATGAAATCGATAAGCTTTTGCAATACTGATAAATATGCTCTATAAAAGTAATCACAACGTGTATGAACTATTAAAAAGTAATAAAACCCATTTTTCTAGTAAATTGACTTATAATACTAATAACAAAATGATAATTAATGACCGGTTATTGGCCATTTGGAGGTGTCGTAAAGTAATCCTAGTCACTTACCTGCGATATTTAACGACTCCATCCCTTCGTAAATCGCAGTTCTAGTTTATTAAACGCCCTTTATGGCTGATGTAAAATTTATGGGTCTCCATCCCTTCCGCGCCCGCCTTATCACTTCGGGTTCAAAGGCCAGCGACAGGAATTGCACTTTGAAAGTCGAACTAGGAAAGAGTTTCAGTCAGGTACTTTGATAAATCCTTTTTGCAATGTTCCTTTAAAGCCTTCTGGTTAGGACTGGGAGTTTAATTTTTTTCGAGTAATTTATTTGTTAAGAGAGTTAAAGTTTTGCTCTCGAAGTTGTCGCGACAAAAAAGCATTTCTGATCGGTTTACACGATTTACAGAAGCTAGTTCATAATACGTATTAAACATCTTTTTATACAAAGTAGGCAATATACTCGCGAGCCTTATTGCCTCCCTTGGGACTGATAAACGTCTATTTTTTTGAGAACGCCGTCTTATTTAGAGTAGAACGGTTAGTAATAAATTTACATATGAAAGACCATAGGGAGAAAATTTATACCCGGGAAAAAACAGGCTGCTTCGAGCATAATAAAATCCTACAGCACTTAATGTCTAAGAAGATAAAATATCACAACCGGTAGCAACCTAGTTTAGTTCAAAGAGTCATAATTTATTCGTAAAGGTAAAGTATCTTAAAACAACAATACAAGTTATACTCGAATTGGTAAATGCAAATCACTGGCTATATTGAGTTTTTTGATTAATGTGGACACTGTCATCTTAATTGAAAACAGAAACTGAAGATAATAATATAGATATTATTATATTATATTATCGGTTCCTGATTAACTGATCGAGTGACGTTATGGCAATATCAATATATTGTTTTTCTGTAATTATCTGTGATATTTTTTGATCCTGTTAAATTATGGAAAAATATCCCATTGTAACCTTCACCAAAACGTTTCAAAAACAGAGGAAGGTAAGCAGTGACTTGGGTACTTTTATGTTTTTATTAATTGGCTTACTAGACCAAGCTGACCAAGTAGTTTTTACACCTAGTATCTCCACAGCGTTCTACATAATATAAATGTTATATCGCAAAATATTCTAAAAAATTACTAGGCAATAAACATTTAGCACATTTTTGGCGTCCTAATTAAATTTCCTATCCAATAACCAAAGAAAACACTACAAGATTTGGTATGCAGAAGGAAGAGAAGAAGAAGTTTGAAAGGGCAGTCAAAAATACACTTAAACTGTAACTAGAATGCTGCTAAAACACATAGTTATAACTTGTTATTACCTATTAATAATAATTTATTTAGGCTTCCTAAAGATATTCAAAACATTGATTTACAGCAACAATAGATAACATGGTACTTTATATTTCAATTACACATGGAATAAATTGATGTTTTTGGGTAAACACAGCAACATTGTCACATACAGAATGTCGTATATTTTATTGAATAACAGAATTATTATTTATTGCATTTTTTGAGGAAGAATCCAACGAATACCTTGGACAGACAGAATTACTCATACGGAAGTGCCGGTAAGAATGGGAAAGGAAAAAGAAATCCTGAATACAGTTAAGACTCGTAAATTACAATATCTGGGACATGTAATGCGTAATGAGAGCCGATATATCCGATTTACAAAAGATCCTCCAATGCAAGATATATGGAGCAAGAGGAGTGGGCAGAAGAAGAGTATTGTGGTTGAAATTTTTGAGAAGGTGGTTCAACCATTCATCAACAAAGTTCCAATAGCCAAAATCCCAAATGGATAGGAACTTCAAAAAGAAGAAGAATCATACGCCACATAGGCATTTCGATTCTCGAACTAGTTTCTAGAAGTTTCGTAGGTACTTCTTGATCTGACCTGATGATCACCCAGATGCCAGAGAAGATAGCTGATGTCAGGTCTGACAACTGGCAATGTCAGAAGCTATTTGGCATTGCCTGAAACTATCTGGCGTTTCCGGAAACCCTTAAATAGATTTACATGACCTCTCAGTAAGTCAATGTAGTTGTATGTAGTAGTATGAGTAAATGAGTTGACAACCATAAGAGGTAAAATATCGCTTGACTTTTACTATATCTACAGGTAGAAAAACCAATGTATTCTTGATTTGAAAAGTTGTTGACAAAATGTGTTAAATTTCAGCAATTAGTCGCTCAATAAAAAGTTAAACTTTTTATTGAAAAGGCAGTTTATGGCTAAGTTAGCAGTATAGAGCAGAAAACTACAAAAAACAGTTACAACCCAGCTATTCGTTCTTCTGACAGTTTACCAGATATTTGTATTGACATGAACTTTATACCAGAGTTAGTCGAACTAGAAACAAACTGGCTGATTATGCTCCAGACAAGCCTTTCACTTTTCTAACATGTTCTTTGATTTTTCCTTTACAGCTCCACTCATCAGTGCTACCATATTTGTATACTAAGACACAAAGCTATTATACCTTTGAGAAAAAAAACTACCAAGAAGTAACACGTGCAACATAATAATTTGTAATCTTTGTGGTTTTGTACAAAAAACTGATTCCAAATAGAATGGGATTTAGCGTATTATGATTCTGAAACATTCATAGTCTGGAGAAATGTAATTAAGCATGATAAAATTCTACAACAAAATTTACTGCTGGTATTCTGCATGGCAAAGCTATATAAAGTCAACTATATGAAAAAAGATTTTCAAATAAAAGAGCAGCATGATAAAATAATGAAAAGTAATATGTGAGAGATGCGGAGGTAAAGGAATCTTGTTTCGAGATAAGTGAAATTCCAGGAGCATCTGGTGCAGAAATATAGTTTTAATCCGTTCCCTTAGGTGGTATAAAAGGTTAACGCAGCTGCAGCCGCGCTGAACCTCAAAACTCAAGATGTTAATTATATAAAACCGTGTATCCCGTAAATGTATATGCAAATTCTGGATAATATAGGCGGTAAAGTGAGTAAGCTCTCCCTGGCTGAGAATTAAATTTCTGTTCATTTGGCATTTAAACTTAACCAACACTAGTAACCACATGGCTATTGTGGTAAAAAAATACACTTTTGCGTTTACAGCATTGTTCTATTTTCATACGTGGCAGTATTAATAACCCAAACATTGTTTCGTTATGCAACATATAAAAAGACTTTGTGCGGAGCAAATGTTTGAGTCTGGGAATATTTCATAATTAAATTTCTATACCCTATTTAATTCAACAAGGGTATGAACGATAATTTGCATATACATTGCTTAAGAGGAGGAGGCTAAACGTTTAATGCCATTAACGTCTAGCATTTAACAAAATAGAGAATCAGGAGATTTGGCGCGCGTTCCGCAGCTGCATTAGGCTTTTAAGCTGAGAAAGAGGGAATGTTTGAACGGAAAATACAATTATTTACTTAGCTGTGCATGCATGAATAGCTAAGAGAGATTTTCAGTTACATAAAACTCCTATTTACAAACATTAAAGCTCCCAAAATATAATCTCCAAAACGATTGAGTATAACCCTTAAGAGAAAGGATTTTTCCAAGCTGTAAAACATAAAACCAATCCTTCGAAAACAAACCTTAACTTTCCCATTTATGTCGCAATACTCCCCATCCATTACCCATTTCCGCAAATTCCCCTCTATTGTATTTCTCCAGACTGAAGACATTAAATACATCGCAAAGAATAACTGCAAAACGTTCGTTTCCCCATCTCCAATCCACTTTTTCATTGTCACATACGAGCGGCAGCTATATTTGAGCATTAATAAAATTAGTTCCACCCGAAGGCCTGGCACAACAAGCCTTTGTCAACTGACTGAAATGTTTTTGAGCAAACTTACCGGCGGAATCCAATAAAGTCTGTTCATCGCCTCCGATTTTCCCTCGTCAAAGTCAAATTTGAGTTTGTATCAGGCAAATTTGCTTCAGTACGTACATACTAGAGACTAAATCCTATGTAAGCATATTTTTGGAAAAAAGTGGCCAATGAAAAGAATCGATTTGTGCACACACAATTGTTGTCATTTATATCGTGTAGCTTAGCAAAGTTTAAATTGATGATTCTATTATAAGCTTTAAATCCATTCAAAAAGTCATATCGATATAGATTTATTTTGCAGGGGCTAAAAGCTTTTGAAATAAGGAGATTAATGACTGAAAAGTGTAATAGCCGGTCATAAAGTGAACTTGTCCGATGATTTAATTTGGTCCAGGGCATCGCAAAATCAACGAGAGTTGCAGGAAATAAAAGCAAAAATTTGTTTGTTATCTCTGATGTCCGTACACATTGCAGATCATTTTAATTTGGTTTACGTCTGAAGCTGAATTTTGATCTTTGGTATGATAGTTTGGCGTGTTGTCATATGTTATAAACCAAATATTCTTAACTTGCTCCAAGAGATTTAAAAAGAGTTAGAGTATATTAAGTTTGTCAAACTGCGAGGCTAACAAAAAGTCCCGATGTGATAATATTATTTTACCTAAATGCGACAGTGTAAGTAGCCAATTACGCATAGTTTTCATTAGTTATGTAATGACTCTCTTTACGCACAGTTGCAAAAAAACGCACAGTTTTAAGGTCTGCACTACTCATACTCGTCTTCGGCTCTTGTCGCAAACTTCATCTTAGTGGGTAATAGCTATCATTACTCGCTCATTATTACTTTTTATGTAGTAGCATTAGTGCAAATATGATGTTATAAAGTTTAAAATAAACTTTTTTTATGAAATAAAGTTAGTTTGATTTATGTGAGTTGTGAAAACAGGACTTAACACTTCGTCGTACGTAAAGAGTACGTCACACTTGCGCACTCACCCAGCACTAGTTACGTAATATACTATTGTTAAAAAAATGGCTGACATTTTTTCACAAAGTATATGTTCGCTGTGAATGAACAATTATTGTGCTAAAGGAATTGTAAAGTAGTCTGGCGACAATGTTGCGCAACCAATTAACCATTTTTCACCGAAAACTTCTGGAAAACGTTCTTACACTAAATTAGCTTAATTCTTCATCGGGAAAGTTGTCCGAAACTTTTTAGTCTTAAATGTTGCGGTAAACGCGATCCGAAAATGCATTATTTGCATCCAACCGGATCTTTGTTCAAACTGAACTTGTAAACAGTTATTAAAGTTCCGTGCAACTCTAAAATTCTTAATTAATTGTTGCAGTAAAACTTCCCTAGATCGAGACGGATCGGTGAACCAAAGTCCGAAAATTTTCTAGTGACAGTTTGCGACAAATTATAGTTTGTAAAGAAATTTCACAACTTTGTACTTGTTTTACTCCAAGTTACCAGTAACAATTAATTATCATAATTATACCCAGCATTTTTAAATAATCGTAAATATGTAAATCGTTGTTTGAACTGGTCTACTTTATCTACTTTGTATCTCATTTACTTTTGTCATTATCAAGTTCTTTTTTAATCATTCCGAAAATCAAACACACTGATTATTTTGAACAGGAAAATATAATCTCTTAATGTTGAAACAATTTATTTTTTTCTTGGAAACGTTTGTTTTTTCTTCGAATTCCTTGCATTAAAACCTCGAGAAAAGCTAACGGTATTTGAGTTGGCTCAAGTTTAACACAAGCTTTGTTGATTGTTCTAATGTGTATACAGACTCCTAAAATGAAATATCTCTCTTCTCTTCGCGTCTTTTCGCAGATTGAACAACTTCGTTCTCGCATATAAGTATAGCACTGTCTAAAACTGTCATTAAGTTTATCAATTTTAACTAGATTCTCAACACTTGTCTTATTTTATCTAGAATGAATTCTCTAGTTTGAGATATAGTTTTGCTGTTTTGGTGTTCTTTGTAGTCAAATTTCCTGCTCTACACCAAC
Organism: Ips nitidus; assembly: GCA_018691245.2. Taxonomy (NCBI): domain Eukaryota; kingdom Metazoa; phylum Arthropoda; class Insecta; order Coleoptera; family Curculionidae; genus Ips; species Ips nitidus. Next base: position 7,820,557 of record CM042791.1, read on the forward strand.
GTTAGCGATGCACTAAATTATGGAAAATATAATTTATAATAAATTATTATATTATTTTTAGAAATAAAGACGTTTATAAGTCAACTTATTTATTCATGTACGATTAAAGTAAAGTTGTACATGTCACTTAAATTTGTTTTAGAACAAGGTTATTTCACAAGTCAAATTTACAAATTGTACTTACTGGCATTCCGGTTTGAAAGCAACGTCATATGTCATAAACGAACCTGAAAATAAAATATACACAAGTTAATAACAGTACCAAACATTAAGAAAGCAACTAATGAGCACCGGCTTTGGAAACAGTGTTTAGTGATGTTAAACAACCGAATTTGATGCCAATCGGGGGAACAATTGGGAATTTTGAATGGGAAAATCGATTCCTATAAGTTTATGAGAACTTTTCGAGTGTGGAAACACTTACTGGAGGTTCAAAGAGTTTAATGAAGTACACGTCAATGTAACATTGAGGCTTAGAGTCTCTTCGAGGAGGGACTTTACTCGAATTGTGCTCTAAATCAGATTAGTTTTCGTGTTGAGTTTTAGAGACTACAAGAAGATCAAACAGCGGCCTAATTATACAAACAACAGCAACAATTTATGGTGTTTAGCATTGTTTCTCGTAAAATTGCTCTTTCTTTGTAATGCTTTTTATGGTTAATAGGGCTTTGTTCCTACATGACCTGAAATTTCTCACGGTAAAGCACAATTTTAATTTGCATTATTCCCTAAAATTATGTGGGAAATATTTCCAAACAGACCTAGAAACTTCTGCCTGTACTGATATTTTCACGTTTTTTGTATGTGCTTTCAGTTGTAAGGAAATGATTGAATGAAGCCTAAACTTCGACAAGAACCAAAACAAATTATTGACCTGGAACTTCTTCTTCATCAAAAAGCCGTTTCATCAATGAAGCTTGGAAACAATCTCGATCATACCTGTTCAGTCTCCAATGTTCTTCAACCAGAAATGCTTCTTACTGCCCATGCTCTCAATGTTCCTTTCCATGATTAATTGCTCATATTTACTTCCACGCATTACATACTGCCTTTCGTCTTTTGACTCTTTCCCACCGTGCTAATCGCAGCACCTCTGAGTTTGTCACATGCACCGTCTAAGGTATCTTAAGAAATCTACAAAGTATTCACATATCAAGGGCTTCTATTCTGTTAATGGCGCTAACTGCGTTGAAATAATACGAGAAAAGGAAGTGAATTGTAGAACAAGTAAATCAGTTTAAATACTTAGGAGCTGAGATAACAAGCTATGGAAATCTACAGAATGAAGTCAGAGAACAAACTATGAAGGCGTCTCGAATATCAGGATGCCTAAGGGACATTGTGTGGACCAATCCCTTAGCGAATTGTACACCTTGTAACACTTTGTAAACCTTTCGCCGCGGGATTAAAAGAACCACTTTAGTCCCTAGGTTTATAATATACTATTGTGTACTCAATCTTCTCACTTTTCTACATTATTGAAGTTGAAAGTACATACTTTGCGGTACAATTTACTAAACTTCAACAATTTCTCTTCCCCTGTCTATGGTAACAGAATTAAAAATTGAAGCTTCCAGCTCATCAAGTAGAGCTTAAACCGCATTATTCGGTTATTATTTATGCAGGCCGGGAACTGTATGCGAAACTAAATTAGGGAAAGGTTTTCAGTTCCGTAGTCGGCGTTGCACAGCCACCGCACACCTCTCCACACATATCCTGCTGTTAAAATAACTAGCTAACTTTTAAACCTCTAGCTGGCACCTGCTGAAGTTGAGGGAATTGTTGAATAGTTTCCAGGGATAATAAATATTGTTTTATGTGAAACCGCCGTAACTTTAAGGGGGGTGATTGTTTTCGAAACTGTTAGCCCTACTAAATAAAGCTATTTGTAAATAGGTATTTTAGTTCCGTGACTGGCTTATTAATACCTGCAAGTTTAAATTATATTATGTTCGCGTCGCAACAATTGCAATTTAAAATTTCGCCCGAGGACGCTATAAATTGACCGTCATTGACAAAGCGCGTCCCGAAGTTAAAATCAACGTTTTCATCGCATCGAAAGCTTTTGTATGCCGTTCTATGAAATTAGTTTGCCAAAGTTTTCTGTGAGAGCGTATTGTTTGTCCAGGCCAGATAGAATTGCCACCATCCTTTGGGACTAGTTCTATGAAGCAGAGCGCAAACTTTTACGAGAATGCACTTAAAAATTGCAAATATATTTTAGCTCAACGGCCATTACATTTTTCTATTTACCAAGAAATATCCAGTTTGATTCTGGCAACTTGTAAAAGAACCAAGTCTCACCTTAACAAAGTAATCGCTCAGATAGTCACCATTAGAATCCACTAATAATGTTGCCAAAGTAACTGACAAAGAGGAACAAAATTGCATAAGAGCACATAATTAACAGATCAATTACCTAGACATTTCAGTTCTTTGGTGTTGTTTGTTCACTTTAAATTATCCATTCTAAATTATTCTTCTTTAGGTACCATCTCAAGAAGAACAAATTAAATACAATGCTGCAGACTTTTAAAAAGACTTAAACAGAGAAATGGCACGAAAAAAGGGTTGTTTGAGGATTAGACGTTCTGTAATAAAGTCTTTTGTGACAAACTGTATCAAAAGCGTTTCCAAATCCCTTAATTTTTGTGAAAGATATTATTTTTAGTAATGCCAGACGATAAATTTAAATTATGGTATAGTTGGGATTAAAATGTTTACACGGTTTAGTCTAGCTGCAGAGGCTTATCGCCGCAGACTCTAGAGGAAGATTACTGAGAGATCGATCATGCTATGGTCAGTGTTAACTTTGGCTAATCCCCTGCTTATCGACCGCAAACTTCCAATCTTTAACACAGTTTTCCATTCTGCCTGTTCTTGACAACTAATTTATCACTGAACAGGCGTAGCAGTATTATTAAAAATACATAAAAACTTTTTGAATTGAATTCCCAAAAGTGTAGAATTTCAGGGATTCATAGTTGTTGAATGGCTTAGCGCTATCAGAATAGGTAGTTCGTAAATCGTCCAAATTGCGCATAATCTCAGCAGTGCTAAGTGTAAGTTAAAAGTAACGACTTCCTCAGGTCGAACTCCTTTTGTATGCATTTGCTCGAAATTAGTTTCCTCGAAGTTTTCGTAATAATGTGCATTGTTGGTCCCTGCAGAGGATCACGCTCCTTTTGTGCTCAAACGTTCGTCGATGTCACGTTACTAGCTGCAATGGTACAATGTAATTGGGGATGGAAATTTTCTTACTCCCTTTTAGGTAAAATGGAATTGTAACCGTTTTCCTTAGAGATTATTAAATTTTAAATGTTTACTACGCCATTACGAGATTGTAATTCCATTGCAAACGGAACGAAATCAAGTAATAATAACTTCTCCTGTGACAATGTTTGTTATTCGGTGATGGCCTCAGGTAACATAAGAGCTTTGAAGCCAAATCTTCAAAGGTTTTTTTTATCTCATTGTCAGTGTTGTAACAATTACCTTCGCAATGCTTTTCTTAGGTGAACAATGGCGTTAAAGCCACGCAAAGCAACAGTAAAACTGACGAGAATGGCAGAAAAAGCCAATGAGCATAATGATTTCAAAAGCTTCTTAGGTTTGTCATATCATGTCATTCTTTTCTGAGGTATATTTGGTTGCAACAATGATTAGGATAATAATAAACATTATCACAGAAATCATTATTACAGTCTTGTTGAAATTTTTATTCAAATATATACAATGCAAAGTTGTCTTTAGAACTCTTTCTCGTAAGCTCGCTAAATATGTCACTAAGAACCATCTACTAACAATTCGAATTTTCATATTTTTGATATTTTTTTACCAGGACAGTGGACCAATAAACATTATAAATGTATACCTTCGTTTAAGCCTGGGAAACTGCCTTATTTGACTAAAATGGTATGACCTTTTCTATGTCAATGGATAGCCTATCAAATAGGCTTTCCACTGATATGCAACATGGCTCTATTGGTAAAATGATTTAGCCGCTAGAAGGCTTAAACTTAACCAAAGTTTCCCGCCCAATTTTCATGCATGCTGTTTCGTTTAAACCTGGGATACTGCCTTATCTGACTGAAATGGTAAGGACTTTTATATGGCGATGGATAGCCAATGAAATGGGCCCTCAATCAATAGGCAACATTGGTCGAATGGTTAAATAGTTTGGGCGCTAACCCGTCTTAAATGTTGGATCCAAGAATCTACCTGAAATAAATATAAATAAACTAAGAAACTCAATAGAACAGTTCAAAAACGCAAAAGCTCTAGGAGAGGATGGAGTTACGAGCGAGATTCTTAAAATCGGGGGAAAACATTGGAGCAAGCCAACCAAGCCTGGCAAAACGCTGAAGTTATTAAGCTATTCAAAATGTAAGATTCCACTAACCTAGAGAATTACCGGTTTATTAACTTGCTGTTTATCTTATTTACGTTGCTGATAAAAGTATTTGCAAACAGCCTAAATACTAGTGAGGTTTGATTTATTGCAGCTGGTTGAGCAAGCAGGTTTTCGAAAGGGCTTCAGAACGATTGATCACATACAAATATATGAACTTTGATTGAGAAGTGCACATAATACACATTAGGTAGGATACAAAATAGAGGCGTCATTGTTACAGTCATTGGCCATAGAACACATATTTAAAAAGTCACCATGGCAGGATAAGTGCATCTGAATTGATGGAAAACACCTGAGCCATCTAAGATTGTGCTCATCAGTAATGAATCTGAAGGATTATCCACTATGATAAAAGAAGTACAACAAACATCAAAAGCAGTAGGACTCTGATGAAAATCAGCCTCTCGCAATGGTAAATTCATATAACTACCGACTCGGCAAAATAACCCAAACAGCTGAAATAAATCGCCGAAATGGTCTTACCTGATCAGCTTTCTCTACATTGGTAAGATATTTTTTAAAAATTCCGAATATTCTAATTAGTCTAAAACGTGAGACCCGCTAGTACTAACAGGTTGAGAATCTGTCAATGGAGAGATCAATGCTGGGTATTAGCCTCAGAGATTGGGTGGGAATTAAAGATATCTGACAAAAAACAAGAGTCGATGATGTTGTGGTACTAGCGACAAGGTTGAAATGGCGATGGGCAGGTCATACGGCCAGAGAATAGTTCAACTCAGGGAACGAAAACATCGTGAGCCAAATAGAAACATTGGTAGACCACAAGTTCAGAGGATTGCTGAAAATCATTGGATCCTGGATCAGGATGGTCCAAGACAGCAACCAATGGATGATAAAGGATGCCTATGTCCAGCAGAGAACGGAGACAGGCTGGACAGACAGACAGATAGAGGTTGAGCCGCATTAATGATGGTTGAAGTTAATCCTTAATCAGGTCATAAACTTGATTTAACAAATGGTGCAACATAAGCAAAACCCAATAGAACATTACAATAGTAGACTGTTTTGATTAGAGCAAAAGCATCACTTGTCGCTTCAGATTGAGACCCTAACAATATATTGACAGTATTGATTCGAATCACACACTCAAAATTGTATGGAATTGATTTATTTATTGCATACCTATTTTACGGCTTAGATTATCTGGTAAAACAGTTAAGAGAATAGCAAATATCAAAGATGTAAAAAAAAAAATTTTTGTTTTTTAAGGAAGGAATAACTTGAAACTTGCAATCTTTGCACAAATTCAAGAAAACGTTGAATTTTTTGGAACCGGCCTACGATAAAACGAAACTAAAATATTTGCTGACATTGTATATTAGGAACCAATAAAACTAAACTTAGGTTGAAGTGGCATGTTTTATTCAGCAAAGGCACAAAAAATAGAATTTAGGAAACACCTTCCTGTACTTCACTTATTATTCTTGTCGAATAACTTCGAATAGTCGGGTTTTTGGCATACCTACTTATGTCTGTCTTTCCGCTTTTTGTCGATCATTCCTAATAATATTATTATTTGTATAATTTTGCCATGAATTACGAAATGATTGTATTTTTGTTGGTTTCACAATTTCACCAAGCCGCTTTTCTCAGAAAAGTAAAGAAACTGTAAAAAAAATTAGTCAAAGTCGATTACGATACCCACTTATACCTAAAGTATGTCAAGTCAAAGAACTGAAAGAATATTACAAAGATATTATTAACATAATAAATAAATAATTAACATATTAGTATTAACATAATTTGCGTTCTAAATCTGAGAAATAAAATTAGTTGCTACAAATATTATTCTTTGTATAGGTATTTTCTATATTTATGATTAGATTTGTTGAAAACCGAATTAGAAAACTGAACAAAAATGAGGAAGTTATGCCAATTTTTAGTCAATTTTCCATACAAATTGTCAGAATCTAATCTAAGAAAGGTCAGTAATTAAGAACGTCATTGAAAGGTTATGCTATTTTTGTTATGTTATGCTATTATGTAGCGTTAATAGTAAATTTGACAGTTTACACTATTTAAAAACATGACGTTTGACAATGCTTTTATTACACTTTTCAAATATATAGTGTTATTAAAAACGAACCTGCTAAACTCGGAAAACTCTTGCGTGCACTAGTTTGAAAAATGTTTAGTATCTCGCTGAAACTTACGAACGTTATGTTAAATAGGCCATTTAACTTTACCCCGTAAGCGAAGTTCAGTGATTACCACTCCGCTTGCAACCACATATATCTCGAAAAGTTTAATATTTTTATAGCAAAACTCAAATTTCTCTGCAAACTGCATAAACCGGTTTTAATCAATAAAGTGTTTTGCAATCGAGAAATTCACTGCTAGATGATAACCTGCAAATATTTATTTTTAATTGAAATCTGTTTACCGGATACCCGACTATACTTTAAGCAAACTAAACTCGATCGAAACTGCTGTCAAAGAGAACTGCAGAACTTGCTTTTTGCTCCGTGTAGAGCAAAACTGGGTGAACGTTATCGATGCATTATTGACAATTCCTGAGAAGCAGTCGTGTTTCTTTTTGTTTACTATTTCCCAATTTCCACATAATTCTAATACGAGAGCTTGACGTTTCAAAGAAAGTTTGAGTTTATAACTGTGGGCGGTATTGGAAACTAGGCAAAGAGAATGACGTTTAATCGACCGGAGTTAATAAGATTTTCATGTGAAAATTGAAACTGTATACGTTGCAAAATGGTACATTTCCAATATAGTGCAAAATTACCAAAGAGGTTAATGCAATAATATTGTTTAAGCACGAGTAAAATGTCTTTTTGAAGCTTTCAAATGTTTCATTAAGAGCATTTTATTTTAAATATAACTAATGGAGAGAAGAAAGAAGATTTAATTAGGTGATTTAATAAAGTAATAATAAATTTAACTTATTTAAAAACATTTTGACTAGAAGTAATAATAAATATCACAAAATTGAAATAGACAGTTTTCTACAGCTTTATTTTTCTGCAAATCGATATTCTCAAATAACATGTAATTTCCTAATTGGTTTTACTAATATTGCCACAAATTCGTGTAACAGTATGGGAATCTCGCTCTTGATTAAATTATGACAAAATGCGCAATTTGAAGTTTAGTAATAAGCCGTCTTATAATTTATAGTATATACAACGAGCATGTAATATTACTATTACTCACGAAGATGAAGTTTGCGACACAAGCCGAAAGAGTGGGTCGTAAATTATCGAGTGAGTAATAGCCATTACATAATATAATTTATTATTCAGTTTGGTACCGGACAATTTGACAGCTGGAGCAAAAAGTTGACTTCTCCGTCACCACAGGAAGGTAAATATTTTAAATTTACAGCAAACGTTTACAAAAATTATATTTGAAACATTTATGTATCTATTAACTGTTACGTTACTCCATTTTACTTTGACTTTTGCTATATATTGGTGGTGTCCGCGAGTGAATTTAACCAGTATGTAATATCCGTGAGTAATTACTTATTACAAACGGGTAAGTAATGGGTATTATTATCTGTTCAAAACTACTGTCATGAAAAAAAATATGATTAAACTCCAAACAGCTCAATTTTGCCATAATTTAACAAACTTAACTATTTACGCACGAACTTGCGATATTTCTACAATATATGTGTTTATAATAATCAGTAATTGTCCATTGATTTACTATTAAATTCTGCTAATAAACAGAGGATTAACAAATGTGTTTTACCTCTGGATATATCAGGTAGGTAATCCTGTGAAATTGTGCATTAATCTGAATAAAATGTATATGAAATTAATAATTAAATTAATTGATTTAAACAATTATATGGAATCTTCCCCTAGCAATTTCATTGATTAGTCAAAGTTAGATTTGCGTAAGTTAAGTATTTTCTTTTTCTACTAAGTTTTGCAAAAAATCCACAAACTATACACTGGACTTCCAAAAACTCGTATATTAATATTATGTCTACTGCCAACTGAAGTTACTAAAAGAAATATCCGTTTCTTGCCACGGTGAGATGCTGCGATAGCAAAGTTCGGCTAAAGTTTCGGTTTGATTATCTTAGAAACGTCGACAAGTTACCCGTTAAAAAATTGCAAATATCCTGACAGTAAAGATTATGAAAAATTTAGAGACACTTAGAACTTTGTGCCAAGAAATTGAAGGGTAACGGAGCGCAAGTTTGAAGATGCCTGCCAAGAATATGTCGCTTACCTAATAACGGAACAAGACGTAAATTCGTCTATAACTGGAAATTTTATGCTCCAGTTCACAAAAGTAATGTGACGTGAGTTTAGCTAGGATCAGAAATCTCTGTAGACTTCAACTCGATATTTGCCCAGTAAAAATAAATTACATATCAAAACTAAAATTAAATTGATTGTATGCAAATATGTGGCTGATCTTAGTTTTGACATAATATGCTATTTCTAAATAGAAATAAAATATTTTAGCTAGCTGAAGTTTAGGGTTTAACAAAACTGACAATTTGTTCCTCCAAAACTGGTCAAAGAAATAGTTGCCATCATTTTAGTCACATTCTCAATACTCTTCCATCGTCTTATTAAAAGGATTAAATATTCTATTTATGCTGGGGTTTGTTCAACAGAATACTTAGTTTTTCTAAACTCCTAAATGTCCACGGTAAATTAGGTTCTGTTTAAATTTTGGATTTTGAGCAAAAAGTAGTTTTCGACCAGTGGTACAACCAGCTTCAAAGTTACAGTTTGGCTGCCGGCTAATCCAATTTCTATGGGTTCTCAATTTTCAATCGTTAGGATATTCCATTGTGCATTCAATTCCATACTTTTACTAGCAACGGATTTACCCTCCGGGAGATTTTCTTTCATTTTCCATTTCACTTTTTATCCAATATCATCGCCTTGTAGCACTGATCACTTTATTTCCTCTCATAAGTCCGTGATGAGGGTCGACAACTTATTTTATTCGGCGGACAATGGTTGCATTTAGGATTCATTTTTAAATAATGTAATCCATTTTCTCTATAGTTGTATTAATATTTAACTAAGCTAACCACCTAGCAATTTGTCATTCAGTGTTCCTCCTGTACTTAAATAACTATTTCAAGGCTTCATAAGTAATTAATCTTCAGTAGAAGAAACTGTAAACGATCCACTGGCATCAGCTGTATTACCTGAATAAGTAGTCACGAACCATCAAAATTCCATTTGACGTTTAAAAATAGTCACGTGACCTTCAGAACAACTTTGTTCTATTGAAATAAGCAAGTTGGTAAATACCTTCCAGGTACCCTTCAAGGTATTTATTATTTCGATTTATTTAATTTTTTTAATTTCCTGTAATACTTTAATTAATTCACAGGACATTCAAAAATGAGGACTCTTTTCGGATTGCTTAGAGACCAGTTTTGTGGATGCTACGATGCTGCTTTAATTAAGTTTAACGCAAAGAAAACATGTTTCAAAAAAATAAATGATTGTTGAATTATGTTACATTCCCGTCCTTTCACAAATTTCCTTCATACATTGTTTCTTCATCCATTATTGAAATTTTCAATTTGCTATTTATGGAAGGAGCCTAAGCCAAATAATACATCGTCAATGGAGTTTGTACCGAAAAACTTGCGTTCACTAATCCCTTAAAACCACAGAGGGGAGCTTTTAGCTGGCGGATTGTCGTTACCAAGTTTTACTACGTTGTTTACCGTAGGTAGAGAATGTTATTGCGTCCTGTTGGATAAACTGGGTACGTGGATTCAGTTACTAATACCAACCCGGGGTTAATAGTTATTTAGGCTGCGAATTGAGTAGGAAGCTGGTACGTAACAAATATGACTGCCGGGAAACTTTGGAATTGGCATGTTGGTTTTACTGAATGTTTATTGTTGATGTTTTCAAACCAGTTTCATTGTGGGTTTTACGAGTATTCTTGTAATGAATTTAAGTAATGATGTAGTGTAAAACTTATAGGAATTGAACAGGTATTATCATTTTTATTAAAGCTATTTCTCCAAAGCCATTTTTCATTAGAAAGATTAGGTTTCATATCCCATTAATATTAAACTAATAATAAATTATTATATATGTCGATTGTTAAATATCTGATAAAACCAATAACGTACACATCAAAATCCAGTAGAAAATGTAAGTTGTTAAGGTTTTTGGGTAAATCAAAATGAAAAAGCAGCAGAGAAGGTGTTTTCGATTCAAAAAGCGAATTTTTTTGAACTGTTTATTATTTTGATTTAAACATTTGTCTGATACTACCCCTTTAATTAACGTTTTTGACATGATTAGTACAAATATGATGTTAATGTTAAAGATATATTTTTTATGAAAAAAATTTTTTTTAAAATATATGAGTTACGAAAGCAGAACTTTACACTTGGTCGTAGGTAAAGTATACTACGTCACACGTATTTTAAGGCATTTTACGCACTCATGAAATTATACTTCGTGAGTAATTTTAAATGCTTATTACAGCACTAGTTACGTAATATACTAATAATTACACTTTACTTAAAGCAAGGAAGTTTTAGGTTCATTCTCTTCACACTACCAAGCATTTTGTGTTATTTTTTTTTAATAAATAGTGCAATAATGTTATTTTAATGTGCAAAGCAGACACTAATGCCCTGTAGATTGTAAAAATCAGGCAGGTTGTTGAATTTTCAGGTTTAGACTTCTTAATTTCTAAAAGTAAATTTACTGCATTAAGCTATCGTGTTGTAAACGATAGAATAAGGCCGCATTTGCGTAATCTATTTCAATTTATAACTATTATAGTTGGTTGAATTTACCATCATAGTTCAGTGAACTTCTTCTCGCAATTTCACTGAATGAACAACAATTTAGCGTTCTAAATTTTCCAATCGGTGCACATCAATATAGTGGCTTCTAATGCAGGTGGTCGAATAGTTTAAATCAAAAAGGTTTCACTAAATGCTGCGTAGTAGCAAATTAAGCAATTTTAGCAAACACCAATTGAATAAATTAACTTGTTATACATATAACATAGGAAAACAACTCTTTATTAAAACATATATATTGAAGATAGAGACAGGCACCTTATAACTGTTGACCAACAATTTCGTGATATCCGGTTTTTATACCATTGTAGCAGATATACAATTAACTTAATCAATTACCAACATTCATACAAGTTGAGTGTAAAGTTGCAAACCACGTATGCGATTAGAACTTTTCTATTTCATTAGTTACTCCACGGTTGCAGATAAAATAGAAAAGCTAATACGTGCGAGAAGTATCTTTATGGCCCTCAATTGCCGACCAAACTCTGCTACGTGTCTCTTTAGCTGCACTCAGCATTTGAAAAGATTATTTTTCACACTTTATGTAGATAATATACCTTACTTTCATTCAGGATGAAATATTATCAAAGAGCTTTTATTATGTCTCGATTTTTTTAAAAAAAATTTAGCTATTTTAGCTTGTCAAAGTTGGTAAGTTTAAGTTTTCACCTACTTTTTTATTAGCAATTTTTATTTTTAAGTATTTTACAAATTTTATTTTTTTCTCTACTAAAAGAAAAATTTGACAAGTTATGGAAGGATGCTTGAACGGTTGCAAGTTTTTAACTTAGGTAAAGGTGAAGTTTGGCTCGTTTTCGGTAGGACAAGTATGGTATCCCCCTCAATTGAATGAACTGAAGTACTTACTACATAAGTTAGGATTAAAGCTTTAAACATATTGGAAAGCTCTGAAAACTTTTACTGAATTGTATGTATCTAAGGCAGAATGATCAAAGCAGTTCCATTTAGAACTAGTTTTGCAATCGCCAAATAGTTTACCAGTTTAAATAAAACTAAATGCCTGTGCTCAAACACAAAATAGTAACTGAGCATGCAATATCCATATAAATCTACAGATATAAATTTCTAGCAACATGCAAGCTTCTTGAATAATACTTCGAGTTTAACTGAGTTTTTTTTATAAGCTTAGACTAAAAACGCATTATTAAGTCTATTTTTATATTATTACTGATTCGTAAAGGCAATCAATATAGTTTTTAAGTTAGTATAAATTGTTAAATAAACTGTTTTACATGGGATTTTTTAAAGAAATACGCTGCTCTTGGCTCAGATCACTTTGGTAATTTAGTTTCAGGGATCTCAATTTGTATCGCGAATCAATATGAGTATCACTTTATTGTTTCCTTTAGCAAATTTTCGCGAAACCTTTAGAAGTTTACGTAAATGGTCTTGTCTGGAAGAAAGTGAATTGAAATAATATACAATTATTTAAACCAGCCTAAATAGCAGTTATTTAAATATAATTGACTACAATACATAATCAGCCAGCAATATTACAGGCAGTATCTATCAATATTGTTGTTACTTTTCCCATTTAATATGCTAATAGCAGCAGTAATAATAGAATTATTAAAAATATGTTTACAAAACACTTTTTACTGAACTTTGTGGGTTTAATTTTGTTTGCCAGCATTAAGCGCTTTTATGGCAAATCCCATTAAAGTAGTCATTTGTTTTAAAGGAATTTGGACCATATTGACTTTTGGTTATTACATTCGCTTTGCTTTAACCGGTAATAGCTCGATTATTTGAAGAGTTACGTATAAATGATACTGAAGATAAAAGATAGTCCAGATTATGGGCTTTCAAAAAATGTGAATAAACAAGTGCTTAAATTGCACTATTACAATATACACAAAAATCAAAGTGAATTGAGAATTACGTCACAGAGAAAATTTGTATTGTTGTCGGACTGTACAGAAATTGCTTAGTTTTCTGTTTTTTTTCTACACCTTAAAATGTACTTTTCTAACTACGCCTGAAGTCCTGATCATAACACCCACCCTGTATATGCAAAGTATTCAAAAAAAATTCTCAAAAATCACTGTTTTGCTTAAATTTGAAGCTCTCTACCACCACCTTATTTCAGACATATTTTTGGAAATCTCTTAATCTATCTTTTATCTTGAGTAACATTTTGATGTAACTTTTCGAATCAATGGAGATATTAAAGTGCAAATCAAAACATGTCAAATGTCACGTGTCAGTGTGACAAGGAAAATTTTGACTAGTAAACCGAAAATTTACATAAAATGCATGAAAACCTTGAAAATTGAAAACTGACGTCAAATTCATATAATCTAATTTGATAATTGGATGTTTGCCACGTCAATTATATCATAATTTTTAAATAAGTTTCAATGCTTGAATCTTGATAATTGAATTGAAAAGTGGAGAATTTCATCAAAATCATGAAAATTTACTTGTGAACTGTAAATTTGCATCTAATTCTTGATAATTAACTAAAAAATTTAAAATTGACATCATATTCAAAAAAGCTAATTTCATAATTGAAATTTTTCCACTCAAGACAAATTTTACAATTTTTAGGTTTTTGTGTTTAAAATTTCATAATTGACTTGAAAACGAAGCTACATCAAAATCATGAAAATTGACTTGTAAACTGGAAATTTGCATCAAATTCTTGATAATTGGATTAAAAAATTTATAAAAAAAACTGCATTAATAAGTGACATTTTGTGGTGAAAGAGAAATCATTTTTTGTTTGAAAGTCGTAAAATTACACTTTTAATGTTGTCTCTTCAATAATTTCTAAAACTGGAGAATCCTGCATTTAATTTAAATTGAAATATTGATTTTTCAATCATTTGAACACCTAAAAATTATATTTTTTACCGTGAATTCAAAATAATTAATTAGATACTGGATTTTTAGGAAGTTTTTATTATTATTTTTGCATGTTGTTCAAGTACTTTGAAAAATACGGTAATTTTGTCGGGATTATAGTATAAAACCTAGACCAAAACCAATGGCATATCTATTGATCAAGCTCTTTGATTTGATATTGTTAGTTTTTTATTTTGACGTTTTATACACCTCCTTTTTGAACTTAAAAACCAATGCTAGTACAATTTTAAGTTTTAACTCCCATTTTGTATCGCAGATTAATATTGGCTTCACAAAACAACTTTGCTACTAACCTATTCTTTGTTGCTTACCTTCCCCAAACTTCAACTTAATCTGAAAAGTTTTAATGCGAAATCCTTTTATCTGAAAGAAAGTTGCTCTTAGTAGCAAATAGTTGTGGGTGTAATTGAAATCTAATCAAAGCCACAGTATTTAATTAGTTGAGATAGTAGCTTTTTACATGAGAACTAGACTATTTTAATTGGCTTAGCTAGGACTTACTGAATGGGTTCGTACCAGCAAATGCTCGATTCAAGACATCAACCTACACATTGAGTCTAAGCAATTACTTGACCCAATCCAATTGTATAAGCTAACTTCCACTCTAAACAACTATTAGCCTCTGGACCGCAATATTAGTAACGGGTTTCAATTGCCTGGTTTATACTAAATGCCGACAATAACAGCCAGCGCTACGACAAATCAGCCTGTAAAATCTAGGAACGACAATCCGCCAGGTGAAAAGCTTTTCTATGCAATTTCATGAGATTAGTTTCCCAAAGTTTTCCCAGTGCGCTTTGTTACTCTCGCTTACAATTGCCTTAGTCTCTAGTGCCTGGTCGTTTAATGTATTAGCATGAAAAATCCTCTAAGGGTACATTTAGCTGGTTTCCTCTTTAAGTGCTGTGTGATTAATTTATTAATTGTTTCAAAACCAAAAGAAAATACTTGACACAGTTAATAGCGTAATGTCAAAGAAAAGTTGTTTTTTAAAGTCACTGCACAAAAAATCGTTGCATGTGGCAACAAAGTCGTAGTGTTTTGTTCGAAATTGTATTTGTGAGGGACTTTTACAAGTGTAGATGCGATACAGTTGAGTAAACACAGCATTATTTAGAACAGGAAGCGAGCTTTTCCTCGACTAGATCAAGAGGGTAAGCTTTTGTCTATTATTGTTACAGTAAAGCTTCTGTAGACGTCGAAAACTAGTAAAGAGTGGTTGATTGCATACAGTTATTCAAGTAAGTTTAGGGATGATTAAACTACAAAGACTTGTCTAAGTCTTGTTGCACATCTGTAAATATCCACAAAAATTTGCAATCAATATTTTTGCCAAGCTTTAAGTTTACATTTATTCTGAAGAAAATTATTGCATCTGTCTAATACATTAAATAAATTTCACAGTTAAATGTGTAAGTAATTTTTACAGTTACTACAGAACCAGCCGCATAATAAAGAAAATGAAGAAGAAATGGTGATTTGATACACATTTGGAAATTTGGAGAAAACTTTTAAATTTCCCTTTTTCCAATAATAAAACTGTTTGCTACTGCAATGGCTTTGAGCAATTATTTTTTGTGGGTAAACTTTAATGGAACACATCTGTCTACAAACCGCCGACTAAACACTACCTTTAATTTTAAATGTAGTCGTTACTGATAGTCAGACAGGAGGAAATTTACTGCAAATTTGCACGCAAAACTAAGCCGTTCCTTGATTTTCCACTGGAAATGGCTGTCGTAGAAATTTGTTCTTCCGAGAGCACGATACAAAGAAAACCCGTAAGTTAAATGTAAGTTACGATTTCCTTAATATAGAGGATTGAATGTAATATATTAAGACTCTATCTATATAGAGTTTTTACCATTTTGTCGCTCGAGGAAAATTACATTTGCAAACTTTAAGGAGGTGCGACATGACGCCAAGTCATGTAATCTATTTTTAGGTTTTATTTTATGTCGACGAAAAGTTGCTTTGGATCGGATTTTACTGCGGAAAGCAGCTTTCCGGATTTATTTAATGCCATTAGATGGTAAACAGGTTAGCAGTAGGAAAGGATTGGAAGTTGCGTGAATAAATAACTTTTAAAACTGAATAAAAAACAAGGTAATTCGAAAGTTGCTTTTTAAATTTTGTTGAGTAATTTTCTATGTTTACTATTATAAAAAGAGCCGGGGAAAGAGTAAAAAACCAAAAATGTTTTATGCAATTTGTTGTAATAGCTTTTTTGATTTGTCAAGTGATCCTTTTAATAGGTAAGTTAGAATTATCCAACGTTTCCGTAAACAACCATTCAAAAGTTCTATATAATTCAATGCATCTCATCATCAAACATACTTTCCATTCATGCAAATGTAGGAAATTTAATCAAAACTTGAACTCAACTTCTGACAACACAACATAGATATGCTTCAATTATACTTTAAACCGTCCAACAATGACCATGTTCATATGAACAAACGATGTATCAAATTAAAATTCATAATAAAAACTTGTTTTCATTTGATGGAAAAATTACCTCGCTCATGTTTTATTTAGTTCATTGGGCAAAATCGGATTTTTATTTCATATATTATAAAAAAAAAACCATTTTCATGCCAATTTACTCTTTTTTTTAAATAGGGTGTGGTGCTGTGTCATCGTTAACACCTAGTTATTTCATTGATAGTCTTTATAAAATATAAGTTAATTTTGAATTTAGGAGAGTTGTAATATTGTATCATATTTCCTGAAAGTTCGTTAGTTTAAGCATTCTGATAGAAGGAGAACGTTTTCAACCACTATTAAGTCCCATGTCACACTTAAATTTTTTAATGAATAGTTATTTGTGTCCGCACAATAACGTATCAAATTTGTATACGTATATTTATTCTCGTACAAGCCAGAAAACAGATATAGAAAACGGTTCTTTGGCCCAAATCCAACTAATCAATTTCAACATAATATACGGCGGCCAATATAAGGCAAAATCCAATATAACTTTTAACGGTCATCTACTTCGATATGTGATTTTTCGATAGGATAGAGTTTTGCTATGGAACACAAGATTATAATAGTCTAAAATGTTGGAACTTCACCAACAAGAAACTGTGGCAATGCAGAGAAAACAAGATAATATTGACATATTTATGTAGTGTAGTGGATAATTAAAATGGAATATTAATTGATTAATTAAAGCTATTGAATAATTGATGCAATCATTGATTACACAGCTGAACGTATTAAGATGATTTTAACATGCAAACCATTACTTTAAAGTATGATATTGAATTAAATATGTTAAAGTGTATAAGTGTAGTGGTACAGTATCTTACATGCAAATAATTGAATAAAAACCAAAAAAAAATGTATTTAACAAAAAAGAATATTAACTATTATTTAAACCTGTATTCCGTGTACATCAAAGTGTCATGCAATTCAAAAAGAAGATTCTGGAAGGCAACATTTTAAAACTTCCCACACTGCTAGAATTTAATGCAGAAAAGAGATCTTTTCAAATTGCTTTCTATTGAATCTTTTCAAAAGGAGCAAAAGTTCAATTTTAGCAGTCTGAAATATACTATTCATTAGATTGTATTTCCCTAATGAACAAAACGATAGCGATTCGCGCAAATTTAGGCACATTCACACCTAGCTAGCCGTTGTAATTATATCAGCCTTGAACTTCGAATGTTCGCAATGTAATCACAGAAGTATTTATTTGCAATGTTCGCTAAACTCCAACTATTCTAACTGCATTAAACTTGACCAAGTTTTGCTAGTTGCATTTAAATAGACCAGCTTAGTATCAGGGAGTTTAAACCTCAGAATGGCTATAATGAAATCCAGAAATGCCCTTGGAGAAGGATTTTATTAGCACTTTAATAATCGATTATCTGTTTAGTTTACGAGAAGCTTTCTCTACATAATGTTTACGAAATGTGTTACAATTCTATTGTCATCAGTATCTTTGACTCATCTGTACCGAGAAGTACTAATTTGTGAACTTTTTCATAGTCTTTCAAACAAAAAGAAACTTTCAACTGAACATTTAACAATAATCTAGAAGTTTTATCCAACTTTTCAATTGGCAACGTACTTTTTTCGCGAACTTAACGCGAAATTTTTGAAATTTAAAACATATTCTCAACAGGTTTTAATAAGGACGTTGAGTACAGAACCCACCGGCAAAAAACTTGCCGAATTTTATCGAAGGCCGAAACTTTATGAGCGCCTTTTTATACGGTCCCTTCATAAATTTCGCTCAAAAGGAGCAATTTTCTGACATTCTTTGCTTACAAGTAGCCCATCAAAATTCAGGCAAGCGAGGCTGAAACTTCAAAGCTTTATGGGATAAAAAGTGCAAATTTTCCAGCTTTAATTTTCAAACATTAAAAGGGTAACAAAGCCGTCAATTTTTTATGCAGCTGGGCGCCATATCACTGTCTCAAACATCTTTGTAAACGACTCGGCAAAGTTTTAATTTAAATTGTTAGATGTAAGAAATTTATGTAAGTCAATGGCAGTAGATCAAAAAAAGTATGCAAAAAGGAAAATTTTCTTAAAAAAATTAATTTGTACATTGTATGTATGTAAGACAAATTGTTTTTGCTTGATTACCTAGTGGCTATCCAAGTGGTAATCTCATTACAATCTTGAGTAAAATATTACCCTACCTACCTAGAAGTCTTAAAGGTGTTTGTCCTATCTTAGGGTTTTATAACCACTGGGATTTTTATGTCAGTAGTTTTTCTTTTAATTTCATAAATTGCATTGTAGTGTTTCTGTCAAATTTATTTTTGACAAAATTGATTGAAAATTTAAAAAATATTGACCAAAAAAAATTATTCTAAGTATCTTTTGCAATTTATGAAAATTCTTAGATGGTTAGACAAAGCTCATACTTGTAGAAGTTTCTTGCAGCTTTAGTCAAAAAGAAGAAGATGAAAAGAGAGAACATTTTTAGCAGTATTTAGAGATTTCCAGAAAGTTCAAAATGATTTTCAAGGTTTTTTGCAATTGAAAACAAATCTTGAAACATTTATAACACTTCTAGAGGCTTACTGGCAGTTTCTGGATGGTTTTTAGTAGTTCTTAGTGACCACTGGCAAATTCAAAATGATTCTAGAAACCTCTGAAACTACTCTGATTCTCAAGGCCTATGCAATTAAAAAAAGATACTTTTGAAGATTTAGAACACTTGTAAAAGCTTCTGGAAGCTTTTAAGAGATTTTTAGTAGTATTTAGAGAATTGTGATAATTCTAAAAGCCTCTGGTAATTATAAAAAACCTTAGACAGTTTAGGACATTTGTAGCGGCCTTTGGCAGTATTTAGAAGATTTTCTGTAATATTTAGAGCTGTCTGACAGGTCCAAAATTATTCTCAATGCTTCTGGCGATTTAAGAAATTTTTTTTAAGCAAAATTATTCTCAATGCTTCTGGCGATTTAAGAAATTTTTTTTAAGCTTTAGGACATTTCTAGAAACCTCTGGCAGTATTTGGAAGATTTTGTGTAGTATTTAGAGCTATCAGGCAGGTCCAAGATGATTCTCAATGCCTCTGGCAATTTAAAACAAATCTTTTACGCTTTAGGACACTTGTAGAGGTTTCTAGCAGTATTTCGAAATTTTTTGTAGTATTTAGAGCTATCAGGCAGGTTCAAGATGATTCTCAATGCCTCTGGGAGTTTAGAAAAAATCTTTGAGGGTTTAGAACACTTTTAGAGGCTTCGGGCAGCTTTAAGGAGATTTTTAGCAGAATTTGTATATTTTAATGAGAATTGTGATTTTAACTATCTTTATAATTTCTTTAAATTTTAGGACTTTTTTCGGGGCCTTTGACAGTTTTTCTGTCATTCGATGGCAAAAGAATATTGTTTTTTACCATGTATTTATGTTGGCAAAAATTTGTCAATAAATTATTTATGTATGTACACTATTTAACTTATTTCAAGTGGTAGTTTAACAATTTGTGAGAAGTTGAATTAATTTTTGAGTAGTTCAACTACTACTAGTAGGTAACTGATAACTCAACAACTTTTTATAATTATTTGCAATCGATAATTGTCACCAATTTTAAAGTAGTTGGTATTTGTAATTCAATCTCTTGTTTTTAGTAATTGCAACAGCTCTGTTTGTAACACATCAATAGAGCGGTTATTATGAATTAATTTAAACTTCAAAAAACAGTTCCGGCGTCGAATTGACTCTGTGATAGCGTTTTCAAAACAAACATTACCAAAGCTTAACAAACAGTTTTGTGGTCAAAACTTTTTTAAACCTTTTAATAAACTTAAAAAAAAAGGCTCTGATGAAAGACTTAATCTCAAAACAGCCCTCTTTGTGTGGCGTGGAATTAATTTTTCTAAGCCTCTTATAACCAGTTTGTAAAAAAGTGCAAAGTTTAAAATTTAATCTGCGGCCGGAAATACTAAAGGAAAAAAATAACTGCGTTAGTTGTCAGAAAATGTGTCCATAATTTGCCTGCTTCCTGTTGGAGAAAGTAGGTGTTTAATATTCAAGAAGGCGTCTCACTAATTGAATAAGCAAGGGGAAAGTTGGAGTAACTGGGTGCTAATTTGCCCTCAAACCGGTTAAATAAATAGCAAATTACTAATTCATTAGAAAACGTCCAAAAGGGCTACCTACACACAGCAAATAAAGAAACCTGCGTTGGGAAAGGAAGCTTAAACCTTTATTGACAACCGCTTGCTAAACCTAAAAGAGCAGGTTTGAAATAGCCTTTAGTTTGAAAAGGCTTAATGGAATTATCATCTAATTAAAGATCATTATTGTGCGGAATTTCTCTTTTGTATACACGAATCGATAGTGATCCTCCCTAAATTCCGGAATTATGATTTATCGCATCGGTGGCGCCAATTTCCCATGAAAAACAGTTGGAAAAGACCGTAAAATATGGCATTATATTTTCATTTTTTACGAATTACTTGGGCTTTTGATTTTTATTTATTGTAATGGCGTCAGGTAAAAGCCGATTTAAGGTGGCTCGTAAATGTTATAAAATATCTTTGTAGAAGAAGAAAAAAACATATCGTAATTGTGAAATGCTTGTTAATGGCGTCCAAAACATTGTTACATTTTTGCAAAATGTCCGTATTCATGTAATCATTCTTCCATGGCGTCTATATTACTTATACAGGGTGTTTTATGACAGTTGATCTGAAGAGTCATGAACTTGCAGCGTGTTTCGTTAACCAAGTTAGCATCATCACTGTTTTATAATCCCCTGATGATGTTAAACTGTCTAGAAACGCAAAAACTTGGCTCGATATTATGGAAAACAGATAAACAGAAGAACTGGTTTCAAACTCAGAACTTTGAGAGCTTGCTTTTTTGATTTTACTGGACATTTTTCTGAAAAATGAGTTCTAAATTTAAGAACATGAAGTTGTTAGGTATTTAGTCATACCTAACACTTGTAACTGACTTGGGATGCTATACCATCTCATACTACAAAAATAGCAAAATTCTAGTAGCACTAGAAATTCTCAGAAATTTACTTTTAGAGAACCTGCCAATTCAGTTCAAGGAATTTTAGAAGAATTTAAGAGAATAATGGATAAAAGGCTAATAAATGCACATCAAATGCAACAATTCAGACAATGGAAATTGGACTATTTGGAAATTATAAAACGCTAAATAAAGGTGATTCTTGGAGAAACCACACTGTAAGTACTCTTTACAGCTCCATGGAGCCAAATTTGACAGTTATGATGTTAGGGAAAGCTTTTATACTTTTCTCACGTCACGTGACAGCTGTCATCAAAACCTATCAAAACCAGTTTACCAGTGACTTGAAATTATTAAATTAGAAATCGTCGCTAATTTCAGGAATTACACTGAAAGTTGTGTTTAAAGCTTCATGGAGCCAAATTTGACAATTGGGACGTTAGGGATCATTTTAATACTTAACTTGCATCACGTGACAGTTAGCATAACTGTCAAAATTCATTCATCAATGACCTGAAAATATAAAATGCTAAGATGTTTTTCTTTGAGTAATTGCACTGAAGTTGGGTTTACTGCTCCATGGAGCCAAGTTTGACAGTTCTGAGGTTAAGAAACACACTTTTCTTACGTCACGTGACTGGGATAACTGTTGACCTGTGAAACCCGTTCACCAGGGACATAAAACTGGAAATAGTTGCTAATTTGACTTAACGTCACAACTGTCAAATTTTACTTTATAGAACCATAAATACAATGTATGTACAGTGTGATTTATCTAAGCGGGAGAACTATTTTTGGATTGGTAGTTTTGCGCCGGAGCTGGGTAATTTTTGGCAGGTGACGTAAAAAAATACCAAAGTGTTTGTGAATGACAAGTGCTAAATTTAGCTCTACGCAGCTCTAAATACAACTCAATTTCTCATAGAAATACAACAAGTCGGCGCATTCCCGTAATATGTTGGCGCTGAATGAGTTTTGACAGTTGGCAGCTGTCAGGTCACGTAAGAAAGATATTGAAATGTCACTTAGCCTCACAAATGTCAAATTTGTTTAAATACTGTTTATACTTGTTTACTCTTGTTAATACTGTTTTACTCTTGATCATCTCACTATTGAATGAGTTTTAATAGTTATAGCAAGAGTCACCTGACTATAAGTCACGCTTTAAAGTGTCATAACTGTCAAATTTAACGTCATAACTGTCAAATTTAACTTCACAAAGTAACGAAAAACAATTTGCGGCGTGATTCATCAAAGAGACGCACCTATTTTACATTTTTACAGTTTCACGGAACTCTTTAGTGAGTTTTGACAGGTGACTTCAAACGTCATAGTTAGTTCAGTTAGTCAAAGTGGTCCACGCTTTTACAACTACACGAATTAAAAACTTGTAGCAATATAGGATATTATTATTAGAAATAATAGAACTATGCCAGTTTTAAGAAAATGTATTAAATAAAATCGCAGAATTTCTCTCGGATTACAAACCTCAATTTCCAATTTCAACGAAAACCGAAACTGCAATACTACTTTTCGCATAAAAGAAATAAATTGGTAATAGGAAACTGGTAACAAACATTCCACCTGACCAGAACGTTATCGATCCATGTTTAGTTGCGGCGGTATGGAGATGCCAGAAACTGCGGCCGTTTGTTTTAAACGTAAGGCCGAATTGCAGGAAAATTAAATTTAGAAATTCATTTTTCTCACCATCGTTTATCGATTCTCGTCGGGTTCTTTTAAGCGAAGCTTTCTGCATTGTTCTTTTGTCACTTGAAGCGGTCGGCCTCAGATCGATTCTAGTTGGGAAAAAATCCCATTAAATTGCGACGTCGTTCATCGGTGATGTGATCGAAAATATCGGTGCAACTGCATAAAAGAACACTTTTAAAAAACGTTTTCATTTTAAAGGCTTAAATTGTCGGTCTTGTTGATTAAGCTTTTGCAGCATATTTTCGTTTATTTCAAGTTTCTCATTAAAATTTTCAGACATGTTCTTTTGCTGTAATTATTATTTGAAGCCACAGAAATATTATCAAATCTCAAACTAAAGCCAAAAACTATATTTTTTACTTAACTTTTTTTTACCTTAAGGAGTGTATATTGTAGTACTCCACAAGCTACAAAGAACATTACTTTCATTCTACGAGTGATTAATTAATTTTAAGACAAATCAAATGCGACAATCAAAATTAATCTTATTTAGGTTGACATACACGACGAAACGCGAATACCATTAATTTAAACTCGGTTTTGCTGAAATTAAATTTCTCGAGCTCTTAGGTCATACTCGTACAAAAAGAATTCGTATGAGAAGGAGTAATGAGGGTACTCGAACATTCGACTAAGGTAACGACTAAATGATGGTTGATTATATTCCTCGTTACAGGAGAACGGTAAAAAAGATATGCTTTATCTAATTCGTTAATAAAGTGTTTTATTTTTCAAGTATTTGAAGTAATTTATTTAAATGAAAAGAAACGAATTTTTGACATTTGGAAACAGATTAAAAATTTGTTAAATAATATTAATTAACTAATTGATTGCAAAATTATAACCAACGACCTCTACCTTTCCTGGGTAACGCTTTTCCACTGAGCTATGATGGCATCAATTCAGACAATAGATTTTTTTTTACGCCAAACCTTCATAAACCAAAAAAATTACAGTTTTTCAAACTTTTAAACACTTTTTCCACGTGGAACAGCTTGAAAATTACATTAAAATCAACGTTGCCAAAGCTAGAACTCTTGATTCAATCATTTTGGCAACGTTAAAAAGCCCAAGAAGCTTTTAATTCGTGTGATTGGAAAAACGTGGATCACTTTGTCGAGCTGAACTAGCTATGACGTTTAATGACAGGCTTATAGTCCCCTGACAGCTGTCACAACTCATTAAACAATAAAACTGTAAAATGTCAAATAGTCGCGTCGCTTTGATGAAGCAAATTAAGTATAATTAGTTTTAGCTTTTTTTCCTTTTATTTAGAATGTTTAAGGACCATAAACAATTCCCTTTGAATTTATTTAAACTTAAAAGTGTTTATTTCACTTCGTTTTGAGTTAAGCCATTTTAACTTCTCCTGAATTTACTTACATGAATATTTCATTTTTCTATTTAGCATCAGCTTTTCTTGGATATTGATTTCCATGAAGCTGCAAACGTTTTATAACACCCGGAAATGTGCTAGTACACGGCTGGTTCAAATCAGCTCAACTATCTAGTTATGGGATATTTTAGGTCAGCAAAAATGGAGTTTCACTTTTCTTGATGGATACGTCGATACAAATAGTCTCATCCTTCTCCAGAACGCATTTCATATCCGTTTTTCCTGTCACCTGTCAAATGCATGGAAAATTGTCAATTTAGAATGTTTGTTAAAGAAACATATTAATAGTAGGAGATATAAGGGCCATTTTAAGCTATCTTGAACAACATATTGCAACAAGATTAATATTGCAAAAAACATTGTTATTTAGAGTTTTATCAGCCCAACTTGACAAGGTAATTAAGTTAATACGTATATTCCGATTATTTTAAAAACCGCTTAATTTTTGAGCGAATAATGACAATGAATACCAAATATAACTTAGTTCAAACCAATTCGAACAAAAACCTGGACCGATGTGTCAGCAAAACAAAGACCTAACTAGTAAAATTTAAATTTTAGAGAAGAGAGTAGTTTTCTTACATTGTGCTAGTAATAATCCACCAATTCAAAGGCAGCAAGAAGCATTCGGGCTTTCCTTTGACAATTTAAAGACAGTAGAATGCTTCAAGCACAAGTTCTGACAATTTTAAATCATCAGGATAGCTTGTAAGCTTCATTTTTTAAAATTCAAAGACAGTAGAACGCACTCTGGCTTTATTTTGACAATCTGGAGACAGTAAAATGCTTCAAGCACCAGTTTTGGCAATTCTAAATTATTAGAATAGCTTGCAAGCATTATTTTGACAATTCAATGATAGTAGGAAGCATTATGCCTTTATTTTGACGATCTAAGGACAGTAGAATGCTTCAAGGACAAGTTTTGATAATTCTAAAGCATAAAAGAGAAGAAGAGTGGAATTAAGAACGTGTAAGCCAAAAAAAAATAAATTTTAGTGTGATCTTTTTTAAATAAATACTTATAATAAGTATTAATATACAGGGTGTCCCACAAGTAATGGTAAATAATTAAATGGCGTATTTATTGGGTCAAAATAATCCGATTTACCACAACTTACCACAGACGAAAAGTCAAGGGAAACAGAAATACAGGGGGTCAAAGTTATTTTTTTAAAATAATATTTTTCAAATAACTTTCAAAAAACTTAAAGTTTTTTTCTGAAATTATGAATTTGGGGCCTTTTGAGGCTGACAAATTTCATTATCAATTCAGTTTTAAGCCAGCTCATAGAGGGCCCCAGTTGTGGTAAATAATTTGCTTTTAAATCGCCCCAACTTTTTTGCTGTAGGACCAAGTGACTGGAATCCGAATACCTGTTCACCAATATGTTCTAAACAAAAAAGGTATACTTTGTTGGTATCCCTAAGATCAATAGTTTTCGTGATATTTGCAATTAAAGTATTCGGTGCGATGCATGTACGAGGAAAAATTGAAAAACTTTTCGTCTGAGGTAAGTTGTGGTAATTCAGATTATTTTGATCCCAGAAAGCTGCCATTAAATTATTTACCATTACTTATGGGACACCCTGTATAATATATTTATAATTTTTTTTTTCTTTTCTCATTCAAACAACTCACAATTATATACTCAAATACAAATAGAATTTCAAACTTTTCATTTATCATACAAAAAACTAGTTACAAAATTGTATTGGGAACAATAAACCACTTTTAGCGGATCTAAAGAAATAATACGTGATCAGCTGTCATTGGGAAACCAGTTTAGAGCAACAAACACATGCACCAAATAACAAATCTCACAACTAAAACCAGGGTCCAAACTTTATAGGGTATAAAAATGAGAATGCCATAAAAACATCGGAATCGATACTAACCGAGTCCAACGTACGCCGATTGCCATGTGAGCTATCAATCCGGTAAATGGCCTGATGTTTTGGGCTTTCATGTGTAATGGCGAAAACAAAAAGATAAAATCCGAACAGTCGGAAAGCTATAAATGTTTTATTTCTTTCCGACCCTAACCTTCTTTTACTAAATTAATAACAATTAGGGAAAGAGTGGTTCAGTAAATGAGTCGAGGTGGTCGGGTAACTGCCTTAACTGTTCACCCTCCAATAGGCCGGAACTTCCGATCACGAGTAAACAAAGCAATTTACCGTGATGAGGGAAAGTTTCAAAGAAGTGTAGGACGCCTTTTATTTTCCTATAACATGGAGCGGATTACAGAATTCTTTACCATCGTCACTTTAAATGCTAATAAAGCTACCGCAAGCTTAAGGCTTTTTACCTAAATCATTAAAAAGCCATTTTAACTTCCAGACACGGGTAGGTTTTAATTCATAAGCAAACCGGTCGGCTTCGTCATCCTTTCCTCGAGCATTTTGTAAGCACTTAAGACAACCGTTTCAATAAAAACCCTCTCAGGGATTATCTGATCCTGCTCAGGTCCGCAAACAACTTTCATTTAATCTTTTCGTCGGAAACTCAACCCCATCCGCACTGAAGAGGCCGCCGTGCCACCGTAACGCGATATTCGAAGTCAAGAAGGCTTTCCCTACTGACGTAAATAAGTAATGGATAAACACAGATCATGGATGGATGATTTTATTTTGGGAGGGTCTAGACTGAATGAGAAATGTTACGAAAGATTAAAGTGGTTCAAGCAGTCAGGTAATATTTACAGGAAAACCTTCTGGTAGCATTCAACTCTTGCAATCAGTAAAACTGTCTTAAATTACCAGAGTTTCGTTTAAAGAGTAATGTGTGTTCATTACAGGACAACCTTAAAACATCCCACTTTCAAGCACCAAAAATAATGAAAATATTTATTACAATACCTCAGCAATCTGTATTTAAAATTACCAGTTATTCGTTCCTGTATATAATATTATGTTTTTGGTATAAAGGTTTTAAAAAATCTGAGATATTGAAATGAAATGTGTATCTTCTCAAACAACAAAATTTATAATTGAACGAAAATAATTTATTGTTATTATTACACATACATAGATATAGACTACACATCTACCATATAGCCAGTGTCTGTGCTTTTATAAGGCCCATATCTGAGTTATGATGAGAATGTTAAAGTTAAAGAAAATATGCAGTAATATTTTTTAATTATCTAATAAAAATGTTGTTTTTCAAATTAGTAGTTCTAATAACTAAGTGATTCGTTATATTTTACGCAATAGCTAACTCTTTTAATTAGTTTCTGTTAATTATTAATTTGAATTATTTGAAGTAATGTTAGCAATTAGTGTCAACTGGCCTTTACAGTGTTGCAAGCTTAAAATTGCATTAACAATGTCACGTGGTGTCTCAAACGATTTAAATTTTTACAACTGTCTAAATTTAATTTACCATTCATTCAAAGTTTAAACTACATTTTAGAGGTCACGTGACTGTTTTTGACAGACGCCAACTAGCCTTTAGAGTGTTGCAAGTTCAAAATTGCATAATTAAAATGACGTGACGTGTCTCTTACAATTTCAGTTTTCACAACTGTCTAAATTAATTTAAATTGATTCTAATTTGATTTAACAAATTTTAGTAGTTTAAACTGTTTTATATGGTCACGTGACTGAATTTGTTAGGTGTTCACTGGCCTTTACAGTCTTGCAAGCTCAAAATGACATTATCAACGTTACGTGACGAGGGTCTAACAATTTCAGCTTTTACAACTGTCTAAATTTGATTTACCAAACTTTCAACGTTTAAAATAGATTTTAAGAGCCACACGTACTGTTTTTGACAGGTTTCAACTAGCCTTTACAGTGTTGCAAGCTGAAAATTGCATTATCAAAGTGACGTGGTGTGTCTCTTACAATTTAAGTTACGACAACTCTCTGAATTTAATTTACCATTTATTCAAAGTTTAAACTATATTTTGAAAGTTGTGACTGTTTTTGACAGATGTCAACTAAGGCTTTACAGTGTTGCAAGTTCAAAATTACATAATCAAAATCATGCGACATGTTTTTTTACAATTTCAGCTTTCACAACTGTCTAAGATTGATTTGGCAAATTTTTACACTTAGTCAAACTTAAGATCATGTAACTTTTTGACAGGTGTTTAACTGGTAAAAAAGTTACAACTGTCTAAATTTGATTTACTAAACTTTCAACTTATAAAATACATTTTTAAAGTCCCACGTGACTGTTTTTGACAGGTGTCAACTAGCCTTGACAATGTTGCAAGCTCAGAATTGCATTATCAACGTATATTTTGCAATTTCAGCTTTTCAAACTGTCTAAATTTAATATAGCAAATTTTTACAGTTCAAACGTGACGTGACATTCAACTAGCCTATACAGCGTTACAAATTCCAAAATTGTGTTACTAAAGTCACGTGACATGTCTCTGACAAGACCAACTTTTGCAACTGTCTAAATATTATTTACAACGATTAAATTACAAATTTAAAAGTCACGTGACTAATTTTGATATGTGTCAACTGGTCTTTACAGGTTCTTAGTTAAATTTCGAAAATTAACCATCAAAAAAGCAAAAAATACATATATTTCAAATCAAAAACAAGAGATTTTACGATTGAGCAACTAAAATACTGGGTGTTCAACTTTGCTTATTTAACTTAAGCTGTTATTGAGTGAAATACAAACAATCACCCTGTACATGATTTGTATTGACTGTATTTCATAAACTAAAACCACCAACAACATTTTCCGCGCATTGCATTTATTACATACCTTTACAAATTTCTAATACAGTTTTAGTGACACCCTGTATATGATTCCTATTTATATGAAATAAGGTTTTTCTGCAACTGCAATTTGAGCATTTAAGATTACCTCAGCTGAAAGTGCTGAAACTTATTGCTCAAAGTTGTTTACTAATTAACTAGCAAACGTACTAAATCGACATCTATTAGACTATAATAATTACACTTTTAAATTGATAGATTAATGTAAAGTTTTATTCAAGTTTTTTTTTCCTCCATGGATTCGTTTATCGTATAACAAAAAAGTCATCTTTATTGGGAAATATTCGGAAGTCTTTAGATGATTTTTCGCTTAAAAGATCAAAAAGAATAACAGTTTTATCTTTAAGAAATATATTTCTTTAGCAGTGTATTCAACTGTAAATTTGTATATTGCCTTTTTCATTTTGTTTTATGTATTTTTAGAACAATATTTAAAACATTTATTTGCTTGGTAAAGCTTTAATTTTGTTTCGGTAAATAGTAACTTAATTGATGATTGCTTATTTAGACAAAATCTTATAATTAAATCAGAAAGACATAGTTATTTTAGTCTAATCAAATTAATTGAACTAATAAACCGGAAAAACGAATTTAAAAAATGTTCTACAACTCAATTAGGCCTTTTCCAGACTAGGTTAAATACGAAATTTTGATTCTATAAAGGTTGCTTCTCTGATGTACTCTGTTAATGAATTATTTGGGTTTTCACATTCAACATTTTGCACTAAACAACAATGATGACCGTTTGGAAATATGTGGAACAAAACATAATGTAAAATATGGGCGGATATGATCGTACTAGCTATATCGTACTAGGCAGAAACTTTGTATCTTTGTATCAGCAGTTCATAAAAGTTTTGAATTTAAACAATTCTACCAAATTCGATTCAAAAACTATGTTGACTTGCAGTATTTACAAACAACAACTCATTGTGTTGTGATTTATAATTTTAGATTCTACTTATTTTTCACTAAGCAACTTATTTTACCATACAAAAATTATTGTTTTCTGCTTAAGTTGGAAACCCTTGTCATTCAAAATTTAAATTAGTGTTTCATATCCATTAACCAAATTAACATCAAATCATAAATAAGCATTATTTTAAGCTAGTTTCTAAAATTGTTTACCAGTTGTAATCAAATTTTGTATTAATTTAAAAAAATTTGTGTCATATATACAACAGTTATGAGACATTAGCCAACTAATTGTGTTTTTGTAGAAGAAATGTGTGTCATCCATGCATCAGTTATGAAACATCACTTAGTTTGTAAATTAAGGATAAATTTGAATTTGAATAAAGTACCTGTTAAAATTTGGTCTTCCTTAAAGTATATTAGATCCAAAAAAAGTCACTGTCCAAACTGAATTAGTTTCAGAAAAAATCTGGATCAACACACTCACTAACACTTAACCAATCTAAAGCGTAAAAAATCAAGGTACAAATTCAAAATTCACAAACTTGTAGTCACTCATTACATGCTGAATTAATTAAACCAAACCGAAAAACTCTCAAGTTACATGTTCAGCTTCTTTGACGGCGAATGTTCCCGAAAAAAGACGACGAATCGTTCCGTAAGTCGACGTTTTCTGGATCCCGTACACGCGATACTGAACCAATGTCCGGGATCAGTCTGGATGCCGAAAGGACACTACAGTGTTCAGTAAAAAGCCGCTTGTGGCGCTACTGTTGGCGCCAAAAATCGTTACGTGTCGCGCAAGAATCTTGGGCTGGGTGTTGCAAATTTATTGTCGGACGAAGCGTCGATTGATTGTAATCGACGAGGATGTGCGATTTAGTTTGGTGTCCTTTTTAATTTGGACGCAATTTTGTTTTGCGATGATTGCTCCATTTTTGCTTAAATGAAGTGGTTTTTGGGATGTTTTTAGCTGTCGGAGTCGAAATGGAAAAAGTCTATCAAATTAGAACCAAATTACTATTTTTTTTTTTCAGTAGCAACAAACTTATTACACAGGGTGTCCTATGACTCGACCGACAAAGGTAACATAGCATGAGAAAAACAGGATAAACGTTAAATTTTTTAAAATACAGCAATCTGCTAAAAAAAATTTTTATGGAACTTTCTCGATAAGTTCCTTGTGACTGTTCATGCATACTACAAGTGAGGGTTTACGAAGCTATTATACAGAGTGATCCAGTTTCAAGTGTCAATAATTTACCATTTGATAACTTGTTTTTCACTACCAGGAATAGTCTTATAATTTGTTTTTCAGGCTGCAATCTATAGTCGAGTGTCTGAAAACGGATTTCAAGAACTAAAAACAGTCCGGAAAACAAGACAAACATTGTTGCGCATAAAACTCATTTTGTACTACTAAAAATAGTCTAAAAGTTGATTTTAAAGGCTAAAACTGACTACTAAGACTAAAGAGAGTCCAAAAGTCTATTTTCAGGACTCTAATTAGTGTACAACTCAATTTTCTGGACTGAAACAAGTCTAGAATTCAATTAAACACTGGAAACAGTCCAAATTTTATTCTCTGACTAATTTATTTCTAAAAAATAGATCTCAAAATTTTTTACTTTCATTACTGAAGCGTCTGAAACTTGACTTTTACTATCAGAAATCTTAGACTTGATTTTTTAGTCTTAAAGCACTAAGTCCGATTTTTTTAGAAATTCTACCATTTTTTGCACCGATGATTTTTGCATAGATAAGTCAATTTAATACTAAAGAAGCTTGAAATGACATTTTCAAGACTACTTACAGTGTTCAAACTGGCTTTCAAGCCTGATTAGTCAAAAACTTTGAAATCCAATATCCATTATTAACAATATCTCCAAAAGTGACTTCCAGATCCCGTCAAAGGTACCTTTTTGTCAGTGCATTGTAAAGAGCATGTAAAATTGTCGAAAATCATCACTTTTTTGGGGAAATAACCATAAAATGCATGAAAGCTGTTTCTTTAGGACAACGTACATGCATGTAGCTTTGTGGACTATATCCCGAATAAAAATATACTGTCAATTCTATCATATTTTTTTTTAGTTTTAATTGTCAGATTTGATTAGATGTACCGCGAATTTGTTTCACACAGTAGCTATGATTTGAACAATATGGTCTCCAGAAGTATGCAATTTTCATTTGGAAGTGCAATAATTGGCGGTCAGCTGGCAAACAGAAGGCACTAAGAGTTTGCAATCCGCCCTGGTATGAGTGGTAAGTCATTCATAAAAATCAAAAGCAAAAGAGGAGCTATATGTTACTTATTTCCTGCGGAATTTCAGAAGTTGCATAATAATTCTCAGAGTATTCTTTACTTACCCGGACTGAGTCAGTTCTCTTTGACAGAGATGTAACAACAAGAAAGTAACGTAACAACATTTGTTGTTGTGATGTCAGTTGGTGATTTACTTTATCAAAAGACTTTTCAATATCTGTAACAATGATATCCAGCTGCTTCCTATTTAGGTACAATGACGTCTGAGGAAAAATTACTACGGATACAAAGTTTTGTTTTTGGGGGTCATTTTATACAGAAGAATTGGTTTTCATGTGTATTGGCGTAATTCCCCAATATTCTGCAATTTTTCAAATCCGAAATAATGTGTTACTTGACCCCACTTAAAATTTGAAAATGTTGATTATTTAGGTTGACTTGTATCTGAATTTTTTTGAAACAATTTTACAGTGTTAAAATTAATGAGAGAATGTCTTGTTTTAGTTGGAACACATTAGTCCTATTTTTGTATGGGTAAAATGTTTTAAAAATATTTAGAAGTCGATATAGCATTAGATGAATAAAATTTACCTAAACAAACATTTTTTCTGTTACCAACAAGTGGCTGTTTATGAAAAACCGATTATACTACGCTTTTAAGGTTTTCAAAATTATATTAGGTATTTAACATATTATTAGAATCTTTGTTCAACAGCGCTAAAGTATCTGATGTTGTTTTAACATTCTATTATACACTAAAATGTTTTTTTAAAGTTGTACATGTAACATTTTATTCGTTAGTAGATTTAGTTAATTAATTCGTCTGTTTGACTTTATAAATATGCATTTGACAGAAAATAATTTATTATTTATCAGAGGAGGTTGAGAACAAAGTACTATTACAAATGTATAAAACAACTGCTAGATACAAAATATGCAAATTTTAAATCTCTGCCCTGATTCCGACTGGCGATGGCGGCCCTTCGATAATAAGGTTAATCTCCAAAGCGCAGAACTGACACTGAAACTCAATTACTTTAAATGTTTTCTTTGTTTTATACATATGCGATATACAGGGTGTTTGAGTTTGTTTTCGTCAGAATGGTAATTGGGTCATCTACCAAAAATCTTTTTGTGGTAATTAGTAGTACTCGGAAAAATATGGGACACATGTTTTTTTATATTATTTAAAAACGTTTGTACAAACCAAACTTATTTGGTACGCTATACAGGTGTGGTAAATCCAAAACCGACCATAGGAAAACCGTGTAACGGACGGAGAAACGTACATTATTGCATGCGCGGGACTAAGACAGTAAACAAAAAAAATATCAAGTAACTTAAACAGCTTAAAACAGCTGTAGTACTTAGTAGTAGTACTTACTACTACTGTAGTACTTACTACAGCTTAAAATTTAAGCTAAAATTTAAGCTGTAGTAAGCTGTTTAATTATTAATTCTTCCACCAAAATACGCCTTTAGTTTAGAGTTTACATATTACCTACATTAAGATCTCGACGACTAGGTGAATCATATGTATTCTTGGTGCTAGAATCATATAAAAAATAAATTACTTCAGTCAATAAAAGTTTTCACAATTTAAAAGAATTTTAAGATATATCTGTGATCCCCAGTAACAAATACCTACCTATAACCGTATAAAGATATAGAAGGCATTTTTACTAGAATTCGATCGATCATCACCTGTAGTAGTTTAGAAGCAATAGAAAGGTCAAAAAAAAACTTACATAACGTGTTCATTGGACATGTCTCTTTCATTTTAACAAGTAATGTTTAAAAGAGAGTGTTCTGTTTAATAAATATTAAATTATGTAAGTTTTGTACACATTTTTAAATCTACGGGTTCTCCAACCTGGTTTTTTTGGCGTCACAAGTTGAATAAACCACCATTAACATCACAATATTTATAAAAATAATTCACTTTTACATCACAAGTGTGAAACAGTGAATATAATCCGATTTATACTATTTCAAATTTCGACTGCTTCAAAGAATCAAAATGGATTTGTTTTTATATTATTTTTATTAACAACTTGAGATAGTTCAGAGAGCTCAGACTCAATTACCAAAGTGAACCGATATTTCGGAACGATCCTTTCTCTGTCAATTGACAGTGTTGACACTAAAAATCCATGACATCACTGCCAAATCATCTGATTCTGACTTATTATTGTTTACATTTGCACAATTTCATTCCAAGTGCTTTGTTTGGGTATGTGTTGATAATTATTTATGTATTACTAATTGTTGATTCACTCAAACAAGCATACGTGGACTTTACATTGCAGAAATTGTGTGCGGTAGAAACGATCAATTCAAGGTTTTTACTGGTAGTGCGCATATTTTATTGTAAGTAGAAAAGAATTGTAATATACTGTGGTTTTGGTAAGATATTATTAATTATATTAATCTGATAACAATTCTCACGAAATAAACATTTTCCATATTATTTCCTAGTACAACTGTGCTATTATCTATTTTGTTTAAACAGCTACAAATATGACATATAAATTGTTAAGTAAGCTCACCATTATAATTCCTGTATTTGCAACAGGTTCTATATTTTATTCTTGAATTTATTTTTTGTAATGTCCATTAGTTGAGATCACTTAGGATATCATTAAGATTAATCCTCAACTCACACATTTCAGATACAAACCTACCTATATTTGATTAATTGTATAGGTACATACACTGTGTAAAAAGTCCAGATTATTAAAAATAAAATTGAGGCATTTTACCATTATGTGACAATCAGGAAAATATACATGGTGCGCTATAATAATGAAATGGCAATGAACTGTACAATGTTCCAAAGTAATTCAGGGTTGCCAGACTTTTTAGACAGTTTCTTTAGTTTAGTTCTGTTTATTTATTATTGCTAAACTTAAATAATGGATCAAACTGAGATAACAAACATGTATAAAACATACAGTGTCCTAAAAGTCTGGTTAAGAGCAATTCTTTGAACAATATAATATATGATGATTATATATAATAATCATATTTTAAAAACAAACAAAAAATTAAAAAATCATATTTTTCCAATAAAATTACAAAAGCTCTAAAGCGGATTCAAAGAAATTTTCAATATTTTAAAGACTGTAGCAGGCAAACGGTTGTTGTATACGGTATTTTATGAGCACTTTTTCAAAATTTTGAATGTTTTGAAATAGGAAGAATTACCATAGGAGAATATATTGTATGTACAGGGTGTTCTTAATGATCGGCAATAAAAAAATTAAAGCGCAAGTGCTTTGATCCACGATACAGTATGTCCAAACATATTTCTTCTTCAAGTTTTTTCCGTTTAGCTCCTTCAGTTTGTGTGGGATATCTAAGCAATTTAGAAAATGTGAAAGACCAATAAAATTTACTATAAAGCACTCTGTTGGTATATGATTAGTCCAAAAAGAAATTACATCACTTGTACAGGTTAGCGTCGAAGCTGAAATCTAAAACTTATTTTCTTGTAAAGCATAAAAAGTGCCTCCAGAAGTTAATCCAGCTAATGCATCGAATTTGTAACACCCTGTATATAAATAATAATTATACAAAATTTTATATTAAATTTATTACTAATGTCTGATAATTTATAAAAAGTTACATTTTTAAATTATCAGTGGGAAATTCCAATTAAATTGGGTGGTGATATTGTACTATCAGCAAAACCGCAACCTCCTACTTCACTATAAATGTAACGGCTTCCGATTTGGTCATTTGAAACCATAATCTGCTCATTGCTATTGTTATTATATATGATTTAAAGCTTTTTTATTACAGTCATGTTTACCAAACTTATCTTATTGCTTGGTGTTGTTGTTATCACTATGGCGGCCCCATCAGCAAGGAAAGTCCCCAATGTGCTTCTTATTGAACCTGTTGATGCTGTTTCCGAATGGAACGATTGGAAAGTACGTATACTATCTTGGTTTTCAAGTTTGTTAATTATGTATAAATAATCTTCAGAAAGTAAAAAATGTGCTTTTTTTGCTATTTTCAAGCAAAACAACTTGAGATTTTAAGTCACACTGTTGTTCTCATTGTTGCATAAGATTAGCTACAAAAATTTTCAGTACTATTTCAATGTAACTCTTAACTTTTTAATAAGGTCAAACACGGTAAGCAATATGGAAACGGAGAAGAAGAAGCCAATCGCTTCAGCATTTTCAAAGACAACTTGAAGAAAATCACCGAGCACAATAAGAAATTTGAAGCTGGAGAAGTGACTTGGTCTCAGGGATTAAATCAGTTCGCTGATTTAACCCAAGAAGAGTTTGCACAGAGTCATTTGGGTGGACTTAGACCAAAGACAGGTGGATTGACTGGCTTAAACTAACCAACAAACATTAATCCCTCTAATATTTGTTGTGTTTTGTAATTTTATTTAGTATATTCATGACAATATGTTCTTATTCAGTAATAATAATTGTTAGATTGTCTCGAGTATTGCATTTGTTTTATTTCTTTTATTAAATTGATTGTATGGTAGAACACACATGATCAGATGAATGATCCACTATTTTATTTATATAATATTTTAATTTAAAATGGCCTAAATTCTTGTCTAGTCTATACGTGATTATACAGGGGGAATCTAATAAACTTCTGTTGTCCCACACCCTGCTTAACACACGCATTGTAAATTCTTGTTTAAAAAATTGTACTTTCCAAAAAATTGGAAAAAGGCTGAAGTTATTCTTTTGCCAAAAAGTGGCACATGGTATTTTAGTTATTTTTTTTAGTATTCACATTAATACAACAGAGCCAATCTGTATTAATCATACAAAATTGCTTATTTGTATGTGTAAAAGGAAAAGGCAAGTTAATTTACTAATGAGACAAACAGAAACAACAAATCGTCACTGTTTTATTGAAACAATAATTTAAATCACCATAACTTTGAGACTAAATTTCACAGCTTCCTTGAGACAATTAAATACAGTTAAAAACAAAATACTTCCCACTGGTGTTTTAGTCAATCCTTCATTTTTTAAGAACCTAAAAAATTTAAAAAATGGTACACTGGTAGTCATTTAAGAAGAAAATTTTATAGTATGACATAAGGAGTGGGGTCTTACCAGACAATTTTTTTTCAGGAGACTCAGTAAGGGTTTCAGGGGGATAAAGGTTTTGGGCATCAAAAGACATTTCAGTAGGGCTGCTACTTACCTTTTCTGAACTGCTAACATTTTCAGCTTTAGATGGTTCACCTGAAATAAGTGATGATGCAGATGATTTTATTGAATCCCATACTTCTGAAGCACTTGTCGGTAGTTTAGGTAGAGAAGGAAGTTCAAGTGGAGGATCATCTTTTTTTACTGAAAATCTTACTCTATTTGCAAATGGCCTCACACAAGCTAAACACTTTTAAATGAAACTGTCACTTACCTCCATAAACAAAGTTATAGGCAATAGTTAGATATTTTTTGCCTTCAACTAGCCCTTGTTCTGCATATACTGAAGCTTCTTTAGGATAACACACTGCAGCCATTCCCAATGCACCAGTGGTTGCATATATGGTTCTTTTGAACAAACCCCCTCTCAAACCAAAAATTAAACCTGTTAAAGCTCCAATTCCTATAGCTCCAGCTTTAGGTAATGTATTGTCTTCTTGGCGCAAATAATCAACCAACCCTTAAAAGCAACTAACTAAAATCTGATTATTCTATTAAAGTAAATATAACTTACATTCCACATTTTCTCTACTTTCACTTAAACTCTGTTTGGCCACTTTTTCATAAGCAACAAATTCATCTGTAAACTTTCCAAGGGTCTGTCTGACTGATTTGACAGAATTTTCAATAAAGTTTGGTGCCTGGTCCTGATCAGTTCTTTGGATTGTTCTAGTGACTGGGTCTGGAGTGTAGATTGGCAGTTCACTAGGCCTACAAAGTCAGTGTATTAGTTTATAAACTAAAACCTGAATCATAGTGTGTACCTGCATGTGATTGATTGGTTTTTTTGATCTTCAGGTTTTTGGCCTAACTTGGCTTCAGCTACTAGAGCAGCAGCAGGAAGTAGACCCCTTCTTATAATCTATTTTTAGTTTTAAAATACAATACTTTAGATAAACTTAAAAAATAATGGACAGAAATTATTCTGTTCAAGTATGCAAGAAAATACTTACTGTGTTAACAAACATGCTGAATTATTTTAAATTTTTATTCATGCAAATTACATAAAGATGTTTTGACAGGACCAGAGTCGTCAGAGTCAGCTGGGACTAGGATTTTTCCAAATTTTTTTTCAGGAAAATTACTTTTTTAAAGTCAACAAGGTGATTTTGAAACAGATGACATAAATAAAAATTGACATAATTTCGACATTTAGTTAGGTTAGGTCTGAGTTGACATTACAACCAGGATAGAAGATGGCTTACTCAGTTGAACCTTCTGACGTCACAGTGGGTGCTCGGGTAAACAATATGCACTTAAAATCTGAATAGCAGACGGTCTGACGGTCAGCATCAACTGTTTCGTATAGTAGACGTAGAACAAAATTAGGTTAAAATCGTCGTTTGTTTGGTTATTTTCAGAGCTTTTTAATTAACAAATAGTTCTTACGTGTAATTTAAATGAGAACTTTATCGACAAAGCCCTTTATTTGTGTCGGTCGAAAATTTCACCAAACATACGGATAAGGGCGCTACGGTCTGTAAACAAAGAAAGCAAATATAAAACAGAAAACTATATTTAAAACCGCTTTAGCCGTTTTTTCTAGAGTTGTTTTGTTAGTTTGGAAGTTTTATGAAATTTCCGCGATCTTCTCTAAATTTCTTCCATAAAAATCAATGAAACCAAACAAATTTCAAAAATTGTATGGTTTATGAAAGTTTCATGGAAATTTCCTTGAATATTTCAATTGTTTCAGTTAAGAAAAAATTATTATTGACAAATGAGAAATGAAATCTGTCTTTTGCTATGTCGTCATAATACTCAACTTCAAACTTCTGATTACCATAAAATAAAAAACATTCTAACCTCAAACTCATAAGTATTTGAATTTTATTAATTTGATTCTCAATTTCCAATTCTCTTGTCACAGAAAAAAGAATTAAAATTGACATAAGTCTATTTAATGTTAATTTCTAATTTTTGCAATATTTGTGATAAACTGATAAACGGGTAACTTTTACGTACTAATAAAGATATGCCCATATTTCATAAACTAAACTGCTCGCCACGTCAACCGGGACAGTGATGTTTTTGGGTCATTTTCAAAAAACTACGCCATTCTGAAACGAATCAACAGATTTTAATGCGGTTTGGACCGGCAGTGAGCTTGGTTTATTAGCTCTTTACTGATGTAAAAAACTTTAGCTTTAATGCACTCTAACTGCCTTATACACGATGTGAAAAAAGTGCGTGCAAAAAAGTGAAATTTTCAAGTAGTTGCCAATTAACCAAAATTTTTTTTTGTTTTTATATAAAGAAGTGTTATTTAGGTCAATATCTCGGGACGTTTTTGGGCGTTTCCCAATTAACCTCCCATGTCTCAAGAAATATTGATTTATCCAAAAAAGACATTACTGTGCTCAAGCTCGAATTAAGTTATGCCAGCAGCTTTTTATGTGTCATTTTAGTTGGGTGTAGATCCAATATTATCTTTTACATAATTTTTGAAGCAACCCCATGACCAATAAGACCATACAGGGTGGCTAAAGACAATCAAAGTGGGACAAGAACGTGCGCAAAAAAAGAAAAGTATTAAATTACAGCCACTTTACTAATAAATAATTTTAACTTTTTTCTTACATAGGAACTTGTTGTCTAGGGTATTACCTCGGGACGTTTTTGGGCGTTTCTTAATTAACGTCATGTGTCCGAAGAAATACCGATTTTTCTGGAAAATGGATAAAACACTCTTCAAGCTGAATTCTTGAATTAAGCCATATTAGCAGGTTTGTATCTATCATTCAAATGCCGTTGTATGTTCAACATTATCTGTTACATAATCTGAGTACTTTTCAGGACAAGCCCCATATTTGGTAAGACCTTACAGGGTGTCCAGCGACAGTCCGTAAAACTTGAAATTGTTTGCACAAATTGTTCTTCCACTTTAACTGTCTCTAAAACACCCTGTATGGTTAAAAGAGTTGACTTAAAATTATGCAA
Organism: Ips nitidus; assembly: GCA_018691245.2. Lineage (NCBI taxonomy): Eukaryota > Metazoa > Arthropoda > Insecta > Coleoptera > Curculionidae > Ips > Ips nitidus. Next base: position 7,861,282 of record CM042791.1, read on the forward strand.
AACACATAATATGGGACCTACACACGTGACTTAAAATGACAGTTTAAAGCTACTGCCTTAATTCGAGATTAAGCACTGCTATGTCGCATTTTTTGGATACATCGCTATTTCTTGAGTTACAGGATGCTAATTGGGAAACGGGCAAAAATGTCCCGATATTGACCTAAACAACACTTTAAGTTAAAAACAAATTATTGATCAATTGGGAACTACTTGAAAATTTCACTTTTTTGCACGCGCTTTGTTTTCACCCTGTATAGTACAGTGGCGGTGCATTTAAGTCAGAGTTTTTTCCATCAACCAAAATCCCATAAATTAAGCTCAATGATAGTCCAAACTGCATCAAAATCTGTCGTTTCGTTTAGAAATGGCAAGGTTTTAAAAATGACCCAAAAACAATCACCGTCCCGGTTGAGGAGGCGCGCAGTTTATTTAAAAATAATATAACGCGATATAAGAATATTTCTATTAAACAATTCTTTGCGTCATATAATGGGTTTGGTTGATACTTCGGGACATGTTTGGGAGTTTTTCATTTTTTGGTATACAAAAGGAATTACAGGATGTTTTTTTTTTTGGTATTGAACACCAAGTTTTAAAGAAAATTTATATTTATATTAGACATCTATAACAATGTACAAATGAAAAACAAATCAAATATTGAAATGACCTACCTACCTTTCTTCTTTCACTTAACCTTCTTTGTAACTGCCATGTTTTAAGAATTCCATACTGATCATGAAACAACTCAAAATATATATATAATACAAAATTATTGCAAGTAATAAACAATAAATACCAACACAAACTCTACTAACTAATTTAGAAATGGATTTCTATGAAAAAAATAGAAAAAATCAGAAAAACTTATTAAACTGCCAATTTTCAGAAATTATTGCCAGCTCACAGATTCGCGCGAATACTTTTGTACTTACGTGAAATATTAAACAACTACTAGTCACCGCAATACTGATTCGGCCGGTAAAAACTACAATAACGTCACACTTATCCATGAAAATAAAGCTATACTGTACGGAGTGTTTCAACATATGGCCACCTAATTCGACTTGCAAAGCCTACGCTGAAGAAAGCATTTCGTCCAACGTGATCTGACGTTCTGTCCCACGACGCGTGCGTGAAGTAGTTCCGATTAAGTCAAACTGGGCTTGCAGCTTCTTAGCGTACAGAAAATCTGCTTCTTCCTGTCGCTTTCTTTCCTCCCAATCCTTCATTACTTTTTTCGGACTGGATTTGGTGGTTTTTCCATCACTTTGTAACTTCCTTACTTCAATCACAGCCATTGTATCACTTGTCACTGTCTCAGGTTTTCCAGAGTTTCTCAAACCATTCTTCGGGGTTTTTAGACTATTCTCCCAAGATTGGTCGCAGATTGAGTTGATTAGATTATGAAGATTTTCGTCTGAGTCACTGTCAAACAGGCTGGGAGACGATATCATCACATTTTTTAAAGCGGATTTTAGAGGACTGGTTTGCACTTTAATTTCTTTAGATTGTTTTTGGTTTTTACAGAAATTTTTGTTAATATCCGTTTCATTATTAGTTTTTCGAGGACTGCAGTTAAGTAGCCTTGTAACCACTTTATTAAGTTTATCCTTTTGCCGAACCGACTCGGTTAATTGTAGAACATCAAAACCATAAAACGGTGAAGCATCCACACGACGAGAAACTTTTGGAATATCGAGAGGAAAAATTGTTGAACTGTCAAATCCATAAAACGGAGGACTTTTTTCGAGTGAAATTCGGAGTTTTTTAGTAGCTGAACTGCGAATTTCTGGTGAAAACGACCGTTTATGACTGACGGAGGTTTGTTCCATTTCCAGTTCACTGGATGAGGATGCGTTAGACTGGAAATCGACTTCATCTTTGATGAAACGCGCGAATGCTGACGGTTCTTTGTTAAGGTACGAGAAACTTCCAGAAGGAGCTCTGAAAATAATTTAAAACAAAAACCCTGTTACCTAATGAAACAAAATTGCATTAAAACGTTTAACATTACGTGAAAGTGACCAAACCATTTAGCATTAAAACGCTCAATCAAAAAATCTTTTTTTTCTTCTGATTTCAAATAATATGTATTTTATTGAGGTTATGTTGGTTACTTTTTTTTCGTCTATACATATCTGACGCGCCAAACGTTGATTTTTATGAAAACTAACAGAATATAATTTTTTTTGCAGATTATACTATTTTAAGTTTTAAACACACTAAACTACCTTCTTTCCTGCCAATTCTTCTTTCCTTCCTTCCTTTCAGCTTTACTTTTTTTAATCTGGTAGTATACAATTTTTAGCGCAAAAATAATATCCATTAATTTTGAAGCCTTTTCTCTTCATTCTTTTCTTCTCTTCTGTTAATTATTTTCCATTTATTCTCTTCTTTTTTTCTTACAACTCTTTTTCTTTCCTTCTTTTTTTCTAATCGGGTACAATACAATTTATGACGTAAAAAAATCAACCATTTTTTGACATTTGACGCCTTTTCGTCTCTCCTTTCAAGTCTTCTTATTTTCTTCTATTTTCAATTTATTTATGTATTCTTTTTTGACATCGTAGAACATAATTCTTGGCGTAAAAATAATGACTACTAAGTTTGGAGTCTTTTCTTTCAATTAACTTCTTTTTATCTCCCTGTCAATTATTCTTCATTTCTTCTTTCCTATTAATCATATTTTTATTATTCTCTCCTTTCAATGCGTCTTATTTTATTTTCTACTTTCACATATTGTTATTTTTTTAATCTCAAAGAGTACAATTTTTGGCGTGAAAATAATTCCCATTAATTCTCTCTTTTCACTTCCTCTTCTCTCCCGTTAATTTTTATTTTTTTTCTCTCTTTTCAACTATTCTTCTTCTATTCTTTTTTTAATATGGTAGAATACAATTTTTGAGGCAAAAATAATGTCCATTAATTTTGAGGCCTTTTTTCTGTTTTAACTGCTCCTTCTATCCTGTCAATTATTCTTCTGTACTTCTCTCCTGTTAATTATTCTTCTTTCATTCTCTCCTTTCAATTCACTTTTTGTTATATTCTCCTTTCAATTATTCATTTCTTCTCTCTTCTAAACTCATTTTCTTTTTTTATAGTTTTTACTTTTTTAACCTGGTAGAATACAATTTTGGGCGCAAAAATAATATCCACTAAGTTTCCCGTTTTTTTTTTCATTTCACTTTGTCTTCTCTTCTTTCACCTCTTCTTCTTTTCCATTTATATTTTTTTTTGATTTGATTGATTTTTGGCATAAAACTCATATCCACCAAGTTTGACGCCATTTCTTTCATTTCTCTTCTTCTCCCCTGTCAATTTTTCTTCTTTTATTTTCTGCTTTCAATTATCATCTAGTGTGCGACAATTTTAAAATTGTTTTGTTTTTCGATTTTTACGACCTTAACTACTAACCTTATATTTTTCAAAGAATAACCAACATAACTTTAATAAAAGATGTATATTTGAAATCAGAGCAAAATAAAATATGGGATTCTCCATTTAAAATAATCAAAACATGTGTCAAAAATTTAACAAGTGATTGATGTATTGATATGCAAATTTTGACATCAAATTCTGACAATTTGCAAAAAATTCTCAAACTTTGTTGTCAGATTAGAATCACCCTGTACATATTGAAAATAATTTTAAAAGATACTTTTCCAATATTCCAATATTCATTACAAAATCAAACATGTTTTAAAGCTGAAAGTCTTATTCAATCAGTTCAATCTGTCATGTCGAATAACGTGAATCACCTTGTATATAAAATTTTTCAAAATAGTATACAGAGTGTTTCATGGTAATAAGAACGTTGCAATGAAACGTTTGAATGTTTTCCACAAACTCCCAAAACGTTCTATCAAGCTTTGAGCAAAATATCCTAATTTTTATTGAAGCATTTAACAAATTAAAAAACATAAACATTTTAACAAATTTAAAATATAATTTAACTCACCTAATCTGCGAATTGTCCTCATTGTTGCCCCTAACTGTACGCAATTTCAACGGAGGTTTCCACGGCAAATGAAACCGCTTTTCCAAGTCAATTGGCTTAAAGTAAAACTTGCATTCTTGGTCAATTACGTCACTGTTATCTTCACTTCCACTGCTTTTGTAGCCGCTTAGGCAAGAGTCTCGTTCACTTGACTGATCCTAAATTAGTAGACCATAAAGCAAGGAAATATATTTCAAAAAAATGATCATTACTACCTGATCAGCTGTAGATTTGTCGCTTTTTCGCTTGGATTCCATTTTACCCAAATAATCCCGAAAATCCAGATCAGCAAAATTATTCTCTCTAGTGACATTTCGCGGACTTTCTTTAGTCGCAACCACTTGGCAAGGGTATTCTTTGATAAAGTAGGTTTTCAACGGGCTGGATGATACTTGGAATTTTTTAGCCAGTTTTCCAGAGCCTTGACTAGATTTTAGTGAAATTGGACTAGTTGAAGGAATTTTTCTGATAAATTTTGTGGGTCGATGAGGAGTCAACGTGAAACTGGCTTTGTTAACTGGTAATAACGATTTTTCTTCAGACTGAAGAAATCTGTCTAGTGTACCAGATTTTGGGGTCGTTTTCTTCACCCCTTTACGCGGAGACTTTTTTGAGGTAGAAGGTTCATTGAGTTCTTCTTCTAGTTTTTTTGCTAACAAGGCATCCAATCTGATAGCAAATGGTTATAAGTTTTGATGCTTTATTCGGAAATAGTACAATACTTACTGTAATTTCTTTTCTTCCATCTGTTTTCTAAGCTCTTCCTCTTGTTTAAGCTTTTTAATAAAAATGGCACTGGCTTTTTCTTCCGCTTCCCTAATCTTCCTTTGCTCTTCTACATGTTTTAACTTCTCTTTTTCGTATTCTCGTCTAATTTCTCCTGGACTAGCTACAACTATTACTGGTTGATCTGAAATAGGTTAATTCATCTTTTTCTGGTACCAAATGTGTTACTTATTGAAAGTTGTCATTGTTATATGAAAAATAAACTGTACGCCACCTCAACCGGAACGGTTTTTGAGAGAGAGAAGTTTTGTGTTTAAACTATCATTGAGCTTTATTTTTTGGCGAAGGAGAAAAATATTGACCTATAAATAATGACTTATTAAAAACGTCCCGAAATATCAAAATAAACAACACTTCCTTATGTTGAAACAACTAAAAAAAAATAATTGTCAATTAGATACTACTTAAAAATTTCACTTGTTTGCACGCGCTTCTTTCCCACCCTGTATAGTGCAATTACTGTGCATTAAAGTAAAAGTTTTTCAAATCAGCAAAACACCAATAAATGAAGCCCAATGACCGTCCAAACCGCATTAAAATCCGTTGATTTGTTTCGAAATGACAAGGTTTTTAAAATGATCCAAAAAATCACCCAATTTATTATAACAAAAAATACAAAACACATAATATCTCTATAACAACCAAAATTTCAGAAAACATTTTTCTGTCTCAGAAAACAAGTTTATTTCACTGGTGGTGAGAATTAAGTTGGAATGCTTAGGATTTAAGGGCAGATCAACAAAATCCTCTTCAGATTTGGCATAGCAAAGCCAAAAACCATGAACATGCTAATTTTAATATTTGGAGAAATTCTTCACTTTTGAATAGTGCAATAGTGTGTCTAACAAGCTAGATTCTGATGTGGCTTTTATGTTATCTGTGATGTACTATTAATTAGTATAGGGAACTTGGTAGTGCTAAAATTAATAAGCAATAAACTATTAATAAAATAAAGATAGTATTCTAAGAGCTGGTATTTCCACAAGTCCTAATTTAAATGATAATTTATACAGAAATCATAAAAATTATTATAAAAACAAGTTTATTTAGAAGCCAGCATACAGTATATCAGCACTATAAGTTCATTTTCATGACTCACTAGTTGTTTATCTTGCTTTTCTGCTATGATACCCTGTTCTGATGGCAATTTTTGTTCTGCACATCACTACTTAACTACCCTACTTAACAATAATAATTATTACTGCACACTAATTTATTTATTTATTATTATTATCATGTCATCATTATTATTATTTTTTTCATGTAGGTACTAAACCAAAATTATACTTAAATCATCAATTTGTGTGTAGTAATTATAAATTTCAATTCAAAATTTACTCTCCACTTCAGTTACCCTACTTCACATTATTTACTATTTACTGTAAACATTTATGTCTGTTTCCCCAACATTGGCTAATTCAACTTACCAATGTTGAGGAAACTGACATAAATGCCCTTTTCAAAGCCATTCCTAAAAAACTTGATATCCAAAGTACCTAACATCTCAGGAGGGATCAGGATCAGGAACATCTAAGGAGCATTCTAACAACTAGATGATAGTTTTACCCCAACTTTTACAGGAGCTTATACAGAACAAATAAAAAACAGAATTTCCTAATAATTTTTTGTATGTTCTCATTTGAAGAAGGTTATTCACTTAAATGTACTGTGCTACTGGTTACTAGTCAGTAGTCACTAATTATTTGCTGTTACTCACACTATATCAAATTGCAGACAAACAAACATATTACAGAGACATAGCATTACAATGTATGCACTGCTAAACATAAATTAAAAGTAGTAACACATAATGCCTAGATTTGAAGCCCCCCAGTAAATATACACAAAAATGCCTACCTTTTTCAATGTCATTGTCAATTCCTTGAAGCTTGTTTCTCACTTCCAAAGGATACTGCCTCTGAATAGCACTCCAAAGAACCTGGTCAATAATTTTGCCTGCTTTTTTCGACCGTCTATACCAAGATCCAACCCTAATTCTGCACAGAGGGCAAACCAAACTTGCATTCTCCATGGAACCTTCAAAACAAGGTTTACAAAACACATGATTGCACGGCAACGTGACAGGTTCAGTTAGAATTGTTCTGCATATTGGGCACAACACTGAATTCGATATTGAGCCCCCAAAATTGGATTTGGGGGCATTTTTCTTGGCTTTCGCCTTTCGGTCTGCCATGTTTACCAAATTGAAATTAATAATTTGATAATTACAATAGTTTGACAGTTGACAAGACATTTGTGTTTTGACTGATGACAGACAATTCATATACAAACAAATCCAAGAGTTTATTTATAAGAACTTATACCCATTCCGAATACAGGATTGCAGGCACAAAAACGAATAGTAATCATTTTTCAAGGTTTAATGCAGGAAATCAATAAAGCATCGACAGTTGTAATTACTTTTTACTTCTTCAACCATTTTAAAGATGCGATAACTATTTTTCTGAGCAACTGAAATATATATCTGATGTCATTTAAATATTACTTAGCTTCGCATTTATTTTGTGAGAAATCTGTAAATTAAAAGCAGTTTCTACCTAACAAGAAACTGCAAATAGCATAAAATGATAGAGCACTGAAACCGTTTTGTAAATGTCTATTGTGTGCATATCATCGAGAAAGCAAAAGAGTTTAGAATTTGGTAACCTTTAGTAACAAAGCAGCGAATCCTGAAATACTTTGGACATATCACTAGAAGAAGAACGACAATCTCAAAAAACTGGTGGTGCAGAGAAAGCTGGAAGAGAAACGACTTCGAGGACTCTGCCCCAAAACGATAAATCGACCAAGTTAAGGAGTTCAACGTCAAGAAAACATCAGAAAAACCTTAGACAGGGATAAATAGAGGAAGATTGCCCAAACCACAACTAAAATTGCAATAATATCAGATCACGACACTTCAGTATACAACTTAAGGTACGAGTCTACTGGATCCATTTGTATTGCAACAATGTTGCCCAACATGCTGGAACCTCATTCATTATTAATTACTCTGACGATATACCTATGACTCTCATTTAGGTAGCTTCTATTTACACGCTGAATATTAGTGCATTATGGATTGGTCGTAGACAAAAAGATTTTTTATAGCCTGCAGCTTAAGTCTAATCCGTCTTCTTTTGTTGTTTTTTTATCTTGGAAAAGGCTCCATTCGAGGAATTTAAACTAAAACCCTTGAAAATTGAAAAACCGGGTGAAAACCATCTCTAGTGAAAACAATGAGTGGCACTTTATACCAAAAAGAAGTGAAGAAGGGCAATTGTCAGAGAGAATCAGAGAAATGACAGTTGACAGTTTTTCTCTGTGTCATCATCATGGCCAGCCATCAACCATCATAACATAACAAAACAATCCATATGGTATTTGTTTATGTAAGTTAATTTAAAAGTATATTATAGATTAACAACTAAAATTTGTTTTAGATAGTGTAATTAACAACAAAAATCAACCAGCAAATGGCTGATTGGGAAGAAATTAAGCGGTTGGCTGCCGACTTTCAAAAAGTCCAACTTAGCTCAACTAGTCAAAAACTTTCTGAAAGAAACTGTGTGGAAATCGTTTCTTGGCTAATTGAGAAAAAACTTATCGAGCTAATCTTTACTAGTGACGGTAAAGAATACTTGACTCCTGCTCAACTAATAACAGATATACAAAATGAACTTTATGTAAGTGGAGGTCGAATCGACCATGCAGAGCTTGCCAAAATCATTGGTGTTGACTTTGGCAATATCAGTGCCCATTTAAATGATGTTCTCAAAAGTAGAAAAGATATTCATCATGTGTTGGGTCAACTAATAGACTCCACCTACATCACTAGGATTGCAGGGGAAATCAATGAAAAACTCCAACAACAAGGACAAATCAATGTGGGTGAACTTACAATTACTTATGATTTGCCTGCTGAATTTTTACAACAGCAAGTTCTAGAGAAACATTTAGGCAGTCTGATTTTTGGTAGACAAGATCAAAATGACCCCAAAGTGTTCTTTACAGAATCTTTTATTGCTCGTAGTAAGGCTAAAATAAAGGGGGCACTTGCAGGGCTTACTCGACCTACTCCTGTCAGCTCAGTATTGAGTCAAATTGGTTTGAGTGAAAAACTTTTTTTCTCCTTATTTGACCAGACATCCATGTATGGGTCTCTAACTAGTCGTCTACCTGGTTCCCAATATATTCCTAACTGTTACTCCAGATCACAAAATGAGTGGGCCACAACATTTTACAAGCAAAATGGTTATTTAGAGTTTGATGCTCTAGGACGATTGGGAATCTCTGACTATAAAACCTATTTAAAGAAACACTTTCCAAATGATAACTTCATCTTTCTTGACACTTTAGTAGCTTCAAAAACTATATTAGAAAGAGTTGAAGCTGATATAGAAGAATGTATTTCCAGCAAAAGCTATCTTGACCTACAAAACAGTTTACCTTCAGTTTTTTCAAGCACAGATATATCTCTAATTTTACAGAAGTTACTCCAAGGGGTAAAACAGCAACAAACTGTACTTATAGAAGATTACATTTTGAGTAAAACATACATTGATAAACTTTCAGAGTTGTGCTCTGAAGCTCTGAAGGAAAAAACTCAAAATGCTGTTGATTCTGGAAAATATCAGCAATACCTGGTTGAAACTCAGGGAAATAGAGGTGGGAGTAAAGGGGAGGAGGTGGAGGAAAAAGTAGATAAAAGAGAGGAAAGGAGGAAAAAGGCTACTGGTGGAAAAAGTGGTGGGGGTACTCAAGGAAGGGAAACTAAAACAAAATCAACTAAAAAACATGTAAGGGGAGGCCATAAAGTTGATGCTGATGAGGATGTTGCTACTGAGAGTAAAAAGGAGTTTAGAGTACTGGAAGTTGAGGATGTCAAAGACCTGATTAACAATTTTCTGGAGGAGGAAGGTTTGGATGTTTTAATTGAACCAGTTGCAGAATATTTGTTGCCGAAACTCAATGAGAAAGGTAAGCAAATCTGTGGTAAAATTTTCATTTTTTTTACTTTACTTTTAACTTTAGTTTTATGTGAGTTTCATTATTTATGTCCTGAGAAGTAAAAAAAAAATTGTAAAAAACTGAAAGTGTCTTTATGCAATTTTATATAGAAAGTTCTGAGAGTCTTTTGAAAAGAGCACATATTAGGGCTTTATGACTATTTTTCCAATTACTAGAAAGGTACCAGCAATGTAAAAATTTCATGGTCATATTGGTGTTGAATAATTGTGGGGGTCAGTGTGAGGTGTATCAAAATTAACTGAACTATTAAAACATGTTGACAATGGTAAAGAAAACCAAATAGGTAAAAGTAAACTGAAATGAAATCAAAACATTACCAGAAAATAGCATTCATTTGCTTGTAATACCTACCAAAATTAAAGTTTTTTTTAATTACAGAACTTTTTCATTTTCTTTGCTGTTTTCAAATTGAAAAATGTGTCATAAACTGTTCTGACTGTTCTCAATGTGTTATTTTGTCAAATCTTGTGAGCAGCATTGGTCAAGACCATACATTCAGAATTTTGATTTTTTTTTTCATTAAGGTATTTTTTTATTTGTCAGTTGTGAATCACGCAGCAAATTGTTATTCCTAGCTCTGTGGAGTTAAAGTTAACAGTTGTGACGTTAAATGACATTCTAAGACGTTAGATTTGACAGTTATGACACTTCACAGCGTGGTTTATAGTTGTGTGACACTTGTTATAAGTATTAAAACTCATTCAAGCACTGAGATAAAATTTTCAAATGCAAAACAGTTGTACCTTGTATTTACACCTCAATAGAGCTTCAAATTTGACATTTGTGAGGCTAAGTGACACTAAAAAAAAAAACTTAAAATAAAACTTAATGGCAAAAACCGTTAGTGTGGAAAATACATTTCTACAGCAACTTTTTGCGTAGAATCCAGTTAATGTTTCTTTCTATTAGACACGGTTTTTTACGCACATAAAAATTGTTTTTTTATAATGGAAAACCCTGTATATTATTTCATTTTTGAAAAGATCTTAAAATTACCATTCTAATGACATATCACACTTGATATTAAATTTTTTTTTCTTTTCTCAAAAACTGTGTCTAATAGGAAATAGTATATTTCATTAGGAGTACAAAAATGACTGAAATAACAAAAACTCATGTTTTTAAAGTGCTTTTATTTTATTAAACTTTGATATAAATTAGTACCATTCTTATTTAAATGCTTTTTTTTTCTTCCGCAGCTTTACAACTGGCCGCTGAGATCTTTAAATCTAAAGTCGCCGATGAATCTGCCAATCGCAGAAAAACCCACAACGAGTTGCAAGACAAACTAAATGAGCTGGTTGGAGAAGTTCGACTGTTTTCGAAAGGAATAAAACTACTTTCTGCCGATTTACAAGGACAGCTCAATAAGTACTTACTGAAAACTATATGTACTGAAGTGGTGACTGAAATATTGAACTACGCAGCTGCAGAAAGTGGTTCAAGCACAGTGACAGACAGTTATAATATTGACCAAAAACTAAAGTTTCTTAATGAATTGCCTGTGGAATTTCGTGCTAGCTTTCAACCTCTCGTCAAATCTCTTCAAGGGCAAAGCGTTGAAGATTTTATGGCTTGTATTGACCCAGCTTTGGCTTCATGCAGTATGATTTTGAAAAAAATTGACAAGAAAAAGGACAGAACTATTGTCTTAAACCACAAACATAAACTGTTGGAAGAACTTGCCAGTTGCGAAGATGTAGCACTGGTTCTACATCTGGCTACTATGGCAATTTTTATAGGAGCCACACAGTGTATGTTACATGCTAGTGGACGACATTTATCTTCAATTTTATCGTTTTTGAAGCAGTATTTGTCTGAGGGACAGTTCACTGAATTAATGTCGTATCATGATTTTGTCACTTTGATGCTGAGTAACGGATCGGAATCCGAAAATGCTAAAGAAAAATTAAAAGAGAAAATTCCAATTATTAAATCTCTTGCTAATGAATATAAATTGGTTGGAGCGATAAAACTTCTTAGGAGTACCTAATTGGTGTAAATTGAAAAAAAAGTGTTTTTTATAACTCATGCTTGTTGATAATTATTGTTAAATTACAAAATTGTTTTATTTTTATATTCATTGATACGTTTCTGTTTTTTAGTCTCTTAGTTGACTAAAAAGCACAACTTATACAACGAATATACTTAATCTGGTTAAATATACAGAACAAAAAAAATATTTAGGTACATCGGTAGATATTTAATTATGTAAATATATTTTATTGAGTATATTGAGTCTGTTTGAATGTCACCTATATTTGTACCCCAATAAGCCGTTTTGAAATCTGAACACAATGCGAAATTGCTCACGTTTACTTTAAAAAGAACAACTTTTTACTTTTTATTTTTCATTGCAAACAAAATTACAGATCAATTCTATGACATATTGGTGAACACGGTATTCAGTGGGCTATCGCTTTAGCTGAGAGAAATTTTGAAAATAAGAAAGCCAAGACGCAAAATGTTCAACTATTTAACAAAAGCCAGATGTCAGATTAAAAAATAAAACTTTTTCAGCAGGAGTTACAAAACTAAATATTTTGAAGACATTTTTGATTTCAGGTAAATTTGGGACTAATCAACAGATAGTTTGGTACAATATGTTAAAAAGCAGTTTACTTATAGCAAATGTTATAGCATTGTGGAAGAACTATAATTAGTTTCAGGTTTCAAGTTTATATATTAATTTTTGTGACGGAAAAGTCATGACAAAGTCGTAATGCCAAATATAGTGAAAGCTACTATACATATACCTATATCAGTGACGTGGGAGAAAAAGGCTTAACATTCACATGAAAAACAAAATTAGTAGGCAATAGAGCTATTTTTTATTGATAATTTATGTTATATATATTTTATCCATAACAATCATCATATTTATAGTCCAATAGAAATGTTTTGAATGTGACATATTATAACATCTTTTTGTGAAGATTTAACAACAAAGATTAAACTGACAATATGGGCTAAGATGAGTGGAAGTCACTAAAACTTCGGGAAGTTCCCAGAGTTGCATCGGCATCCTCTGTCCTGGGAAAAGGATGTTCTGGCGCTCTTGTCCTCTATTTCTTCTTTCTTCGTCAGCTCGTCCATCTCTGGTGGTCCTGGCAAACTATAGGATATCCAAACAACCGGTTTTCGTCCGTCTGTTTTTGCATCCTAAAGTTTTTGGTGAGTTAGTGTCTGATGAGTGGGGGATGGTTTTGCACCTTTTGCGTAGGCAAAGCGGGGGAAAGTGCCAGGAGTGCAGTCAGAGCCCAGTTAGCACCGGGATAACTGCGGAAAGGTTCTACCCAGATTTTGGAAATAAGATTCTTGCCACCCGGGGGGAAGGTCTGGGGGAATGGTGGTCCTCTTCTTGGCTGGTTGGTCCTGAATTGTCGTCTATCTGTAACAGAAAGAAAAACTTATTAATAATTACCCGTTATCCAATAAATGGTATCGGGGTCGTTTGTGGGGTGCTTCTAGCTCCTGGTCGTAGTTCACTGCTTCTCGCAGTAACTGATTTTCGCTGCTTTCCGCTTTTTGGAATATCTTCACTGCGCTCTGCTTGATCCTTTCCGTTGCGGTGGTGAACTTCAAATCTCGCTGGATGTCCACGTTTCTGACTTTCCACGTCACTTTGTTCCGAAGTGCCAGCTTCGATGTCCTGCTTGTCATGGGGTACAGTTTTGCTCTGGTCGCTCTGGCTTTCTGTCTGGCGTATTCTATGTGGCTTTCCCACGTGAGTTTCTTGTCCTTCTTGACCCCAAGGTACGTCGCCTCGTTGCGCCACTCGATGTCCATGTCTTTTAACCTGACGTTGCCTTCTATCCTCATCTTTGGTCTTCTTTTGAAGACTATGGCCTGCGTTTTCTCCGCGTTTAGGTCGATCTTCCATTTGTTGCACCATTTTTCCAATGCTGTGGTCTCCTCTTGCAGGTATCGGGTCAGGAGTCGGCCGCTGCTGCTCCAGGCCATGATCGCAGTGTCATCCGCGTAGAGTGCAAAGCTGGTTTGCTGAGTTCTAGGCGGATCTGAAACATAAATGTTATAGAGAAATGGTGACAGTACTGCACCTTGCGGCACTCCTGCTTCCATTTCCCTATAAATTCAGTAGACGCTGTCGATTTTGACTCGAAAGCGACGAGCTGAAAGAAAAGATCTAATTAGTTTTACCAGGCCGACTGAACAGCCGGCATTCAGCATCATGATTATAATTCCTGTGTGCCAAACCCTGTCGAAGGCCTTGGAGACGTCTAGCAGCACGGCTCCTGTCGCTTCTTTCCTGTTGAACCCTTCCGTGATGTACTCGGTCATCCTCAGGACTTGGAGTTCCGTTGATAGTGTCCTCCGGAATCCAAATTGCTCGTCGGGGATGACGTGCAGGTCCTCTTCTTGCTCCTTTAGCCTCCTGAGGATGATAACTTCTGCCACTTTTACGCAGAACGGAAGAGCGTCTTTCCTTTAAGAAACTCAGGGTGCTCATCCCCCACTATCAACGGAAAATCCTAAAAGCTGGGTATGTCCAACGGCTTTAACCACAGGGTGTATGGGGTAAGGGTGGTTGCACCACAAAGTTCCCTACAGGGGTTAGGGGAGACACTGTTGAGCTACACCCCGAACGATTTCACCAGACAACCCCATCAGACTCCGGACAAGGTTGTTTGTTTCGCGCCGAAAGTGCAACTGAAATAAGAACTGAAAATGTTGAATATAAAGTAAGTTACCACATACTGGGACAATTTAAATTTACCGTTTTTCTTAAATTTTTTGTGGAGAAAATTAGCGCATATTGAAATCATCAAAATTTCAGTTCTTACAGCTACGGCACTGCAATTCTTGTACGAACAACCAATAAAATATTATTATAAAACACTTCAGGTATCGTATAGACCTACTACGAGTTGAAATAAATTACCCGGAGAGCATTGATCGAACTACTTTTAAGACTCGTGTTTCACCCCCGCAGAACAAGTGCAAACCTGTTCCACCTCCGGGGGCCCGGCCTGAAGATATTTATGCGGTAATTTCATCCCATGTAATTTAGTGACCCATTCCAGACACCATAAATGTTTGTTACATATTTTTAATGTAACCAACGTAAATTTAATCGCTACCATAAATCGTATCAGTTCTTTTTCTTCAAGTTCGTGTATAACCAGTCCGCTGATGATGGCGCACGAGTAATTTCTGCTTATTGGCAATAAAATGTCTTTAGCAATAAAGGCCAGGAGCCAGGACTGCTTTGATATTAAGTAGTGCAGGTCGTTCAGGAATAAAAGCACATCTCAATCACATATGAAAATCTGAATAATATATGCAAGAGGTAACTGGAAATAATAGTCTAATCGTATTCACAAGGGAGCAAATAAATACGCTCTTCTAGATTGATAATGCAATTGATAAATTACGTCAGGTTCAGATTAAGAGATAGTATTGGTAAAGTTATGGCTACGGCACTTATCTACAAGCATTTAAGTATTCAGTGAACTTCTTGCTTTTCAACATTATTTATGACGACCGCTAGCCGTCGGTATTAATGAATAAGGAAAATTGAATATGTTATAAATATGATAATCCTCGGAATCGAAACAATCGTGCTTGTGTCATTTATATTTGTCCGTCAATGTAAATGTGCAGTCGGATTAGGAACTTTAAATGTAGATTAAATTGGTCTGGTTTTATTATTGTTATTTTTTCCTATAGGGTATCAAACAATGCACGATATTGTGAAACTTACCTCTGGAAGTGAGATCAACCGTTTTTTCTTAAATATGAAAGTTTTCTCGCCAGGAACAACTGCTCGTCAAAAAGAATGGGACAGCAAAATGTTATTTGGTCTTTTTTGAGTTTCTTCAAATTGATTCACTCAATTTTAATAATTTTTTTGAGGATTAAAAGGTATTTTCTTTTCTTTTTGATGACCTAAATGATCTTTTTGAAAGTTGCCACGGATCCGAGTATACAGGGTGTGACTGAGGTGTAGTCAAAAAATGAAAAATTCAGTCTAACGTCATTTCTCGCAATTTTTTTTTTGGATTTCACAATAACCTTTATCGAGTCTTGTGGTCAATATCTCTAGACGTTTTCGCTAATTAGGTGATTAAGGACCGTTTATTGCAAAATTTTTAAAATGTGGTTATTTCAATTCCTTATAGCAAAATTAGCAAGGTTCAAGCTTAACAAAAATCATTTTAGTGGTACTAATTAAATTTTTATTACCTGTCATCCAATGTTTTGAACATACTTAAGTGAATTTCAGTTTAGTTTCCGTCAAATCTCTGTTTTTAAAGCAAGAATCTAACTCTTTCTTCTTATGGTAAAAAAGTTCTTTAAACGGAATCTTGTGCTTGAGAAGTTCAGAGCTTTTGGATTTCAATAAAATCTACTATTATCCCGTATTCCGGTACTACCACAATCAATTACTACAGAGAGTCAATAAAAGTCTCACTTACAAACACATACAAATTCCAACCAAAGTTGTCCTACCTTGCCTCAAACTGTAGTTTCTAAACAAGTGTAAAACCAAAATAAATATTACTTCTCAAAATTATAGCAAAATTGTTGATGATTTGAATTTGCATTAGAAATTTAACATCAAAGCAACAAATATCAACTTGTCGCTCATATACCTTTTAGGTTATACATATAACCAATTAAAAAAAGTTGAAATTACGTTATTTCAAATAAAAATGTATTACACATAGGATAAATAATATGGTAGTTTAAAATTTCCTTGCGTTCAACTTCTATTTAGTGTAGTACTTGATTATTATTAAGTACAATTATTAAGGAGTGTAGTGATTGGCGCCAGATGTAATTTATTTTCCTCGATATTACAGTTCATCAAAAATTTAATTTTTTAATGTATAGGTTTGCAACATTAACTATTTACATTACAGATAGTCTAATATGGAAAACTGTGTACATACATAGTAAATTCAGTAATTGGAGCTTATATGATCTTAAAGAGTTATGAGACCAATTTTCCTAGATTATTCTTCAGACTATGTTCGTTAACTACAGGAAATATTCGCTCAAATTTCTCCACTTTATATCCCTCACAAAAGCTTATTACATGGATTGATGACGGAAATCTAGGCCAAAGCCCTAGTTACCTACGCATCCAGTCAAACAACAGATAAACTTAATCTGCTCTTAAAATGCATAATAATAACTTTAATTTGATTCGGCTACTGTTTCTTCAGAAGCACTCCAGACGTTTCCTATTTCAGATAAGCCTAGATAGTATCACATCTCATTGCAGACTTATTTATCATTGCACCATGATATAAGCTAATGAGGCCGATAAATTCTGTCTTACTAATTCAGTGGCGTAGATATACGGCCATTGTTCTTCAACTCAATTCCAATTCCGTTTACTTCCAATAATAGTCATTTGACCATTCATGTGTACATTTTTTTCTTTTATTACTCTCTATTACCTGGTTTATTTAAGTACGCGATAAAGTCGCAGTTAGTAGGTACTGGCTTCTTTCGGCCTTCACCAGAATAGCTGCTGCTCTGATATAGTTCTTTTTAACTGTAACAACTAGAAACCTTTCAAACGTCACGACAATAAATGAGCTACCATATTTAGGATTGTTTCGATGATCTTTGATGTTGTTAATAATTAATATGGCTTATATGCCAGTGATTACTAATTAATCAGCATAGGGTTTATCTTGATTTAGCTTTAGTTATAGCTATTTTTCGTCGGTGAAAGCAAACGAGAGGTACAATAATAATTAGCCATCCTTATTTGGTGGATGCGTACATTTGTGTAAAGAAAAATAGTAACAAAACGTTTTATAATGCAATTTAGAAAATAAATTATTCTTTACTTTTCAGTATTGTAAGATTTAGGTTTATTTCTGTATGATCAATTGTTGGGTTTAATTGAATCTTTAGTGATGGTATGTTATAAATGATTAGTTATGTGTTTCTTGGAGGAACTACACTTTAAGTAGTCTTTACAGCTCTATGGGGCCAAATTTGACAATTCTGATGTTAAGGAATACTTTTCTACTTTTCTTACGTCACGTGACAGCTGTCTTAACAGTCGAAACCCGTTCACCAGTGAGTTAAAACTACAAAATTAGAAATAGTTTCTAATTTGAGGAATACGATGGTTAAGTTGTGTTTAAAGTTCCATGGAGATAAGTTGGACCCTTGAAACCTAAAGGAACACTTTAATACTTTGCTTGCGTCACGTAACAGCTGTCGTAACTGTCAAAACCACGAGTGATGACCACCAGTGACCTGAAAGTATAAAATGCTCTATAGATATGTTCTTTGAAGAACTGCACTGGAAGTTGTGTTTACAGCTTCATGGAGCCAAATTTGTCAGTTCTGACTGAAGGAACACTTTGTACATACGTGACTTAACAAATGTCAAATTTCGCTCCATAAAACTGAGTACAATGGGCAGTGTGATTTATGAAATAAGCGGTAGAACTATTTTGGATTGGTAATTTTGCGTGCAAACTGTTTTGATTTTGGTAGTTTCATCTCGCCCCTGAATGAGTTTTAATAGTTATAACAAGCGTCACCTGACTTTACCTAAAGCCACCCTGTAAAGTGTCATATAGCTGTCTAATTTAACGTCTTAAACTATCATTTAACGTCACAACTGTCAAATTTAACTCCACAGAGTTACGAATAATAATTTATGTCGTGATTCATCAAGGTAACGCGACTATTTGACATTTTACAGTTTCAGGGCACTGTTTAATGACTTTTGACAGCTGTCAGGTGACTATAAGCCTGTCATTAAACGTCATAGCTAGTTCAGTTTGTCAAAGTGGTCCACACCAATTAAAAGCTTCTTGAGCTTTTCGACGTTGCCAAAATGACTGAATCAAGAGTTTTGACTTTTACAACGTTGATTTGAATGAAATTTTCAAACAACTGAAAAATAAAATAGAATATTCTCGGTAAACTACTGAGAATTTAACGTAGAAGATTTATTCAAAATTCTGATCATGACGTGGAGTAAATTCCTTTGAGCCATCTCTACTTGAGCATTACCTCTTGAGTAAACCTACGTACCTATCATTTTGACTGTTAGAAAAGATTTTCAGTATAGAAATGCTATAGCAAACGAATGTTTTCAAAGAAATCTTCTACTAAAAGTTCACTGAAGTGCGTACATTTTTCAATCTTACAAAACCGTCCTATATTGCGGTGAAGTGTACCTGCTTCACATGTCTTGTTATAATGCATCAATAGAAAAATGCGTTCGAAGATTTGAAAGGGAGTATTAAACGAAGAGATGCAATTTTGAGGAATTTGACGGAATTCTCAGGAGGTGTCTAAGCGTAAAATACCAAAGAATAGTGGTGGCTTAATATGGGTTTGTGCGTATACCAGAAAAGGACACGCAATAGAAAGTGCAAGGTTGCAACCAACCTTTCTTTATTTTCTTTAAACGATCAAACTCTAGTCGATTTATAGCTAAAAAAATTCGTTCAATCATTCATGAAAGACCACCTAGCAGAAAAGCTAGAACCGAAAGGACGTCCAGATAAGGAACCAAAAACTATTAAAGACCACTTATCGAAAGTGTTAATATTCTTTTGCGTCACAGATAATACTCCAAAAACATTATAAATGAAGGCAGTCGTCGATCGAATTCTCTGATTCATAATAAGTTTATAATAACAAACGAAAAAGGAATAGCAGAAGGAGGAAATATCGGTATCACAATCTCGCACAAGCCGCCATGGTCGTCCCAACAGGTGGGTCGCCAATTAAGAAAGACACCTCAGGTAGGTAGCCGCGACAGGTAAAAACAAAGGACGGACGAAACAATAAGGTACCTTCTGGACGGTGATGCGATATAGTACAGTAGTAACAGTTGGGTCAGTAAATTGGTTTCCAGATGACGTTCCGGGATGGTACGGCACGTGACGTACTCCCATAAATTAACCCCGGCCAATTACGACCGACCCTAATTAAATGATATGTCGTTGCGTTTGTAGTTTTTACCTTTTGTTGGCCCACAGTGGTGGTTCTTCAAGTTTAAATAGGCCAAAACTGAGTTAGAAGTATAGTAGAACATTGGGGTTTACATATGAAAAACTTAATCGTTAATCAGATCGGTGTGGAAGTCGCAACTCCATAACCCAGTATCATAGTTAAGATTTTTTATCTATTTTTATATGAATGGAAGCGTTATTATATTTTTGTTTGATAATGCTTGAGTATCTGTCAAAAGCCTTCTCGTGGTCGACAAAGACCAAATGGAGTACTATATTACCCACTATAGCTTTTTCAATAAGAGTAGAAAAGTCTGTAGGTGGTTGATAGTACTAAACTCCTTACGGAATCCCACTTGTTCGATTGGTTGGTATGAATTAATCTTGTTCGTCAACCTGTTGGCTATTATTTTGGTGACCAGTTTATATAATTTTGATAATAAGCTAATCGATAATTATCTATGTGGTTTCTGTTTTCTTTCTTGTATAATAAGATAAAATTTGTTCTTCTGTTAAATATTTGTTAAGCAATAATTTTGCATGCTCTATCAGCGTCTCACCCCCTATTTTAATCATTTCGTTCGTGTTTTAATTTTCGCCTGGACTCTTTCTGTTTTTCATTTGATATAGTGCTGTCTCCAATTTTTCGATATTTATTGCAGACACCCCTTCAGATCCTACATTCTTTGTTATTTTTTCAAAAATTAACAAAAATACTGTATTTTAGAGGATCAACGAGAATCCGAACCACTGCGTGCCACGCTAAAATAATAAATACAATTTAGTTCTAGAAATTAATTGGCTGGTGGTGGGTGTTCAGGGTAAGGGTAACATGCTGCAAACGGGTTCACGGATACTGGTCATCGTTAATTTA
The DNA here is from genome assembly GCA_018691245.2 of Ips nitidus. NCBI lineage: Eukaryota > Metazoa > Arthropoda > Insecta > Coleoptera > Curculionidae > Ips > Ips nitidus. The sequence continues at coordinate 7,881,938 of CM042791.1, forward strand.
GTTTTACTGGAGATGAGCCCTTCATTAATTCTCTTCATGATTTGCCTGGAATGATAATTACTTTTTAGGTTAAAAAACTTGCGTCGTTATTTAAATCTAACCTAATAGTTCTTTTTTTTAATTTCCTTATTATTAATGCTTCCCGTTTGTTACCCCCAAAGTACGATAGCTAAAAAAGAAACTTAAAAATCACATTTAAGTGACTGAGAAGCACAGTTTGGAAGCTACAGAATGGTTCTGTATCTGCAAATCCACAAATGATATCATATTGGTATTGACGTATTTTCTAACTGGCGGAAAATATCAAATTACATAACAGTGAACCTAAATAACCCACAACCATTCTTCTTCTTCTATAGGTGCCGTCTTCGTTTCGAAATTTGGCTATAGTATACCATTCTCACAAGTTCTTCAATCATAAATTCCTTCTTCTTCCTATGGATAATAAGATGCAGCAACTGGTACTTCAATCTCCCCTCAAGGCATTTTCAGTGTTCACAAGGCAAATTTTAAACTTAAGGCTTCATCTCGTTTACAGAAAACCTTCTTCATTTTAGTAAATGTTGGTATTTCCAATCTGATCTTGATTTCTCAGAGCTATCGTTATTTTTGTTGATAACAGTTCCCAGGTAATTATATTTTTCACAAGTTTACAAGTTTGTGGTGATTTAGATACCACCATTATTTTTGTTTTGGTGATGTTAAGTGATAATCCGTATTCTTCACTACATTCTACTATTCTGTTAATTAGTATCTGAAGATCTTCTGGAGTTTTTGCAATTACAACCGTGTCATCGGCATATCTTATGTTGTTTATGGGGATGTCATTTACTTTAATACTTGGATCTTACTCTGAAAGTGCTCTGATTATGATGTCTTCTGAGTATCGTTGAATAAAATTGGTGAGAGTATACATCCCTGTCTTACGCCTTCCTTAATCTCGATTTCCTCCTTTGTCTCTTGCTCTATTCGAATATTTGCTTTTTGGTTATAGTAAATCATAAAAATAATCCTTGATTAGTGAATCGTTGAACCATTACCTAATAAAACTTTACCTTTTCTTGAGTAGTATTAGTTAATTAAACCAAATATTGTGATGAGGAAATTGAATGTCGAATGAAAATTTCTATTAACGAAAACCACTCTACCTTCTAAAAAGTGATGGAGACATTAGATAGTCAGAATGAAAAATTGAACTAGACGCTCATTACAATACTGCAGGTGTCATCTTGACGTGGGTGGCAAAACCGACACTAAACCACATCTTTTATCCTTCCTTATCTTGTTTTAAGTACCTAAGAGCATGGGTGGCGAATCACAAATACCTGATAGGAATGCAAGAAGCTCGAGGTCGATGAGGTGTCGTACGTGGAAATCCTCGGTATACGGTGATATAAAATGTCTTCTTCCTTTGTGTTTGCATTGGGACAAGCAGGTGGGTTAATTTATGGGTTATAAATGAGTCTCGGCAGAGCTAGCAGTCTCATTATCCATTACCTAGGATAGTAGAAGTTCGATATTAGAGGACCAACGTCCTGAAGGTAATTAAATCAACGGAGTATATAAGCTACAAAAAAGCGCTTAGGACTCCTTTATTGTGCTCGGTTCAAGTTACGTACAAGGTAAAGGTATTGTGCTTGCTTCGTATTTAAAACATGTGAACTCTGTAAGAGCTCTTTTGTTATCAATGAACGCCATTCACTTGCTAAACACTTGCCGGCCGTAGACTTCTTTGTTAAGGTTGAATTTTTACCGAGAATTGAGAAAAAATCTGTTTGACAAGTGGTTCGGTATGCAGCGTTGTCAGGTAGCTGAACCATATTCTTTTATGTTGTGGGTTCAACTTTTTAATTAGCCTATAGACGTACCTGATCGTAATCAGATTACCTATTTAGACTACCTGCATAAAGCAACTCAATACGATGCAACCACACAAGATTACTGAAGAATGTGAAATAATTATGGCTAGAGATGACCCAAAGTACGTTTGTCCACGAAGAATTTACAAATATTGTTTACTTAATTATGCTTAATTTTTACCACAATCAAAACGTAAAATTGGAAGCATGCTGATGCATAAATAAATTCAAACCAGCATGTTTGTGTGATATTAATTATTATCAAACTATTCAAACTGGATGTTGGAAATTTGTCTAACTACTTGTCTATCAATAAATCTAATCTAACTGCAGAGCTAAATGGTTGATATTAATAATTTTGTTTAAAATTTCATGTAAATTTCAAAAATTAAATGAAAAGTATGGCTTTGCAACAATACAGGCAATGGAATTTTGGACGAGTGGTCTCGGCTTTTTAAACTCACGCCAAACTTTCACAAAGCTAAAATATCACTTTTTCAGACTCTAAAACTCCTTTTCCACTTGGAAGAGCTGGATGTCAAAAAGTCTCGTTTTTTTAATGAATCACGCCGCAAATTGTTACTCGTTACTCTTAGCAGTTGTGATGTTAAATTTGACAGTTATGACATTTAATGACACTTTGCAGCCTCGTTTATAGTCAGGTAACACTAAGCAACAAGGGACCACATTTAAAAAAAATGGAGTTCTTTTTCTCCAAAATAGATTTTGTGGCGTCATCTCCTAATCTAGTAGATATACGGTAAAAGATGTAAATTTCATAAAAAAGGTCAAGAAATCTGAATCTGCAATTTAAACCAAGAAATTCTCACTGAAATTGCATACAGGGTGATCAAACTCCTAACAAGGTGACTAACATTGGTGAAACATTTTGAGACACTTTTTTCAGAAAAATGCGGTTTGTGGTCCTCAAATGAATTTTAGGGAATATCTCCTAAATTAGTAGAGATATATAAAAAGTTTAAAGGGATAAACTTGTAAAAATCCTTAGAGAATGTGATTCCGGGCTTTGAACAGCAAAAGTTATCACTCTAACTTGATACAGGGTAACCCCAATAAAATAGTTAACAATATTGTTTCGACCTGAAATCTTGCAATTTAAATAATATTTAAAACCAATTTACAGTTAACTACCGTGTAGTTTATATTTCAGTTTTTATAAATGAAAATCGTTTAGGAATAACGTTCAGCATGCAATTACAAAAAAAAAAAATATTCTACAGGTCGTCGATAATTTCAAAATGCTGAATAAACCAAGCAAATTATATGGTACATGCTCTTGTTAACAACCTGTGAAAAATTAAAGTAACCTAGTTCGAATAAGCTTAAACATGTACAATAATTTGATTGATTTTAATCCAGTTTTTTTGACAAAAAAGCATTACAGGACCGTATTTTTGTAGAAAACCACAAGTATAACTATGTGTATTAATTATTATTAAAATATTCCACTTTATGCAACGGTTTCTGAAAGACACCACAATTTCAGATAACTGACACTTTGAACATGCATATATTACATTCTGATCCGACCAAATACACCTCTGTAACAGGAATTATTAATATTCAATAATGTCATTTAAAAGAACATTGTTTTAATGCACTCCAGTCGTTGCTTCAGTGTGTTTTGTAATCTGAAATGCAAATATGTTCTCTGCCACACAATGGTTGGTGATGGCCTCAGGAATCTGGCAACTAAATATAAAAGAAAAGTATCGAATCCCGTATAAAATATACAGATTTTATATCAGACTCTTATACGTACTGGTTGCCATATTGATTCATTGCAATTTATTTTATTATCTTGGCAAAGACAATAATCGAGGTAACTCTTCACTAAACTATTTTAATATGCCATTTAAAAGCACCACTTCTAATGGTTTTTCTATTTCAGCATTGGAGATTCTAGCACACTGTATTAACCTTTTTCAATGTTTAATTAAATTAGCAATATTTATGAGAAAACGCGTTGTCGAATTGGTCAAAATAGCCCATGAAGACACTTTTAATGACGCTGATAATATTCCAGAATGCAACCAAACTCTTAAGAAATGCAAATCATATGTTGCGAAGATAAGTTTATTTAACGCTGCTTATTGTGTTAGTGTAATTGCGTTCTTTACGACTTACGGAGGTGATTTGTTATGAATACTTCAACGTGGCTTTTAAATTATTGTGAAATCTGCAGGGTTTATGGATTATAAACGGCTAAGAAAATGTTTTGCTGAAGGTGTAGAAGAGCCTGAATATGTGTTTAATTTATGGTACCCATTCAGCTACAGGAAATACCTGAAACTAGTTTTTTTTCTGGAGGCTTTTCTTCTCATCCAAGCATGCACGACCAGTTTTTCTGTTATAGCCCTCTTGAATACACTTACTATGTATGTTGTAGTAAAGTTGAAACTACTGCAGTTTGGTTTTAAAAACTTTGACCGAAAATTCAACACAAATGGAAACTGCAATATGAGTCATTCTGAAGCAATTGAAAATCTTCAAAGCTTGATTGAAGAACACCAAGAAATTATTAGGTGAATTACAAAAGCAGAATGTTTTATGTGGTAATTTAAATACATTTTAGATATTGCACTGAATTGGATAGACACCTGAACACCGTTCTTCTAATTGAATATTCAATAACATCTCTAATGTTAGCATCGCTATTCCTGCAATTAATGCAAGTAGGTACTAATCAAGAAACAATTATACCTATATGTAAATATTATATTGATAATAGGGTAATCGAGTTGAACTCTTCACACCTTATTTCATCATGTTGATTTTCCAGTTATTTCTTCTATCCTATAATGCCGAACAAATCAAAACTGAAGTAATATTGAATTCATTCTAATTGAAAACTTAAACAATTAACATTATTGATGGTTACAGAGTGGTAGAATTTCTTGGGCAATATATGAAAGCAACTGGTTTTTACATGGACCTGAAGCTGGATATTTAACAGGTTTGATCATTTTAAGATCCAGAAAAGTATTATCGCTGAATATTGGTCCTTTTGGAGCGATTGGCTTAGATGCTGCAATGGATGTAAGAAATAGTAAACCTCTATTTTAGTTTAGAAGCTAATAGATTGGGATTTGTTACAGAGAGTTAAGTTGGCTTATTCGTACTTAGCTGTTCTGCGTTAGCGTAACCAACTTAGAGTGAGTTCATGACGTTTTCAACCACATTTTTGGAATCCTCATTAAATTTTCAATTTAACCACCTGAAAAAAATACTACAAAATTTGTGTCAAAGTTAACAGCCAGAAGCACAGACAGTATAGGACAAAATCGCTTGTAAAACCCTCTAGGAGTGAGTTACGACAGTTTTAAACACATTTTTGGAATCCTCATTAAATTTCCTATTCAATAACCTAAAAAAACACTGCAAAATCGGGTACAGGCAGGGAGAAAAGTGGTGTTAAAATTTGAACTGGCTTAAAGGACAGTCGGGGACAAAACCACCTGTAAAGCCCTCTGGGAGTGGCCTTATGACAGTTTTAAGCACATTTTTAGAATCATTAAATTTGCAAAAAAAATAAACCCGAAAGAAAAACTACAAAATCTACAACACTACAATATCTACAGTAAATTAAAAATTCTTCAATTTAATGTAACTTGTTAACGTAGATACTAAATAAACTCATATTTTTGCAACTAACCATGATCCCATTGACCAAACTGGACAAAACCTTGATAATTAAAAAACCATTACATCATTAAAACTAACTTAAACTATTTTGATGAGACTAATCGAATAAAAATCCGATGGGATCAGTTGCCATTGAGTTATTGCTACTGCATTTGGACGTGCAATAGAAATTCCCATTCTTCAATGTGGAATAAGTGGGAAGATTCTTTTCCCAGGTGACTAATACGCAGCTTTAGGTATTCTTTTGTCTAGCCAAACTAGACGCAATTTTCTGAAAACTATTTAATTGGACAACACTTGTCGTGTTGGATTAGCAACACGTACAAGAAATGCCCGTATTTGTATCTGTTTCACTATAGTACCCCAGGTACCCATTGTTTCCTGCAAACTGTTGCGACACGCTTCTCAGGTGGTCAAATAGTATTTTCCGAGGTGTGTAATTCATTTACGGCGTTATAAATTTTGCGCCAGATTGTCTTATTTGCTTATTGAATTTCTAGTGTTTTCGTTTTTCTATTAAGTAGAAAACACCTGGATCCTGAAATTTCTAGGTTTGGTTTTTATTTAATATTTTGTTATACAGTTTTCATTAAACGAATCATATACATTTCACAGGGGTAAACACACATACATTATGTAGCAAATGCATTTTTATGTTCCTACAGGAATATTTGCTGTAGGATTGACAATTTCATATCAAAGATCTTAATGTAAAAGGTTTCTACGAGGCTAACATTAAAATTAGAAAAAAGAATAGTGCTCTTATGGAGAACATTTGTTACATTCAAAACTAATGGACTACTAACAACCTATAAGAAATCACAGAAGTCAAATTTAAAGACAACTTTCACACACAGTTGCCAAGTCTAAACTACAAACTAAGAAACCCAATCTGATGTTGGATAATGGCCACATTCACAAGAAGAAATCGATTAAAAATCGAAAAATCGGATTTTAAATTCGATGAGCAAAATGACGTTTAAGTAATGCTTTTTCGATCAGTAATCGATTTATTTCAGTGCATTAATCCCTAATCGATGTGTTCTAATGAATGCGGCCAATGTATCCAACAACTTTGTTGATTTGAGTATTTATTCAAAAGTTGTTAACCGATACTAACTTTAAAAATAGGGATGCATTTTAAATAAACAGTCACTAATTAATAACGCACTAATAAATTGACAAATAAGTAGTCTAATAGGGCAGATTTGCAAAAAAAAAACTGACGAGTTTGATCTAGAGGATGCACCTATCTGATCGAATCTATTTAAACGAGATTAGCCCACATGTTCTCGGGACCTATACCGTAAACAGAGGAAAAATTACAGAGTATAACATCGTTTTAATTAGCTTAGAATGACTGTGCAGAAGGGTCGTTCTGGTGGGTGACCAACTCTGACATGTGCGCTAACTTCTGGCACATGCCGCCCCCCCTGCCAGATGACACTTACTAGTAGATTTTATCGCATTATCGAGTGCCATCTCGATAGAGATGTGAACCCGCATGAGCTTTACTAAACGTCAACCATTTCTAGCTGAAAAGGGGTAAATTATGTTAGTTTTAATGTAAAGGGTTGGTTTCATGCAGTGCATGAGTTGGGCACAAGTCCAGTGATGATCATAGTAGTTAATTCTTTTAACTATGCAATATTTAGAAATGAAAAATTCTCGGAAATGTATTTTTGGTTAAAATGCCAAAACAATTTAATCATTTTATCTGAGAATATCTAGTGTAAAAACTTTCTTCAGCAAAATCTTTAAAATTGGTATTCTGGTCAAAAAATAAGTATTAGCGAACTATTAACTTTTTTTCTTCTCTTTTCAAGTTCAAATCAAAAAAATTGTAGATAAGATAAATGCATCAATTTTATAGGTAAGTAGTAACTACAACAGACCACACATTATTGATATTCAATATCTAAACCCGGACACAGATTCTCTTTGACACTAATACGATTATCTACAACCAATGACTGTAACATAGATAATTGGATATTAATATGCTAGAGTATTAACCGAGTCGTAACTGGCTTATAAATGCAGTCTAACTTTTCTCAAATATAATTTACTTTGATGGTGTAGCACAGTTGTATGGCTGAACGAAACATTGTAATGTTGACCTAGCCTCAATCTTTGCGAATAAAACCTTTAACACTTATCTCGCTCAACATTTAATAGTTATTCACTTAATAAAGTTTGCTTTCTCAAATTGCTTTTGATTAACAATGTTAGTTTATTTGCTATTAAACGCTCCTAAAACTCAACTTGTTTGGCATATTTAATTATATGCTGAAAATTTCTGATTGTGAGATTAATTTTACTGTAATGAAATCTCGTTGCCATGTACAGAAAAAAAATTAAAAAGGCTTTTTATAACTTTTAAAATGATGAATTACATAACTTCTACTATAAAATAATTTGAAATTTTAATATAATAATATAACATGATTAATGTTTTAAGCTGTTTTTGTTTCTAGGTTTATGGATTCAAATTTTCAATTCAATCAGTTTTGAACTTATCAGGTAGTACGTAGTTCTAAAAGCATGATGGCTACTGTTCTGTCAATTCAATTGGGATAGTGTATATTTTACCTAATTTTTGAAGTTTTATCATTTCGACTTATTGCTGAATAGCTGCTCTCAATCTATACTATACAAGGTGAAAAAAAGTTGAGTAAAAATATACAGTGTGTCTCTAGTCCCTAATCACAAATAGAGGGGTGTAATAGTAGTCAATAACACACATCTCTTCTTCATAGCCAATTTTTGTAATTTTGTTTTGTATATTATTTATTTAAGAGCAAGAGTAACATACTTACAGGGTTTTGTTAAAAAACCAAATATTTTTGCGTCATAGATTAAAAACGGTCTTTAAAAAAACTAGATTCGATACTGAATACTGCGGAAAAATCTAAAAGTATCTGTTTGAAGACTGATCCAAAAAGCACTGAAGAAGGCTAAAATTTGGACTATGTATAAATTACTTCCAACTTTTTTTTTAAAGAAAGCCATCCGAAATATGGACTTTTCATAATCATTCTTCACATCCCTCGCCTGATCATTCAGGAAAAGGTTGAGGGCAGAAGATGGATAGGTCGCAAAAAGCTATCGTGGCTAACGATATTAGCTAAGATATTAGCAATTCAACTATTCCGAGTAGCGACAAATAAAGACCAATTTAACCAAATTGTCAGGGAGAAAGAAGAAGAAGATTAACTACTTTACTTTTTGTCTATAGTCTCATGCTTAAATCAACAGGTAAAGGTAAATGTGGCGACTTATTTTGGTACCATTTACTTGTGCTAAAGCGTTGTCCAGACCTTTTAGAGATACTCTGTATATGTCACAAAGTTCTTTTCCTAAGAAAAAAAGAAGTAATGGGTCAAGCAAATTAAATCTAATGTTTGTCATCGATCAGTAAAATCTTCTTAGCTGTTCTTGATACTTATGATGATCGTTATTATTATCATCGAGTAACACTTTAATAGGGTTTTTCTTATGAACATAATTAAAAATTTGATTGCACCATGTCTATTTCAACATTGCATTTTAGGTGTTAATCTAAGAGTATTTCGGATTTCTAGTGACATTACTACGTCTGTCCCAACATTAATAGTCCTTCTCACTGTCAATGGACAGTGAGAAAAATCATGTCATGTTTCTAATTTCTTTCTCCGCATTATTGACTTTCAATAACTTTGTTTTTGCGGCGGGTTTTGTGTTGTTCTTATTGTTGCATAAGTCCTAAAACAAGGGTACACAAAACTATAAAAATTGGGAAAAAAAAAATTTAATATGTGATAGTGTATAAATATTGCGATTGAGCGAGAATATCTGTATGAAGTTTATTATTGAGCCTCCAAATGATGCAAAGCACACAAATAACTTTTTGCAAATGCAATGGAAAAACTTTAAAGAAAGACTTTTGGAAAAAAGCTCTTTACACAAAAGCTAAGCTGCACTGCTATTATCTAGTAGCAAACAACAGGAGTTAGGAAGCAAAATTCAGATGAATTGATGATGAATGAACAATTATTCTTAAATTTGACGATTAAGTAACCACCTCATCATTCATAAACCGCAAGTCACAACCTGTCAACTACAAAATAATAATTGAATTATCCACACTTAGGTGCAAAAATTCTGCATCAAAATTGATACGTTCCGCTTCAGCAATAGAACAATTGTCCCGGCTAACCACATACGGATTATCATCTATAATTGTGTTGAAGTCGCTTTTCAGAAGTAACAAAACGCGACTGACACGTGTCTGCCATATTGTTTTTACGTGCCGATAGGCATGACCCACCAAAATAAAACAGGTGCGTGAAAATGCGCATTACTGGAACAATACTTTGGCTAAGCCAATGCAAGTTTATTAGCGTCATATGGCGTCACAACAGAAAAGTAATTTCAATACGATACGGCTGAGAAACCGTCCGCTTTAGGGCATTTTCTATCATTAGTTAATAGAGGCGACAGCAGCGCCATTTCCGTGAACCACCTGTACCAAGAGTACCAAAGCGCTAATTGACTTTGTTTTATTATTGTACGTTACAACCCTTTATGGGCAAATCGCCGCATGCAATATTAATTTCTAAAAGTCAGTTTTCCGTATTAGTCTCGTTCCCATAGAAAATCAAAGCGTGGATATATTTTAAAAGCACTTGTTGTGTCGCAAGCAATAAAAAATTTAATGCCATTTAAGTGATCTGTATTTTATATAAATAATACTCTCGATTCCAATAGTTCGTGTTGTGTCATTAATATACATGAGGTTAGATCAGTGACGTTCGTTTCAATAAAACTTGCCACACAAAATCTACAAAAACAATTTCCTGCAAACATCTATCTTAGAGAGCTGGTAAGTGTTGCATCATCATTTAAGTGATTTAAAATAAACTTGTAAACCCAATTTATTTAGAGAGTAATGATCAGCACAAGACACAGCATCCGCCAGTGGTGCAACCAAAGCAAAATAATTTCCCAAGCACACCTGTTATCGCCTTATCAAGCAGTTTCAAGTTTTTTGTTATCAATCATGATTGTGCTCAACTTTTTACATGTAACTAGACGACGTGAGAAATGTTTTTGTACAAGACTTTAATTGAGATTTAACTCTTTTATTCTAAACATATTAACATAAAGCCGTTAACCATTTGTTTTAGAATACAAACACTTATGCGGAATTCTTGTGCCTTATCGACCACGGATCTGTGACGCTTTACGCGTTTAGGAAGGTGCATCGCTGTGGTCAAGAGACATGCGCGTGCCAGGTGTCACCTGCACGTGCTGGACATGCTTGGTTGATTAGGCCATAAGGTCTTCCTTTGATTATGAGGATTTTAACGGGTTTTTATGGTCTGATACTTTTTGTGCAACATATGTTGAAGACGAAACTTGCAAAGTACTCTTGAAGAGGATATTCAAATTGTATGTTAATTTATTACAATTTCCTACTCAGGTTTGCCTAAACCAAAAATGGCAGGAAGTGAGTATTAGAGTAATTAAATTCTGAATCAAAATATACAGAGTGATTCTTTAGGGATTCAAAATGTGTGTAATTTCTTTAAGAGAAGTGTTTTCCGAAGGTGTATTGTGCAAGGAAATTTGACAAGACAGTTTTATATCTTTACCTTTAAAAATTACACTTAAAAAACTCTTTCAGTTCAGCGACTTTGAAATGCTTTTTATTGCTCTTAAATGAGAATAAAGTCTCGTTTGAGTTTAAAGTTGAAAATAAAAAGTCTAAAAAACATAAAAAATGTGATTTAACCTGTTTAAAATTCACGATTGTGCAGGTGGAGCAGCAGAGTAATGTGACAATTTGCCACTTTCTTTTACAGGAAACTAAAATATGAACGACAAACTTATTTTATTATTTAAATCATAGGTACTTAAAGAGTCCCAAAAAACACGTCGACTTTTCAACTATAGTATAATATCGGGACAATAAGCACCCACCTAAAGGTGTAATTCTTGCCATTAAGTCACGCGAATATTGTAAGACAAGCAAACCTTTGGAGCCATTACTATATTTAAACAGTAATGTTTATGTATTATCTTACGGTAATGGGATAATGCCCGTTTTGGCGAATGGAAAAGGTTCAGCCCCACGCAGCTTTTAAAATTTTTGCAGCGCAGTTAAAGTCCGATGGAGAGTTTACGATTTTTGCCGCCATGATCACATTATGACCTACCTATTTACAATTATTATTATTATAGTACATCCTGTGTTAACTTAGGATTAGGAGACCAATTGAGATTTAAAATGTTTGGGTGTCGCAATCCCTTGAACTTGTGAAGACCAATTTTAATAGTTATGTAGTTGGTCTCATTTTAATATATTATTATATAATACTAATTTAGATTTTGAGAACGAAATTAAATCACAAAGTGTCTTTTGCCTCTAATGTTCCCCTCAGTCAGGTGACCATACACGTGATTCGATGATGGGCATTTCAATAAACAATGCTAAATTTAACCTTTCTCCAAAAAGATAAATAGAAAAAATTCTATACGTCCCTGGATTTAAAGGTCAATTTACTGACTACATAGTAAATTTGAAAACCGTAATTTCCAGATTTCGAAAATACTGACTGAAATTGTGTTTTATTGCATTTTAACTGATATTCTTTCATTTTTTATGGTAATGATCGCAGTTTCAGTAAAGTAACAGGGAAAAATGCAGCAAGTTTCAGCACTATAACCCCAGATTTTATAAATACTGACTGAAGTGGCATTTCTGACTTTTCTTTATTTTCAAAATGATTTATCACAGTTTGAGTTAAGTAAGAGTTGTTTATGGAAAAGATTCTTAACGTCCCTGGATTTTATAGTCAATTTACTGGCTGTGTGTAACCAACCCCCTGTCACACGTCATAACGACTATCAAATCTTTTGCCTACCGTTTAACCGAACCATAAAATTGAAACTATGACCGTTAAATAATGCAAAGTGCAACGCCGCAATTCCAATTAATTTACCAGAAGCACTTCCGAATCACCTTGCACGCGCCTATAGGTGGTACCAAATACACAGGTTGTTCCCAAGATGCGGGTCCAGGTGAACCCACATCTTCGGACCTTTAAGCATACCAACGGCTTAACAGGTGAAGCGCCCTTAACGCGCACAATTTTCATCGGCTATCGGACAATGCAAAGTTACTTAAGCACGACCTGTGGTACTACGGTACCGACGCAAAAAGATCGAAGCCCACCCAGTAATAGGTTCGCCATAAACGTAAGTACAGTGTCATATGAATGGTATTCAATGAAGCTTTGAGAAGTTTTTCAATGCCAACGGCATTGTCATTTTAACCAGCTAATGACTCACTTGTCCCGACGGTAGTACCGTGGGACTACCGTCAATAGAAAGCATGTCTTCATTACGGTTTGGTCGCGCACTTTGTCTTGTCGGTGGTACTAAAATAGCTAATGCGGTATTCCAAGGATTTAACAGTTTGCTTTGCATGACGATAAGGTGGAGGCAAGTGTGCGAATCCTCAAGAGAGTACTTTTTTATACTGTAAACTATGTGACGTTATGCAAACCTAATGAATTTCTTTCTTTGAACCTTGTTGAAACATTATAATAGTTACAAAGCTGGTTGGAATTTGTATGTATTCCACATCCTTTAATAAAATTTGACATAAGAAATTAATGGTAAGAACAAACCACTGAGCTAGACAAAAATCAAGAAAACTGTTGTGACAGGTTAGTATGCCAAAACGTATGTGACGTCAAATATACAGTGGGTAACGTGACCACTTAAAAAACTGATTAATATCTTATGACCAACTCTTAAATTACACACATCTTGTAGACTGACACATGCCAATTATGAAGTCTTTTTTCATTCCTATTTAGCCCATTTTGTAATGTCTTTCCATTGATTTTCTATGGATAGTTTTGTAATTTTTTAACTGTATATCTTATTATTTATCTCGTTGCACAATGAAATGGGGTGCCTTTCTCCTCATGCTACAATAAAAAAATAAAAAATAAAAATAAATAACCATGAAAAAAACATGTATAATATACAACGTAAAGGTTGTTGCACTAATATTTACTTCTAATTTAAATTCTGTAGCGAGATTGCCTGATCTTTTAAGGGAGATTTTCATCCAATTGTGGACGTTATTTTTCCATTTTCTTTGTAGTGGTGACTTCAATCTTTCAGTAATTTTTAGTTGTCAGTCTAAGAACAATTTGTCCAGTGGTTTTATTTAGTCTAGTTGGTAACAAATTGGTGACAGTTACTAAAATTTAGACGCTTTACAAAGTATTTAAATAAATTTGATCATTTTTTGCCCTTTTCGGCATGATTTAAGACCTTCGACTTCTAGATAAACCAATTTTAGACAACATGTTTGGCCCAATGTTTAGCAAATTATTTAGATATTTTTGACACTGTTTAAAGTAATCATTGGTAAATCATATTATGGTGGATCATGATTATGGTGAACTGGTATTTACTTAAAACTGTAGTATAAACAATGCTCTACGTGATATTCTCCATCTAATATACTCTATTAAAGCAAGAAATGGAAACAAAATCAATTTTTCCAGGATTAGAGCAGTTAAATGGCTGATTTTAAAACTGTGCGCTTTTTTAACAGCTGTGTGTATTTTTTGCAATTGTACGTAAAGAGGGTCATTACGTAACGGATAACTAACACACCCGGAAATCAGCCCTAGTAAAGGGTTCCATTCATCCCCGCTAAAGCGCTTGCGTTCCGTGCACCCCGTATCCATCCCTACCAGAATCCACCATCATGATCCTCACCGTCTTGGTGATCTGGGGGTAAGAACCTGGTTACTTCTACATTTGTTTTAAAATAAAGTGGGTTACCTGTGGAATCTTGTGCTTCCTTCCCTCTGAGCTACCCCTTAACGTGACAATATACTATATTATGGAAGCGCTACTTTTCGTGTAAAAATTACTGAAGACCGGACAACCGAAACAATTTCAATTAACAGGGGAGTTCGCCAGGGTGATCCTATATCCCCAAAACTTTCTACGTTTACCTTGGAAGACGTTTTTAAAATGCTACCGTGGGAAAATAATGGTGTAAACGTTGATGGCACCTATTTCCAGCATTTGCGCTTTGCAGATGACATAGTACTAATCAGTTCAGATAACCAGGAACTTAAGAACATGCTAGAACAACTAAACAAAGCTGCAAATGCCGTCGGATTAAAAATGAATTTATCAAAAACCAAAATAATGAGCAGGACCTAGGAAAACATAAGAATAGCTGATAAAACTTTGGATATTGTTTTCTGTCTTTGTCCCGCGCATGCAATTATCTACGTTTCTCTGTCCGTTACACGGTTTTCCTATGGTCGGTTTTGGATTTACCACACCTGTATATCCAATAGCAAACAGCAACTGTGCGTAAAGAGTGACATTACGTAACGGAAAACTATGCGTAATTAGCTATTTACACTGAGATCGTAGGTAAATATTTTTTTCAAAAACTTCATTTTCAAATTTTCATTAACTAACTCATATAACATCTCCAGTTTAATTGCATTTACTTTCATTTGTTGTATCATTTGTTTTGAATTTTTATTTCTCGTTTAGTTTGTTTTAAGTATTAATACAATTTCATCATACATTGGCTTTGCGTAACTTTTCAGTATACGCACACACACTTGTTTAAATGTCGCGCTATTTTTTATAGAATCCTTTGACTGTGCACACCGTGGTAGGTCAAAATACCAAATTAGTTCAGCGAAAATTAGCCAATAAAACCGCGTAATTTACGACCGTCGTTTTTATGTTTTTTAAATTAAAGACCGCGTTAACTGCCGAAAAGAAAGTGAGGCCAGCTCAAATATGAATCCATAAAAGTTAACTGTTCATCATTTGTGTCTTTTTTTGTCCAAAAATTTTAGTTGCTACTGCGCCTTAATAATTGCTGTACCACAACAATATTGAAGAAGAAAATCACTCGAGCGTAACTCTTGAATTGTACAACACATGGTGAACTTTAATTATATGAAAAATTGAGGAACAATAGAATGTCGCGGAAACAGGTGAAGCTTTTTTTTCTTGACCCCTCATTCATATAGTACAATTATTTTGTGAGTGGTGTTATATGTAAATTGTTTGTATTTTGGTAGTTAGAGATGGAACAAAAAGGGTCGACGACAGGTGCAACTTCACTACAAACATTCGATGCTAGAAATTTTTGTTGCAAAACAATGACCCATTACAAAAATCTAACATCAATTTCCAACTAAACGCTTAAATTTCCAATAAAGAACGCTGTTAATCTTTACAGCGTCTTGTGTAATCGAAACGTCCATAAACCAAACGGGTCTTGCGTTCATAGTGAACAAATTAAACCATTATTAGACTTCATTCTTCAATGTACAAATCGTAATTGCATCAAATTTACACACACCTACCTACAATTAGAAAAAAAACTGATGCATCTTCTGCAAGGAGAATTAAAAATTTCCCACGGTTTACGAGAAGCATTAAACAGTACTGATGCACTGGACAAAGTCCTATTATATTGTTTACTAAAATTTCGTGTTTCATTTAGTACGTGCACACCGCCATTACAGGTATCGGCTACTTCGCAGATAACGAGGAACAATATAAGTAGCCGAATCGTGACGTTTGAATAATTGCCCCCGGGAAGTACCGTTGCTGCCTTTCGACTGATTCTAATTGGTACTAATGAAAATTTCAGTTGTTCTGACGTGAAAGCATTTTCGGAGAAATGTATCAGTTTTCTCCTTTAATGATGTGAGGTCGGTTTTGTCCTCGTTTCCAAAATATGGTTCTCACTGTTTTATATACGTCGTGATCGTGTAATGGTGCATAAGTTCATTATAATTTCATTAAGATTACATATTTTTTGGATTGGATCATCAAAAAATCTTGGAGATGCATTTTTAAAAGTTTCTGGCCAAACAACACAATTTTTGTCTGAAGGTATGAGCTTATTTATACATTGTTTTTTAAACTATAACTGAATGAAACAATTCTCTGTTATTACAATGATATAATGCCAGATTAGTGCAATCTCCTCTCAATTGCAAAACATCTTTAAACTGAGAAGCATACTTACGTTCATGTTAAATAGCTTAATTGAAATTATTGAAAATGTATCTATTGTCATTTTCCTTTCAATCATTTCATTCTCTATGCTCTCCCCTGAAGAGTCGATTCTGTTTTGCACATTTTTTCATAAATCTGCACGACATGTTTCAGACGTAAAAGTCTTACGGAAATCCATCTTGAAAGAATTTCAGTTCTTAATTCCGTTGCTCCTTCTAAGCCAAAACTTGAACTGACTTTTTGCAACTTGAAAGGCAAAAGCATCAGGTCAGTCATGTAAATCAGCAGTTATTTGCAAGTGGTTTAACCACTGTTCAGTAACAACATTTCTTCCCGTCGAAAGCTGTTCGATTACATAATTGCAACAATTGTAACATTTGTGCATTTTGCTCCACTAATGTCTTAATAGTAACCCAGTACTTGTCATCTCTGCTATCTTCACTTTAGCTTCAGCATCTGAACATGTTTCCACCAATCTATCCTGGTGGTCTCGGTTTTCTCCATAATTTTGGATTTTTTCATTTTTTGGTACATTTTTTATAAAATCATGAAATTTTGATTTCTGCATAGAGATTAATGTCTTTTGAATCCCACTTCTGAATTGTTGACCCTCACTGGATGGCCATAATAAAACACAATTTTAAAAGTCTTTACTCTTCACAAGATGGCGTTTCAATATATCGTAAGAAAGACAAGCTAAATGATTTTCAAAATGCTCACTTCTTTGTCAAAAGCTTTTTTTTGTGGTAATTGAATAATCTAAATGGGAATTAAACTCCGTCTTCTTGTGAATAGACGAGAATTTGATGACTTCAGAAGTAGGCTTTCTTTGGATGTCTACTCTTTGGTCTTTTATTGTCACTAGCAGGCCACAAGCCACAGTTATCTTTCTGTAAAACATTTAAGGTTAAGAAATTTAAGAAATAGATCAGATTCTCTCTTCAGTCTATTACCCTATGAGGATCTGGTGGCATTAAGTGTAGTCTGGCTGATCACTGGTCTCGATCCTGGGCTATGTGAACTGCAGGCCCAGATATAAAAATAATAAGTATATAATAATAAATAGAAATATAAGTACAAACCTCAAACTTTCCCTATCTGGGTCCTAATTTTTGCAAGCATAGAACGGAATTATGAGAGAAGTGTTGATAGAATGTGACAGAAGAAGCTGACAATGGCGGGTTCCTGTCACATTCTACAAACTTGATAGATGATAACTCTTTTCCCTGGTTTCAAGAATACGCACCCTAAACTCTCCAACTGACTAGGGTTTCTAAGTGCATCCTCCCGATTGACAGTTTCATCCATAGTTCCAGATTACACGAGAAAGAGAAGATAGTTCCAATTTCTTTTTATAATACAAGTAACAACAAAAATACATTGCAAAGTGTCACAAACAAAAAATATAGTTAAGATTAGTAGGCATCGAAGATTATTTTTGCTCAGAAATACGTTTATCATCAGTATAAACGTGGCTTTAGCTTCTCAGAAAGGAAGAACAATTCAATTTTCAGCAGAACAAAAACCTTTAGAGTGAATAAAGGTTCAGTGCATTACTCTATTGAACACTATCTTCTGAAAGTTCTTGTTCTGTTGGCTTGAAATTGAAAACTTTATGTCTTGCAGAATACTATCTTGTAGAACCTTGTTTAAGCTAATATGAATATTTGACATTTGATTATTAAACTTTTTCAGTCGTTTTTGAATTAATTTGTCTGATGGTGAGCATAATGTATACGATGTAGAATGAGCATGGTTACTCAAAAGTGGAAAACCACTATTAATTTTTTTTATCATAATAAGCGTAGCTAAGGGATTGTTCATTAAGCAGGCAGAAACTTGATCACTTGCTCCTGTAGCTTTCCAATTCCTCCATTAAAATAATATTCCAAGAAATCCTAGCTGCTATTATTCTTTATCATCGAGTTCCTGTTCTATATTTTCAAAATTAATTTTTCTGCTGAAATATTTTGGATAATTAACCATCACAGCGACATCAACTGCTTGTGTATTAAATTGGTAAGTTTCTCTGTCTGTACCAATGAATGTTTGAAATTTCTTTACCTGTTATATGTGTAGAATTTTATAATACAACAAAAATTTGATTGCACCGTGAGTAATATTATATCACAACTTTTGGCTTTTCCTTCTAAAGCGTATGCACGTAAGGCACCGTTCTGCTTGTTTGGTTGCTTTCGCCCACTTTTAACATTCAACGCAAATAACGTTACTTTAATTTGATTAAGCAGCTACTTAGGACAATAAAAACGCTTGAGTGTGCGAGGCACGCGTCCGAAACATTACGCATTTGAATGTTGGTAGAAGAAGTGGGTAATAATTAATGTAGGCAAAGTGCGAGACCACTGCAAGGTGCAGCACTTGCACACTTCCTACATGTATAGACCAGCTTGCAGGTCATTCGACCGCTACTTCCTTCCGCGACACACGACATGTTAACTACAAAAAACTTTTTGTTGTAATGTTTAAAATCACCCCTTACGCCTCTGTAGTCAAGAGCCATAACGTTTGTGTTTCAATTGAATAATCTAGTTATAATAGTAGGGTATAAGTGATTGTAATTATATGGTGTGTATTACAAGAGTCATGACAAGTTCAGATATTTTGTTGGGCACATTTTTTCCTATTTCTCCATTCGAAATCAAATTGATATGTTTCTCACCCCCTGTAAAGACAGAAGTCAATTAATCCAGCCTATTACCATAATTTTTAGTTTGATAGCTGAGACCACCTATCAATTATCAACCACCTCTGGGAGAAAGAGCCATTTTCTTCATACCCGCTGTGTAATTTATAGACATTTTAGAAAATCCAGAAGGTACGTTTATCTATTAAATGGCATGTCGTGCTAGTGTTAAATAAATTACCATTTTTGAAATATTTTCCGAGCGGCCAAGAGGTAAACGAATTAAGAGCGCGGTGGTTTCCTGAAAGTACGTCTTAAATACTTAATGGACGAGGCAATTTTTCTTTTCACAGTAATAACACATAAACCGAAAACAATGCGTGCGGATGATACTTAAATTTTTACGATCCGACCTGCCAAAAAAGTTATGGTCCTTCGAATATTGCGAGTTTAGGTACTACTTGGAGCGGTTTTCTTTTCCGGCATTATCTCCGACCTACTTCCAGTTTAATGAAGTTTTGTTTCACGGCTTCCCTTGGTATGCTCATTAAAGGTGAGACCGCTAATGAGACAGAGCACAAAGTTTCTACTTGATGATGCATCTTAACACTATAATGAAAACATACACGGATGTTGTATATAGTGAATTGGGTCCAATAATGTATTTTAAAGAAGTGCTACACATCCTTCAAGGTAACTGCTATGCCATGGTGTTGTTAAGCTGGTACCCCTGAAATGATAGTACCATACCTGCTATAATTTCATGGCATTGATACCCGTAACAAGTTATGAGTATCGTAGTATCATACCTGAGATTCAAGCTTGTTAACAGCCCCAGAAGAACATTAAAATAATGTCATGTGTCATGTTTTCATTCCTAACTTGTTTGTGTTTTCATTCATTTTATTCTATTTTTTGGAAAGTTTAAGGCACTTGTAAAACTTTCTGACAATTTTTAGGATATTTTTTAATGTATTTAGAGACTTCTGGTAATTTTAAATGAATTTTCTAATATTTAGGACATTTTTAGAGTCCTGGAAAATAGTCACATGACCTTTGAAGGTGAATTTGAGAGTTGAAAACAACCACGTGACCTTTGGAAATTCCTTTCAGTCGTAAAAAGCCAGTGCAGGCCTTCTGCATTTTAAACAATTTTGCTAAGGCTTACTTACTATCACGTGACTGCGTGGACACTATTTTAACTGTGAAGAGTCAAGTGACTTTTAAGACCCCATTCGATGCTTCAAAATAATCACGTGACCTTCAGCAAATCCAATAATTGATTGATGAAATGGTCACGTGACTTCAAGCATGCTATTTGAATCTTAATAAGAGAAAATTATGATACATGAAGCATACTTCTTTACATTAAAAAACATAATAATATACAGGATGTTTTCTTTAAATTAAGCAAGTTGGTACTTCCAGGTATACTTTAAGGTACCTACTTATAACTTTATTTTTTTTAAAGTAAACCCATCACAAGTGTAAAAACAAAAGAAAATCTATAAAACAAAAACATACCTACCAGAGTTTCAGGATAATAAATTTTACAATTACTTAATTAAATGTTTAAATACATTTTGCGTTAATGCTGCTAAATTTATAAAAACATGCCATACCAAAAAGTTTAAATAAACATAATAATATTGTGATAAAAATGTATCAATCTTTTTCATTACCTCTTTAAATATACATTATCCTTTTTACTTATTATCAAATTATACAATCTTCGTTCTTATTCTTGTATGAGACACCGGGTGTAACTGCCTTAAGCTCTTAAAAAAACTATTTTATTTGCACTGGCGTGGGTACCACCGACCACTGTGCAAGTGCATGAGAACCAATCATTGAAAGAGGTAAATCTGTGGGAATATCGACAAAAATATCAGGTTTTTAGGCGGTTAACAACAGGTGCATCCTCCAATAGGTAAAAGTAAATCACCGGCCTATTTACCCTCTCACGATTTCGATACAAACAGTCACATGTTTTCCCATAAGCCTTCGTCAGGTACCACTTGAAACCTTTAGCGAAAAAAACTGGGTGCTTCCTGTGATTGGTACCAATTCAGGTACCACCAGAACAGTTCAGTTAAAGCTTTCCCTATTCAAACATTATTAGTATAGAGACCCAGTTTGATGACCAGCTAGATACGTTCCCGTGGTTGTACCTAATAGTACTTTCGGATACTTAAAATTCCATTGAATCGACATAATCCTTTGTCTTAAAATTAATGAATCAAGTGCAGGCTAGATAAGTGGTCATGACAAAAAAAAAACGGGAACAGGAATTTCACGTTGCTAAAGGATTATAGCTGCCGAATGTACCGTATTGTTCGGTCAGATGATTTCAAGAGATTAGTTTTTTTAAGTGCTGTCTTGACAGCTCTAAGAACTCGCCGTTAGTTTTTCGGGTTTTGATGAAGCCTTGAAATGTTGCCGAGTTTGAATGATACGACTTATTAGATCAGCACTAATAGAAAAAGTTGACTTTGTCAACAATATGCTCTCTTTTTTTAATTAAAGCTGATTTTTGAAAACCCTTATTTATTACATCAGTTCTGACAATGTTCTAAGTAATCCATTTTAGTGTACCTGTAACAAGTTCATAGGTTTTTACCTAGAGGAGGTTTTTATGAGAGGATTTTATATTGGCTTCATTAGGTTTGTGACTGTTTTTGCATATGGTGAGCATAATAAGGCATTAACTCCTAGAAACACCAATACACACGTAAAGAACCAAAGAATACGGGTATAATTTAGAAGACAAGAGGAAGTAATTACATCCACTAATAGAAGTAGCTGCTTTTTTGTGGGATTTGTGAATACTGCTTTTAATTAGCAGTTATCATCTTATTTTACTATGTAGACAGCTGAGCAGATACGGCTGGAAAACAAAAAGTCTTAGAAGGAAATTGTCAATTTTTATGTGAAATGTACTCAAGTATTAATGAATTGATACTTAGGTACTTAGAAAGACAAAGACAGGGTATTCAAAAAGCATAATATTAGAAGCAGAAACTGCATTTCTTTTTTTTAGTTAGGTTAGAGTTAAGGTAGAGTACCACTTCTGTATTAGTTTTGGCTAGAAGATTCCAGATTCTTTATTATAGTCTAGTTTTACCTGATATACCCAGAACATTGACACAGAACATAATTGAATATCTTTTGTTATTGCTGTATATCCTCTATTAGAAGCAGGCCATCCAAGACTAGTCTCTTATTCACCTGACTCACGCTGTTACCTCAGATGGATTGATCAGGCAGTAATTAAAGAAACAGGTGAAATTTCTTAATATGCCGTTCATAAAAGCAACGTGAAATACACTAATAAGAAGAGAAAAACTGAGTTACAAACTTTGGTAGCGTTAAGACTGACACTGACTGCAAAGTGGTGCGATTTTTCATTAGAAACAGAAGTGGAAATAACATTAGTTATTACTGAAGTTTACAGTGCATAAAGCTGTTTCACTATTCTAACAAGTTATTTAAATACAAAAAAAAAATATATATTTTTCTAAGTTAAAGATTAAAACGAATCATTCAGAGGGGTATCGGATGGGAAATATCAGACAGTGGACAGGGCTACATGAGATCCTGTCGTTGATACACATGGCAAGAAATAGAGAAGCAATGGAAAATGTATTACTTACATATTACAAAGGTCTATCAGTGGATAAGCATAGGAAGGAAATAAAGGGGATACTTTTATTTATAAAGCATAGCTCTAGCTTCAGCTTCATTAATAAATTTTATTTCAGTTTTTAGTATATGAGTTCCAGGGATAAGAAGCAAAGTGAATAATTATGAATACCAAAGGGAAGGAATAGCACAGTCGTCTCCACATTACTCTATTTCAGCCTTCAGAGCAGACCTTAATTGAAGGCTCAAATAGAGATATTGTGGAGATGACTGTGTGTTATTCCTTCCCTTTGTAATGATTTTAGTTTGCAGGCCTTCAAATACCAGGTTTGAATTGAATTAATTCCTTCTGCTAATCATATCTTTGGAGAAAATAATGACTAATATAATGATAATTGGCTGCAGGACAACAGTGTTAAGTTTACCATGGTGCTCAAGAGAGCCCTGATCTAAATCCAATGGAAAGCGTTTAGAGAACAAATACTTTTTTTTTACACGTAAGCCTGATTTACTCAAATATTGTGAAGTTAGGTTAATGCCAATAACCGAGGTACTATTTTATTTGTCGCTATGTACATTGGTTTGCCCTTCACTATCACTGGTGATATAGCATTTTTTACGATTCTTTAGTGTTGAGAAAAACGGTTTTACTTGATATGTTACTTACAGCGTATTCAGAAGTTCAAATTTGGTCCATCTGTAAGTTAACTTTTGCAACAAATTATAACAGAAGACGATTAAGAAAAACATTTCTAGCAACTACAGTTTGTGCTTTATCCATGCAGTAATAAATCAAACACAAAATGTATTAAATGTAAGCAGAGTTATTCGGTGTGTTGATTGTGCTTCCAAATTAGGAGAAATCAGTGGTCGCTTTAAAGTTGGCGACATGTATTCAGTGTCGTGTCTATGAAAGAGCAGCACCATGAATGACGTACGTACTCCTTTAACCAGTCCAACAACTTACCGAAGAAAAACCTAATCGAAAATCCATGTAAGCGGTTCCATCAGTTAATCTGGCCGTTCTAATATGGCGATCTCGTGCATTACTTAAGCGAGCCTTACCGTGTTTTGACTTTTTTGATTGACCCGGCCGACCTCAATTTATTTAACCACACACACCGAATGCGCTAAACCAACATTTATTATTTACCATAGACACCTCTGGATCAGATCTGGGGACCACCTATTCAGCTCGCCTCTTGATGAAGGCCGCTTGCCTATTTGAAGCGTTTTGTCCGGAGTTAATTGCGCCGTACCAGTGATCGGTCGTGATTTCGACAAAAGTGTTTACATTAATTGAAAAACGAACGTCCTAAAAGGTTAATGGATTTTAACGGTTCGCATCACAACAATCAATTATGGTAATGCGGAGAGGCGACGTACTGGTGGTACTGGCAGGCAACTTTGGCTACACGTCCACTCCAATGCATCGGAAAATTAAAAATTAATTAGTCGAACTCGAGGAGATTTAATCTTGTTTCGTGCATTATGCACGGCTTGCGGCGAGTTGGACAACTTTTCGAAGGTGATTAGCGGAAGGTAGTACTTTCAGAATCGCAAACTCGAACGAACACCACCCCAAGCCAACTACGACTTTCTCTGTACATTTTAGTTCTACTAATAAATAATGTTCAAACCGTATACTATGTCGTAACTTGTATACAATAAATTACTATTGAGATTTTAATAAAAGTCAATATTTGGCAGCACCGAAATAGTTTAACAATGCCACGAGGATGCGGGTCAAGCGTGTGCCTTCAAACAACCATTTATCATGACATAAGGAACCTGTCTCGAACGTTATGTTTACAACAAGATCATTAATAACCAACGATATTGATTAAAAGACGAGAAAACAGTCGCGTACCAAAAAAAGACGACAATTTTGACATTAGAACTTTTGAAAAGTACACATAATTACAATAACAAAATTAACAAAAAAGATTTAGCTGCAAGTTCAAAACTCCACAAAATAACTATTGTGACCCTATTTTTTTTGGAAGGTTGTCTGTTAAAAAAAAATAGAAGAGTGGTTCTTTCGCCACTACGACTTCCGGCTTGTCTTTTTGGCTATTTAGTTTGGGTGAAAAAAAAAAACATTTAGCGCCTTTGTTACACTCAGTTTGAGGATTTTTTCAGTGTCTAAGAACTAGTTACCACCTTATCGCTTTAGCAAATTTATAAGATTTAGTTTTTTTTTATCTTTTGTAAGTTATGACTGGTCTGAGACAGTAGCTATTACCACACTATTACCTTCAGTTTTTCGTTATAACCGTCTAACTGACTGATTTGTAGTAGGTACCATAAGTTTCATTATATTTGCCATGTTTTGGGCAACGGTAATCACAATGACAATACCTGCTTTGAGTTTGTGGAAAGCTAAAATCACTGTTAGGACAGTTACCCTAGTAGTAGAGCCCTCTAACACTTTTTAAGAGGTTTTCGATAGTATTCAGAGGCTTTTAGGTCATTTTATACGATTTTTCTAAGGTTTACGACACCACAGAGCTATTTGACAATTTACGGAAGTTTTCGATAGTGTTTAGACGCTTCTGGCCATTTTCAATAATTTTTCTAAGGTTTACTATAATTGAAGAGGCTTCCGACAATTTTTAGGAGGTTTTCGATAGTATTTAGGGGCCTCTCAACAGTGCGTACTCAGTTCTTTTGACACTTACAAGGTGATTCAATATATCAATTTGTAGAAATTGAAATCCTCCTTTGATACACTCGATATATTATTTTGACAGTTACAGGGAAATTCAAAATATTAGCTTGTAATCCAGAAAATTCTCTTTTGATCACTCTATTAGTGTTTAGAGTAAAAAATGTCAAATAACTGACTTATTTGGTGATAATGACAAATTTCACCGAATTTGACACGCTAATCATTTAGCTAATGGCCTTTTCGATTGTTAAATTTAGTGCAAAATTAATGTAATTACATCCTGCTCTATCAAATGTCATTGAAACAGTATGGCAATACACCAGTTTTGCACTAAACCTGTCAATCGAAAACGCCATAAATGTCGCATCTATGAATGACCAGGCATTTATCCCTATTTAGCCTACAAATAAATTCTAGATCTATTAGTGTTTAGAGTAAAAAATTCAAATAACTGATTATTTGGTGATAATGACAAATTTCACCGAATTTGACACGCTAATCATTTAGAATTTAGTGCGAAAAAAAGTTGATCCCTATTTAGCTAACTTCAATTTTGGTGCCACTAAGGCGAAATCCTGAAAAATGCTACAGACTTTAAGCTACATTTTGGCAAAAAAATAAAATTTTTAGGTTAAAAACTGAAAGTTTGATGAATCTTCAAACTTCTTTAATTGTGCCAATTTGTTGATTTTTGTCCAAAATTGGATTTTCCAAAATTGACCACTAATCATTCTGAAAAAAAGTTATAACTTCAATTTTGGTGCCACTAAGGCGAAATCCTGAAAAAGCTACAGACTTTAAGCTACATTTTGGCAAAAAAATCAAATTTTTAGGTTAAAAACTGAAAGTTTGATGAATCTTCAAACTTCTTTAATTGTGCCAATTTGTTGATTTTTGTCCAAAATTGTATTTTCCAAAATTGACCACTAATCATTCTGAAAAAAAGTTATAACTTCAATTTTGGTGCCACTAAGGCGAAATCCTGAAAAATGCTATAGACTTTAAGCTACATTTTGGCAAAAAAATAAAATTTTTAGGTTAAAAACTGAAAGTTTGATGAATCTTCAAACTTCTTTAATTTTGCCAATTTGTTGATTTTTGTCCAAAATTGTATTTTCCAAAATTGACCACTAATCATTCTGAAAAAATTACACAATATACTACA
Organism: Ips nitidus; assembly: GCA_018691245.2. Lineage (NCBI taxonomy): Eukaryota > Metazoa > Arthropoda > Insecta > Coleoptera > Curculionidae > Ips > Ips nitidus. The sequence goes on from CM042791.1 coordinate 7,908,664, forward strand.
GTTTTTAGACTACTTTTTGGTAGAAAAATCAAGTTTCTAATTTGAAAAAAACGAATTTTGGTGAATTTTCAAGGAAAGGGGAAATGACCAAGAGGAGTGCGACAAGTTTTTTGAAATATTAGTGCTGTTTATAATTTTGGGTATTGCTAAGTCATTGTGGTCTAATTAACTCCGCTGTTAAGCAAAAAAAGTAGAATATGTCATCTGTTGAATGTGGTGCACAGCACGCGCATCCCAGGGTACCACCGAATTCGACCAATTCCCTGACAATCAATTTACGAACCGGTAATTAAAACATCTGAGTGTAAAGAACGGATCGTGACGTGGCTTTTTGCTATGGAAACGGCGCGGCAGTTAACATGTGAACTGTTTTGTTCGTTTGTTTCTCGATCTCGGCAGACAGCCGTAAAGAGTCGTTGGTACTATTCTTCGTCGCATATAATATATAGGAAAAAACAGATATTGTCAGCGGATCGATAGTTATCTACCTAATCGAGTCCATTAGTAGATGACGTTCAGCAAACTACCGGAGGTCACGGATAAATCTATGGAAGTTCTTATCTGCAACTTAATCGATATTTCTATCTTTTGCATGATGATGAATCCGCAGCTGGCTGCATCTAAAACGGTATTCAAATATATCGCGGGATCGGATGATGGGAGTGCACCTCGTGAAATCCGAGAGTCTTATTCTTGTGTGATTCTTAAACAATAGTTCATTACACCACAAAAGTCGTCGTACCAGTAGCGTCCGCCGAGCGGGGGCGTTGTACGCCAATGCGACCAGTCGAACTACATTCCGCTATTCACTTGTTCTCTGGTGTGATGGGCGACCTGCGAAGTTTCGAGGATTCACATTATCTGCACCAATAGTCTCTTATATGTATATCTCCGAATAACTATGTTAAGTTCTTCTTTTAAAAAACCTCTTTGGGAAGCAACCATCAAGGTCGTATCATCGGCAAACCTTAACTTGGACCATTTTGTGCCGCCAATATTTACTCCACCATGTCAGTCCTCTAGAACCTGCCTATAAATTTGCTATAGATATTTAAAAAAAAGCGGCGAGAGAACACACCCCTGTTTCACATCCTTGCACCTTCAGACAATCATTTATCAACTCCAATCAGTGAAGAATTGTTATCATATAATTGTTGTATGAGATACATTAAATGGTCTGGGACCATGACAATAGAATAGATCAGAGTTTTTTCATTTTACGCTATCAAAAGCTTTACTATAATCGACAAAGCACAGATTCGTGGGGGGAGTATAGAACTCTCTCGACCTCTCAATGATCTGTCTAATATTTAGAATTTGCTCGCTAGTGCTTCAATCCAGATTGTGCAGGAGGTATCTGTCACATAAGATACTGTTCCAAGCAGGATCGAAGAATATACAGGAAATCTTTGTTAAAGCAAGTAATCTGTAGTTATCACAGACACTCGTCATCTTTTTTATGAAGTGGAACAAGGACTGATGTTCTTCAGTCATCTGGCCATAAACCAGTCTTCCACAGAATATACAGCACAAGGCATAACAATTTAGCTTCTACTATCAGAACGCCTGAAGCAAAAACCATTCAGCGTTTGGCTGCAAATACAAAACTGTTGATGACTAGATATGATCATGAGAATAAATATACACTGGATTTTCACTTCTAAGAAATGCTACTTGTCTAGAGAGTATGTTGTGTGACACATAATGAAAGGATCTATATTCTTATCATTTTTTACATTGTTTCAAACGCTTTGAAGCTATCAGTTTACATGCCACCAGTGATTCTAGTGTTATCTAAACTAGCTAAAGTGATAATCGGCTTATTGTTTTCTTAAATACTGTTCTTTTGATAACACCGAAATACAACAATATTCCAACATAATGTCCGAAACACATCATAAATTTAGACAACAACATCAAACCATTTTTAATAACTCGTTAAAGAGCACATTAACTTATAATTTGAAACATGTTAACCATTTTAAAAATGCATTTTTTACGGTACTGTACTAACACTAAAGACACTAGATAACCAGTTTGCTTGAAATCAATGTATATCAGTAGTTTGCAAGCTAAAAGTATTAATGTCGTTGCTATTAAACGGGAAAAGTGTACTTAAAATTTAGCTTTGCAAGAGCTACTAAAACTTACCTCATAAAGTACCTCATAAATTCCGCAAAAAAGTAATATTTTTAAGTACATATCTTACTTGGCACTCTTGGCAGATAAGTTAATGACGCTACTTTTATATGCCATAAATTCATCAGCATTTATAGGTCGGCACCCATATGTGTATAATCTGCTCAGAGTGTTTTGACACTCATTAAAATCAAACTCTAGGTGAACTTTAAAGTAAATTTTGTCTAATAAACCTTTCCAAGTGAAGAACAAATGTTGATGTTACACTGTATTGTTGACACTAATTGTTATTCACGTATTTTTGCAACAAAGTTTGTTGTCAACTTAACTCTGCGATCTATTTATCCATAAAATGTTTTCAATGTTGAGGTTGATACAAGGAAACTTAATCAAGCCAATCATAATAAGGATATTCAATTAAGTTGTTAACAGTAAGTTGGTGGTTGATACTAAATTTTTTCAAAGTAACTTCTGATTGGGCACGGTCTGACATTTTTAAATTAGAGAGAAAAAAAAACAGTCAAAAGGTTTGTTTTGAAAAATCCACTTGTAATTGTAATGTTGTTGAAATCGTAATGTTGCTGTTATTTTAAAACCTATCTACAAACAATTCCTTATCCTAGCTTTTCAGGCAAATTTAATTTTCTTGACTTTGCACACTAAGTTGATGATGATATCCACTAAATTGAATTTAGAAAACGTATGCTCAGAAGACAAAAGGTTTTCTGCAGTCTGATATTTTACCAATATTTAGTTTCTAACGAGTTTGTATCTCTTGTTCAGTAGACTTTTTTGCTCAGGTGCTGGAAATGGAGTATCAGCTACAGCTGCTCGAAATCCTTTTTATCGGCATTGTTGTCCATTGATAGTATTGGCGTTTCATCACAAAAATAATTTGGTAATACGAATTTTACAGAGGAATAGTAGATAGTCACAATTCAACAATTACTTATATGTCAAACTTTTATGTGACTGCAACGTTTCTTAATTAAAGATGAATCAATGTTACACATTTATCGTTTTTATATCACTGAAATTCACCGTTGATTTGTATGTTACTTTTAAAATGTAATAATAAAACATTTGGTTACATTTGCACAACAATGTAAATTTACAAACGTTTTATAACATTTGCAAAGCGACGTGAAACAAACGTTGATAAGCATTTCTTGCAAACGTTAAACGTTTCACTACAACGTTTCTTCGACGTAGTATCTTTTGCAAACGTTGAATTACATTTGCAAATCAACGTTGCTGTTGCAAGTTAATTCAACGTTGATTCAAGCGACATTTTTACTTTATTCGAACAAAGTCCAATCTCCAAAACTCAACAAGGTTGGGATTCAGAACAACGTTTCTTCAACGTAATTGAGTTCATTGGAAAGTTTAGACTGTGAATGTTCAATAGCATGTACTACGTAGTAAATTACTGTCTGAATTTAAATCTTCAAAACTTGATTGGTTGACAGATAATTCCAAGTTCATAAGTTATGCTGCATATCTTGACAGCAATTTGTAGTTACTAAAATAGTTTTTAGTAACTTTTCGAACGTAAAAAACAGTTTTGACCAATTTTTTCCCCTACATTGCTGTCTCATTATTGTGTTGTTTATTGGTGCAGGCAATCTGAAACAATATTTCCATATGGATGTCCTGTTATTGATGTTCGTGCTATACTAGTGAACCTTTGACCGAAAGCCATATAATAGAACGAGATCCGTATTATTGATACCGTACAGGTTTCCTAAGGGCATTGTACCGACCAAAAAAAAATGTGATCCATATTTACAGACAAGAAAATCTCCACCACAATACCATAATTATTATAAATAGGTGTTGGTCTTAATAGTGGAATTGTTGTGCTTTTGCATTTAACATCCTGCAGTTTAATTGCATTTGTTGATTAATAGTTTTTTAATGAACTCATTTATTAGTTCTTATTTCATTACTTATTTCAAGTACGTGATTGATCGATGATCGGTTTAACGGATTAATATTTATGTGGTTGTATTGTTTGACATGACGAGGCTACACCAAGGGCGGGATAAAATATTATTTTTTTTTTATTTTGCCAAGTAACCTGTTACAAAAATTCCGATTTTATGTAATTGTGTAATTTCTGAGGAAAAGCGTTAAACTTTTCGTCACCTGTGTTACTTTTTGCCTCTCGTTACGTTACGTTAAGTAAAACGTTACTGTAATCAGTTAGGCAATGAAGACAAAAAAAAAACCTTGTTTCCTGTCCAAAAATGAACATCTTTGGACTGCAAAAAATCCTGTTTTTTTGGACTGCAAACGAACAAAGATGGGACTGAAAGGAAACGATAAAAATATGAGGGTGTACCTCGCGTTCTCGAACCTGAAGACAGGAAATGACGTCTCGTATGCTAAAGGTGGGTACACGTGCGGTCCATTATGAACCTGCCATCTGAATACCGCTAAGCGCGGCCCACTGTTATTGTTGTAATGACAATCTGATAATGGCGCTTTTAGTTTTTGCTTTAACGTCTAATTAGGAATGTATTTTGTGTGCGTTGGCGTATTGTTCATTTTTCTCTTCTGGGTCTTCTTCCCTCATTCTATCTTTGAAGAGTATTTGTTAACGGTGATCTCAATCTCTGTATGTTACAACTGTAGGTATTGATGTATTTAGTGGGCAAATTGATTGAAATGTTACAATATTAGAGTATCAACGAGTTAAGGAAGGCAGAACAGCTCAATAATTTGAACAGAAGTTGTAACAGTAAATGCCACTAGCATGGTGTATTTACTAAGTTGAGGCAGAAAATTTAACTTGCCTCGTTTTGATGGAAGTTTTGATAAATGGTTGCAGTTCTATGATGCTTTTAATAGTATTACACATGTAAATACCAATTCATCCCCATTATTTTGATTTGATATTCAGAATTCCCGACCTTTAATTCCATTGTCTTCTGATCCTAATGACGTGGAACCCTTAACACCAACCCATTTCCTTATCGGACGTTTGCTGACTGCTGGCTTACCGCAACGTTATTTGGAAGATACTACAACCAACCGACTTGTCATTGTGAAAGCTTGCAGCAACTTGCACAGCATCACTGTAGAAGATAGCATGAAAATGAAATGATTGAATTTCATGGAAACGGCATGGTCTAATTTTCAAGTCAGGAATGATGCTCCTCGTAAAGGATGAGCAGCTTCCTCTATTTGAATGGCCACTTGGCAGAATAATTTAAGTTCATCCGGGACCTGACCAATCAGTTCGAATGGTAACAGTCCAAAATTTGCCCGTTGCCCGAAGATGAAGAGTTGAAATTCGTACACGAAGTTTCAAGTGGGGCGGAAAGTCCAATTCACGGAAGAAGAGCAGAAGAAAAGTGTGAAAGACTAAAAAAGTGAACCTAATCTAAAAAGAAGCATGTGGTTTTTATTTTTTTTTAGTTGAGGATAACGTTTTTATATATTTGTGTTTAAGTAAAGCCCTTTTGGTTAAAATTCCTTTATTTTTAATTAATTATTGTTATTATTATTATAAATTAATATTTTTTTAATATTTTAACCAGTTTTAACATAGTTTTGTGAATGTGTTAAACCTTGAGCCCATTGTTGTTCGATGGAATAAATAATGAAGCAAAAATTATACAGTCTACTTTTATTGACCAAAAAATCGAGAGATATACTGGGTCTAGCCTTTGGATTCAACAGTTAATTTCTATTTTAGTTCTGATTTTCATTACAGTTCGTCACTACACACAAAGTTTTTCACATCAGCAATAAGCCAAAAAACAAGTCTATAATACATTTTTTGTAAAATGTTTCTTGAAGTATTCCCACTTGTGCGAAATGTTTGTCCACTTATTTTACAAGTATTCCTATGTACTTTGAAGTCTCCAAGATATCCTTTTAGTGTTGTCAAGTAATAACTTTTAGAAATGACAAACAAACAACCCAAAATTTAATTAAACTTTCTAAGAAAGTGTACGACCCACATGATGCAGTGCCAGATTTCCGAGCCGGTTCGAATTCGTATTAACTAACTTATTATACTCAACAAATAAATAATTCATGTTCCTTTTGAAATTCTACAGGAAGTAATTTGCATGTATTCTACATTTAAATGCGCCGCTGTTACTTGACACCGCTTGATCGAATCCTTTCATAATTGAATGATGTTTATGATCCTGATTTCTATAAGTCATGTGCACAGACCAAAACGTCTCTAAGCTAATTTGAGTTAAACGCCAAGCAAAAAAAAGGTAATATCAAAAGAACTTGAAGCATCAGCGTGATTAAAATACGCAGTACTGATACCTGATTAAAATAAATGAAATTGCCAAGATAATTATCATTAACATCGCCAGAAAATAAACAAGCTTTTTATCCTGTCCGCCTTAACATTTTTACAAATGATCGTGTTACCAGACCCGATACTGTACGACCTCTTCGTTTAATGATATATACAATTTGTTCTCTGTCCAATAAAGTGGACGCAGACATGTTGCCGGAGTTCTTTATGCCGTGTTTTCGTGCTCATTTGCAATAATAATTTACCGGTGGAGATGAAAAAATTGGGCCACACAGCGCAAGCTTTTGATAAAGTCACTCTTGGTTTAAGACGCGTTCCAATTTTGCTGGTCAATTCACTCCGGAAATTCAATCAGATAGATGAATAAGCAACGACAGAAAAATGGCAACTAAACGCTCGCTTAATTTAATTCATCTGTGAAGCTGAATATAATCTAATCGAGCGGACAAAGAGCTCATAGACAACCGTACATAATCATTCGTAATTACGTTACATAAATTAAATGAAAATCGACTGAATCCTATATATGTATGATGTAGAAAAGTAGATAGCGTTATGGACCTACAAATACAGTAAGGATTAATAATAATTAATTTAATTGAATTGAGATATGACCCATTGTATGTATGTCAGCAGTCTATTAACTACATTAATGACATTTATTAACTACTAATTAAATCTTATAATAATTTCATTTAGGGTAAAGTAGCCAAGCTTACGTTTACGTAGCGCTTAAATATTACATCATCATAAAGTTTTACTATTTTTTAATTACTTACTTGGGATGTGCTGGAAATTTATTTTTAAAAACTGTCTCGCTACAATTAGATTTATGAAAACTGAACTACAAACAACTGAAACATAAAAGTGTCGCAAATTTCTTGTTTACCTAATCAATAAGAATTTTTGAGCCTTGACAGACCTAAAAGTAATGAAATACGCTTGACCGGAAAAACTTACACTTGTATTGGGACCAGAACTTCTACGAGCTGCACCTTTTATTCCACCGACTATAGCCCTCATCCATTGAAACTACAAAATGCAATTTCACTTGATTACAGTGACAAATGACATATTGTTCAAATTATAGCTACTGTATAAGAAATTGGCGGCACAATCAAATCTGACAATTAAAACTAAAAAAGGTTGTATTATAGAATTGACAGTACATTTTCATTCGAGATATAGTCCGTTCATTCGAGATACGTTTCGTGCATGTAAAATTTTAGAAAAACTTGCATTCAGACTTGCCCTAGAAACAGCTTGAATGAATTTTATGGTTATTTGACAAAAAGTGCCCGATCCGAAGGAGAGAGTTTACATTAAAGTATAGTTTTGAGAATTCTCTGCCGGTTTGTCTCATTTGGAAATTCCAGTCAAAACTTACTACATTTATTTTTTTATGGTAATTCATTAACTCATTTAAAACCTCGTTCATTTCTTCTTCTTATCACGCCCTCTCCTGCCGAAGGTTGGCGATCCAAATGGCATTTGTAGCTCTGGAAACTGCAGCACGAAAAATTCCTGCAGACTAGCGGTCGACTGGTCGAACCATCTTCGAGTTCTGGGGTCTTCCTACTGATCTTTTCTCCTGTACTTTGCCTTCTATTATGAGGCGCAGTATTTCGTATCTATCACCTCTCATCACATGACCCAGATATTGCATTTTTCTTTCCTTGATGGTGTTCAGTAGTTCTTTTTGTTTGTGCATGCGCTGGAGTACTTCATCGTTGGTGATGCTTTGTACCCATAAAATTCGCATCATCCGTCTATACACATACATTTCAAGGGGCTTCTATCCGTTTTTCGGTCTGTGAATTTAGTTTTTTAGAAGCTTCATTCAATTGATGCAACCATTCTGTTAGTCCGCATGAGTTTCTGGAAATGATGACGATGTCGTCTGCAAAGCGTGGATTATGTATTTAGAAATGATCTAGCAATCTTTATTCCCTTTTGTTCTCCCTGAAGTTTTTTTAATACGTTTTCCAAAGCTTAAGTAAAGCCAGCTTTATATATGTATTGTATCCCCTTAATAAGCTCCTCGATTTAATTTGATTTAGTCGGTTTTAGTTCGTTTGTCCGTTTCTTTCTTAATAGGTTCATTTTTGTTACTTGCTGTACCATCACCAAGCATAAGTTTCTCTATAAATCAAGTATTTATTGATCAAGAATAATAATCTTTTTAGAAAACAGTTAGTGCAGCCTTATAAAAACTGTTGTCACATAGTTCTTTAGTACTAAATGAATGGTAACAAGAATATTAAAAGAAATAACTCGACAAAAAGGAACAAGATTTTTTCTAGAGAAAGCTTTTTTATCGTGTGTGTTATGTAATTTTGAGTTTTCAATATATTTTATACTCCATCTTAAACACAGAATGCAACTTTTTGTAATTTTATAATAAATAAGGCTTTTTCTAATCAATTCAAAATAATCCTTTATAATATTTTTTGTAACAAATATTTTAAAACCCTTCACTGTATTCCGAAATTATCATCATTGTGCACATTACCTAAAACGTTATAATGCAGTAACAATTTAGATTAAAATCACATCTTGGGTGTTCTACTGATGCCAACATACAATGATTTTGTTTTGCTTATAGCGTAGGACTGTTAAATTTTCAAATTCATGTTAGACCATGTTCTCCTAGAAGTACAAGTGTAAAGTTTGAACGATACACGCTTCGTACTCTCCTTTTCATGTTAGTTTACGGTTTCAGTCTTATGTTGCCAATTTCAAATAATGCCAGGTTTAAAAATTTTGCATTCAGTTGAACGGCAAATATGCCAGAAGAAAACAGGGAGATAAGTTATTGGAAATGCATTATTGCTAAACCGTTTACAGTTTCAGACAAGTAAAAAAGTATAAGATAAATTATAAACTAAACCAAGATTTACTCAAGACTATGATAGTATTTGATTTATGCTGTGATATGATACTTTGGCTTTAGCTTCCAGTATTCAAATATACTTAATGACTATTTGAAATGTCACAACACAATTTCAGCAGTAATAATATAAATCAAAAGTGTTTAAAAAATGTGCTAAAATAGAATGAGTAACAGATCATCGACAAGTAAAGCTAGTTTGATTAATATCCTAATGGTTGCAAATTAGTACTTTTTTAAATACAGAACGTTGGAGTATATAAAAAAATAATTTGGAAAAATTACAGAACTGATTCCATATTATCTAATTAACTGCTTGCGTTATTCTGAAATCACATTCAAAATTAAATAACTGAATGAATAATTGGCCGCTAATGGTGACATTTTGAAGATATGTGATAGGTCTGGTCATTACAATACGTTCGCAATAAATCAAGCAAATTAAGGCTAAACGGTATTTTGAAGAACGTTCATCTCATTTTCTGATTCTTTACGATGCTGTTTCAGACCCAGTTTGGTGCTAATTTTATTCTCTTACTGAGAGAATTTTAATATTCACACAGAACAAAGAAACCAACCGATTAGTTGAAAGCGGCTTGTATTTAGAATCCATTCCTGCATTAAACACCAATCCTGTTTGCATAAAATATTCTAATCCGGAATGTAAACCGTAAAATAATGAAGAGAAACATGAGAGTGTATTGAAAAAAGCCGGCAAATCTTCTTTGAAGATCCGCTAAGTTTTTTCAATAATGCCTTTGATTACGCCTATTAACTTAAAAGGCCCAGGGTCGCACTGAGTCCAATTTTTCACCGTAGCGGTGTAAAATAATTAAAAGCTTTACATGTAGCAATTATAAAGCGCTTTAATTTTCGCTACGAGCAATTAGTAAGCGAACTCTATACAGAAAACACCGCGTGTGCTTATGATGATGAGGTAATCTGCTATGCATGTGCATACTTAAGAGGTGCTGCTGATTAAGTGGTACTGGCGCGTTAACGTTTTTGATGTGTGTATCAAATCAATAAAATAACAATAATTATTAATGTATTACTCACTGGATTCAGACAACATATCATAACAGTGTTAAGAAAGCGTACTTCCATTTCGGTAAAAGCGACAAGGTTCTTCTTTTATGTTTGAATCCGCTTCGAATGGTCCTCCTGCGGTTTAAAACAATTGAGGCGTCTGTTCTGGTTCCACATTGTTATTTTCTTTCGCAAAAGCTTATGTAAATTATTTTGATACGTTCTCGCTGACCTGGAATGTCGGCATGCAAATAATTTAAACAAATAAACAAAAGGCTGACCTGAACTCTCAAAGATACGATTTTAAGCAGCGTCTTCAGGGGCAATGTGGTTCAACGTACCAACAAGTAGGTACCATCTATAAAGCACCTCTTCCCTTGAGATAGTAATTGTTCCTATTTTAAAATCTGCCAGATAATTGGCTCGTAACTTTCCTCGGTATAAAACTGCAATGGAGACATCAACGTCTAGGAGCTACACGATCTGCGGAGTTGTTCTTAAGTTATTATACAATTAGAGGAGATTAATGCGCATAATTTCTACTTTAAGCAGACTTTATAAAACTATCCTCTAAATAAACCTAGTAGATCAATTTTGATACTCAAAGAGGTTTGGAGTTGTCTGCACTTCTCTTCCAAGATTATACTCTAAAAAAAAAAACGGTTAAGTATAGAAGTATCTTTCAAAACATAATTTGTCAAGTCTGTAAGATGCATAACAAGGTAATATAGGTCTGAAGGACATCAAAAATATCACACTATATACAGGGTATTCCAAATCTTTTAAAACGGTTTACCTTTTTCCACAAGGTAAAAGCTACAAAGATGGAATTTTGGAATATCATGTAAGGTTAAAAAATCAGCGACATTTATCACCTTTTTTTTAATGGATCGGTAATAATTTTAATAAACTTTTTTGTTCTTTTAAAATTCCTAGGATCAGCAAATAAGGTTTTTCAAAGTTTTATTCAGGCAGTTTCGAGAAATCTGAGTTTAAACTTTGAGCAAAGAATAACAGGTTTCAATTTTAACTAAAATACCCCAAAACGTCAAATTAGAAGGTGGATTAGGGATGAGAAATGTATACGGTAATGTTTCGATCGAAGAATGTATTATTGAATATTTCTCGTGTTTGGAAATCTCTTTTATTTAATTGAACCATTTGCAATGTAACTTGACACATTATAAATTTTTAACATGAAATGTCAACCTATTTTGAAAGATCATTGATGATCAAGATTGAAAAAGTCATCTCTAATCCACCTAATTTAATATTAACAGGTTTTTTAATCAACAATGAAACCTGTTGTTCTTTCTTCATAATTTAAACTCAGATTTATCAAAACTGGCTGCATAAAACTTTGTTAAACTTTAACTGTTGATTATACGAATTTTGGAAGAACGTAAAAATGTATGAAAATCATAACAGATCCCATACGAAAATGGTTGGGGATGTCGCTGATCCGAATCCCTGGGTTCTAAAAATTCGAAATGACCATCAAGAGATTTTGTAGCTTTCACCGTGTGGAAAAAGGTAAGACCGTTTCGAAACATTTAGATTACCCTGTATTTTCTACATTCCCTGGTATAAGGGAATATACAGATCACTTCATTAACTATCTATTTGTGCTATCCAACATTTTCAAACAAAACATATATGAAAAATCGCTCTACAATGTTATTGCAACGGTATAAGATGGATTTGTAGGTAATAATGTCGTTTTCGTGATGGTAAATCATCCTCCAGCTAGTCCTCAATTTAAAGCTGCACTATTTGATCCTAATGGTTCAAATTGGCAAACTTATTTGTTATTGTCTATCAGTGTTGAAATATTTATGAAATTTTACATTGATTCATTGAAAACTCATTTAGTATTTATGAAAATTACGGTTCATCCTTTTGTTACCATCAGTATTGAATTAGTAGTATCGCAATGTTTGATTAGTAGTACTGTAATTTGGCATTCACCTTTATTTAAAATAATTATCGTATATAAAATGCACTTGTCAGTTCTAACATCTGTCAATAAGTCGCCAGACTTGACACCACTCGACTTCGTCCTTTAGGGTTACATTAAAAACCATTGATTTCGTTCACCATTTTGATATTGAAGAAAAACTTCAATATCAAAATCAAAGGGCTGTTACCGAAGCATTTAATTCCATAACTCCAGATTTAGTATCTAGGGTTGTAGGTTCAACGGTTAGAAGAGCGTACCTAGAAAATAATGGTTACCTTTTTGAACATTTCTTATAAACTTTTTTGTTTCTTTTTTTCTGGTTTTAGTAGGTTAGTTTTATTTCAATTACTATTTTTGTATAACTTTTTCCTCATCAAAAGGTTTTATTCTGGTTTCAGTAAATTTTGCTCTTTAAGTTAAAAGCTAGGCTGCTAAAATTTGACCTATTACAGATGTCAATTTTTTTACTGATGATAAAATTGTTGACACTTGTCAAAATTAAAAATATTACCAAATGATAGATCTCAAAAAGTTACTGAAAAATGAAAATATTTTTAAAACATAGCACTCATCAAATTTCTTTTAATTCCAAAATTTCAAATTTCTATTAAATATTGCGTATTTAATTTGCGTTCATGAAATTCAAAAAAGTGCTAACCAATACTGATTTCGATCTTGGCTTGAGAATTAGATTTGTCAATAATTGCTATGTCTGGACAGTGTTGCTTTATGGCATATAGAGATGGACACTGAAGGTGAGCACTATGAACAAGCTGGAAGCATTCGAGATGTGGGTCTATAGGCATGTACTGAGGATTCCATGGACTGCAAGAAGAACCAATGAGTGAACCAGATGAGGTCTTGAGAATAATCAATCAATAAAGACCGCGAACTGTTAGACACCATTAAACATCGAAAAACAACACACCTGGGCCACGTAATACGCAACGAGAGGTACCAATTCCTGCAATTGATAATTGAGGGGAAGATTGAGGGAAAGAGAGGAATCGGCACGAAAAAGATGTCATGGCTACGCAACGTTAGGCAGTGGACAGGACGAAGACTGGACAAATGTGATCGCAAACATCCATTAATGGACACGCAGCAAAAGAAGAAGAAGATGAGCTAACTAAACACATGAGCAATGTAATTCTAATGCAATTTTAAGAATTCAGTAGAATTATATCTGCCTTAAGGACATAAATACCTTAAATTTTTTTATTTTTTAAGATGATAAATTTTGCAAGTCCCGATTACAATCCGGAGATTGACCTTCTATGAAGCCCTGCACTAAGCCAACACCTTGTGCGATATTTAGTGTCCATTAAGAGGCAATAAAATACAGAATGAATAAATTGGAACTGGATTACACTCCTCGAAGGCCTCGTAAATACCGATATTAGATAAGAACGATTCTTTATTGTTTAACGCTTCTTTATAGGATTGCCACTTGACCGGCAATGTGGGATTCGAGTCTTGGGTGTTAAGTCTCCCCTGTAATCCCTCTACTTCGTCATTCGCTACTGTTGATGGCTGCTGCTGCGGCTGGTAAAACGTGGGGCAGAAATAAGCGTTCCCCCTGTTTAAATTAGAAATGTGAAACGGAAGTCGATCCTAAACACGTGCGGCTGTATACGAGACGAATCTTAAGATGCGCTTCCTTTTCTATTGAAGGTTTTGTAACAGTTAGCGGATGCGTACAGGTAAATTGTATGCAGTGGATTTAGTGACGAATAAAAAAATATGTTTTTTTGTTTTGTCTGGCAATCACCGAATACACGAAGTGACTAATGAAGTTAAGCAGACATGATCAAGTAATATACAAAACAGTGTTTTTCTGCTGCAATGCTCATTCTAACACAACCGTTAATCACGAACAAACATTAAAGATATTCGGTCAATCAATTTCAAACTAAGTTCCTTAAAACGTGCAAAGTTAGAAACTTTCTAAAAAGTACTAAAAACTTACTTAGTATGATATACCGTGGTTATGTATGCGGATGACACCTTCATCATGGTATCAGCAAAGAGGGAAGCAGAATTGATGGTATTTTGTTTCAAAAATACTTTAATACTCAATATTAGGTCTGCAGATGGATGAACATTTATCAAAACCAATCTAATCCAGTCTGCTAAATATACAAACTTTGGATTTGTTTGCCATTTACTTGTACTTAAGAAACATTTTTTTTTGGAAGATCCATGTTAATCTATACTATTGGGAAAACTCCGTAAATAGGATACTTTGAGTCAAAAGGATATAAGATATGATAATAAGACTGGTTTTCAATATAAAAAAGATGTAGTTGTAGGGACACTTTTAAGAAGGGTAATATACTGACGTAGAAACCAGAATTAAAGTTGAACTCACTTTGAACTTATATAGAGATTCACACAAAACTCAACTAGGTTAATGTTCAGTTAATATTTCAATATCAAATATATCATCGTTACATTTTCATTGCTTCGTAACATTGAGTCTACTCTTTCACAATGTTTCTTCGAGTACGACGTGTTACAAATTTGTAGATGATTTTAGATAGTACATTTTCGGTATTAGAAAGTCATTTTGCACGTTATTGAAGAAAATACAAAATGATGAGCCGGAAATGTGCTCTACCACTTTTAGCTCTAAAACGTTTCTTAATAATTAATTAAACTCTGTAGGTGCAAAAAATATAAACTGATATTCCAGGTTAACTTCGCTCTTGTGGATAATCTCTATACTAATATAGGATCAGTGTTGCCAATCCTTAAATAATATAATTTGTACAAAAGTGTTTTATACAAAATTTTCCCAGTTTTTTTAAGGTTTTTGAAGTTTTACTTAAAATGCAATTATTACGTCTACTCAACATAGATTTGCTGATCTCAAAACGACCAGAATATTGTCGTTGCATTTTTATAATATTTTTAGAATAAATCACAACCTGCACAATATACTTTTATTTATACTTTCTTTAGTATTTTATACTTTTATAGATTAGTATTTGGCAGTTTTCAGCATTTTGACAAATGGAACTACCTCCAAATAAAACAGCCTTACGTCACATCTGTAAAAAATGCACATAAATTCACCATAACTGAAAAAATAATAAAGGAAATCAGTTTTTAGACATATTTAAAAAAAAACATATTAATAAATGAACAGGAAATCTAAGATATGTTATCTTCTTGTTATTAATTACCTACACGGAAAATGGTAGTGTAAGATCAGTAAGGATTAATATCAGTGGCCAATTACCAAAGAAAGTTGCAGAAACCAACGGCTTAACGAATCCTGAATTATTCACAGGACATTCCTTCCGCAGATCATCTCCGAACGTTCTTGCTGAATCTAGAGCCAATTAGTTGAAGGGAAAACAACACGTGAACTAGTAATCGAATTCGGTTACTGAATGTGAATACAAGAGAAGAATTTTTGCTAGCGTTCTTGGTAAAGGAAAAAACACCATTTAAGTTGCACGAACAAATTGGTGCTGATTGAAAAAACGTCCGTATAATTAGTGTAGTAATTAATGGTTGAAGAATTTTGAAGAAGAAAGAAGAAAAAACCATTGTAGTAAGATTGTTATTGGTAAAAAAATGAATTTATTATTTTATACTCTTTACAGTCAATTTTCAGAAACCTAATGTCAATATCCTGTATCTAAGACAATTTCCAACACTAAACTATTGAAATTTGTCTTCAATTTGAAATTAAAACTTATTTCAAATGCAAATTTTAAGCTTCTGATGCCACTTTTATTTAACTTTTAGGTGTCCAAGTCAATTTTTAAGGTTTAAATGTGTGAATTTGTAGTCAAAATTCCTAGAAAAAGTAGTTTTTTAAATCTACAATTTAATTTTCAATACTAAAAATTTGCCTTAAAACTATGAAAACTGGTTACATAGACAATATTTAAGCCTCTTAAGTCAATTTTCACCGTTTTCAAGACAATTTTTCTCTCAAATATCTCGTAAAGGAAGTTTCAAATCAGAATTTTATACGAGATACTTTCTTTTTTAAACTGAACAAGAAAATTAAAAGAATTTGTAATTTTTAAAAAATATCCTATGACGTGAAAATAAGGCGGAAAAATGAAAACCATCTTCTAGACAAACGTAATTAACATCACATAATGAGTATTAATTTCATAAGTACTTGTTCTAAATTTGACCTGACAGTTATGACAAAAAAATCAATTTTTAAAACTTCTTTTAATTAATTTTAATTTGACTGTATTTTCCTTATGAAGCATTTTTCAGGAAAATGACATAATGCATTTTTTGATGGGCTATACAATGGTGAATTATTGACATTTAGAACTGAACCACCCGGTATAATTCTGAACTTCAAAATCACACTATTACATGATTTATCAAAACTTTGTTCTAAGTGTACAGCGCGTTTAGTAATTTATAGTGCTGTTGTACATGTAAACCATCAAAACCGCATGATGTATATTTGAAAAGCCTGTTCCCATACAAGCAAACCAGATCGATGCAAATCAGAATTTAGTGAGCGCTTTAGGCTAATATGTGTAAAAATTTGTCTGGAGTTATTATAGACATACTAAATTGATGTTTATGATAGCCTTAACGCTAAACAAAGATGTTTTCAAACATTTACAGCTTCATGGCTTATTTCTTTATTAGCGTTTGACGGGTCCTACATACTTTTAATTATTATAGGCAATAATTTACTAAGATTGGTATTCAAACAAACCAATTTGTATTTGTAGGTTAAACTTGAACGCCCGAAGTGATTTTAAAATGTTTTGTGGTTAAAGATAAAGTTGTTGATGGTATTGCCATAAGAAAATCCCCTAAGGAAAAATTCATTATTTGTATGTCGTAATTTAACCACATAGGCGTGTATTTTCAATTTGCCATTATCAATTTTAGAGATCTATGCATAGAGCTTAATTTTTAGTTGCTTGACCAGGAAATTTTAAATAACGGTATTCAAATTCCCATCAAATACGCACCAACAGAAAAAAAAACAGTCAGTGCGTTACCGATTTGGAATTGTTCCCGATCCGATCACACGTTATTCTTAAAACGATAATCAATTTGTTAGGCTTACATTTTAATCGCCTTACTTTCCATTTAACGCGTGATTTGATCAGTCGTTCCAATTTTTTGCAATTTCGTCACTCACGTTCGGAACTAACTTTGCTTTAACTCTTTTTCTCGCATACTGTGGAGAGAGCTCCGCAGCTACTTGAAATGCATATTTTTACCTGTTCCGAGATTAAAATCTTTGGTCCGATCGCTTAATAAACCCATCATGGTTGTAAACAGTGAAAAAAACAAGACTACAAAGACCACACCGAAGTGTTCGAGCAACCGAGCGTAAACGAAGCCCATCTAATTATTTCATAATACCAACATAGTAAAAACGGTCGGTGGATCAAAGTTTGCGATTCAAACTGGTTTATTTACCTCGAAATTGCCAATATTATTTCAACTTGGAATTTTTTATTTTGACTGAAGAAGTGAAGGTTAAAATATTCCTAGTTTTATTTTTATTCACATACTAATATGAAATATAAAATGCTGACTTTGCTGCACTCAGAGGACAGTGAATATAAAATTTGAAACTTTGCATCTTTTTTCTACTTTTCTTCTCTTTATCGTTTCAGCAGTAAAACAAAGATAAACCGACAAACAATTCCTGTTGAAACTGAGTTCCTGATTTTCCTTGTCGTTGACATTTAATGTGTAATCAATTTTTGTATACAACCTTGACAGTTGTTGCTTTAGAAACTAGATTACTTAGATTCAAATGCAACAAAGAAAAAAACTGGGTGCCTTCTACACTTAAAGTTCAAATTATAAGAAGAACTTTTATGTAAAAGCTAAACTTTTCTCTATCACATCCAGTCAACACTGTCAGACCTATTTACCAAAAATATTAAACACAAACTTGGTTAATTGTATTTAAAGGTGATCTTACTTAAAGGAAAAGAAATTCAATACGTAACATCTTAAAGAAAACTGGGATATTAGAACTGCTTGGGCACGACTTGTATTGTTTTGACCAGCTGAGAAACATTAGTCAAAAACGTTCTACTAATACATCTTCCCCATATTAACGTACCCATCAAAACACTAGTATACACACAAAACTGCCAATAAAATATAAATAACTATAACGAGCAATGAAGAATTTTATTCTGAGAGTGATATACGAACTACGTAGAATAACCAATGCTGCGAACGTAGCAACATTGTCAGATAAAAGATCCAAAAAACCACTAAAATAATATCCCAGATACAAAGCAAACAGTAATAAGGAAAAAACGATCGCCAAATTTAAGGATAGAAAATTTGAAAAGGATATTTTCCGAAACTGGATTCAACATGTACAAGAATCAACGAAGTGTATCAGCGAGAGGCCTAATAAGTTCTGGAGATATCAACAGTCAAGTACAACACAAAAATTAATATTTAACTTAATAGATTCACGCCTAAAAGTAGTGATGGGTAAATTACCGGTAAAGTAAATATTTACTTTAGCAAGAAAATTTGACCGGTAAATTACAAATACTGTGTTTCTGACAGTTCAAATTTTGACAGGACTTTACTCTATGAGTGTATTAAATTTTGTAGTTTTTTCAGGTTATCTGATTTAATCCAAGTGGGTTTTACTAACAATTTTCTCCCTGACTGTTCTTTCAATCTGTGTTTCTGACCGTTCAAACTTTGACAGCTCTTTTCTCCTTGACTGTACTAAATTTTGTAGGGTTTTTTCAGGTTATTGAATAGGAAATTTTATAAAGATTCCAAAAATGTGCTTAAAACAGTAATTTTTTTACTCCAAGTCGGATTTACAGACGACTTTGTCCTTGACTATCCATTCAAACTGTGTTTCTGACGGTTCAAACTTTGACACCGCTTTTCTCCCTGACTGTACTAAATTTTGTAGTGTTTTCTCAGGTTATTGAATAGAAAATTTAATGAGGATTCCAAAAATGTGCTTAAAACAGTCATTTTTTTACTCCAAGTGGGATTTACAGACGATTTTGTCCTTGACTGTCCTTTCAAACTGTGTTTCTGGTCGTTCAAACTTTAACCCTCCTTTTTCCTTGACTGTACCAAATTTTGTAGTATTTTTTCATGTTATCGGATAGGAAATTTAATGAGGATTCCAAAAATGTGCTTAAAAAAATAATTTTCTTACTCTAAGAGGGTTTTGCAGGCAATTTTGTCCCTGACTGTCCTTGTTCAAATATCAGACCCCAGTTTCAACTGATTTAAATATTTGTTGCACCAAACCAGCTTTTCCTAAATAACTCGAAAACGATGAAAGTTACAAAGAAATTGCAAGAAACCAAAAATGTTCCTTATCAACTCCTTAATCCTTAACTTAACATCGTTGATGTGCAAGACCGTTTTTACTTCCAGTATACAGGGTGTGCATGAAAATTATGGTCATGAAGGTTTTTGGTCACCCCGTACGTAATTTTTCAGATAGAATTTTTTGCTCAACCCCACTGGAAAAAAGAGCTCAATACTCTTAAGTTTAGATAAAACTGGCATATATTGCTATCAGCACTGTCATATTTTGTAACGTTTGGATTTTACTTTAAAATTGATCTTTGATTAAGCGTTGTTTTTACGAAAAAAACTTATATAGACAGTGAGAATAAAGAAGGAAAGAAGAGATGAAAAAACAATGAATAAGAAAATAGAGAGAGTGAATAAAAATTAATAGACTAATAAACAAGATAGTAAACGTCATGCAGAAGCTTAAAAAGGTAGAAACGGAGAGGAGAGAATCAATAAACAGGAAAAATGCAAAATTTACGAATTTTAAATACAGGCGTAAGTGTTTGGACTTCCTGGTCGCCAGATCTGAGCCACCTGGAGTTTTTTTCTTTTCTTTAAAGATCTGGGCATTGTTCTTAGTGGACATACAGTAATTATGATGATTACTGCTAAATATTTCCTTAAAGCTGAAAAGGCATTTAATCGAGTTTTGTAAACCATTTAAATTTTTGACAAAAACATCTTGAATTATTCATTGTTTGCAACTTTAAACTAACAAATACGAAACATGCCATATTTTTAATGAAATGTTATAGTTAGTTATGTAACACCGTTGCGTAACTGTATAATACGACCAGTCAAATATTTTGAACTAAAATTATCGATCATCATCATCACCAACAAGGATTATTGTTCGCCAGCCGCGATTATACAACTGAACCTATATTTTCTCTATTTTTTTGGCGAAAGTCGACATTCCGATATAAAGTGAGACTCTCTCTCACCCACGCGTCGATTTTTAAGCAACAATCGAACAATCAGAAATTTAAATAACCATTTTTACAAGGAAACGATCAGATATCGGCCAAAATTTGTATTTGGTAAACAATGTCCGCCAGATAAGATCGTGACCGAATGGTTTTTTTTTTCGATCTGTGGCTTCGTTATTTGCTCGTCGTATGTCCAAACCATACACCTGTCAGATAAAACGACTTTCTAAAAATTAATATAATAAATGATGTAATGCTTTACAAAACTATATTTGGTTTCGGTTTTGTGTGCAGTGGATGACTGTTCGTCAAAAGAAACGAATGTTTGTTTGTTTTCTGAATTTACTCTGTTTGTTTTCATTAAAAAAAGAAGACAATGACTGAACCAATTGCATATTTCTGATTAGCCTAATGTGTTGGATTTCTTCACAGGTTCTTCCATGGTGTTTTGCTGGTTTTGACTCTTTCTAGGTGAATACACCAGAACTTTGCCAGGAATAATTCTGTATCACACTTAACTTACACATCACTTTCAAACTAATTTGCTTCTGACAACTTGTAATGTAAGATTCTGGTTCCTGTGCTTTGTTTAATTTATTCAAAATCTCACTCTATGAAACCCACGATAAAGTTAAGGAATAATCGAGACTGACCGCTCATTCCTAACCCGATCAGCTCTACCTTTAAGGACCTGTTCTTTAGCTGAATAGCATTATTATAATAAATGCCTCGTTTGGCTACCTGGCTTACGTTAATTTTTCTTCGGTCGGACTTTAAGTCTCCTATTCCGAGACAAATTTATGAAATATTTTGGCATAAAGCCGGTATATTTGAATAATAACGATATAATTTACAGACTAAGTTAAGCAGATTCCACCTTGCTGCTGAGTTGGAGAATTCCCCTGGTTTGCTTAAGTGTTTAACTGGTTCATGAAGAGCATTATCCTACTTCGTAAGCAGAAGACCTTAGCCCAATTACTGTGACGCTAGAGCTGAGCAGAAAATATCTTGTCGATCATCAGATTCTTAAAACCATAAACGAATGCAAATTTATTCATATGAAATTCCACGGTACGATTCGTGGCGCCAGTACAACCAGAATTTTACTTTAAATTTGTTTTACGTCATGTAGTCAGCACATCAGTTGCGTAACTTACCGCATTTTTTTTCAATGATAAACCGAAGCTGCTTCTCTACTAATAATTGAAATGTTAAAGGTGACTTGGCGCTATTACGGAACTGTTTGACAGACGAATTTTTTTAAAGTGGTGTATAAGGCTAATTACCGTAGAGAACAGTTACACAGATGATGAAGTATACGCATCAGGGTACTACCCACCGGCACCTAATGACTTACCATTTTAGTGCGGATTGCGCCAAAGTGATTCGCTGTAGAGAGGTCAAAGTTCGATGCGAAAAGCTTCTAAAGAAGATTAGCCTCGGTTACTGCAGAAAATATTATTGCTTGTTGTGGCAGTTGACTGTATGAAGTTAAAGTTCAAATATTATTTTGATATGTTTATTGTTTATGAATAATTACAAAGTGCAAGACTAGTGGAAGATAGATGGAATGTTTACTAAATAAGTATTAGTTAGACACAGTATTGCGGTCTACAAAATAACAATTTTTGAGTTTTTAGATGGTTTACCCAGATATCCAGACTCATCTCGTCCATTCGAGAAAGTTTTGCATTCTTAGAGTTAGACTTGGAAATGTAATAAGATTCTAACAGTGTAAAACTAGACTTAGAAGATGACAAAATGCATTTTAGAATTATTGAAACCTCATGGTCGTGCACAAAATGACAAATCTTAAGTTCCTAGCTTGTTTAGCTTGATTTCATATTCTAGGTCTATTCAAGGCAGTTGTGCAACGCTAAAAGTAGATGTAGAGGTATGAGGGAGATCTAGAAGGTTGAAATTAGACCCAGAAGATTAAAAACCTACTCTAGAGTCACCAAAAACCTCAAAAAAATTTAAATTTTTGAATTTTTAGGTAGTTTCTATTGATTACCAGACTTTCCGTGTATTCAAAAAAGTTCTGCAATGCTAGAGGTAGACGTAGAGGTTTTAGAAGATTGAAATTATACCTATATTTCCAAAAAATATATTCTAGAATCAAAGAAGCCTCATGGTCGTGTACAAAATAATAAATTTTCAGTTTCCAGCTAGTTTTCCTTGATTTCTATATTCTATCTATTCAAGGCAGTTCTACAACCCTAGAAGTAAATATAGATGTGTGATAAGGGTCTAAAAGGTGAAAATTAGAGCTAGTAGAAAACCTACTATGAAGTTACAGAAACCTCATTGCAGTCTACAAAATAACGACTTTTGAGTTTTATATGATTTACTTAGATTTCCAGACTCTTCGTCTATTCGAGAGAGTTCCACATTGGTAGAGTAAAGACATAGACGTTTGATAAGGTTCTAGAAGAGTATAAAATCCATTTTAGAATCAGTGATAGATACTTGAGGATCGTGCAGAAAATGAATAATTTTCCAGCTAGTTTAGCTTGATTTCATATTCTAGGTGCTCAAGGCAGTTGTACAACGCTAAAAGTAGATGTAGAGGTATGAGGGAGGTCTAGAAGGTTGAAATTAGACCCATAAGATTAAAAACTCATTCTAGAGTCACCAAAAACCTCATTGCGGTCTACAAAAATTTAAATTTTTGAAATTTTAGATAGTTTTTCTTGATTACCACTTTCCGTGTATTCAAAGAAGTTCTGCAATGCTAGAGGTAGACGTAGATGTTCTGGAAAGTTGAATTCCTAAATTTCAAAAAAATGTACTCTAGAATCAGAGAAGTCATGGTCGTGTACAAAATAATAAATCTGAAGTTTCCAGCTTGTTTACCTTGATTTCCATATTCTATAGGTATATTCAAGGCAGTTCTACAATAGAAGTAAATGTAGAGGTCTGATAAGGGTCTAGAACGTTAAAATTAGAGCTAGAAGGCTAGAAAACCTACTATAAAGTTACGGAAACTTTAATGCAGTCTACAAAATAACAATTTTAGATTAGAGATGATTTACTTAGATTTCCAGACTCTTTGTCTATTCAACAGAGTTCTGCATTGTTACTTTTAGACTTATATGTAATAAGGTTCAAGAAGAGTAAAACTAGAGCTAGAAGATTACAATATGCCTTTTAGGATCAGTAAAACCTCATGGTCGTGCACAAAATAACAAATCTTAAGTTCCAAGTAGATTTTTAAGAGCAATGTTGTATTTCAATCATGTATCATGTGACATGCGTTTCTATTTCGCTCCTATTGCGACTCACTAAGCTTGGGCAATTTGTGCTGATACATACAAGTGCACAAATGCGCGAAATCATACAAGTACTGATTTGCTAAGATAAATGACCGTTTCAAATCGATCTAGTAACTGCTAATAGGTTTACGCTACAATGTTGAAATGCATTTCCTCGGTTTTCAAATTTTTAAAAGCTTGAACGTATGATACGCGTATAACAAATTAGCATTACACTTATTTAATCAGGCTCGATTATCTAGATGTTAATACTTCGAGTAATCGTAAAAGACAAGTGGCGCCTATTTTTTATATATATGAGAGATGGTAATCAGCGAATACGTTTTTAACTGAATTACCTGCCAGTTGTAATAAGCAAATACAAACGAAAGCGTAGGCTCGCTTCGCATGTGATTTATTGTCATTTAGGAGCACCTAACCATGTAGAACCCAATAAATCATAAGGAAAAACCTCGAAACCCATTTTAGTTGACAAATGACTCAGTTAATTGAGGCAGTCTAATGGAAAAATCTGCATAACCTGTATGTTATATATTAAAAAGGAGTAGTAATTTAAAATTGAGTTTAGTTGTAATACTTTATTGATGTAGAACAGATTTCACAGATTAAATGGTTATGAAGTTGGGGATATGAAGCTTTATTAACAGTTTTATAATACTGAAATACAAATGTTATCCGGGCTTATAAGCCGTGGTCCAATGGAATTTATTCCTTTTATAATATGTTTTTAATCTTAGGAATATCTCTAAAATGTTTACGGAACCAGAAGGGCCTTATAGCAGATGCTTTTTTTAAAGATAAGTTGTTTCGAGTATCTACTCACTGTTTATTAAAAACAGTGGAAAAATTAATAATTTTTTATAGATTGTGCATAATCTATTGTAATTATTAGATATTGGCCTTCGTTTTTTTAAATTACACGAAATAATATGAAGAACCGTTTTCATATTAAATTAACTGTGGTACTTTTTTATGTGGGTGTTTAATTAATGAAACCACGTTCGTATACAACTAGTAAAACCATAACCCAAAGCAAGGTTCCACGCTTAATTAATGAATAAAAGTGCATTGTCATAAAATTTAAAAAGTTTTAGTTTGAAACTAACCCACACCTACTGGAGACCAGTTTTAAGTACTCATAGGTTGTGACCGTGAAGTCAAATTGGACCTTTGCAACTGGTTCAAACAATCATTTTCTTTGTTAGCCAAAAATACAGGTAAAATGTAGCAGGAACTGTTTTTCAATTACTTACGTTTTCACGGATCTAGCATATTATAAACATAAGCTAAAATAGAGCAGATCGTTAACCCAGGATGACTGGTGCAGAAAATCGACCTGTCCCAATACGAAGAAGGGCATTGTCTTAGCTTAAGCTGCAACATCGATATATCTGCATAAATAAAAACCGCGCACGACATTTATTTATTTCGATACGCCCATCCGATTGTACGGCTGACCTTACCATCCAGAAAGACATAAACTAGAATGGCTGTTTTTGTTGAATGGAAAATAATACCCTGTAAGACAGTTATAGGAAGTTATTCGCAACGTGAAGGCGGACGAATGCAGGTCAACGGGACACATGCGCCTTGATGAACTTTAATTGTTACCAGAAACAGTTACCACCCAAAAGCAGTTCTAAATATTTTCTTAACCTTCCAACTAGTCATATTGTATACAATTTCCATTATAGAATAATATTTTGTGAAAAAAGGAACAGAACAAATCTGTAAAGAAAGCCATCCGTGGACTGATGCGAGACACTATCGCAAAACATGAAAGTTCTCAGGTCAAGACTGTCTAGTGGATAGCAAATAACTAAGAAAATAAAAAGCAAACACGGTATAGTTGCATCAGACCCTCAGTAAATTTCACAAATCATTGAAGAATTCTACAGGGAGTTATTTGTTTGGGATGCCTGCTACGGAAGCTAACTGTCATCGAATAACAGTAACAAATATGGGCTCAGAACCCTTCCAGAAATATCCTTGGAGGAAATAAGAACAGCGCGTGATGAAGAACGGTAAATGTCCGGGAGAAGACAATGTTACAGTGGAAATGTTGAAATTTGGAAGACGTAAGATAGAGAAAACCCTACAGACTCTGCAAACAAATATCTACAGGATGGTAGAATACCGGATCCTTGTATAAGGCAAAAGTTGTGCTTTTGCTTAAGAAATGGGATAGTACAAATCTACAAAACTACCGTCCTATCAGCTTACTGTCACACCTTTATAAACTTTTAGATTTCTATCAATCAGTGGAGCAAGCCGGGTTTTGAGGAGGAAAATACAGCACAACTGACCATCTACAAACCTTGCGAACCATAATAGAAAAAGCAACATGGTCTTTTTTAAATGCCCTCAACAACATCAGAATAGATTCTAGGTATAGTGCTCTTATAAAAATTATATATGAGCTTATAAATTAAATTTAATCGAGGAGTACGTCAAGAGGATACAATATCGCCAAAGTTCTTCATTTTGGCTCTGGTCTTCAAGAAACATCTTCTCTTCTTCTTCTTCTGTTAGGACTGAGTCCTGTGTTTTCATCAATAATTAGCCAGAAGCAGTTGGGATGCTGAAGACCAGCTTTCATACCATCTTATAGGTGGTCGTCCAGAAGTTCGAGATGTATTTGTTTTTTCTCTTTCGCAATCTTTGGCAGCCGATCATCTGGCATTCTGTCCACCTGGTCTCTCAATTCAAGAAACTTCAGTAGGAACAAAAGGGAATTAAGATTGATGAGGATGATTTCTAAATAATCTTCGTTTAGCAGACGACATCGTAATCATTTTTAGCAACCAATGTGAACTAACAGAAATGTTGCATCAATTGAATGAAGCTTCTAAAAGTATAGGGATGACAACGAACATAAGCAAGACCAAAAGAATGAACCCCGACAATACTCATATCATCATAGGCGATCAGATAACAACATATTCTTTGAATAACTAGGTCATACAATCAAAGTAAGAAAAGAAAATCAAACAGCGGTAATAACTAGACGAATGAGACTCTCGTGAGCTGCTTTCGGTAAACTTAAACACATACTGAAGAACACTGACATCCAGTGAACTTGAAACGAGAGGTCGTTCTGCAAAACATTCTGCATTTATGATCGACCTCTCGTTTCAGGTTTCAAGATGATTGGACACAACAACACTGACTAGACAGAGTGCTGATAGCTTGAGGGTGGCTCAGAGAGCTATGGAACGTGTTATGTTGGGGATTTCCCAACATAACACCTTCCATAGGATGTTGGGAAAACCTTGTGTGGTGAGGCCCAACTAGCAACAAAGAAAAGAAGAAGAATATTTTGTTGCTGTGATAAGAATTTAAATTAATTATTATACATGCATTAATTCTGAAGACTTTATTATTTCCAATGTTTGTTAGTTTTTCTGTAAACGGCATATGCTTTGGCTTGCTCATGCTGCTTAGAAATTTCAAAGTGTATTTCCATGTTGCTGATTGTCCTGCTGCTTTAGTTTGGAGATTTACCATTAATAATGTACTGTCTTTTTTTCACAATTATTGGCGGTGTCAATATGACAGCTTTCTGTAAATTACCTACTCTTTTGTCGTAGCAACGGCTAAACACTGTTTTGCTATGCTACTCGGTATGAGCATTGCTAATCCTCATTCCTGCTCTGCTTATGCAATCTTCTTTTTTTTTTGGTTAAAACTTTACTAAAGGTCTCTGCATTTTATACAATTGCCGCCCATCCTCTATGAAGAGGTGACAGCAAAGCTTTAAAGCTCAATCATTTATTGTTCATGTTTTTGCTAGTTTTCTGATGATTACTCTGCAGCTTGTGTATGTTCCAAAGAATACGTGCGTAGTTTGTTTTTGTCATCTCTGTCAGTAACGTAGTCAATTATTGACGGTTTTTTACTGTTGGGGTGAGTGAAGATGGTTGCGTCTTTTCCACTGCTTATGTAAGTAAATACATATATCAGATTATTTGTTTTATCTAATATACGTTTTTTTACATATTATGTTCAGATTTACTAACCGCTCATTCATTTTGTCTATATTCTTGATGCTTTTGTAATTTACTAGTAATAACAATCGTTCTAAGACAATTTTTCTGGACAAGCATTTTGCCTAATCAATTTAAGAATAACAAACTGATTTTACAAAAAGATAAAAAAAAACAAGTGAAAGCAACATGTTTTGGTGGTTTCTGCTAGGATAAAGCCAAAAGCGCGAGTAACGGTAACGGAACCGAAAGTTCGAGGGTCACCTCGGTTTTCGGTGACATACTGATGGGTACTTTATCGGCACCACGGATCAAGAAATACACGTTTCGTTTCTGGTATTGTCAGTGACAATGGCCCTTGTTGTAGGTGCGCGAACATATTTATGTAAGACTGCTTTTTTACGCTTTAGCTTACATGCTTTTTGGGTCATTCTGATGTTCAGTCGTTTTTTTTTTATTTTTTCACTCTGGTATATGTTTAAACTTTGTAATTGTGTTGGTACAGATACATTACTGGTAAAGAAGGTAATTACTCGCACCTTTGGACATTTCTTGATTAAGTAAAACTACTGCTCTGCTTTCTACAACACATCGCCTTTCTAAATCAACAAAATAATAGTTTTAACTCTCAGAACAAAAAAACGATTAAGTTAAATGAAACCCAAACTGGTGCTGTGTTTGCTTAATAATTAAACATCGACTAACAGGAAGCGGCTGCACCATTAGTGTTTTTTACACTTGTTTCGCCCTCCCGTGAAAAAGTGGACCAGTCAGTTAACGTGGGGGAACCTGTGTTAAATAGACTGTTAAAATTTGATTGGCCGAGTGTACAGTAAATACATAATGACAGGCTGAGGATAAGGTATCCGGAAAAGGGTGTCGGATTTCTGGGGTAAAGGCTATGGCACTGACTGCGGTTATCGACGAGATTAGATTTGGTTTTCTTGGTGGTTTGCGATGCTTCTTTAATTGACTTGAAACTTTGCATGCAGGTACCGTTATAAAGAAGGAAGGTAGAAATGTTTTGGTCATTAATACTCTGGCTGAATTCGCTCTAGTTGTGCAAATTCTTAACTGCATTTTAATATTAAGTTTAATGTGTACTTTGTATAGGTGAGTTTTAATTGCTATGTTTGCTAATTCAAAATTTGCAAACAATAAGAGTATAATACCTGTATGCACCACCAATCATTTTGAGAGTTTAAGCTTAATTTAAGTTTAGACTGTGAATGCTCGATAGAATGAACTACATAGAAAATCACATTCTGAAATTATATATCCGGAAAAAACTGAAACTGGATTTTTTTGTTTTTATTGATTTGTAACTTTATTTGAAAAAATGTCTCAAAACCAGAAACATATTTTTATTGTCACTTTTTCTCAGCTATACGATGACGATTTCATATTCCGACGTTTTGTTCGTCGACAGTTATCATCAACTTTTTCTTTTTTCCTGAGTTTTATCTTAGTTGACTTTGAGAATCACAGGATTACTTGAAAATTTACTTTCTAGTGAAATTTTTGAATTTCAAGTCAATTTTAAAGCCCAAAAGTGTCTATAATTCTTGAAAATTGTCATTCCAGTAAAATTTTGGAGTTTCAAGGCAATTTTAAAGCCCAAAAGTGTCTGAATTACTTGGAAATTGAGTTTCCAGTCAAATTTTACAGTTTTAAATCAGTTTTCAAATCCAAAAGTGTTTGAATTGCTTGTAAATTGACTTTCTAGTCAAATTCTGGAGTTTCAAGGCAATTTTAAAGCCCAAAACTGTCTAAATTACTTGCAAATTTACTTTTCAGTGAAGTTTTTGAGTTTCAAGTCAATTTTGAAGCCCAAAAGTGTCTCAATTACTTGGAAATTTGTTTTCCAGTTAAATTTTGGAGTTTCAAATCAATTTTCAAGTCCAAAAGTGTCTGAATTACTTGGAAATTGACTTTCTAGTCAAATTCTGGAGTTTCAAAGCAATTTTAAAGCCCAAATCTGTCTAAATTAATTGAAAATTTACTTTCCAGCGAAATTTTAGAGTTTCAAGGCAATTTTAAACCCCAAAGGAGTCTGAATTACTTGGAAATTTGTTTGCCAGTTAAATTTTGGAGTTTCAAATCAATTTTCAAGTCCAAACGTGTCTGAATTAATTGAAAATTGACTTCCCAGTCAAATTTTGTAGTTTCAAGTCAATTTTCAAGCCCGAAAGTGTCAGAATTACTCGAAAATTTACTTTCCAGTCAGATTTTGGAGTTTTCAGTTCATTTTCAAGCCCAAAAGTGTCTGAATTTCTTAAAAATTGACTTTCTAGTAAAATTTGGTCTTGAGTTTCAAGGCAATTTTATAGCCCAAAAGTGTCTGAATTTCTTGAAAATTTACTTGTTCTAAATTACTTGAAAATTTACTTTCCAGTCAAATTTTGAAATTCTGAGCTAATTTTCAAGCCCAAAAGTGTCTGAATTACTGAATTACTGTAAAAATTGTCTTATAAAATAGTGACATTGTAGTCTTGCAAATCAAATTTTTGATTGATAGTCAATTTTTATGGTTTGACAACCGTCAACCTAACCCTACTAACTAACCTAATCCAAGGCAATAACTATAGTAAGTTTGACAGCTGCAATTCGAGCTTTTTTAATATACCACTCAGTTGTGAAAAGTATACGGAAAAGCAAATGCTTTACATAATTTATTATTATACAAGCATTGCTGCACAATTTACGTTAATCAGAAGAAGATATTTGTTTTCATTATCTGTTTAAACTGCTTGTTTATATATCCAAGAGAAAGGTCATCATTTTGGGCACTTCTTTTTTGCACTAATTTTTTTTTAATTATAAGTGCAATCTTGGCTTCTGAAAAACACAAAATTCAGCCAAATTATCAATAAAGATAATTGAGATTTGCAGTTGGCATGCTTTCATATTATTAGCTTCTTGTCAAATTTGTGATAAAGCTTTAACATAATATTATCTCGTTTTCCCTGGTCGAATTTGAATTACTCTGAATCACGATTGAAAAGTTAAAAATATACACAGTGTCTTTTTAGTTGATCAAAAATGATAAACAGAAATCATAAAAATATTAGTATTATACGAAATATGCGCTGACGAAAAGTCTTTTGTTATGGAAATTGACTTATAGAAGATCTACGTAACGCATAACCTGC
This sequence comes from Ips nitidus, assembly GCA_018691245.2. Classification (NCBI taxonomy): domain Eukaryota; kingdom Metazoa; phylum Arthropoda; class Insecta; order Coleoptera; family Curculionidae; genus Ips; species Ips nitidus. The sequence goes on from CM042791.1 coordinate 7,939,629, forward strand.
TTAGGGCTATTTGCTTTATATTTATTTATTCAAAATCTTGCTGAAATAAATTTGAAGAAAAGCAACTACCTATTTTTGTTGTAGAAAATAGAAAAAAACATTTTTAGAGTTATTAGAATATTTCCTGTGTTAGAACAGATATTTTAAAATGGTCTATCAGATACAAAATATGAAACTTTTGCAGAACTAGCAGAAAATAGAGTGATCAATAACTAATTAATCAGTGGATAATTGTAAATTATTGATTTAAGTAAATTCCGGTAATGTATGTAATTCAATTTAAGGGCACTCTGCTGAAACCAAATATTTTTTTGTTGTTTTTTTTTTCTTCAGGCAGAAATTAATGACAAATCAGTAATAACTAATGAAACTAAAACTATAAACGGTTTTTCAGTCAAACACATTGATATATCAAAGATTACTTAAATTCTGGTGGAATAACAGGAAGCGAATATATTAAATTGTAAAGCAGTGTTTCTACCAGAAATCCGCCCACTGAAATTTCTACTGTTGCCATGAGATTAGATAAACCAACTGTAAGTTTCGTTACAGGTGACACTAAAAGTCATCGAGTGATGTTCGTTCCAAGATATGCATAGAGCACGTTATAAAAACCCATTAACAGATTAAGCACTTCAATACCCTGATCGGATTAATATCCACGAAACAAGTTTTCGGTGTTAGTTTGACTTGTACATTGAAAAACCAGCCAGTAGTTCATTTATTAACCAAACTGACGCTGTATGAAATCATCACGAACACAACATCCACATAGACGACGTGTCAATACAAACATTTCTGGTACCGGTACCGCGAGAACCATTTTAATTCATTACAAGACAGTGCACGATAAATCAATATCAATTTGTAGCACATCCGCGTGTACATGTGGGAATATCAAAGCGAGACGAAGGGATCATAAATGTGTTTTACACAAACAGTCTTTATAACAATAGAAGTTGGCTTGTGGGCCGTCATTTTTGTGTCATACAAAGAGGTCAGCGCCACGGTTTACTCTCAGGAGCGGCTCTTCTAAGAACCTATCGAGTCCTACGTTTAAATCCTTATTAGCTTCTGACTTACTTGGTAGAGATGAATTAGTTCTTATGTATTTTGGCGCCACTCTGGTAAAACACAGTAATTTGTCCAAAAACTTGCAAAACCTTTCTATATCTGATCATCTTAATTATGCTTTTGAATTGACTGCCATTTAAGTTGAAATCAGTTTTGAAATGTTCTATGACAAAATTTAAAAAAAAACCTGCTTTAAACATTCCAATCTGAAGTAAATCTGATAAAAATTGAATAATTTATGTGCCTTAATAAAATACATTTACTTAATAATAACAATTTGTAATACGTGTATTACCATTAGTTAAAGTTGGATTTACTTTAATTATATGAGTTTCCAATTCCCAGTAGCATTCGAAAACTTTTGATCAAAATTTTAAATTCCTTACTACAAATAAATTGAAATATATTGAAATACCTTAAAAAGTGCTTTCGACAGTATTTGAGATATCTGATATTTGATTTTCGTGTTTTTTGCTCAGTTCTGATTTTAACTTGCACAATGTTTGAATAATACTGGTTCAATAGCTAAAATTTGCAAAAAAGGCAAAAGTTACATCAGTCATTCATGATGCCAACAAATCACGAAGAGAAAGAAGGTTTTTCTAATTTCAATAAAAATACACTACACGTAGTAAAATTAATTACCAAACTTGCAAATTTGACTGTGTAACGTGGTTTTCTAACTATATAAATACATTTATCAGGAATTTTACCGTAGTTTTAGGTAAAATAGTAAGTTATAATTAAGAGGATTATAATATGAAATTAATAAGGTGGTAAACACTTACTCATTTTACTTCTCATCATCTGTTTTACTTATTCACTCTCACATCATTTTGCGGTCGATTTTTCAATCAAGTTTTAGGTGTTGTTTTTATTAGAATTCACTATATTTAACTTTGACTGAAAGCAGTAACATTCATATCCGTTTTCTGTCTGGTTTGCAAATTTCAATATTTGCGTGGTTTTATCTGCAAAGTGTCATTATTCCTTAACCGCATATCTAATTTTGGGAATATTATTCGATAATCTTGCTTACGTTTGAGATAATTTTAAAAGTACATTTCCGAACCTTTAAAACGATTAATTTACATACCTCATAGACATAAGATTTGGACAAAATAATATATGTTCTTTCACTTTACTCGCGGACACCGCACCAATATACAGTGTGTCCGTAAAGTCGGCGATAAATTTTATTAAAAATCAGGGATTTGTTTTCTGGGACACGTCAATATCTATTTTTTATTGCGATTTTTTTGATAATAAATTCATGTATACAGGGTGACCCAAAAACAAATTACGACTGTCTGAATTAAGGACATTCAGTTATTTTTCGGGACCATTAATAGCAACAGGTTGACCTCCTCCAGTTTCCCCAAGTTTCCCATTTATTTACTGTCTTCTTTTTTCTTTTAAACTCCCACTGATCTACTTGCTTGCCCTGGTAGAAAGTCTATATCAGAAAAAGTCTCATCTTTTTTGAGCACAAATTACTCTCTTTGATTTTAAATCAAAGATTCTTATTTTAATTTAGAACATCTATAAGCTCTTTGATACTGATATCATTGGTTTATAAATTTAATGCTAAAAAATTGACCTACCAAATTGACCTTCTACCTTTTCAGGAATGTTATACAGAAATAAACAGCTTTAATCTTGGAATATGCAATACCGTCTAACATATAATTGTCGTTGTGGTCGTTAAACGTGCCTCCTCAAGATTCGAATAATTTAATTAGGCGTATTGAATTTGGTCTCATATTCCACGAACTGCAAGAGATTAAATAAAATTTATGCATCGTTTGAAAGCGATTTCAACAATCCAGCGGCGTGGGTGTCACTTTACGAGGTGTCGAATTTACTTGGCGCGCGCTCATGGAAAATAAATAAAATCCTCTCTTCGCGGATTTATTGTTTCGTTTTCTCGGTCGCAAACCGATCCAATTCAATTTAAAAAACCGAAACCGGTGACCGTGTGACACTTCATCGTCTTGCAGGTTATTCGGAGCCATGAACTTATGTAAATCGGCCCTATTGAAAACGCCACATAATGTCGAAATTTGAATTTAAAAAGGTTTGTGTACGACACAAAAGAATTAATGGCTTAACCTCAACTCATGTTGTTTAACACGTTTCGTTCGGTTATTATTAAGGCTTGTTTACGATCGGATGATGGTCTCACCGCTCCTAGAATTAGAACACCTGATCAATTTCTATTGGTCGCAGTAATTACTAATGACGTGGCTAGAGTCATCTAAGTGTACTTAATTTAAATTTCCTTAAAGCATATTCCGCAGTTTCTAGAATATTGTGACATTTTAATTACAAAATTAGCTTTTCTTGGCGCAACACCAAAATGGAATAACAGGAGATCGTGCAACTTGCCATCAGGTCTCATCAAGAGGTCATACAATGTTTACCTGTCCGCACCAATTTCACAAGAACTCTTCACATTTAACCTGATTCTTCAGGATCTTCTTTCCACTAATTACCAGTGGTTAATATGTCATTACGAAGACCAGTTGGCGGCAACAGCGAAAGTCACATAATATGTCAACACCAAACTCAAATCGGTTGACCAACAATGTCGGCTTTCTGAGAAAGCTACAACACTACGAGTGCCCATCTACATCCATCGACCTATAACCTGAAGTGCCCCTTTTTCACTTGTTTCCTTAATGGTCGGCGAATTTTCGCTTAAAGCACCGGCTAATTACTTTTAACAAGTTCAGCCATTATACCGTGGGTAATCAAGTGGGCGGATGCTAATTATCTAATTGGTTTGGAGGAGCTCTTCGGGCGTATGTTGATTGATTGCCTGTGTAACTGTAGTGAGAAATAATATTAGATATGAGAAGTGTAGTACTGTGCGCAGAGGTCATTGCGCAGCAATAGGAACCAAAATTATTAATGCAGTGTAATTCATCCATTCCTATGTGAAGCTTTCCCTTTTTCATCGTAATTAACTAGATGTTGGATATAATATATGATTCAAGCATGACCTTTATTCTTTCTTAGTAGGATAGACTAAGAAATTACCGGTATGTAATTAAAAGAAATGTCCTTCTCTCTCTTCGTACAACCCTTGATGTGTCTCTCCATCCTTCTCTATCTTGCACCAATTCAGGATCGTATTCTATTCCCATCGATCTCAGATCAGCAACGATGTTGTCTCTCCGTCTCCTACGCGTTCTCCCCAGAGATCTTCGCCTTTCCGGGGACTTTTGATCATTCGAGAGTCTGGTAGTGCTCAGTTAGTTTGTTGTTTTTTCTTGGACGGAACTGCTCTGTTCTTGCGCAGAACTATTCATTCGAAACACTTCATTCCTTGGTAAGTGTCCAAGTCTCTCTTCCGTACATGACCACTGGTCGTATCGCTGTAGTATATACTTCAATTTTGGATCTCTTTCCATTATTACGGTGTTTCCAACCACGTCAATGTCGTCGGCAAAAGCCAAGAGAACCCATGGGCTCTTAATACCAAAGACCTCCGTGGTCATTGAACAATATCGAGGAGAGTGAATCACCCTGCCTCAGGCCACCTGAGGCACAGTTCTCACAACATTTCACTCACTTTTACTCTATTTCTAGAGCCGATGAAAGATATACTTGTTAACTTGGTTAGCTTTTAGGGAACTTTTAGTTCAAACATTGTGTCCCAAAGCTTAACTCTTAGAATACTATCGTATGCTTGTCTAAAGTCGATAAACAGTGAATAATGAATCACTCTATTAAATTCTTAACATTTTTCTAATATTTGCCTTATTGCAAATATCTCGTCGACAGTATTTTTACGGAATCTACACTGGTAGTCCCCAAGACCTGACTCTACGATTCAACAGTATGTTTGCAAGGATCATATCTCTTCTATCTCATATGCTCTGTTGTTTAAGGATATCCTTTTGTGTTTTGTTCTGTCTCTCTTTTTGTGGATAGGAAGGATGAGGCTTTCGTTCCACTCTTCTGGTATTTTCTCTTGACTCCATATGCAGTGTTTCTGCCTACTACCTTGTCTTTTCCTGGAGCGGTGTTATTTTTGAACTTTTTGATAGCTTTGATAATTTCGTGTAGGTTGTTCTACCAGCAGTTCTGCAGTTTGTTATTCGGTTGGAGTCCGTTCATTTTGTTGATTTATGTCTAAAAACTTGTCAAAGTACTTCTTAGATGAAGCAGTTCATTCACTTTTTTGTTTTCGGTGGTCGTTATGCTACCATCTTCCCTCTTAAGTATCAATGTTTGAAATGGCTTTATAGAAATTTTTAGACCGGTTATGGTTGTATATCGTTCCATTTCTTCCAGTTTTCGGTGATTGTGCTGTCTCTACTTTGTTCTCATTATTTTTTTAGCTTTATTCTGAGTTTGCCATATAATCGTATATTTTCGTCCGTCTTAGTAGCACAACACGTCATTTCTACGATGAAAACAATTGACCTAAGGTAACCCGAGGGATAATCCTTTTCTAACTTGTGTAGCAACTTTGCAAAAACATGATTTCTGCTATTCACACTATACACTGTTTTGCAAAGCTAATTCCCCACGCTTGGTTATTAATACTGGTGTATCGATAACAGTGACAAACCTAAAGAATTCGATGATGATTCGCAATACGTCAAGTCCTAAAAATAGAAGACGTTTTACCTACATAGGACAACAATAATTGTGTAACACGAAATCGTTTTCTGGCTCATTGGCCGCTCGTGAGAACAATACTGTGTCGGTACGATCGTAGTACCGACGACCGCAACAAATCAATAATGGTACTAAAGACTTCCTAGGCGGTACCGGAGCCCGGAGTGACAGAAATATAAATCGCCCCAAATGAGAAGTAGCACTTTCTATTCGACGGTACTTTGATTGTGCTGTGTTCAGACTCTTCCGCATATTTTACAGAAATTTTGTTATATATCAAAGATCAGCATTAATCAGGAAAGTTCCTTGCCCTTTTAGATTAAAATAACAATATTGAACAAAGTGTTGACATAAAATTATTGATAACCAATTGCGTAACTTCCGTTATTAAACCGGATGCCTTCCCATGAGATTGGTGTCACCCTAGCTGACCCTTCGTTGCGTTCCCTCGTTATAGGTACCTGCTCCAGTTTCCCATCAACCTGATTCTCGGGTTTGGCGTGAAAGCGTATGGGAAACAAGCCCATTTCAATGTTACGTGGGATATTTTTCCGCAATTCGACAGCATCTGCAACCGCTTCAAATTTGGATTACTTGCTGATGACTTTTAATAATGATGAACAATCTCAACCAGCATCATAAATAATTAATGCCCACCAAACGCTATTAAAGCTCAGCAAACCATAGCGACACATCCGATAAATTATTGTAATTTTCACTTATTCGACCCAATAACAATCCATCTTACTGTCTGCCTCAAAAGGATATTTTACGGAGAAAGATTAATTTTAAGTCTCTTGCAAGTGCAATCAGCAGATAATAAATACATCCGCCTACAGAGCCAACAATTTTTCAGAAACACGTATTTAAATCGCAACAATGAGGACGGTCTTCGATTGCGCATTCCGCAATCTTTATTACTCTCTATTATTTCGGACGTTTGTGTGAAGACAACAATGCAAATCCCGCCGATTTCAGTCTATTTTAATACCAGAGTATCCTACTGCACAGACTGATGATCGATTGATTCAGAGATTGATGAAAGGTGGATTCTATTTCCTGGTTTATTTCTGGTTAATTGAGTAAGAAAAATTGTTAATACCTTTCTATTATATTTTCTTAACTGTTTTTGTTTGACCTGACTTTTCTACAATACTGAATGTATCAAAAAAACATTCAAATGTTAGTAGATTGGTTGGGCTACAAGTTTTTGTTTTATTTACAATGTCAGTAAAAAAAACATATTTTTAGTTATGCAAGCAAATATCTCAAGAAAGAATAATTGTTTTTTTCCATTTGAAATACGAATGTTATTTTTTTTTTAAATATATCTTCCAAATAAAAATTCCAGTATCTAGTCGAAAAACTAAGATTAAATAGGGATTTTGTACCAAGTTTATTTTCGGTTAAACTTTTTCTGAACATTAGCGTATAGATCGTTTAGAAACGTCACGCGAAAACGGCTCCTACGTCACAAAGCACTTTCCGTCACCTAGAATTCTTACCCAGCGAAAATAATAATAAAATGGCCAAAAGCCTATAAATACTAATACAAACCGCCCAAAAATTGTCAGACTTCTTCAATTGGCCTAAAACCTTAGAAAGTCATTTTAAAATGGCCAGAAGCCTATAAGTACTATCGAAAACTCTCTAAAAATTGTCAAAGGACTTTACAAGTATCCTAATCCTTAGAAAGATCGTTTAAAATGACCAGAAACTTTTACAAGTGTCCAAAACCGATTATTATAGCCAGAATCCTCCAAATACTATAGAAAACCTAAAAATTGTCAGGGAGAGTCCTAAACCTTCGAAAATCGTTTAAATTCACCAGAAACCTCTCCAAGTGTCCTAAATCGTAGTAAAATAGTTAATTATAGCCAGAAGCCTCTAAAACTATCAAAATCTCCTAAAACTTGTCAGAGACTTCTTCAATTGTCCTGAAACCTTAGACAAATCGTTTTAAAATGGTCAAAAGCTTATAAATACTATAAAAAATCTTCTTACACCTACGAAGATCCTAAAAAGGTGGGTCCTCTTTACATACAAATTTCGAGCTATGTACTTTTCTAAAACTTCCTTCCTTCCTGAATCCCCTATCTAACTAGGGGAATATGGCTTCTGCACCCTTTATGGGGCAAATTGCCTTTTCTAAAACTTTTCTTTGCTTAATAGAAGATTTACTGAAATTCGAACTGAAACGTGCCTCGTGACGTCAAGCCCAAAATTCGTCGTTTTGGCGCGCTTGGTTTGCGTTTAAACTTCAATTGCTGATAAATTCGTTATGCCTAGTCAGAAATAGAAAAGCTATGCAAAACCGTTTTTCACATGTAATTAATCAATAATTCAACGGAATAAAAAAGTGTGCAACGGTCCTATTCTGGTTTAGTATTGTCTTAAATCCCTCAATAAATTATTATAACAAGCTTTGTTCATCTCAATTTGTGTCATCTGCTACCCATTTGAATAATTACTAACCTGGTAATGGATTGTTCTATTCTACGGCACATTTAGCTTCTAGTACTAAACTTATCTATCATTTTCATCAATCACTTATGTACAATATTCCATACATCATTCTCATTTTATGGCCCTAAGAACAGCACATCAGGTACTGCAACGTCCGCAGCAGTCTCGTGGTACTATCTACGTTCAATGCTGGTTTACTTTATTGCATCAAGAAGATCGACATAGTCGGCCACACTTTGCTACTGATGATGCCATCTCGAAACGGCTATTTTACTACTGCAAAACACACGAACACTTTTCTTGTCTAGCTTCTGGAACAAGTACTTTATGCTCTTGGTTGTTGTTTGTTTAAAAGCGGCAAAGAATCAAACGAATATTGTTTATAGTGAAAGGGCTGTAAAAGTATACTTTTGTAAGACTTTGTTACAAATCAAGTTTAAAGTGGACCATTTTCATGTAGAAAACTGGTCAATTTTTGACATTTTCCTGTGTGTGTGATAGCTCTGTTATTTTCTAGATGTTTTTTTGAACTGGTTTGTGACCTAAAAGATTATATAAATTAAATGGAAGCGTATAGTATGAACTTTTCATTAAAGCGGTAGAAGCGTGACAAATCGCCGCTAGGTCTTGGCTTTTGGTCATGCAAATAATGCAAGCTTTACACTTACATCCATAATAGGCGTTCCATAAATTCCCGGCGATTACACGAAACGTAAATTTTGTTCTTCGGTACTGCCCCAGGTGGCAATAAACACATTCAACTCTATAAACCCATATGAAATATCAAGATATACACCATCTTTACGTTGCGCTTTGATCGTAAATTCGCTTTTATGAATAAATAATAACTTGAGCGGCACAAGCGTGGAAAGCTGGCGCATCTTTTAAGGTACCTTTACACTAGAACGAAATTAAAGGGTGTTCTTCCTTTTTCCGGCCGATTTAACCTGCAGAGAACGTTTTGAATGTGGGTCTCTTTCTATGCAAAACCATACCGGAAATCTTCTGTCTGGGTTGAATGGATGGGATGATCAGTGCATGCAGGTCGAATAAGGATAACAGGTTATGTGTTGGTGTCTTCGATTCTCATCCACTTCCTGTCTTAGATCAGCTGTGTCGTATCGAATTCGTAACGCCTAGGGTACTTATGCAAGCCCCTGTTCAGGTAAATATGTAAAACAATTTTGTTCTCTGTCTATGTATACTATTTTGTTAAGATTTTTAATTAATAAGTTGATTCCAGGCTTTCGAGTTTCTTGGAGAAGTTTGCATCGGAAGAAGATATCAGTTGTATTGAACTTTAACTGCGAGCAATCGCAGAAGTTGCAATTGATACAGAATTAATTGATGTTCCTAAATTTGAAAAAGTTTAAGGATTTTTAGGAAGTAACAGAATGTGGGATACAAATATATTATAGTCTTGCTTTTTGATGATAACATACTTCAATAATTCTATTTTGTTGAATTGTAGATAATTTCTTCTCTTGAGGTCATCTCAAATCAAAAATGTATGCTTTAAGTCCTACCTTATTACCAGAATTGCGTCAAAGGATAATACACAAGAATAGGTATAGTCAAATTTCACTCCAGATTCTCAAACTTTCAAATTTGTACAACTGAATGGAAGTTAATGGTGATCATTTTGAATCTAGAACAACTTGTTTGATCATTTTAATGCAAATTCATTTTTGACATTTTTATATTCTTGAATTTCTCTAGTGCAAGTGTCACTGCTAAAGCACCTGTTAATGAGATTACCTAATAATAATTCTCCTTTTTAAAATCTACTTGGCGTTATGCACGTATTTTTATGAATACTTTTCAAAAATACCCATCAACCATAAATGACGCAACCCAAAAAAAATACGACACATTGTATTGGAAGTAGTAAGAAAAGATGATTTCCCATCACGTTATGGTTACGTTTAAAATAAGTCGGACTTAATTTAGTACCCATTGAACATAATAATAGAACCCATCATAGACAAAATCTGTCACATCTTGATCAATGCAAGGTAAAAAGGGTGTGTAACCGGGTTTCGGTACCGATTCCCAGCGCCTTTGTTTGCGACAGGTACAAACGAACACATTAAAGTTTACTTGTATGTGTAATATGTAACTTGAGGCTTTTGCACAGGGGCGGAGGTGTTCTACGACGTGGTTCCACATTGTTAATGGGAATAAATGAAAGGACGGTCGGTCCGCTACTGGACACATGCAAGCAAAAAATGCTTTGAGAGTTTAGGTCCGTTCAAATCGGGAAACTGAGGTAGATTCTGTATGGGAAGGAAGTGCAAGTGTAGGTCCCACTGAATTTTTGACAGTCCTTTCATATGCATAACGTATAGTGAGAAGTCCTTTGAGTTAGGAAAAAAACTTTTCGACTAGAGAATGTTGATTGACATAAGTCACATAAAATTAAAATGTTTAAAGTGCCTTAAGTAATAATGAAATAATTTTGAATAGAAACAGTAAAACATTTATTTCCTTACAAAATACATTTTAATTTCTATAGTACCGACTGTGTATATAGCCAATTATACCTAGTTTTCTGTTACGTAATGACCTCTTTTACACACAGTAGTAAAAAAACGCACTTTTTAAGTTTTAATTAAAAAATAGCTGCTCAGGAAAGCAAACTATTCTTCTCATTTAACACGCAGGTTTTTGAAAATATCTGCAACCTTTTTAACTACAAAAATTTACTAGAAAATGAAAAATTTCACTTTTAAGTCATATTTGTAGTCACTTTTAAGTTTCTGAATATGTCTTTCACGTTTCTAAATACAAAAATTGATAAAAAAAGTAAAACTACCCAAAATGACAGATTTTGGCTGCTGAAGACTAGAAATTAAACTATTTAGTCAATTCTCAGTATTTTGGCTAAAGCTTCTACATTTCTAGCTTAAAAACCTTCTGTATGTTTCATAACTGACTTGAAATTGCTGTTATGTACATTTTTTAGGTTTCGAATAATTTTCTACATTTACAACCAACATGCAATAATGTCCTTTTCCGTTTCTTGACTAAACTTTCATATTCTTGACAGATTTTCACATTTCTGGCTTAAAAACTTACTAAAAACTTTGAAAATTACTAGGAATTTAACTATTTTATCAATTTTCACATTTTTGGCTAATGTTTTTACAGTTCTCGCTCAAAAATTTGCTAAAAACTTTGAAATTTACTATTACATATTTTTACAATTGACTGAGAAATGCAAAATTTTATTTGTAAGTCAACTTTCATGATTATTGACCTAGATTATTATATTTCCAGCTTAAAATGTTGCTGGAAGCCTGGAAATTGACATTTAAACGTTGAAAGTTGCCTTAAATTCTTGCTATTGAACATAAAGTGAATTTTCAATTTTTTGAATGTCTTCCATAACTTTAGCCACAAAAATTGACCAGAAAATGAAAAATTTTCAGACTCACATTTGAACTATCAATTTTCAGGATTCTAGATACTATTATCAAATTTATAAACACAATTGACCAGGAAACGTAAAATTGCCCTTTTAAGTCAACTTTAATTTTCTTTAATAAGATTTTCACCTTTCTAGCTTAAAAAACTGATGGAAGCTTTGAAATTGACTTGCAAACTTTGAAAATTGACTCAGAAACTTGAAATTGAACTATTAGGACTATTTTCAGGTTTCTGAATATATTTCACTTTTCAAAATTTAAAAGTAGACAAAAATTAACCAAAACTACTTAGATTTTGACTGCTGAAAACTTTGAAATTTACAAGAAATTGAACTATTTAGTAAATTTTCAGATTTTTAACTAGTGTTTCCACATTTCTAGCTTTAACATTTGCTGAATGTTTTGTAATTGACTTGCATTTGAATTGTTAAGTACATTTTCAGGGCTTTGAGTAATTTTCTATATGTATAGCCATAAAAATCGACTAAACATGCCATTATGTCTTTTGCAGTCAAGTTGTATGTTTCTTGACTTGCTGAAAAAATTATTTAAAAATATTTAGTCAATTTTTAGTTCTCTGGCTAATGTTTTCACAGTTTTCAAAACTTTGCAAATCACTATAAATTGGACAACAACTAGCACTTATTTTTTGAACGGTTCTAATCCAAAACATGTTTTTTAAACTATAGAAGATTTGGTGACCTTAGCAAAAGCACTCAGACAAATTTTATAATAACTGGGACCACAATCAAAAATAGTACTGTACAATATTCTTAAGTATCATGATTGTGAGATGCACTTAGCTATTTCAATATTTTAAATAAAATGCCTAACGGTTGGTCGCTCGTCCTTATCTTAACGCTAATTTTGCTGGTAAGCTGAGATGCGTACCTCGCTTTAAAGCATATCTAAATAATGATTTACTCGATACATTTAAGCATAACAGTCGCCAATCTTTTAAAATTTATAAGACTTCTTATAGCCAAGATACACTCAAAACTACTAAACAGTAATATAACGCCAATTCAATAAGTTTGCAAAAGCTGAGACCACCCAGATTCAAGTTCAGGCGAGAGGCATTTTGAAGAAATGTATTAAAATTCATATCCTTATTCTGCCAGTACGGATTGTGTTTGCCTACACATGCGTAGACTATAAACGTCTTAACCACCTGTTAAGATCGTTCCCAAACTGGTGAGTAACAGCAAAATTACTTGAACTGATCCTATCTCTAGGTACTCTTTATGGTATTGCCGCGACCATCTATGGTGCGGTACCAACCGTGGAATAACACAACTAGATTATCTTTTCAAAAAAAAAAACCCCCCGAAAAACCCATCTGTTCGCCGTGGAGTTCTCATATTACCCGACGTTCGAGTAATTAAAAAGAAAGCAAAAGTACCACCATCTCAGAGAAGTTTCGGCTCTTAAACTGGAGGAGGTAGGTAGGTGGATGTGAACAGGTGGTTTTCAAGGTTGCTGACCCTATAACATTCGTGAATTTTTTTAAAAGAGTTCGTCGATTTTTGCCAGGGTAACAGGTAGTGCCCAACAGGTTGTACCGAAGGCGGATTCTATTAACCTCGGGCAATATTATAAGACTTCCAGCGCACGGTCTTTTACATCGTTTAAGGTTGGCATTTGAAGAAGTAATACTCTAATATTTTCATTATTATTAGTTTGATTTGCATAAAAGTTATACTTTTTAGTTTAAATTATTTCTTACTCAAGTTTAGGTAGACTATTTTAAAAACAAATGTGACAATGGGAGAAAGAGAAATATTTAAAAACCTTGAGTGTTTCAAAATTGAGGTACCTAAGTCAACTTACAGTAGTAGTTGAATGAGGTCCCATTTTTTGTTGCATTTATGGATTCTACGTAGAGTTCTGGGTATTTTTCTTGTAGCATGCCTTATATCAATATTTAAAAGTTTCATAGGCTTCTGGCACTTTTAAAATAGCTGTTAAAGACTTCTGGCAATTTTAAAAGAGTCTTGGAAGATTTCAGAAGATTCTGACACTTTTAAAACAGTCATAAAAGGTTTCAGAGTCTTCTGACACTGTCAATGTACTCTTAAAGGCATCAGACCATTTTAAAACAACTGTTTCAACAAGCCTTCTGGAATTTTGAAAACATGGAAGTTTTCAGAGGATTCGGGCACTTTTTAAACATTCTAGAGGCTTCTGCCAATTTTTGAATGACTCTTGAAAGGTTTTAGAGGCTTCCGACACTCTGTGTATGCTCTAATTTGTTAATACTCTTTAGTAACTAAAAATTATAAGTCTGTATACGATCTACTTACTTATAAGTTCAGAAATAATTTAAATGTTAGACATATACAGAGCGATTTATCCAAGGGATTTTGACATTTTCCCTCCGGTAGATTTTTGACGAAAGATTTTTTATTAAGGCTATATGACAATTTTTCTTTAAATTTCTTAGCCGCATTGCCAACTAATAATGGAAATTCGCTATTTGACGAATTAAATAGGTCTGTAATTTGATTGATAACTTGATATGGAAATTTTGTAGGAGGCGAAAAATGTTTATAATGACTTCCTTGCACCCAGTGGCCTAGGTTTACACCCACTTAGAACCGGATAAACGCGGTAAAGAAGTCAAAATTGACTACTTTTTAAACACCCTGTATATGTTTAATTGTCTTGAGGTTAGCACTAAGTGAAAGAGCAGTTCAAGACTAACACTTTGAGCTTTTTACAGTCGCTAAAACCCCAAAAATGGCGGAGATACAGAATTTTTTAAGTTTTGATGCAATTTCTAAAAAAAGTAAAATTGTCGAATATCTTGGAAACGGTTAGAGTTACGGAAATTTTGCAAAGGACCAAAAATATTAAGAATCACTTTATGCTCCTAATGGAGGCTCACACCTTGTTAGATCAGGATGAACAATTAAAACAAATACTTTATTTTCGAAAACGCCATGTAAATACTTGTGACTTTAGAGAAATCAACATGCAGTGTATCCTTACCTCGGACACCCTGAATTTTACTCCACCACAATCAGTTTTCTGGACAAACTCTCAAAATTCTTTGTAACCAAAAATATTGTCTTTGTTAATTTTGAGTACTGAACTTTATATGGAGATTTATAGATTTTCAGTTGCCTTTGTCGCTGTTAGAGTTCAAAGACGCCAAAATTGCAAAACTGTACGAAACATACTACCAAAACTCTTCAAACAAACGATTTCAATTGTAAAGTCTGTATTTGCCCGGATATGGAAATCGATAACTCGCATGTGAAAGATCTTTTAGGGTACGTGACCGTGAACCTGAACGTATAACTTTATCTCCCGAAGAACAAATATTAGCATTTTTCTTAATGTTTCATGATCAGGCTATAGTTTTATACAATCTATAACATTGAAAAATCTGTACTTAATATTCTGGTGAATACATTAATCTTAATCATTATTTGCACACTATAATCAATATAAAAGCTTTCAAAAATCCCGCATATTTATGCAAAAAAAAAATAAATTGGAAAGTGAGACGAATGTTTATTTCATTGTTAAAGCGACAGAAAGGCTTTAAAAGACGCACGTGTCTTGAATTTTCGAGTGTTTGCGCTCTTCCAATCATTGTCTGTTATAAGTGTTATTCTTCGAACAGATATATTTGTTATGTTACGTTATGAGATACCGGTGCAGATGCCTTTTTGACTTGCTGAATAATTTTGATATAAAGATATTACTTGATTTTCTTGCTAAATGGGATTTCAGACCTGTTACAATTGTCGCCTTGTAAGTTTTTTCGCAGAGACCACCTGCAACATCTTATGAATTTCATAAGTACCAAATTAATAATTAATGGTGTAAAATGTAGTTAGGTCGATCAGATAAAGTGTGTAAATAATATTTTTTCAATCCATTAGCGAATTCCATAACGTTTTACCTTTACGGATGGTCACTGAGAGATATTAAAGTGGAACGACTGTAATAGGCGAAAATTGATCAAGAAAGTAATCCGACAATGTTAACACAACTCGCACGGAACGAGATTAATAATTGTGCGATGAATGGGTGGAAAACAGGTGTAATATGAACAACAAAACTGATTTTATCACAAAAAAGGCGTTGATTGGAAAGTTAGAAAGCGAGTTGTAGGTGTCAGATTCTACGTATGCACGTATGAGTATCTCGTTACAATTCATACGGTTGATTGCCATCATTGTGGTTAACTGAGGTTTTTAGCGTTTGTAGATATTTATGGGTGAGCGCAATGCATTAAATGTGAAATATGACCATTTTCTCGTGGTCTCTGCTTCACACCCTTATATTCGTTAGACTCGAACCAGACAGACATCCATAAGGAACAGGTGGCAAGATCCGGTTTAACTGGAACTGGCTAGAAACAGCTTTTTTATTTCACATGAAACTGAGATCAAACGAGAATTAACACAATCTTAGAAATGTGGTGAAGACAATATGTTCTAGTTTGGTTTGTTCAACATTCCTGATTGAGGCTGTCTCTAAAAAAACATTTTAAAGGTTTGATGTGTAAATACTTGAGTGATACAATTTTTCAACTTCAGTCACTGTGTAATTTTGGAAATGTATAGGCTCTAGTTTTCAACAGAATTTTTTCTGTTTCATGCGTTGAAAAATTGCAGCTAGAAATCCTGTCTGGAACCTACGCATTGGCCAAACACCTGCTGCTACTTGTAAAGGTCGGTTGTAGGCACTGTACTTGGAAAAACCACATTTCAGTATTTCCAAATTCTTGTTTTGTGGTAAATCTGGTGAATCTCTTCTCTAAGTTAATAGCTTTCAAAATACTTGTCTGATCATAATCGAACAACTTGTGGTTGCCAAGAGGAGTATTAATTAAGGCTATCTAAGGCCTTTTCTTTTGTGTTTTGCTGATTTTTCTCTGCTCCTAGGTCATTAACGACTCAACTTCCTTATTTTTACCGATCATACCCACGAGCGTCTGATGAAGACTGAATGTAGCGACTACCCTGATCCAGAGATTTAGTTTGAAGCTTGTAAACTCTCCTGATTTTTTAGAATTATCAATCAAAACTAGTTCCTGAAGCATGTTACTGTTTCTAGATTGTCAAAATAAAGCCAGAATGCCTCTTACTGTCTTTGAATTGTCAAAATTGATGCTTGCAATTTAACGTGATGCTTTAGAATTGTCAAAACTGTGCCTGAAGCATTTTACTATCTCCAAGTTGTCAAAATAAAGCCAGAATGCTTATTACTGTCTTTGAATTGTCAAAATTGATGCTTGCAATTTATCTTGATGCTTCAAAACTGGTGCCTGAAGCATGTTACTATCTCCAAGAATTATCAAAACTTGCAATTTATCCTGTGCTTTAGAAGCATGTTACTGTCTCCAATTGTCAAAATAAAGCCAGAATGTCAAAACTTACTTGCAAGCTATCCTGATCTGAATTGAACTGTCAAAACTGGTGCCTGAAGCATCTTACTGACTTTAAATTGTCAAAATAAAGCCAGAATGATTCTTACTCTCTTTGACTTGTCAAATCATCAATCATCTTTGCAAGTTATCCTGATGATTTAGAATTGTCAAAACTGGTGCCCGAAGCATTTTACTGTCTCGAAGATATCAAAATGAAGCCAAAATGCTTCTCACTGTCTTTGAATTTCTAAAATTGATCCTTTCGATTGATCACCAATCTATCCTGCTGTAGTTCATTTTTAAAAGTTTCATTGTAGTACATAGTAGTGATTCCTCTGTAATTGTCTGGACATGTCTTTTGTCTTTTTTACGTGTGGGATTGTGATGCTTCGAAGCCAATCTTGTAGTATTTGTGTTGTGCGCAGAATATTGTTAAGCTCGTTAGATGTATTGCCTAGTCCCCAAGCTTCCTTGTTTTCCAGTTTTTTCAGTCTTTGCTCTATTACCGATTCGTCGATAGTAGCGTTAGATGCTGTTTCATATTCTTCCAAATTTACTATTTCTTCAGATTCAGAAGCTATCTGAAGTATTCCTTCCAGGTTACCATAAACTCTCCTTTGGTTTGTGCATACTCATTCGCTGGCTTTTTCCTGTTTTTTGTCTGTAGGCTCTTGTACTTCAGATAACTGCTTCTTTTTAAGTCTGCGATTTGTTTCACCTCCTGGCAGAACCATGGTTTAGTGCTTTTATGTTGATCGTCCATTTTCCTATGGAAGTTTGTTCTATGCAGTTTTTAATTTTCAGCCAGGGACCTTCGACATTCCAATCGGTGGCCATCCGTTCTAGTTTGCTAGTTAGTTTACTTTCAAATAGTGTTTGTGTGCTTTCAGGTGCCAGTGACTCAGTCTTGTACTTCTCGATATAAGACTCTTCAATGCCCGTGTATACTCGATCACAATGGACGAGAGAATCAAACAACTTATGAAGATGATGAATGTAATGAAAGCAAACCAAGAAAATCAAGTCCGCAAGTTGAAGAAGATAAAAGCAAGCCAGATCAACAAGTTGAAAGAAACAGAAGCAAACCAAAGAAGTCAAGACTAGTGCAAGGCACAGATGGAGGCATTGAAAGCAAGCCAAGAGGACATACTAGAGAAAATGCATGCCATCCAAGATCGTCAGCAGCGTTGAGTTTTGTGTCGGAAGTAGAATTTGAAGATCCAGAAAAAAGAAGAATAATCCCAGGACCAGAAAAGAGCGATAAAACTGAAAGAAGACTCTTCAATGCCCGTGAGTACTCGATCACAATGGACGAGAGAATCAAGTCAGATAAAAGCAAGCCAGGTCAACAAGAAACAGAAGCAAACCATAGATGTCAAGACTAGTGCAATGCACAGATGGAGGCATTGAAAGCAAGCCAAGAGAACATACTAGAGAAAATGCAAACCAGCCAAGATCGTCAGTTGGATGACATAAAAAAAAACCAAGGACCAAGAAAAAAATCTGGATTGTGTGATTAATTTTCCTATTTTATATTACACTTAACAAACCATACTGGGAAGTTGCTGGTTTGGTAAATATAGGGTATAAAGGCATTTATGTCTGAAGGCTTCCACAACGCATCAAAAAATTGGAACTTAAGACTTCCAACCTAATCAGCAATGAAGCAAGCATTAAAACTATGCAAACTTTATAAACTTGAGCATATAGTATATTCCAGAATAAATATAGAATTAATCAAGAATAGTGATAGCCACTGTTCAACGTTAATTACTTAACAATACTAGCAAGAGAAATTATACGTTTAATCTGACAACCACTATAAATCAATTAACATGTTTCATTGTTTAAACCATTTTTTTTCCTCTCAATCAATATTCATTTATTAAGTTGGGATTTGAATACAATACTTTCGAATTGTGTCAAGTGTATTTTATTTTGCACAGGTATGTCGCATCAGATTGTTTCGATAATACTTTCGTATTTGTATTTATGCGAATTCGTACACTACAATGGATCATTTTATAAATGCCGCTTATTGAAATTGATTAAGGCGGATAAGATATTCGGTAATGAGTACCAAGAACCACCTGCCCAGATCATAAAGAGAGTGACATGCGTTTTTAAAAGAGCACGCCTCCGTCTAGTAAATGAACAAGTCAGTGTCTAACACCGGTCGTACCGAAATGGGAGGTTAAACTTACCATACAATGAACTGGGTTTTCAACAGTACTACCAACAAAATTGAGTCTTTATTTTAAATTTGACCTTTCCACTTTGAAACCGCTGCTTGGAATTGTTCAACTCAGTAATTAAATTACCACTGATTTTACATGCAATTAACGAGATAGAACTGATAAATGACTTGTATTTTGTTTCTAAATGTTAACGACCATTAAAATGGTAGTATTTGACTGTTACGATGCAGCTAAATTTGTTGACCACCATTCTTTATTATATTCTTTTCAGCTATACAGGGATAACTACAATAAAATCTAAAAAGCAAACACAAACCCTAGACATTTAATGTGTGTGCTATTCTGTATCTGATTTAGACATATTTAATGATTATGTCAAATTTGCAGAAGCAAAAGTAGATCTAATTTTTGTATACCCAAGAAGAGCGTTATTCCTCTGGTTTTTGGGTTTACAAAGTTTACTTACAAACTCCAAATTTTTGGGCTTGTTATAATTTTGGAATGCTAAATACTTAATCAGTCCAATTTGTGGGATTTAAATGCAAACAAAGAATAGATAATTATTTTTTTCCCAAAATTTCGCAAAAGTATTAAATATCTCTAAATCGAACACAGATCTCAAAAAAAAAGAAACATACAAAATGCGACATTTTAAAAATTTAAGTTTCTCTATAAAGAATTGCACTGAACTACTTTGTATTAGAACTCTTGTCTTTAGGACTTTTTCATAATGTTTTACGCCATTTCATCATGGTCCACTCTGTAATAGTATTATCGAGCTATCAGATGGCTGTTTCAGTTGTATATTAGTTGATAATTTGCATAGGATACTTTTATGGGCACCAACTGATGCGGTACCACCGATAACTTCTTCTCAAACGCACGTATTCAAATAGTCTGAGGCTGTTTCCTTGGGAAAATTCAGCCGTTGATCTACATACTATTACGTTTGTACTTATATGCGGCAATTTTTTTCTCGGTACGAGAGTACGAGTCATCCACTTGGACGTGCCCTATCGTTCTATCTTCGTCTCTCCTCAACAATACTTCCAAATGTAATTGGAAATCTGATCAACGCCGTATGTGTCCGGACGAACACCGGGAGTTTAGCATAGATATGAATCGTCACGTATGTCGGAATTTACATATTCTATTTGCTGAATCTTATCGCCATTACATTATTGTTAGGGTCGTATTGTGTGTTGTTGGTACCTTGTAGAGTGTGGGTCAAGTTCCTCCAGGAAGCAGGTTAATAAACCTATTATTTTGTAAAGACCGGTAAGGTACCAGACCTAAATTAAATTAAGATGAAGACATATGTATAATTTACAAGTTTGTGCCTGCATAAACGACAACAAATGAAACATTACTTGCATGAATATCTGAAAAATTTGATCAGTTTGAATTCAATTCACTGATACTAATGCATTTTTTTCAAAGAAAATCAGAAAACAACTGTTGTTATTTGATTTTCTGTAGAGTTTTATGGCCGTGATTTAAAAAATTATTCCGCTGTACATACTGAACAAAACACCAGCCGGAAATGATATGTTAACGACCCATTTCAAAATGGATTTTATTTGCAAATGGCAATGAAGGAAATCGTTGTATTTCGTCGGACCGGTATTTATTTAAAAAGGGGTCGATGTCAAGATTAGGTCAAGTTATTGGAAATTCAGGTTAATAAACTTGTAATACAATGAATGTGTTTTTTGGCTTCGTAGTTTTGGAGAAATCGTGACACAGTCATCCATATTTAAACAAAGTTTGTACAAGTGGATTTATTACTTCCTTCTACAAAGTGAGTAACGTTTTAAAGCTTGTCAGCTAATATTCAAGAGTATATCTAATTACTTATGAATGTGTATGATAAATATTGATTTATAATTTGACCTGTGAATTTTAGTGGTTTTTAATACAATTTGCACACCCTGTATTTTCATAAATAGTTCTTCAGTAGTCCAGTAATTGCCTCCTGCAGTTCTTCGGAATACCACCCTCCGCCTTCCATAAACATATAGCAATATAATCTCAAAAGATATCAATATATGACATGTTTACATTGCCACCTTTCCTCCTCTACAAGGTGACAATATCAAATTTCAGTTCCGACTTTTCATGTTGTTGTTTTGTTGTTATCCTAAATTTTTAAATTTTCAATAAAAGGACCATTAAAAATATGGTTAATAGTGTAAAAAACGCTATATTATCCACGGTTTAGCCAGTTTTTATTGAGTCTTAAATCAAACTTGTCATACGGTCAATAAAAGCTTCTGTCTAAACCTTGGTTAATAATATACTATAATTACAAATACCTACTAACCTACTATAACTTAAAATCTCTTTAGGCAAGCATCTGCCTAAAAAGACCACTGGGCAGCACCCCAGCGGCCCTCCAGGAGGAACTGTTAGGAGGAGGATGACCGGAGATTTTCTGTTTCATCCGGGAAGAAGTTCACGAACTATTTATTAGTATTATTTCATCAGAAGAATCTTTACAAACATCGAGGAGGTTGTACG
The DNA here is from genome assembly GCA_018691245.2 of Ips nitidus. NCBI lineage: Eukaryota > Metazoa > Arthropoda > Insecta > Coleoptera > Curculionidae > Ips > Ips nitidus. Next base: position 7,961,333 of record CM042791.1, read on the forward strand.
GACCTTATTGTCCGTGTTGGTACTTGTCAAAGACTGCTTAGAGCGGTCATATAGCACTAAACACTTTGGAGAAATCAACATTGTTACCCCTGTGGTTTCTGGATCATTCCAGCTTCACAAACAACGCCAGCACTGATAAACTTGCAAAACAAGCGTCAGAGAAAGCCTTCACGGACCAAGAACCGGTGATCGGTCTTGCTCACAGTGAAGCAAAGAGTATCAGCTCAGAGTGGTGCAACGAAGAGCATTCCGGCTCATGGCTAAGAACGCTGGGGAGCCATCCAAGACTAGGAAGATAATATCCTGCAAACTAGCAGACTACACTTAAACGCTATGACGGCACTATTGATGCCGAATGCCGCTGGTGCATGGAAGACGACGAGTCTGCAGCGCACCTGCTATGCTGCTGTCCGGCTCTCGCCAGATCCAGGTTTTGCGCTTTTGGACAGGAGGCATTCTGGTCAGAGGATCTGTCTGCTCATCCAGAAACCGGATGAGCTGGATATTCTGCGTGAGCTATGATCAAAGAGATGTGTGAGCCACAATAGACCGACGATCGCAGTGGAGGGCAGCATTGTCCACTCACTTAACATAACATAAGATAAGCAGCTTTAGAAATATCCTTGATTACTGGCATTAATTTAACACAATGATCGACCTCTAGAAAACGGTACAGCGTAAATGAGGGTTAAAGTTCGTACGAACAAAAGACAAATTATAAAACACAAAAACAGTGCGGAAATGAGATAAAAGAAACTTCTCCTCCATTACGCAACCATCAAATTTCTCGGTGCGGCTGAACAAAAGGCCTTACGGCAACTAAGTAACGAGCGCAAGTCAGATTCGTATTTATGATTGGTCACACTATCCTTGTAAGTCTAAATCAATTTATGTATTCAAATATAATCACATAAACACGCCGATCGGCGCGGTAATGCTGCATAATAGACTTTGGTGAGTCATGTGTCACTCATTAAGAGTTGCATTATACCATCCTCCGTAATAGCGCTTTAAACCACACTATCTCATATTATATTGTCGTACTCTGGTTACTGTTATACAGATTTGTGTAGTAGGGCGGTACCTGTACAGTTCACCTGTTTTTTTCAAGACTCACGTAGGTGCGGAAGTATTAACACCATCAAATTAGGGTTTCTAAATAAGGAGTGTTCGAACTGATAGGAAATCTAATCTGCCAGGTGTAAGTTACTCCTGGTGGGCCGAGGATGACAACGATGTGCAGGTTGTTCATAATAATAATGATAATGCAATTGCAAATGGAATTCTGTTCGGCGAAATTTTTTTAATAATAATTAATTCCTATTGTGATGCAAAAGTCGCCTACATGGTTATTTGATCTCGAAGATTTAGCTGATTGAATTTCATAACGCTGACGCCCTGACGTGGTTAACAATAATGGATTTGTGAAGCTTCGAACTTCAAATTCTAGTTCAGTAATTTAATCTTTGCTTTCAGTTATGTATAAGGTTGAGGTTGCTTTTAATTCGATTAACAGTTACTTGCTTTATAAAGTGGGTTTGTGCCAAATCTTACAGCAAGTTTATTTTAGTATTTGTATATGTTATTTAAAACTCAATGATTTACGGAGATATGGATTAGTAGTCTTTCGCAAGGGCTTTGCAATAAATAAGTAGTACTATGTGCACTGGCGGAGAGTGTTGTTCTTACTTTCGCATTCAAGAAGAAAAGTATTACTTTACTTTCTACTAACTCAAATAAATATTAAGCATTTTACTATTTTTCAAATCAGTTTTCAAGCATCTTCAGTTGATGTGTGTGTAACCAAAATGTTCAGCATTTTCTGGTTAAGGCAAGATGGAACAGGATGGGAACCTTGGAGAAAAAAGTTTCAAACACCTCATTGAAAAAGTTTCAGGAAGAATCGATGGAATCAAGAAAACTTCAGAACTTACGGGAAAAGTTCTGTATTCCTGTATTGTAAAATTATAACATAACAGTAAAAATGTCTAGCTCAGCTCGAATGGAGATGGGCTGGCCATATTGCAAGATAGACCACAGAGAGATGAACATACAAAATCTTTCTCTTCTGGATTGACGATATCCAGAAGATTGATGGAAAAACTGGCTGAGGGCTGATATAGACAGGTGGAAATGAAAAAAATATGGAAGAGGCGTACATTCAGGAGTGGATGAGAACAAGCTGATAAGAAGAGTAAAAATGTCAGTATCTGAACAATAATATGAGTTACTCGAAGGAGTGGTCCTACAAAACGATGTAAAGAGCTTCATTTATGATGAACTCGTTTGAAAAGAAAAATGGTCAGTGAGAAAAGAACCTGGAAGACAGACTGTAACGAGTTCTATTAATGTGGTTGTATGAGAATATGAGAAAACACTGTTTACATGAAGCAGGGACTGTACGACTTGCATTTGCAGTCATGAAAAGGAAACTCTACAACACTAAACCTTCTACATCAGATGTCAACAGAGCTATTTGACAAGCCAATCCGGCCATCAAGAATATTGTAATTGGTGTTAATGGTGGCACTATCCAGCTACTTATAATTGTTAGTCTCTCGGTTATAATACTTTGCTATTAAATTATAAATATGTTAATAATTTAAGAGAACTTTTATGGACAATTTTAAACTGTTTTCTAAAAACTTGTTGTTTCCTGGTCCCCTTGTAAAGTGACACTAAGCTTCTGCCTTATATTAAGTACTTTGTTACAGATAGGTTAGGTTAGGATAGCTATTCGTGTTTACATTATCTGGATCCATTCTGAGACTGAGGAAAACCTCCACTTGGAAACTTCTTTCACTATTCAATTATTCTGTGCTTGTTGACAGTTTTGCTGATGTAAAACAAAAACTGGGCAAAGCTTACCATCAATGTAAAAACAGTATCTGTTGTAATATTACCTATTTTAACACTTTAACTTAAAAAGCAGTACAAATTTTATTTATTTCTAGTATTTAACATAATAATCTGGGCTGACTGTGATTAGCTGAAAGGCTAAAACATCACGTGACCAGCTATGTTCTTGTCATATGCTCGCAGTCAATACAATGTCATTTTAAGTTTTGTTTTAGCTATTTCCAACAAATACCACTGAAATATGCGTTTACACAGCATATCTCTTATTAAATCATCGACAACCTGTTGTCATAACTAAAAAATCTAAATATGAAATATGTGGGTGATAGTGGGCTTATTCACTGTTAACTCGATTTATTATGTTCGGTGCTATTTATGCCACAACATCCTTGATGTCATCATTGTTACAAATTTTAATTGCCAAAAGTTTGATGTTGTAACAAAAAAAGAAGCTTTAAATATGTTAAATACGTTGGCAGATTTTGCCAAAATTACGAAGGCGTTCAAGAATAGGAAGAGATTAAGTTTTTAGTGAAAGTTGGTGTTCAATGTTGAATCATAATTTAATTTTGTCAAATACTTTCTCAAACCAACTAAATTTGTCAAAGTTTTTAATTACAAGTTGTAACAAAAATTCAATTTTGGTTGGTCATAGCTTGCTGTAAGGTTCAAATAAAGTAAACATTTTGGAGAACACAAACCAAAGTTTATAATCTAGATTGTTATATCTTCTGACCTGATAATTGAGCAGATGATGCATTTTCTTGATTAAAACTTATGCCTTGCATAAATAACAGCAAAAAAGCTATTGATAATCGCATACTGCAGGTTTAGGGAGAACAAGAACCGATATTAAACGTGTCGATTAATTTGGTAGTAAACATAAAGACTGAAGTGGAACCACTTACTGAAGATATTTCCAAATAAGCCCATACCACTCTTCAAAATTTATCTAAATATGCATTTTACGATTCCGCAATTAAAAGTTTTAAATTTCTCCTTAATAGCGCAATTTAATGATTCCTCAATTAACAATATCTCCTGTCTCTATCTAGCCTGAAGGATAAAGTTACAAGTCGTTTTCGTTAACGAATTTTTAAATTGGGCCCTGATTTCGAGAGCACCATCATTGCCGGCAGGTGCCCGAGTGGGTGTCGCTTTGTATATTATTGGCACAACTCCGGGTAATTACCCGAATATAATCAGCATAAACAATAAAGTGACAGGCGAGCGAAAATGAGCGCTGTCAGCACTTGCTTGCACCACCGTAACGGTACAAAATGTGTTATAATAATATCTCATGGTGAGACCCATTTTTTACATTGTATACAACAATGCAAAACCAAACTCTTTTGCATTGTCTTTCATAATTGCACTCGTCTGATTTAAGCTGTATCAGCTTCGAGTAAAAGTTATCACGTCACTAAATCATGATGATGACCTTTTGCATATTTTGTGCATGGGCTTTGTTGGTACCTTGTCCAAAAAAGTACACGTTAATCTTGTAGAGTTCGGATTTTTATGATTTTTGTTTTTTGTAAATAATAAAAGCAACCAACCTTTGACATCTAATGTGAAAGATTTACGCAAGTTTAAGTATGCTTCTAGAGCAGTTTAAAAGCTTCCAAAAGTTTCTAGAACCGTCTATAAGGTTTCAAATAGCTTAAAAGCAGTCCAGTAGGGGTACTATGTAACTTGATAGAGATAGAAACAGAGATTTAAACAAGGCAGACTTATAGCAGGACATGCAAGTCAAAGTGAGATAAACAAAGAAATTTCTTTTCTATTCCCTTACATAGTTCCACTACAGAACCTTCAATGCTCCTAAAGTAGTCTAAAAGATCCAAAATACTACAGAAACTCCAAAATGCTTCTAAAGCAGTCGGAAGCCTTTCAAAACAACCTATAAGCTTTTATAGGTTATTCCAAATGCTCTTCAGCAAGTCTAGAAGCTGGCAAAAGATATAAAAACAGTCTAAAAGCTTCAAAAAAAAATTCTAGGACACTTCTGTTATTTCAAACAACATCTCCACAGTAAGGTTTTTAGTGGCATGATCATCAAGTCCCAAATGAGGAAATCAGAAGAAGAACGCAATTAACAGATGTCAGCGAAAGAGTAGTGCAGCTAAAATGAAGGTGGGCTGGCCATATTGCCAGACAGAGCACAGGAAGATGGACATACAAATTAACAGCTTGGCGTCCAAAGATTGCCGGGAAAACTGGATGAGGGCTGCTATGGACAGGCGGAAATGTAAAAATATGGAAGAAGCCTACGTTCAGGAGTGGTTGAGAACAGGTCGATAAGAAGGTAAGAAGATCACCAAGTGCCTCCACAATGTTTCTTCTAGGGCAAATATTCTGATCATTTACTTATCAAACTATCACCAGGAATGTTATTGGCATTATTGGCTAGAACGTTTTTTAGGCCTTAAAACCACCAAGCATCCAGGGATATACTCCTGACTCTCTTTATCAATCTATCATCTTGAAAATGTGAAGGAACAGTTTGTCTAGTGTTCTCCAAGACAGTGGCGTTAAACTCGTCACATCTTCTAGTTGAAGAAAATAGTGACTGTTGATGGAGTTTCACTGATTCAGTTTTTTTTACTTTTGCATGTTTGGTTACAGCTAACCATGAGAATGAAGTAATTATTACATTTTAAATTAACCAAAACAGCTGAATGATCATTTTTTATTCTAAAAGTTGGCAAGTGACTTAATGTTAAAGAACACCTTATTCCTCCTTGTGACTTCATTCTCAATTTTCGTAATATATGACCAAATTTTAAACAAATACAGTACTATGTTAGTTTTAGAAAACCATACCTTGGAACTATAGGTGATTTTTTTGGTAAAAGCTCTACATTTGTGGACAGTGAAGACTCCCTCAACAATTTATCCCACAAACTCTCAATCCAAGGGTCAGCTACAGCATTGTAACCTAAGTCATCTTGATCATCACCCAAACCGAAACCTATATGAAGAAAAAACATTTTAAACCTTTATTTTTTTATTGAAATTGAAAAATTGGAATATCTCATCATAAAAATGTACTCATATTTCATATATAAACAACAAAATTATGCTAAATAAAGAACCAACTCAAGATTAACCACAATCTAAACTAGGAGACGAAATAAGGGGTTTAAAAATTACCTATTATTTAGCTGGTAGGTAACTATTTACCTGTAAAATGGTATAGGCATGACCTTAGTCGATTTTCTTTGCTGACTGACCACACAAAGTGGGTGGCAAATTCTAATGAAAACAGGTTACATAACCTTATCCGATTTTTTCTGTTTTGTAGGTGACATTTTTAATACAACGATAAATAATATGGGTGGTAATTACGGTCTATTAATCACGCTCAGCAAGTCCCAGTGTTCGTACTCACTACATTGACAAAACGTAATAAGTCTGATGTGAGTTTTGGATGGATGACTGCAAATTAGACTGAGGTCATATGTACCAAAATTGAGTCAGTTTTAGAGCAACTTCTCTAAACTGTTTTACTTCTTACTTAAGTCCTCCTACTCACCAATAAAAAAAATTGAAAAACGATTTACTTAAGTTATTGTTTTGAGTATTTCACATATGCCTGCGGTATGTACTGATAATATTACTAGGGATTTAACCAAATCAGTATAGTGGTAGAAATGTGTAAAAATCATAAGTGGGCATCCGGACTATAACAAAATTAATGACGACGTTTTCAAGACAATGGATTTTTTACTCTCGATTACATAAACCATCAAGATAAGATCTCGAAATCAAAATTTATTCAGTGGGTAACAACACCGACCAACTTATTCAAAATACTTTTTTTCTGGCTCGTGGAATAAGAAAATCGATTTTAAATTTAAATCGGCCGAATGGCCCCCTCTTGAAAAGGGTATATTTGTATATCTTCTGTTTTGAATAATTATCTTTTTTGGCTGGCTGGCGTCGATTTCAAGAAGTATACATTATTTATTATCACCGACCTGCGCCCGGTATACTTTACCGGTTTCGAAATGAACTCTTCTGTGCGTGTGATTATATCGGGAGGTCGTTTATCACCAAACCCAACAATGAGCTGCGTAATCACTTCAGACAGTCAGTCCTCTTTAGCACCACAAAGAAATTGATTCTCGTTCTCTTAGTTCTTTTCTGGTCATAACTTATTTTCGTTTCAACGAGCCCTCAAAGAAATCAATATACTTAATTGTCTTTTAAAATGCCGGTTGCAAATTGGTAATGGCATTTTATTGAAATACCTGCCACTGACATATTTTTTATTTAAAAGAATTTTTGCCAATAAAGTAATAATACTCAACATTTAGACTGAACTAAAATCCACTAATACGAACTTGGTGACTGTTTCTGAAGTTCTTCAGAAGTTGAAGCGGCAGTTGCATTCAAAACTGGTGACAATCGAGCAAAAGCAAAAGAAACTAACAGCACTAGAAGCTTCAAATCTAACAAAATAAACTTTTCCAAAAGACCTGGATGGAGCAATTGCACTAATTACTGCAGTCAAAATAAATGACGGAGATACGAATAATTAAACAAGATTATCAAATCTGGAACTGATTCCAGGGAACAAGAAGGTCTGTGACTCGGATTAGTTATATGAAAAATGACATTGAATCCTTTAGTCTTTAAAAGATGGAAGCCCAATAAATACTTCACTGTCACTCTATTGCATTAGCCAGTTACAAATGTAATGTCATTTATATAGAGCCAAGATTGCAAAAAGACTTTAAAAAACATCTACTCCAGCACTGGACTGAAATAAGTATCATTATGTACTTCTTATGCAATTTACTCTTAAATGTTGATATTTTTAAGTAGATTTACTAACTTTTTCGAATTTATCTTCAGATTTATTAGATACATCTTCTTTTCAATTGTAGCTCTACAAACTTTGATGGGTCACGATCATTCTCCATCTTTCTCTATCTTGCATCAATTCAGGATCGTATTCCATTTGCTTTTGCCATTCCATTGCCATTTGCGCTGTTACTCTCGTACATCTCATACATTAGATACATTGAGAAAATTAAATAAGAGCCAATAAAGTATTAGCATTCCACGTAACATGTCTTACTAAATGTAACTGGTGTTTAAACTGTAGGGCCTTATGTCATCTCTCTTCTCTACTAGTTCTGGAGACAGAGGAAAATGACATGTCAACTCATTATTTGATGGGCTATCGAATGGTGAATTATTAACATTTAAAACTGGACAAACTTGTATATATTATGTAAACAATATAGATTTGGCAAATTTAAGGTTAGATTTAGGTTGCTGATGGTAGTTAACAATCCATCGTTTGATTTACAAAACTTACATATCCCCAAAACAAATCCAAATCTAGGATGGTCACTCCATAGATGGTTTTTCATGTGCCATGGAAAAAATTTTAACATTAAAACATCAATATCTCGAAAACCGTTGCATTTTGACATATGCAATGTTTTATAAAATATCTCACATAGCTCACTGTCTATTATGATACTATTAGTAGCATTAAGAATTGGAATACAACTAACATAGGTAAAATCGGTTAGCCAGCATTATTGCCACGCGTGACATAACATCAAATGCAATTTAGACTTAGAAAAAAATATTCCATTTATATTTAGCACCATTTAACACGTACCAAAGTGACTAACGTACAACCCAAAAGATAAAGTGACATGACAAATAGACGGTTGCATGCTGAAACGTACCGAGTATTGCGATACACTGGGTGTTAGCCACGATATCTAATTATATAATTACTTTTTAACTCAGAATTATACCGCCTGGACATTTTTTTTACTACTGAGTGGGTCAGTTTCGATGCAACAAAGAACAATACAAGTTAACATTTCATAAACTGAATTCAATCAGAGCACCTCATACATATTGAAGCTTCCCAAGACATGTTTTGAATAATATATAAGAGTACCACGTAATTTACGAGTAGATAAAAGCTAGCTCATTAAAGCAAACAGACTTTATGAGCATAAATCGATGCTGCTCGAGCTGGTTTGTGAAGCTTTTGTTTAACATTGTACGTATATGGGAACTTTAGTTCTGAGCTTAATTGGAGTACATTTTAAGTAATACAGGAACTGGACTTCAATATAGCGAAGCAGGGAATTTAATGGGTTTCAGCCACAGTTAGAAGATCGTTCTCGAATCTGAGTAGAAAAACACAAAAATCGTGAGTCAGTAACAATTACCTGTGGCGATTCTTACTCGAAAAAAATTAGCCTACTTACCAGTCAAAACGTCCGTCGTCTTCTCGTGAGATATTATTTTGCAGTTCCGTGAAGAAAGCGAGATCTTAACTCGAAGTGACAACCTTAAAATAAATTATTGGTCCCAAAACGTTTAATAAAATATACACGATTTTCAATTATAGAGGAATGTTCGAGAGTTCACCGTGTCCATGTCGGCTTCACGCAGATCTAACCTTAAAAAAAATATAGAAGTTCGTAATTATAGGTTGATCTAATAGCGCCCAATTTAGATGTCTTCAGGTGAAACGAACGAGATTTTTATCGATAAATAGTGGTTTTATATGAAGCTTTTCAACCTAATGGCTTTCGAGATTAAAAAATGTACCTGCCTATTTCATTTCCAGTTCTATTTAGACGTTCATTACCGGTTCTTAATATCGCTAATTACCCGCGTTTATCTTTATGGTATCGGATTTTTGTTAAGAGGTGCTCGAGTGCACGTACAATTGACTTTTAAATCGATCATAAATGGTTTAATTCATTAGGAAGGTTTCTAAGAAAGCGAAATGGTCTTACCCAATCTTTAAAGACGGTATAGTAGTGCAATAATTGGATTTTGTCGAACTACTTTTGATTTTCACTGCAAGTATACAGTGTGTCCCGAATTGGTTCTACATGTATTGGGATCTCCGTAAACGTAAGAGCTACAGAGTCGGTTAAATGGGGAAAGTTTTAGAGAATTTTATGTAAACTTATTCCCGGTGTCCAAATTAAATTATCTTTCTCCGTTTTTCGGAAAATTGGGAAAAAACAATTGCTTACTGCTCCTTTACAAAGCCCAAGAGAGTTTTGAGAAACATTATTAGGGCACGTTTTTACGTAGAACACAAAGAATGATAACATTGTAAATTCCTATAACAACCATCTTAAATTTCTGCATTTTTGAAAAGCGCTTAAAAAATCTTTTAAGCTGAAATTGTAAACTACACATCAAGTGACGTTAAAAATGCAATTCTGAGTTTGTAACATTGTAAAGGCTATGTCAAAATCAGTCACGTGACTTTTGAAATGTAGTATAATAGTTCAAAACATGGTAAATTAAATTTAGACAGTTACAAAAGTTGAAATTGTAAGAGACATGTCAAGTGATTTGATAATCCAATTTTTGAGGTTGCAACACTGTTAAGGCCAGATAACTGTCAAAAACAGTCACGTGACCTTCAAGATGTAGTTTAAACTTTGAAAAATTGGTAAGTAAATCAAATTCAGACAGTTGTAAAATCGTAAATTGTAGGAGACACACTACGTAACGTTGACAATAAAATGTTTAAGCTTGCAACACTGTAAAGCCTAGTTGACACCTGTCAAAACAGTCAAGTGAGCAGTTTACATCTATCAAAATCAGTCTCGTGACATCTGAAATGTAGTTTAATCGTTGAAAAGTTGATAAATTAAATTTAGATAATTGGAAAAGTTGAAATTGTAAGAGACATGTCACGTGATTTCGATAATCCAATTTTTAAGGGTTGCAACAAAGTAAAGACCAGTTGATAACCGTCAAATGCAGTCACGTGACCATCAAAATTTAGTTTAAACTTTGAAATATTTTAAGGTAAATCAAATTCAGTCAGTTGTAAAACCTTAAATTGTAAGAGACACAAGACGTGATTTTGTTAATAAATTTACAGTGGTAAAGGCCATTTGACACTTGTCAAAATAGTCACGTGACCATCAAAATAGTTCAAACTAATAAAAATTTGCCAAATTAAATTTAGACAGTAGTACAAGCTGAAATGGTATACTACACGTCCCGGGACATTGAGAATGCAATTCTGTACTTGCAGCACTGTAAAGACTAGTTGACACCTGTCAAAATCAATCACGTGACTTTTTAAATGTAGTTTAATCGTTGAAAACTTGGTTAATTAAATTTAGACAGTTGCAAAAGTTGAAATTGTATGAAACATATTACGTGATTTTGATAATCCAATTTTTCCAACACTGTAGAGGCTATAGTTGCCATCTGTCAAAAACACGTGACATCGAAAATGTAGTAAAAACTGGTTCAGGGTATAGAATTTAGTAACATGAGGAATAAAATAAACTTATCTTTTGATTTGATATTTGTATCTTTGATATTCTAGTACTTTCTTTTGCATTCATTACGGTTTTTGCAACGTTGTCCTACAAAGCTCATTAAAGTTTTTCAGTAAATTTCTTCCTGCAATGTATCCTGTACTTAATAGTATTTATAGAACACTTAACCAACCTACATTTAATAGATCATGGATGTCGTTAAGAAACCCTTTATTGTCTGTTTCGAGTCAATTAACATGATGTACTTTATCGCTTTCCGTTCACACAAACCTGCAGAAATCTTTCTGCTACACCTTAAAGCCATAATCCTAGTCACCCAATGATTCATCACCCAGAACATTATTATGGTCTATCAAACACACATCGGCCCATTGAATCAAGCCACACTTAAGCCCATTATTCATATCGAATATGCCTCATCTAACAACAGACTTCCTCAATTTTCACTTGAGAATGGTATTGTTCGAAATCTTGACCTTATTATCCGGTGACATCGTTTAGCGTTAAAACAATGGGCTTTATCGATAATATTATTAACTTTTACTGCACCCACTTATGAACCTTATTCTAACTAGATTGGGTGCCTCTGAAGTTGCCCATTTTATCGAGTATAATTTAAGCAAAAATCATATAAGAAAAAATTGGAGAAAATGAGTGAAAAAAGTAGTTTGATTTTGATAAGTAAAGTAACCAAGATCTAGTTATGAAAAAATAAATCTATGTTATGTGAAACTTGCAATGCAGACAAAAATATATCACTAACAATAATCATGATACTGATGGTTGAGTCAACCATATTACAGGATATTTTGCAATTATCTTTCTCCCTTTTGTTGGTCATTGTAAAAAAAGAGAAAAATGTAAATTTCCGTATTGTTCTAGATGGACAAAATATTGATTGGTTTATAAGCCAAACAAAATTGTCATCCTTTCACATTATACCGTGTTGTTCCAGTGTGTGTATACTAACATTAAGAATATCAGAAAAAAATATCTTCTTTGTCATATGACGATATAAACTGGAGGAATATGTAAAGGAGCAAGCATGCAAGTTGATTTACACGTGCAAAATTGAATTTACTGGCACACCAGTTTCTATTGACGCAAGTAAATCTATGCATGTTTAAACTCTCTTTTAGTATGCTTAGCAATGCATTTATGATTTTTTATGAAATATTGAAAACAACCATAGATTCTTTTAACGTTGACAAATAAACAAAAACCAAATTTAAAAAAAATCACTCTGATCAACATAATTCTAAACTGTCTTAAAGTGAAATAAAACGATTATAAGATCCGTAGAGTAATATACGTATATGTGATGTTTTTCGGCAGAACCTGTTGCAGGCGAAACCATTTAGCGTCACGTAATAATTTTTTTTGTGGAACAAATTATTCTTTCCCGTTAATTTCTGCCGCTTGGAAACAGCAACAGGTAGCAGAACCCGCACCAGGTCTCGGTACCATCCACCTGTCTCAAGGCCATAGGTAGGAATTCCTGCGGCAGGTGGTACTCGAATATATTTATGCCAAAACAAAAGTTACCCTTCTTGGTATTCGCGGTACGATTTACCGATGGGTTTATCAGTGGATCGATCGGGATCTTTTCAACTTCGTTTAGTTGATAGGAGATTTAATCTAAAAATCCTGTTCTTTTTGCGGTCCTGTAAATTTTTTTTTACGTCCTTGATACGCTGTCCCAATACAATATTTCTTAGGTAGACTTGTATATTTCGCAACTAGAACGAGATACTCAAACCACCTCAATTCAACACCCAATAAACGATAAAGTTTCAGCTTGTATTGGCACTTTTGTTCTGCTGAAAGCTTTACAGCTTATCTTGTGGCTTAACTAAATGCATTAACACGTATTAAACCATGCGAGCAACTTCTAGCTGATTTTTAAACGCGATCACCCACAATGAGAGCAACGCAACGTTTCGATAAATAATAAATTGACACTGTCCGATAGCCGGTTAAGTGCTCGAGAATTTATTCCTGCAAAGCATTTTAATAATTCATGTAAGCGAATGTTCTTGTGGCCTGATAAATCATCATGGTTCACGTTTTGTTGGGGTCCGCATTAAAAAAGAATTTGATGTGGTCACACTTTGCTGCGTATTTCAAAATGTCTGTTTCGTTTTTAACTTCCTCAAATACAGGCCAGTGACATAATTGACAACAAATTCTGCATTGCTAATTTATTTCAAATTTGTGTCACGTTGAGTTTGAAATTTCTGTTTTATTTGTTTGTGTTTCAAAAAGTTGTAATGTTGGAGACTCAAAGCGAAAATGAGCACGTCTATTTCAAATTTCTCTGCCTCAATGTCAAAAAGTTTTTCAGACTAAGTAATCAATATAAATTGATGACTAATCAACAAAAAAATAGTTTTGCCATGACTTTTTGTGACAGTTGTGTGTGGAAAGACAGGGTGAAACAATGGAAAACTAGAGTAAGGCTTTTGAAGCTTCAAATCAATGTTCACTATGAACTAATTTTCAAACAAAATACATCAATCAACTTTGAACTAGACTAGAATACCTATATCATTTCGATATAACTACATAAAATACAACCTACTAAACATTTATTTCCAACTACCTTGCATACCCTTAAAACTGCTCAAGGTACCACGCCACAACATAAACAATACCACCGACCATAGTAAGAGTATCTGTATTTGGTACCTATAATAGAGAAATACAAATTATTAGCCAACTCAAATCGCAATGGTCGCATTACGAGTTGGCAGATGACAATGTTTATATCGCCTTGCGATCAAAGACCAACCCGACTCACATGCTTGATACTTGTTACGCACACGGCATCGTAAATCTGTTATGCATGAATTTTAAATGCATCTATTTGACCCTTACTTTCTGCAGGTTCATTGGAATAATACTACACTGTCCATATACCATTTTAGTTACTTGTGAAATGCTGTCCACGTACCCAAATCAAACATTCAAAAATTGTTCATGAAATCAAAATCTGCTATGTTTATAAATTATTTTGTCCTAACTTAGTAAATATTGTATATTCTATTTTGCATGTGCTTCGTCATTATTTCAATAATTTAAAATAAGTCAACTGAAGCTGTGGACAACTATTGAAAGTTAAAAGAAGTTACAGAAACTACTTCACTAATTACTGGTAATTAGAAGTGCATATTCAATTAGGCAGTCTGAACGGTTCACGCAAGTTATATGTTACATAACTAATCCTTTATTTATTTTACCTTTTGCTTTAATTAAGTATTTGTAAATGTGTTCTTCTTTCTTAAATACATAATTAGTAGTTTACTGAACACTGTCTTCTACAGATAACATAATCCATTTTCAAAGAGCCCACAGTTGTTAAAATGCGGTTTTCATTTCTCTATTAAACAGGTTCTACATTTTTCATTCTCAAAGGTTGATTTCCAGAAATAATTGGTTACCTTCAAACCCTGTTTCAAGTGTTATACTAGGCAGTGTCTTAACAGCCCCACAATTTTTCCAAGAAGCTTTACTAGCAATAAAAAGCATCTAATTAAACTATCTTTGTCTAGAGTATTAATTTGCAATAGTCCTCTGTTATTATGAGATTCCTAGCTTTGAATTTGACTTGAATTTGGACTAACAAGTAAATTTTTAAGTTTCTGAATAATGTTTCCACCTTTTTAGATACAAAAATTGACTAGAAAATCTAAAATATTTCTTTTGAGTGAATTTTTGTAACTTTTTTGTTTTTTGACTTAGATGTTTACATTTATACCTTAAAAAGTTGCTGAAAACATTGAAATTGACTTTTAAACGTTGAAGATTGTCTGAAAAACTTGCCATTTAACAATCAAGTCAATCTTTAGGTGTTTGAATATGTTTCCCACATTTTGAGCTACAAAAATTTACTAAAACTTAACTTTCATATTTCTAGTTTTGAATTTGACTTGCATTTGGACTATCAAGTAATTTTTCAGGTTTCTGAATATTATTTCCATATTTATAAATACAAAAATTGACCAGAAGTCGTAAAGTTACACTTTTAAGTAAACATTAATGTGTTTTAAAATGGATTTTCACATTTCTAGCTTCAAAAATTGATGGAAACAACGCCCAGTGCATCATGTGATCCAAAAATAACTTACAATGTTTATATCACGTCAAGATACGAGTCCACTGGACACATTTCTATTGCAACAATGTTGCAACACATTCTGGAAACTCATAGTTTCTGCCTACACTGCGGATGACATGTTTTTTTAAGGAGGTCCTTAAGGGCAAAAATACTTTAACACAATCTTGTAAAGAATGAAATTTCTACAACTTTTCTTATTTACACTCCTCAAATAACGGAGCTAATAAACCTAAGAAAGTTTCTGGATAATCAAAATAACCGACAAAAACCGTTCAGTACACCGCACGACCTCAAAATTAAACCCTAGTTAAACGTCCTGCAGTAACAAATAATCAACTTTTAGGTCAAATTACCTGGTCTTGGAGGGTTGAAGAACTCCTCTTTAAAATCCTGCTCAAATTGAGGCTGATTTGGACCTTTCAGGCTGCTTTGGTAAGTTGGATGATGAACGAGACCGTTAAGTCGATCAGACCTAAACCCAGAATTGTGAGGAGGAGAGTTTCTACCTCCTGAAGGGTCCCATGATCTCTCACTAGCATCGAAATGTGTCGGGTGTGAAATCGAGTTGTGGGAGTAAGAGTAGTACTGTTCGTTGCATTTCTTCCATTGCGCTTTTGATGGTCCCACGTAACACCTGATTGTAAAACTTAGTCAAATACTAGTTAATTACCAGGTTAAACCACCAAACAATATCGTTAAAACTCAGCTACCAGGGCAAGGTTAAATTACTGGACAACTAGGTTAATGTTTTGAAAATAGAACAAAATTTTATTTTTCTAACAAACTTTTTTTTGTGAAACTATATTCCCTAGAACAAGAAAAACGAAAAAAGATATTTTTTGAGTTACACAACGTTGCCATATTTCCGTTATTTTAACTATTTGTTTAAAAGCCTCATTGTGTTAAAAGGTCTAATTTTCCATGTTTCGTAAGTGAAAAATTAGAACTTTGATCAACATTCAACATCGCTTTTTCTAATAATGATACATTGATGATTGTAATCTCTAACATCCAGAGACAAATTGCTAACCTTCTAGGAAAGTCCGAAGGTTGTGAATTTTAAACAAGTTGAAAATGATACGGCTCTCTCATTAAATCATCCATAGCTAAATTTGCATTTGTGCTCTCATAAACATAAATATAAGTAAAACTTGATTACATCTTCTGATGTACAGTTTGTTGTTTATCACACATTTGTCTATGGATTGCCATTCACATGCTCATTTTCACTGTTTAGTGAAAACTGTTAGTATATTGCTGGTATCTAGTACAAAAATGTCTATTTCTTAAATATCCACATACTCACTGCCTATAGTGTTATAATATGATACTTTATAAATTAGTTCACTTGAAGAAACGTTTATATACCCTACATCTTCTACGTACACTATGTCAAGTAATATCCCGCTCTGATTTCATACATTTGAATTTCTTTGTAGTATGGTTTTTGGTTCTACATTGAATATGACATTTTTCAATGTTTTCTTAAGTTAAACACAAGATTTTTTTGGTAGTGTAAAGGGCCGGTTCCAATTAGCATACAATAAAATTTGGCGTAGGTTCCCGTTTAGAGAAAACGAGGTGGTACCGCGCGATCCGTTGTTTATGTCGATGTTTTTAAAGTGCCGTTTATCATCCCCGAAAATAAAAAGAAAATAATTTTGAATGGTTCTCGGGGTCAGCGAGGTTAATGATTATTTATGACGCGATGGTGTGTGGAACCATTGTGCGAAACGGTTTTAAATTTCCATTAAATTTTTTTGTCCTCGTCGCTGCCCGGTGGTACCGGATTATTTTTGAGAGGTCGACTAATTGATCGTGTTTAACTTTCAATCACCGACTTTCAACTTTCAAAATGGTTTTATTTTCGCTCAAATTGATGGAAATCCATAGATGGATACATGGATCTGGAATGGTTATAACGTTTTATTTATCTACTGCAATTCGTTTCAACACGTCGTTTATTGGCGAAAAAAGAGTTATCGGTCGCACTGGCGCATGTTTTTTTACTTCAGTGCCTCTTTGTCTTGTCGCTGAAATAAAGGACAATAACAAAATGGGGAAATCAAGATTAAGTTTTAAAGAACGGTGCCGAAAAAGGCACTTTATTGCATGAAAATTTGTTGGATGCCTTTTCGGGTCCATAAATTACTGAGCGTATCTTGATAAATTGCAAATTTTTACGATGTATTTTATGGAAGTAGCACTACAGTATGCTGTAAATCAGCTTTTTTTGGTGCGCTTAGAAATTTGCTAATCGGACATCTTATCAACGATTATTTGCTATGCTAACTTTAATGGAAATTATTCCCATTACTATATCAGTACTACCGGTCAGAGAAGTTGACCGAAACTTTCTTATTTTTAATGGAACGGTCGAAATTTTTAGTTCAAAAAAGATCCTAATCAAGTTTTGTGAAATTTTACAGTTTAACCCCCATTTGCTTTTAAAAGATTTGACCCAGATGTTATGACTAACTATCGCTTAAAAACTACTCAAACTATAGTTACAGCACCTATATTTTATCTTTCTACGACTTTTTAATTTAATTGTTCATTACTTGGAAAGTTACTTACTTTTATTATTATTACCATGGACAACACAGAGTAATTCATTAAAAACGAGTAATACGGAAAATATGAAATAGTTCTTATTGACCTAACATGTCTGATTCAAATGTTTATTGTTTTGGATATACGTGGTGTTTTTACTACGCCTTTTTCCCATTTTATTTTTTTTGTGGTTGAATTAGGCAATTATGACAATAACACAATTGTGATATAATAATAAATTAGCTTCATAATACATTTACGAACAGAGGAAAGTTTAAAATGAGTCTGGTTCACATGCTAGCTTTTAAAAAGCCACTACTTAAGGTACTGCTACCTTAAAACGTATCAAATTAGCAAATCAAACCGTATTTATTCAACATATTAATACCACATCAATGGCTGGGAACCTACCGAAATCTCACTTGCGAAATTCTCGAACGGGTCGCACAAAAAGTGCACCTTTAGGCACGACATGGGGTCCTATAATAGTCCATGTAATAATTGTTTTTGTGTGTATCGATGTGAAAATATCAAGTAACACTCGAGATCGAATCACTGAACACGCAACACAGAGGGGTAGGCGAAATTGAGTATATAAAAAGTCATTTAATGCAGGGATTTAATTGAACCAAACCCTTTTTAAAAGGAACATTTGTTGACAACCTGCTGGGCTTTCGATAAAGTTGTTCGGCAACTGTTGCAACCCCCGGAAACGTATACGACAAAAAATTGGAGGAAGCAAGTTCTAAAGGTTAACGAGACTTAGTTTCCTCTTCCTAAAACGATGTAAGAGAAGTATTAGATTACAAAACAACTTCCATAAATAAAGTGTAAAATATATGGTTCAATCAGTCAGTAATAAGTGATAAGTAGAAATGATGAAATGAAATCGGTTTAATTTACTGACTGACTGACAATCATCCAAAATTAATATAAAAATGTTAATCGAGAAAAATCTGCAAATTCATAATGTAAAAGCACAATAAAATTATGTTAAATTAATTGGGAGATGTTTCAATCTGCGCAAATCAAAAACTGTATGGTATTTTGAAATTAATAAGTGCTGATTTAATTGTTAAACTGTAAACTGATATACAAAAACTGAAAGCAGAGCTGTTAAAGCACAAAAAGGTAATTTATGTGTGAAACTCTTAAACGAAGACTGTCTTTCTTATTAACGCCCAGTTTCGAGTATGTAATTAAAAAAATAAATAAATAAAAACCTTGATTAAAGCAGGTTCCAATTAAACACATTTAACAGTTGCTTGAGAGCAGGTGGACCCATATTTTTATTGTGCAGACACCCTGTAAGATGTCCACTTGCTCAAGTTGAGACAAGGAAGAGTTAGATGCTTCGTTCCCAGTTTACTTTACCTTGTCAATCTTGGAAGATCTTCATTTCAGTATCCTGTTATACATAAATTAAATTGAAAAGTACACTTTTAATGTTTATAGCAAAACTGAGAAAGTCTGTTCAAATCTTTTTAATTCTTAGATCATTGATACTTTTGACAATCATAGTTTAGAAGCTTTAGGTATAGCTTTCATTTACTGCTCCAAATCATGTAGTATTAGCTATTCTTAATACAATCAATAAGCAATGTCACACGCTTATGTCACTTTTAGTAAAGGTACTTTTAAAGTGATTAAGAAATTGTTGCTCAACCAAAACGATCGTTTAGTTTACTGGCAAGAATGAAAAGCGTGTTAAGATTGACAATGAATCAGAATCGTGTTTCACACTTAAGATTATTAGCGATTAAATCAGTGGTGACTTTTCTTCAGTTATGAAACAATTTGCTAACAGACTAGTTCCTTGACTAGTTCGGAAACTTATTTGCTTTGCCAGATAAGTTCAGGATTCCTAATGTTCATAGAATAGGCAAATTACTGCACTAAGTTTTGTAGCATGGATTGGTTTAATCTAAAACTAATCAGAAATGGTATTATATAACTTGAAAGAGACTTACAGAACTATATAAATGTAAGTCAAAGTGAGAGAAATTCTTTCTTCATGGTGCATCAACATGCTGAAGATTGTCTTATTTTTACACTTTTAAACAGGATAAACATCAAGTATTTTATTTTTTATGAGCAAGCTGATATAGAAAACCCAATTACAGGGTGTTTCATAGTTCAACACCATGAATATCTCATTAAAACAAATAAGTATCTTTAGAATAAAGCAGAGCATGTTCTCTTGAACTTTTTTCTTTATTTTGACAAAGGAATCTTGACTAGAATTTTGCCACCACAACTCTGAAACCCCTTGTTTAAACATATTGTTTTTCTGTTGAAGATTCAAAATACCGGCATGTTATGGTAAGTTACTACAACTTGCAGGAAGTCGTAAAAGAAGACACAAACTTCCAAAAGATTAATTTTGATATAACAACCAAGTCGGTGCCTGAGTCTCGAATGTTTTTTTTTTCTTTCAACCCACCTAGTGTCAGAGGCCACCATGCAACGTTTATTTTCTCCGGTGCCAAAATCTCCACCTGCCCACGCGACTTTTATTGTTGTTACACCGGGAAACAATGAAGACGAGGATGGAGGAACAAGAAGACACACCCGGATTTACATATGGTGCCCTATTAAGGTTCTCTTAAGTAACCATAACAGTACACCATTGTTGCAGGTACTAAATGGGGCTAGGCGTTCCAATACAAGCGATCTTTTGCACTGTACCAGAGACAAGGTTTCGTTCAGAGTTTGGTCGTCTTCGTCGTTTTGGGATTTTAACAATGGCATGCCAGAACAAGTGTCAAAGATGGTTCGAAAGCGGTATAAGCTGCGCCTTTTAGGTGTGTATGTCACATTCACATTCAATACGGAAGTTTGAGAAGACAGAGGAATTGTTTAAGTTCAACACACGACATTCACTAAGTTATTTTACGTGTTAAATTTAATTTACAAGGTAATTTTATAACAATATCTTTTTGGAGTGTGAAGGAAAATGTTTGCTTAATATCACCCACACTTTCAGACACCCTGTATCATTCGAATCACAATGTTCATTAATTTAACACTCAACAAGTGCATTCTTGTTTCATAAAAGAAACTATGTATTAATCAAAGTATTATTAAATAATGAAACAGGTAGTGATGTGTCAGTGGCAATGCTAATGATGTTTATTTATAAGCAGCTGCGGTAATTGCAATATTTATGCCTTCATTATAATTTTGCGTGATCTGTAGGCAGATTTACGAAATTATTATTGGTTAGCAGATTAAATTGGAATTGGTACTGCTTGGTAAATATCTGCATGTTTGCACTAATCAAACTGAACTGGTACATTTAGCTACATCAGATATATACTATACTTAGTTTACATGATACATCATCAAAATTAATGAATGTAGTTTCCGTAAATGTGCAATTTCAACTAATTGGACACCACATTTTACCTTAACAGCATTAATCTATACGGGTATGGAAAATTAAAACAGTGTATGGGAACAGTGATTTCCAAATCTTTGATCAATCAATCTGACACTTGACAACGGTTATGCAAGATTAAATGTGGTTTTCACAACAGGTTTTCTCATAGAAGTAAAGTGGTTTTATTCCACCGAAAAAAAGTATAGTCTTCTTCCCGTGTATAGTAGGTATTATTCACTCATATGGTTTCAAAACTCTATTGGGAGACTTGAAATGTTTAACTTTTTGAATATCAACCATTATTATATGGTCGGTAGCTTCTCCATTCTCGGAGGATTCTCGACCTTGGAAACTGCTGCTCTAAATAGATCTGCAGAAGACATGTTGAAACATTTTCGCAGATTGACCAAAATTATTGATTGAATTGAAAGGGTAAAACAAGAGTTAAAACGATTTGAACCTTCCTAAGTTCAAGAATACTTATACTAAGTAAATGGAATCCCTATTAAAAATATCCAGTATGCGGATGACACCGTGATACTGGAAGGTAATGCACATGATCTCCAAAATCTACTAAATCGGGTCAATGTTCTAAAGCCAAACTCTAATTTAAGATAGTTTTAGGTAAAAACGATATTCGACACATTTGAATTCACGTTGATGGAGAAAACATCGAACAGGTCACACAATGTAAATACTTGGAATGCATGATCAACGAAGGATGGAATCCAGACGAAGAAATTATCAAGTGCAGGATCAAGCAGGTTAGAACAACCTTTCTAAGACTTCAACATTTTTTTTAAAGACATCATACCTACATCACCCAAATTGATGCTTTTGAAATGTGGATTCTCCAGCGTATGTTGGGGGTATTTTAGGTCAAACAAAGACGTTTTCCAAAAAACCGGTATAGCAAAACGAAAACTTTCCAAAAAATATGAAGAAATGAAAAACAGGTTACCTCGGACACATTCTTCTGGGAAAAATTGGGGAAGAAGAGGAATGGGGAGAAAGAAGTTGTCGTGGCTGAGAAATATTTATTAATGACCGGGGATAAAACGCGCCCAACTGATATAAAATCGTACACCAATCACAGTTAACATTATAGTCATGTGACCGAATCAAGGCAAATTCTATCCATGCAATACGAAATGAACTTATTTACTGCTGATCTTGTTCGTCAGAAATGATTGTTATTGGCTCTGCATGACAAATCCAATGACAATCATGACAATATTTGCATTTTGACCTGACATTTTTACTAATGACAGGAAAATGTTTTTTGAGTAAATTCCGCAAAAAAAGTGTAGCAGAAAGGAACAAGGATGATAACATGGCGACACGTGTTTCTGATTTTTTGCTTCATCAGGCATGTAACTCCATCTGTATGAAAGGATGTTCAAAAACCAACTGACATACACATGGTGAAACATATACGGGTGTAACCTGGAAAAGGAGGGACAAAATACAAACATGGATATCACAAACGGCCAGCAGTGACACAATTGTGATTTCCGCAAGAAGATCCACCATTATGTGTTGCATAATTTTAAGACAACTCCCTTGACCGATAGAACCATACTAAACCGCATACCCAATGACAGTCTAAACCGCATTAAAGTCTGTTGATTCGTTTCGAAATGGCGAGTTTTTGAAAAATGACCCAAAAAAATCACTGTCCCAGTTAACGTGGCAAGCAGTTTAAATTATAGAACATGATTTACTTTCTTTTACATTAATGTTTTAAATTAGAATAAAACAAAAGTTACGGCCCCTAGAAGACATGCCTATAATATGTACAAGCACAGAAACTTGTAATTTACAAGTCAAATGCAAGCACGAACTACTATTTTTGGGGCAATAAATCCAAGAAATGCATTTTTTAATCACAATGTCGGAAAGGTAAACATAAACTTAAAAGGAACCAAAAAAATTCAGGTTGCCCATATCTAAATAACTTTTAAAGTTTAACATCAGTGTTTGGAAATTTTAAAAACGTTGATCGATTATAGTTTTTGGTTTAGTTGTAGAGCTGATTCTGGTTTTAAAAATTTCAAATATCCCTTTACATTGCTCCCAGTACTAATAATATTGTTCATAATTATTATATTCAAACAATTATTTGTGAGAATATCCTGGTTTAGTTACTAAGTTAGTTGTTTTTAATAACTAAAACCTTGTTGGTAGTTGAAATCGAGTAACCGTATTTTAAGAAGGTGATTCTGCTATAGTCCACCAGATGGGGACACGTGCTTGATTATCGTCATTTGATTTATCAAGTAATTTCGAGAAGAGTCTGCGAATGCTTAAGAGTGCAAAAACAGAGTAGTTATTTAAATAAACAATTTTCTCGCTGCATACAACAATAATTATCACATTGCATAAATGCATTACGAGTTGCCCAAGGTATTCTGATTGACTGTGAGTGTAAATATTAATAATTACATGCAATAGTTTGCTTTGATAAGTTGTCAATCAGTTATACAATAAAACATTATTAAATTTTATTAGAAGTTGCTTAAATGCAAACTTTAGTCCTATAAAACTCACAAACTGGTAAAAGTAATCTCCACCTTCTATTTTATTATATAGTTTGTTACATTATTCGTATACATTTTTGATAACAATAAATCTGTAACTTTCAGTTTTCATTTCAAATCAGAAATTTACAAATTTTTGAGTTTTTCTTATTGAGATTGTTTATTTTTATTTCTTAAAACTAAGTGTTCACAAGTGAATAAGTTCCAAAATAGAAAAAGTGAAAAAATATACAAGGAACAGTAATAATTGTGTACGTCTCATTTTTTTATAACAAATGTAAGGATAAACATTGTTTTTATGATAAACTATTTTTTTCAACTTACTTTTTAACTTACCTGACAATATTAAACTCACAATACCCTGCAGTTTTTACTGGAAAGCCCTGAAATAACAGCAGAAAGGAGTGACATTTAAATTTATAAGAACAACTGATATTGTTATTAAATTAGTAAAATTTTACAAATCGGATTGTAAACACTGAACTTCTACTATACCGTAAATAGGTAATATATTTTTTAAATGTTTTTTCTGTAGTTTGGTAAGAAAACATTTATTAATTTAATTAGGTTTCTGAAATAACCAAACCTGACAATAATCTAATCGGAGAGATTATCTAAGATAAAAAAAAAATGAAGCAAATTTTGACTTTAATAGATGTTTGTCTATAGTTTCTTATTTATTATAACACTTTGCAAGGTGATGTTATAGAAGTTTTACTTATCACCATTTTACTTACTCATTGTTGACTCGTGTATTCAGTTCTCCAAATTCTTATACCTTATTCAAGAAAAAAGGAATAAAACAACACATTTAAAAATAGTAACACTTTGTTTTATTAAATAATAGATATAAAATCTGTATAAGGCTTAAAAAAGACTAAGGCACTCTACAATGGCATAGATAAAAGTAGTATTTAACGATGTCGTCTACAACTTCGTCTGACTAGAAGAAACAACTTTGACAGTTGCACCACCACAAGGTGCAAACTGCAGATCAAAAACACTTACGACTAACATTATAAATATATACAAAAAAATATAAAATATATTAAATTTACTTTCCTAATATATATTTACAAAATAGCGTTTTTATGTCGTATAAGGCAACATTTTAAATTTTGTGCTTGATAAATTTGTACAAAAATGTATTCAGTCTTGTCAAAAGGCACTCAATGAGATTTAACTCCGAGCACTAAGTACTCACAGTTTTTACGAAAATACCAAATACTGACTTGTTTAAAAATAGCAGGAACCTTTGTGAAGGAATGGAATATTTGATTTTGAATTTTTAATTTTAATACGGTTTTACCATGGGATGCATCATGGTTGGACTGGAACCAGAACAGCCGCCTTCTGTATGTTTGGTCAGCAAAGACATTCTCGAGAAGGTTTTGCTACAGCTGCTGCAAGAGTACTTTTTGACATCTGAATGGGTCTGAAGGTGGGCTCTTAGATTTGACCTGTCAGCGAACGCTCTGTTGCAATAGGTGCAGGAGAAAGGTTTTTCTCCGGTGTGAGTACGGATGTGCCCTTGTAACAACCATGGTCGGGAAAAGGCTTTTCCGCAAATAGTGCACTTGCATGGCAACGTGTGGGTTCTGATGTGCATCTTCAAAGCACCCAGAGACACATACACTTTTTCACAATATTTACAGCTAAAGGATTTCTTAGGCCCATCACCGGCAGCGCAATGGAATTGCCGGTGTTTTGACAAACCTGAGAATGTCGAATAACTTTTACCACAATCTGGACACTGATGCCTAATTCCACCTTGTTTTGTTTTTTCCGACAAATCTTCAGGTGTGACCATTGTATTTCTTGGAGGTGGAGAATTGGTGGAGGAACTGTTGGGGCTTAATGGGCTTTGATCGATTGTGGTTGAGTAAACTGTTGGTCTGAGGGCCAAAGGTTGAAGGGGTTGCTGCATGTGATGAGGTGGTGATCTGGAACTGTCACTGTAGGGAGAAGGTGGCAGGTATAAACTTTCGTGAGGGTAGTGGTAACCGACACTTCCAACTGGGTAATATGCTGGATGGTAAATTGGTGCCACACTTCGATGCCAGGTTTGCGGTGAATATTCTGGACTTATTGGTGCTGGGTAAACTGGTAGACGAGGTTCCACTTTCACTAAAGATTCTCTCTGATAGAAACTTGTTGGAGATGGTGCGGTTGGCATTGGAGGTGATGGTGATGATCCGATTGAAACTGACGACACTGGTGATAATGGAGAGTCCGGTGATGACTGTGGAGATGATGGAGGAGACAACGAAGCCATCCTTCCAGTTCTGCTTAAGTCTTCTGGTTTTGTTGACAAGTTTTCCGGTTCTTCCGATAATTCATCGCGCTGGATTATTATTGGCCGCTTTTTTAAAGGGCAGTGAGAATAGTTTTTACTAGTGGTAGCCATTATAGATATAGGCATTTTGTCCTTAGCACTAAACAAACACAAACACTTAGAGTAAACCACGTAAAGACGTAAATAACTTGCGACCGTTTTCTCAGTTCAGGTTGTGCACTGAACAACGACTCGACTAACTCTGAATTCTGAAGATGAAGAACCCGTATTATTAACCACGTCCCCACTGCTGAAAAGTCCACGTGCCGCCCGACCAATAGCAGCTCGGGTACCCTTCAGCAGCCAATCGTAACGGAGTAGGGGCAGGCAGGTGTTCTGAAACTCGCCTGAAAAACAGTATTGTTAAATCTGGTGGCTTATGCTGGTGGATGTTGATGTCTGACTTTTTTTGCTTCAGGTATCGTGCTTGGCCTGCACCAGATTTCGCAAATAAGAGTTGCGTAACCCGGTTGGAGCTTTGTCTCGCTTGCGGGGAGTTTAATGATCGCTTAAGATAGAAACTTACGTGTCAGCGCAATTGAGACATTGCGGTTGATTTTAAATAAATCTTTGTTCACACCTGGGGTATGTGATCTACACGCATATGTAGCTTTCTATCAAGCCGGTTTGTTTTGTAAATCTAATGACACCGAAAGTGTTTTTCAGCAAATATTTTTTAAGTCAATATTCCCGGCTTTAGCGCCACATAATTGGTACTCATAAAACTGGGTAAATATGACGAGCACACAGGAACAATTAGCGACTAAACATGAAAGTCGTCACCTTTAACTACTTTAGCCCAAACAGACCCAGATGTTCCCATTTCTTCACGGAACATCTGGTTAAATTATTTTATAAGGGGATTCCGTGACCTATCAAGCAAAACACCTTGATGGTATACAAAGTCGGCGTTCTAAAAGGGCCCGATGTATAAATTATTTAAATTTGATACAAGATAGCAAGGAAATGAATTTTTGCAAATTTTACAGTCTAATCACTGTTCTTTTCTTAATTCATATTTAATTAGGTTTATTTGGATTTTTTTTGCAGTAAAGTCTTGAAATAGATGCGATGATGCCAAAGTTTTTGAATCAGTTTTGGTTTTTTAGTAGTTAGGTTTAACTATTTTCACAGAGGAAATTGAAGTGAAACAAATGGACTTAAGGATATTGTCAGTTAATGAAGTAGGTAGTTGTTGTGTAGATAGTTTTAATAATTATAAAAATCAACCTAACCTAACCCAACCTGTGTTCAGTGTAATAGAGGTCCAGCCAGGATTATGTCCAAGTATCGTGTATGGCAATTTTGTGATACTTGTCTAAAAGAGATATTTGCCAAAAAACTGCAAAGATAACATTATAATTTCAACTGCAACTGGCCGTATCTTTGTGTATAAATATGGCAAGAAAAGATAAGGAGAGTTGTAAGGTTTTATGCAGAAATAAAAGAAGGCAATTTTGTTTTAAATGGTCGTTTATGGAAGATATATGTGTCATCAAGTTGACAAAGAATGATAGTATAATTTGATTGAACAACTGATAGTACGTAAAAAACCATCAAAGAGGTAAAATATAAAATATCAGAAAAATGAATTCTCTACAAGAATTTTCACTTTCCACACTGGCAATTTGCTATTTCTCTTCTATTTGTGGACTTCAAAATAGCCTTCGATAAGTTAGGTTAGATGAGGTTGGCTGTCTTTCCACAACAACTTCTTCAGTGTTCTAAGTGTTGCTCGTAATTTGCGTATACATGGTGACCAAACAATAAAATTATTTTGCATTTCTGATTATAGTGGTATCAAAATAGTGGAATTACCTGCCCATACAGATGTTCCGAGCCAAAAAGGTGCATGTAACACAATAAGATGGAAAATCAACCCCTGTGCACATATCTGCACATGTCAACGTGAACGATGGCTCGGGCCAGGTGCGCGAGGGGTGGCGGGGGCACCTACCCCCTCTTTTGGGGTGGTTATTTCTGGTTCCGGAACGCGTAACGGTCTTTTCCAATAAGGTGCAGCTGTCGCGTATAAAACGCGTGCCGACGCTGAGATATATGGACTGAATCCAGTGGCGTACTAATTTCAGTTAACAAACAAAAAAAAATCAAATAGGGATTTACAGTGCGATTCTGGAAAGTTAAGACATATACGTATTTCTGAGACTGATCGATAGCACTAAAGTAGTGATAGTACTCTTTGACATGACAACTGACATTTGACATCAGTTACGGAAAGGGACTGTCTAGTTCATCAGTTTCTTTGGTCACGTGATAGTCAACTTTCCAGAATTAGACAATAGTTAAGTTAACCAAATGATTAAGATTAGAACATTATTAAATATAAATATGTAAGTACTATAGACTCTCTTGTACTATCCATAAAAAAATAACATATTTTCAACTTAAATATACAAAAACTACTAAAGGAACTCGATCTAAACATTTAAAATATTGCGATTATACGAATGTTACGCCGCTGACTTTCAAAACGCTTTGCCGATTAAATTCATCTGTCTGATGGCGAAAACAGGCCTTATTTGATATAGGTAATGCGCAGTTAGGAGCTCTAAGGTTAGGATTAGCCACATGTCCTCTAAACTGCGTCTTTAAGTTGGTTCCCTTTAAATTTGTTCGTCCCTGGTGCCATATAATCAGATGCACTGCTAAGTATTATTTATTTACTCACTGCCGAAAAATAACATATTTTAGGGATATTTATTGCTGCATAGTCAATATTGGTTTAAGTGTAATCAAATTGCGATGCTATAATATTTTCAAGACATTTTAGTTATAGAGAACTTAAAGAGTTACTTGTCACATGTCCATTTCATTGTTACCTCATTTCATTATTTTACACCACTATACAGGGTGAGCCAAACTGCAAAATAGTAGATACTTTAAAAGCTCAAAGATTTGCTATACAGGTGTGGTATGAGAAAAAACGACTATAGGAAAACCGTGTAACTGACAGAGAAACATGGAAAATTGCATGCACGACGCAAAGACACAAAACCTAAAAAAGACTATGTCTGCGAAAACTTCTGGTTGCTAAAATCATCATCAGCAGCTCCACTGAATCAGTTACATATTTTTGCAAGTTATCCATTCGACGAATTCAGAGAGACGTTTGACAACATTCTAGCAAAATTTTCGTCTATTTTAATTAAACTTCTGGCAACATCGCTCCAAAGTTTTCGTCTACTAGACTTTTTATTAGGTCTTCTGTCTTTGTCTCTTACACGGTTTTCTTATGGTCGGTTTTTCTTTGATCACATCTGTATATGCTGGTTTTCCCTTTATACAATATAAACTATTTGTCAAGTATGTGGTGCCATTGGACACTTTATCCGTTCGTGTTTGTTCTGAACGATTACTGGACTATCAAGAGGTCTTCTAGTAACTCTCTCCTCGGAGGCGGCCTACATCTGCCCAGAACCAGCACTCGATATGGCGCACGGTGAAGCAAAGAAAATCATCACGGAGTGGTGTTATCAGGAACACTCCGACCTATGGCTGAGAACTACAGGGTTGGCTCACTCCAAGGAGTTTATTAGGGGGTCCTCTAAGAACAGGACCAACAATCTCCTGCAACTCAGCAGACCACACCTGAGGTCAGTGACGGTGCTGTACACCGGTCACTGTGAGCTAAGGGCTCACATGCACCGGATAGGCCTGGCGGAAGACGCCGAATGCCGCTGGTGTATGGAAGATGGAACTCCAGGTCTTCCATATTTGAACGGGCGTATGTACGCCCAGGAGACCTGGACAACCTCTCATCCAGAGCAGTTATTCGGTTCCTCAGGGAGTCGAGTATTCTGGATGAGCTTAAACTTATGTGTGAGCCAGAATAACCCTGCGGTGGCGGTGGAGGAAACTCTCACCAGGTCACAGTTCTGTCCAAATGTTCCAAAATTACATAAATATTTCATATTTCTATTTTTTTCCTATTGTGTCCCATTGATTTTCGAAGCGTATTGAACAATTATTGGTTGCTAAAATACCATTTTGCACTGGCATCCATATTAACCATAATTGAAACTATAGTAATCAGCCAAAAGAATCACCAACATGATTCCTAAACAGGACATAACCAGCACTGTCGACTCTTCAATCCTATTCATTTTAATCTAAGGAAACAGTATGTCAATTATTCTTTTAGGATTACCGAGACTAACGTAGCATATTATTTAAGTCAATTATTAAACAAACTGGTTCATTAACTTAATTTTTGTAAAAAGAGTGGTTGAATGTGCTACATGTTTTTATTTCCTGTTTTATAGAAATTTTGTTTATGGAGACGACTAAGCACATTTGACAGAATAAAGTCAATTCCTTACTTTTTGACACATTCTGCAAACTCTTCACCAACTTCCAAACCGAAGCAAATACAATAAACCACCAAATTCGTATTAAAACCTGACATCATCGAGTCATCCATTTGGTGTGACTGAAACAAGCTTCCGATAAACTGTAACACCAATCCAATCGGCCATTAAAAAAACTACTTATTAAATCAAAGCAAAGGGTATACTTTGCCCAGGTGCGCCATCAGTCGCCGACCTGGTTTCAGACCAGGTGCTCCACATAAGAATATAATATACCACACAGGGCACCCTTTTACATACTTTTTTTTTGATACCCAACGAAAAAATGGGTTTGAGTTTTTAAACTCGTTAGGTGCGCTAAAACAATCGGATACATGGTGGTTTGAAAATGTAATTTGAATTGTGACGATTACTTTAATTTGGACGACATGGGCATGTTAGGGAATACCATTCAGTGCGCTCTAAAGCGGAACAGACATCCGGTATATGATGATGCACACCTTATTTTCACCACTCCTTAAGGAAGTACTACGGCACGTGCATTACTCAGTGGCTGTTCTGCTTGACGAAATTCAAAAGGGTATTAATAAGCAAATTAAGGCGATCTTAAAAGTATACAGGATGTTCCAACTTTTAATAAAAAAAATGCAGCAGGTGATGATCAACATACAAATAAGAAAAAGCCTTTGCGTTTACAAGTCTGTTGATCTCAAGACGAAGCGTTTAATCAAACATAATTATTTATCAATTTTCTTTGGCGCATTGTCTATTCTGCTAAATAATGTAAACTTTTTTCTGACCAACCATTTTCAAATTAATTCTCTCTTTAGTACAATTTAGTTATCTAAATTGGAACTACTAAACAATGAACTTGACCCTGGCGTAGATTATTTATCGTCAAAGATACTGTGCTAATGTGTTTGCATTCCGTCTATCAACAAAACAACTTGCTGAGCAATAATGCAAATTGCTTATGTGACTAATAGAGTAATATCTTGGTTCAAGTTTTTAGCCTAAGAGGTATATTCTAAACGGTCAGCATGTTTCAACTTGAAACCTTTACTGATACCGATCTTTTGTCGATATCTTGAAGATGAGATTTACCTGAGAAAAGTTTTGTAAATAGTAGTCATCAACACTAAATTGCAAAATAATTGAGTCTAATAAAAATTTTATTGCACGTACAAACAAGTTTTTTTCTTTGTGCGGATGTGAAAAGATGACTAAACTTTCAAGTTCTAAACGTTTTTTTAAATTCATATATGGGTTTTCTTTTGCATGTCATCACCGAAAATTATTAAATTACAGAATAATGGTGAAATTGACTGTTTTAATGCACAAATTTAACAGTCGAAATGATGAAATTTATTGTTTTTCTGCTGTAATGAAATTGATTATTTTAATACATAAATTGGTCGTTTAACCTTATGAAATGGACTAGATTGGTATTTAAATTAGTGAAATTTAGTGACATTTAAGGTTAGAAAATATTTGCATAAAATTAGAATTGATTTTGCCAGAAGATACGACCAAAATTAACAAAACATCCGTTTTACCTACCTACTTTTACTGTCAAAATTTTTCCTGTAAATCTTTGAGAAAATTAGTTTTTTTTTTAAATATCAAATCATTACAATACACCTTTTTTAAGAATAGTAGATAGAATAACCCCATAAGTAATCGTGACCTTTCTATAGTAACTCTTACCATATAATGTGATAGTTATAGTAATATTATTCAAAGTACTGTATCTAATTGAAAAGCAATTTCATTTTCTACACTTGATTTTCATAAAAAGGTCTCAATCACACCGACTGTCACCGTTTAAATTTTATTGGTTTTTCAAACAATGGGACTTATGACTCAGTTTAAGGATCAGTTCTAATTTACAAACACTATTTACTAGGGGTCATTGTTATTTATAGTTACTAATGAATATTTAGTCGATTTTCGATGAATTTACTTGCAAATTGAAGTGTAAAAACATCAATTTTGATTATAGCAAATCACAAGCAATCATTACAGTCAAATAATAGCAATTTGTTTTGCATATCACTAAAATCTTAGTGGTAAACTCGAAGCGTAAAAAGACGCAAACTATGTTGTTTGCTTGAACATAACTAAGTGGATGAAATAATCAAGTGCGTGGTACAAATAGCATTGAAAATGACCATCTGTCAGGGCAACGCGTGCCATCGAACTGCTCCGAATTCCACCGGTGCAACACGGAATGCGTGCTTATCGGACCGATGATTGTTGGACGCATACACTGTTGATGATGCATTAGATGGCCCTGTATATGGAAATTTGTTTATTTATACTTTTTCCCCGACATATTGTATCATACAGATCAGGAAAATGATCTACTGATACAAATGAATAACATGCATCTAAGATTTCTAACAGCTTATAGAAGCTCAATATTTTACTGTTATACTTTTTCCTATTTCGATAAGAGAAAGAATAAGGTAGACTTAATCTAAATTTAACAATTCTAATGAAACATTTTCAAATGTCGGTTGTAATTGTATTTAAATGTGTGACTAAAAATACTATTTCTAATGAAGCCCTTTGTTCCGTTCTTCCTAAGATTACCTCAGAAGTACCAATACTCACAAATATCTCCAAAAAACAAGGAAATTAAACTTTATGCAACTTAACCTAAGATGTTGAAGGCTGTAGAATATTTGGTTTTAAAGGAGAGCTTTTCTGATATTTTTAGAATAGTTCCTAAGATTGCTACGGTTTCTAAGTTAGTTAGTAGTAATTTGCCGCCAATTTTTAAGTTCGTATAAATCTAAAAATATAAACAACAATTGATTGATCACATTTATAACAATCCGGTATTTCACTTTAGCTATGTAAACATTGAGGTTCTTGAGAAGGTCCAAATTCTAGGTTGTGAGAAACAACGAGTCAGGAGGATTGATAATTATTCCTGCAATGATAAGGAAGCCTAAAGTCATTAGGCAAGTTAAGAAATTCCTCGCATGATAGGACAGAAAAAACATTTTTGCCATTTATAGTCAAGAAACAAAGAAAACAGAGAAAATGTGCCCTAGGAAAATTAGACAAGTGCAACATTTCAAAAGACAAATGAAAAATGTATTGCCGATCTCTGAATCATACATAGAAAGTTTCAATCAAACTCTATCTGACGCCATCATCAAGAAATCACCTACAACTTTGATTCGGCACTCTGTTGCTGAACTCCCTCTTTATATCATCAAATTAATTAAAACAAGAAAAAAGATGTATCGAGAGTACATATTTCAAAAAGATCCAGAGGACAAAAGAAGAATAAATGTATGATTCACGTATCAACAAATGATGGATATCCCCATGTAGAGAAATTGAAGAATCTAGAGGCAAGAAATGTTGGCAGTTAGCTAAGAACATCACCAGGTACAAATCCAAGTCCAAGTGGACGGAGACGGTACATCAAATGATGAAGTAGCATGCCATGTATTTGCAGACCCCTTTAGGAGGTTGACCACCTATGAGGAGGTCAATAATTGGTCAAAAAGTTCTTAGCCAGAAATGATTTAGATTATAGCGCAAAGACTTCTGTCCTAGAATATCGCTTGATTCGTATCTTCAAATCATACACAAAGGTAAATCTTCATCTCCTGGATATGACAGTATTACAAAGAAGATAGTGAGAGATCATGGCGAAATCGTCCACCTAAAACTTGTGGATATTTATAACTTGTTTCTGGAGTAAAGAGTGTTTTCAAAAATTTGAAAAAATGGACAATTATTACTGGCCCATAACTTTGCTCCCAGTTATGGGAAAGCTATTTGAAGTCATCATCAAGACCAGAATCCAAGACCAAGTTGAGAAATACATTCCAAACTTTCAATTTGGCTTTAAACAAAGAAACTCAACCACTCTTCCAGTGACAGCATTATCCCACAAGCCAAACTCTCAGGTTATACTAGTGCCGCATATTCCTAGATATTAAAAAAAACATTTGACAGTGTATGGCATTTGGGTCTGCTTATAAGCTGTACAAACTTAATTGAGATCCATATATTTTGATTGTCCTCATCAAAGAATTTTTATCAGATCGTTCTGCGGTAAGTCAAAATAAATGAACATCTTTTCATACACTTTTACAGCACTTTTATCAAGGCGTTCTAAAAACTATCCAAAGTTGACTTGTTTTCTTTTTGCTATGATACGTGGAAGAACTTCAACATTATTTTAGATGGCATTTTTGACAGTAGGATAGTCTTCTTCTTCTTCTTTAACCTGTATTTTGTCCACTCCTCCAATGATTTCCATGTCGATCTATCTTGGGCCGTCCTCATCCAAGCCTTCCCCGCATGTGGATAAAGACTACCCAGTAGTCGTTGGAGTGAGGTAGATACGTAAAGTAAAACGTTTCTTCACTGAAAACAGTTTCACTTAAAAATCAAAATAAAATACAACATCAAACAATTTTATTGTATCAAAACACGGAAGCAGACAGACAACAAAAATTAGATAATATAGAAATTATGACCGTACCTGAGGGATAAATGCAATATTTATATCCTAAGTAGGATTTCAATTAGAGAAATAAATCTAAAGTGTTAATGGACGAGTAGCCGTTAATAAATCCTAAACAGGGAGCGATCGTGATCGAAATTTCTATTATGTTCCTTGCAAAACAATATATCATAGTTCGACATGGAGTAAGATATGTTAATGCTAATAAAGTCTAATGAATTATAATTTATTGCACGATTATTCTAGCTGTACAAACGAGATTTTGACCATTTAAAGCCCTCAACTTGAGGTCTTTACGCCTTACTTTGCATTTAGAGAAGTGGTTTTAAAATTATATCATAATGTAGATTAAATAAAGGGCTGACTGAATGACTTAAATTTTTATCAAATTTAAAAAACCGGCTTTATAATAAACATGGTCAAACCAGATTGAAAGGTGACCAAATTGAATACACAAAGAAGTGTCGTTTTTTTTTTCCAACCGGACACCTAAGGACAAGTTTTTCGGACAGGTCTGTAATGATTATTCTAATGGTCATACTGGTTTCTAGCCCACCTTAAATGGCCCTTTATAAGGGCAAAAAAATCGTTGCAAACACTTGTTCAGTTATGTTTGTTTGCTGGCATAAATCTGCGAGACAGGTTGCAAATGCGTACTTAAAGGGTGCTTTTGGTGAGAACTGTTGCTTGTTGTGGGGCAATACTTTACGTCCCTTTGCAATTTATGCTAATAGACTAAAGTAAATTGGCAGTTACACTGCTCTATAATAACGTATATAGCTTTTAGTAAATTGTTGTAAATGTTTTGCTGAAATTACAGCTATCAAGTTTACAGAAAGGGGTGACACAATAGACCTAAATAGTTCCGTGATGTTGATCTACCTTTAAAAGCAGATGCGAATTTTTTGGTCAAATTATGCCTTATTCCCAAGCTGGAGCCACATCTGGAGGGGTAACAACCATTGTCTAGTTTATAAAATATTTTCTTCGGTGGGAAAGTTCCGGTGTTTTATTGGGGGTCAAGACGTGACTGTTTGGTGGACATATGTTGCAAAGACGGTTTGTAAACTGGTAATTTTTCGGTAAGTGTATAGTATAATAACTTAAAATAAATAAAAAGCAGATGCTTGAAAACAGAGTCGGTGTTGTAGTCTTCTTCATTTCATCAGGTCTTTTTTGAACAACAGGTTGTAAATCACAACTGTAGGTTTGGTATTTCAGATGACCAAAAATATTATTTCTTTGTTTCTTAGCTTATTGTTAGGCAATGAATATAATCTTTTTAATGGCATTTTAGCCCATCCTACGTTTTGCTAAATGTTAATATGCAATAACAATGATTACCTTTAACTGCATAGTGGCATATCGATATTAGTTACCGTGACTAAATAATTTTATGGGAACAAGTCTTGTGTGAAACCCATCAGTATGTGTGGTACTGGACCTACCTTTGCTGTAGTTGATATAAAAAATATATTGATGATCAATTTGTAAAATAATTAAAAATTATATCACATTAATAGTTGTGCGGAATAGTGGTTTACTGATGTGTTTAAAACAGTAATTTTCTTACTCAAAGTGGGTTCTACAGGCGATTTTACTGTCCTTTTAAACTGTGTTACAGTTCAAATTGACATGTTCAATACTACCTGAAATTTTGTAGTGTTTTTTCAGATTATTAAATAGGAAATTTAATGTTGATTCCAACAATGTGCTTAAAACAGTCATTTTTTTCACTCCAACTGGTTTTTACAGGCAATTTGGTGCCTGACTATCCAGTGACACACAGTGTTTCTTGCAGTTCAAATTTTGACACCGCTTTTCTCCCTGACTTTACCAAATTTTGTAGTGTTTTCTCCGGATATTGAATAGGAAATTTAATGAGGATTCCAACAATGTGCTTAAAACAGTAATTTTCTTACTCCAAGTGAGTTTTACATGTTATTTTGTCTTTGACTATCCTTTCAAACTGTGTTTCTGGCAGTTATCTTAATGAGATTGTTCTTAATTTCGTTGAATACAAAATGTACGCTTAATTCAAAATTATTGTTGATGATGTTTCAATGTTACCCTTGTTCTTACTACATTAGCCTGTAAAATAAATAGGTTAAAACAAATCCTAGTTATAGATTTTGTTAAATAACAACATATCAATAAATTTAAATAAGTAGTAATAATAAGTAGTATGCTTTCCAAAACAAAGTCAAATAAAAGAAAGTTACATAGGCACATAAGCTTTAAGTTAAAGTGTTCAAGCAAAGTGTTTTAAACCTTCCTAGAATTGTTTTAAATTGCCAGAAGCCTCTAGAACCGTTTTGAATATCCCAGACCTTCTCAACTCTACTGAGAACCTTCTGAAAAGTGACAGAGCCTTCTACAAGTGTCTTAAACCTTCCCAAAACGGTTTTAAACTACCAGAGACCCCTAGAACCATTTTGAAAGTGGCAGAGACCTCTAAATACTATTTGAGAACTTTCTAAAAAGGGCCAAAATCCTCTACAAGTGTCTTAAACCTGTCCATAACTGTTTTCCAGAGGCCTGTATACGGTCATTTTTAAAGTTCCATAAACCTCTAAATTCTATTGTAAACTTTTTAAAACGTGCCATCTCTAAGTGTTTTAAACTTTCCTAGAATTGTTTTAAGTTGCTAGAGGCTTCTAGAACAATTCTGAGTGTGTCAAAGACTTCTAAGTGTTACTGAGAAGCTTCGAAAAAATATCAGAGCCCTATATAAGTGTCTCAAACCTTTTTGTAACTGTTTTAAACTTCCAGATGTCTCTAACACTAGTGTAAAAATGTCGGAGACCTCTAAATGCTATTGAAAATCTTTTAAAAAGTGCCAGAGGCCTCCACAAGCGTTTTAAACTTTCCTAGAATTGTTTTAATTTGCCAGAGTCTTCTAGGACCATTTTGAAAATTCCATAAACCTCTAACCCTTGCACGGTCATACTTTAGGCCAAGCTTAAGTTAAGGTTAGTTCTAGAGTTCAGAGAGCTATTTGAGCAATAGCGATTATTACAGAATCTTTGAGAACATACTAATTGGTTCTAGTTTGAACTTGAAAACAATAATTCAAAATCGCTCAATATGAGATCAGGAAATAGTAGATCAAAACTGTGTTGACAATTTTTCCAAGTATTAACTCAAACACCAGGCAAATTTCAGTTCCTGTACAATAATCTCTTCAATGTCGAGATAAGACTTTGCATTTTATTAAAATCCGGTCTTATAACTGAACAGTATTGTTACGGTTGATCTTGAAGTTTACCAAAGAAAACATCAAAACGCAAACACACACTACAGTGCAACTTATTCATGGAGTAGTATAAACTCGTAATATACAACAGGATAATGAACCCTTTGAACGATCGAAAGGCATACAACTAGGGTGTGAGTTATCAAACGGAAACTTGTTTCGTTTTGTAAAAAAAGCAGTATGTTTAAACGCAAGGTGTGACATATTCATAGTATTTGGACCTGTCCGATTGAAGTTAGATTACACAAGTGAAATGTTAACGCACAAGGTGGTCGCCTAACGTTATTTTCGATTGGTTCGATATATGCATTTGTTATAAGTGTGGCGTAATCGATATTATAGTAGGTGCAGTAGGTTAATGGATTTTTAATTCTTCGATTTGATACTAGATTAATTGTACGTTGAATTTTTTACCGCAGTGGTAATAAAGCAAGAAAAGTGGATATTCCTAAAAGTTTTATGGTGTGGTATGGATCACGTTCATTTTGCTGTGAACGTGATCCATACCAGTGCAAGTGCAAACTAGGAATCATGTCTGTGTATAATCTGTGAGGGTGTTGGTACCTGATGGTCCACAATGGTATTTTATTACGCTCCATCGTCGAAACGTGGAACTTTCTGAAACAAGTGCATTAAAAATAAATGAACTGGGTTTTTCCTCAATTTATAATGCCGGAAATTTTCAGAACTTATGAATGGTATTAAGAACGATTATTAATTAATTTACTGAACATTCAACCTGTTCATTTGGTATGTTTGTCAATTAAGAATGTTTAAAAATTCAGAAGAGAAGTTCAGAAATTCGAGTTTTATACTATTTCTACGCCGGTAAACATGATTATCTTAATCTACATAAAAACTTAACTGGAAACACAAGGTAAAAATACCAGTAGTCACAAGAAACACCCAACGAGAGAAATCCAGTTGACAGAAAATAAGGAAAAATAGATTTGAGAAAACTACATAGCAGTCATCATATTTGCAGCAGAACGAAATGACGTATTAGAAGAAAACAGACAGACGGAACAGCTATGTAGTCTTATATCAGAAGTGGAAAATGCCATACTTACATAATTTGAAAAACAGAAAAGCGACTGGACCTGACAACATTCCAATAGAGTTCTTAAAGGCCTTCGACATTAGAAACTTGACTCATCTTACAAAAATGCTCAACCAAATCTATGAAACAGGAGAAATTCCAAAAGATTGGGTTAAATCGGTCTTCATACCTTTACATAAAAAGAGTCAACCTTAAGTCCTGTGGTGACACTAAAAGTCCTTTTTAAAATAGTCCAACAGAGAATATGTATATCGAAAATGAGAAGAACAAGTAGATCAGGCGCAGCTGAACTACAGAGCAGGAATGGGAACTATAGAGAAGCATTATTTGCTATCACAAAGTGTTTACGTCTGTTTTGTCGACTTCCACAAGGCCTTTGATTAAGTTCAACACGTTAAACTTTTAGGAGAAGGAGTATTAATCCAGATCCAAGCCATATACGATTAACAAAAAAATATCTTCTACAAACGACATAGTGCGTGTTGAGGACATGGAGACAGATAAAATCGAAATCCAAAAAGAAGTTTGTCAGGGCTGTGTTCTATCTTCACAACTATTTAATCTATATTCACATTATTTGTTTCAGAAAGCGTTAGAAGAAAGATATGGGGGAATACACATTGGAACAACATTATTAAACCACCTAAGGTTCGCCGATGATACTGCTATAATGGCAGAAGATTTTTAAACTCTGTAATCGACTGTGTGAACTATAAATACCGAAAAAACTAAATTCATGGTTATAAGCACAAGCCCAAACATTAAACCTCTTTTCACACTGAACGCCAAACAAATAGAATTGGTAAACCTCCACGTTAAAATACGGTTTCTAGAATGCTATGTGTGGTCAGTATTTTTGTACGGAATGTACGGAAACTTAAGGCGTTTGAGATGTGGCTCTATAGACGCATCCTGCAAATACCATAAACTGACAGAATCATCAACGACAAAGCAGTAAGACACATTGGTCATCAAAGAAAACTGTTGGCTCTGATTAAGATAAGAAAAACATCTTACATAGGAC
Source organism: Ips nitidus (assembly GCA_018691245.2). Classification (NCBI taxonomy): domain Eukaryota; kingdom Metazoa; phylum Arthropoda; class Insecta; order Coleoptera; family Curculionidae; genus Ips; species Ips nitidus. The sequence goes on from CM042791.1 coordinate 8,001,591, forward strand.
GCATCTTACGCAGCGATAAATACCTACTGCTACAAAACATAATGCAGGGTAGAGTAAACTGAGTAAAGGAGAAGAAGGGTGTCGGCAGGAAGAAAAACTCCTGGCTCGGAAACGTAAGGAAATGTGCAAATCTCGGAGTTGAAGAGCTGTTATATGTTGCAAGAGACAGAGCATTTAGAAAGGTTATCGCCAACTTTCAATGAGAAGACGGCATGAAGAGAAGAGAAGATGACAGTTGTTGCCAATGAAATTTCAAAGAAGTTTTTTGTGACGGTCATCTTATTTGGATAGGACACCGATCAATTGATCAGTTAACCTCCAAAACACCCAAACTCTACAAACATTTATATCATGAATTCTCCTTCTTGTGTGTTTGAAAGAGTGGTCTTCTGTGGTTCTGTTCTTACATGTAATCAGTAGATGTTGTTCTACTTCTTCGTATGGAATTTTATTCTACAGTTGTATTATCTAGTAGTTAAACCTAAAAAACGAAATGAGCTATTTGGGAAGTTTCTATCAACTATACTACTTTGTCACACAAAAACGAAACGTATCAACTTAACATAACCTATTGCATACACATATGCTTCTCTCAAGTGTATGTGTAGACTTTGATTACAATGTCAGTAAAGTAGATGCGTAATTTTCCAACCCTGAGTGAAACAAAAAGTTTACACTGAATTGTATGAAACCATAAATTGAGGAATTTTTGTAATAATTGTCAAAAACGTACTGCTTAGCACTGAAAATACTCATATTTATAAGGCGCCACAGTTTTGAAGCGGTATCAAAATAAATTACTTTTTTATGCTAAAGATGTGTTTGATTTTTGATAGTTCGTGTTAAATTTAAGCTGCAAACCTGCTTCATTGATCACTTCTTAAATAGCTCAAATAACTGCTCAATGCTAACTACTTGGAATGACACCGACAAGAAGAAACGACAACCTATTTGAATAATAATAATCGCATATACAAATTCCAAGAATGTTATATGAATAATCTCGACCACTACCGCCTTCGCCCGATTAAAGAAAAAATTAACATAAATAATGGGCCGCCGTATAGCGCCATACACCCAAACATACCGTAACCGCACGTATACAAGTTATCGCATGTTAAATGATCATAAATATGTGCAACGTTTTTGGCTAATTTCAAGTGATCGAAAAAATTTCGGATTGATAAACAGTTTACTAAAGTTTAATTGCCAGAACTGCTAAAAAAGCTGCCAAGTAACAGTTTTGGGTTCTGCGGTAAACAGTAAACTGTCAAAAGGTCTTAGGCGTGGCCCGCGCTTAAGCTCTCTCAGTAATTAAGATTTCCCATATTCGTATTTACTGCTCGTGGTGCTTACAACTTAATTTATTACGTGCCAGAACGTTTGTGTTAGATTTATTGTACGTGTAATTGAAGTAACAATCAGTCCTGAAACTGGAACTGTAGTTTTCTTGGTCACTCGGCCAAAGAACACCATTGATCACCATACTCTGTAAACAGCAAGCGAACTAACCATTAAATTATAATTTCTTACGAATGTTTAACTCGGTCGTGTGCAAGTTCTTGTATATTTTTTCAAAATAAAGCTCTCGAACAATGGGACTTTCTTATGCCATTAGGAATTTCTAAGAAATGAGCCACTTTAGGTAAAAGAGTTAAGTAACAGAAAAGCACCTGTATTTATCCGCCAAAAAGGCCGTTGTTTGTACAAGGACAAGAAGCAGGTGCTTGGTTCAAAAATGACCAGTGTGGTACGAATTCTTGAAGATGTTGTTAGTACAAAAAACGTATATGGGTGACCTTGATTTAACTTTTTGGTAACTTTCAACTTGTATTAGTACATTTTCTAGTGAAAGAAAATAAGGGTGAGTACATAAATTTCTATAGTTTATACCAACATAAGAAAAAAAAAATCACAAATGGATTTGCAGCTAAAGTTTAAAAAATCGATGTTTTATGATTTCTAAGACTTGTTAATGTAAACAAATATTAACATATATATTATTAAAATATTTATTAATTATTATGTGGTTTTTCTACCGTTTACCTTTTTTTTGGTATATTTGGTTGTAAAACAGTTTGTATACTGCGCATTGCCAAATCCACATGTTTTATTTTGTAGTTTTTTTTTTAGGTTATTGGATAGAAAATTTGATGAGGATTTTAAAAATGTGCTTAAAACAATCATTTTCTTACTCTAAGACGATTTTGTCCCTGTCTGTCCTTTGAACTTGCCAGAAACACAATTTGAAATTTTAACACCGCTTTTCTCTCTGAGTGTACTAAATTTTGTAGGATTTTTTCAGGTTTTAGAACAGGAAATTTAATGAGGATTCCAAAAATGTGCTTAAAAGAGTAATTTTCTTACTCCAAGTAGGTTTTACCAGAGATTTTGTCATTGATTGTCTTTTCAAACTGTGTTTCTAGCTTTTCAAATTTTGACCCCGCTTTTCTCCATGACTGTTTTACATTTTGTACTGTTTTTTCAGGTTACTAAATAGGAAATTCAATGAAGATTCGAAAAATGTGCTTGCGTCAGTCATTTTCTTACTCCAAGTGAGTCACGTGACTGCCTAGCTAAATTATCCTCAAAATTTATGACAGTTATTTTTTCAATAGTCACGTGACCGTCTAGCTAAATAGTGCTCTAGAACCACGTGACAACTGTCACTAATGTCAAAACTGTCAAATAGTGCTCAAAAGTTCAAAAATCAGGGTTTAGAAAAGTTTTCTTGCAGTATAGTAACAGTTTTCGAGGCCAGACGTGTTTCTGAGATTTATGACACTTATTTTGACAATTATTACGTAACCGTCTAGCTAAATAGTGCTCTAGAACCACGTGACAACTATCATAACTAACGTCAAAAGTGTCAAACTGTGCTCAAAAGTTGCAGAAATCAAAGTTTAGAAATTATATAAATTAGGGCCGATTACACCGACATATTTAAGGGCACCCTAGATTAGGTTTTAATTTGACTATGACATTTTGCACACAATCTGTCACAGTCAAATCACCACAGTCAAAGCCCTTAATTACGTCGGTGCAATCCACCATTATATACCTAAAACGTGTTCCTGAGATTTACCACAGTTATTTTGGCAGTAGTCACGTGACTGTCTAGCTAAATTATACTCTAAAACCACGTGATATCTGTCACTAATATCAAAAATTAGAAAACAATTGATGAAAAAATTAATATCCGTATTTTTGAAGTATAGTTTATATAGTTATTAAACATTTTGACTTGGCAACACTGATCCCTGTAGTAAACACATTTCTTTTATGTTATCAATTTACATCACAAAACGCATAACATTATTTCTATATTGCAGTGCTTGGTCTTTAAAAACTTACATAACAATACAATAACACGTATTCAATGTTTTGAACATAACAAACGTATGCAATTTCAACAGTTTAGGATTGGTAGATGGTAGTTATTAACGACATATGATATCCTTTCCTGCTCTCATAATATAATCTACTTAGATTACTATGGAAATTGCTGAATCCGCACTTAAGTTCTAAGACTTTACAGGAATAGTTCCCACAAATATTGTAATACTTCCTAAAGTTATAAAAACGTAAGTACATTTTATTTGACTTATTGGTAATTTAAAATACTTCCTCTTAATTTTAACTGATAAAGTGCGACTGATGAAAGCTGACAGTGATGTAATGGTTTACTTACTTTGAACTATAGTTACAAGAATAGTCAAACTCCTCAAAAAACAAAATAAAAATCAATACCTTTAAATAACAAAAATTGTTGCTAGTTTTATTAAACAATAATTATTGTCAACACTCAATAATAGATAACATAATTTTTTGAAAGCAAATTGGAAAATTACATCTTTATAACGTATTTTTGTAATGAATTTAACTCTGTTAACGAGATAATCTGTAACAAGGCAATACTGTATGCTAGAAACCACTAAATAGCATATAACTAACCTCTGTTACATTAATCATTCACTTTTAATATTGAAATGCCATGTAAGACGTAAAATCCATAAAATACTTAATTGCTCTTTCAATTCAATGTTTAAATGCCCCATTCCTGCCTATATGCATTGTGTAGCAATTTGCTAAATCATGGCTATGAAATTTGATCCAACATTGATTGGTGTATATGTCAAGTGCCAGTCCGTTTAATTCGCATAATGAACATTTAACACTGACACGTAAAAATTAGCGATTATTCCATTCATTAACCGATTTATTGCATTCCAGGTAAAAAAGAAAAAATCTTTGCAAAACAGATAAAATCGACAATAAAATGTTTTGACATATCGTTTAGTATGGACAAGGTGTTAGCCAACAAGCATAAAGCGTTGCAAACGGCTACCTGACAGGAGACGGGAGGATTACTTGGAAAAATGTATGTTAACGATTTCCAATATCTCGAGAACTATCTAGATCGCGATATGACTCTTTATGGGGCAGCTTGCCAAGTGCGGTCGGCCAAAACAATAGGAATTTGTAACCGCAGATGATCGTAAAGCGTCGAGAAATATTATTGCACAGGTAGCAGTCTGCGTTTAGATCTTGAGACCTATACAGAATGATTTTTTTTTATGTTTAGTGGAGCAGTTTCAGAAACCAGCAAATCTGCAAGGTCGGTTGTGGGGAAAAAAAGTAGAGTTTACATTTAGTCAAATTTGGCGTTGTATGTTGATTTACGCTGCAAACCAGTTGCATATCAGGCTCTTACCGTACTATTCCCCGTTTTTAGCGTAAATATGTTAAATATAAAAAAAAACTGATACTAACAGTTTTCTAACTTTCATCTTGCGTTATGCGGACGATACGGTTCTGGTGACGGGAAGTACTGATGATTTGCAGGCGCTGCTGGATAGGGTTGTGACCAAAAGCAAACAAAGTTGAATATCAGAAAGACCGAAACTATGGTTATTAGCAAAAATGGCGAGCTTAGTAGTCAGTAATAGTTTCTGGTATATCACGGTTATCAGAAAAAATTAAACCAAAACTAGTAGTCCGAGAAACAGGTACAGTCATTGGCCAGAGGTAAGGAAATGTCATAGTCTGGTTAGCATTTAACCAATCAGCTGACATTTATTTATCTGTTGAAAATAGTATCCACTCATGATATAAAAACTTTTAGCTTATGACCGGCCTTTGTTGAAAATGCCAACCATAAAATATGTCAAAAAAGGTGTTGTTTCCTCAAGATCATTCCAATCATGTAAATTGTATTGGAGATGAAGGTGGTCAACTTTTATGACATATTGTTAAAATGTCCAAACTGGAGCTAAAGCTTTACGGATAGAAAAAGACGAATAAATAAATCTGCCCAATATACATCAAAAACGACCGACAAAACTGCAACAACTATAGAGATCTCTGTCTACTCTGTCAAATCTATTAGAGGAGTAACAAGCAGAAATTAAAAGAGGAATCTCTGCGATCGATCAATTTACGAAACGACAAATTATAAAAAAGCCATGGGAATATAACATACGTAGATGGGTATTAACTATTCATAGACTTTCGACAAGCCTACGACAGTATAAATAGGGAAGAACTATCCAACATTCTGGAAGAACTTGAAGTACTGCAGAAACTAATCAAGATGATACAAGAAATCATGGAAACGACTCTTAATCAAGTTAGAATACAAAACCATCTTACAGAAAAATTCCCAACAGTAAGAGACTAAGACAAGGAGTTGTTCTGGCTCGATCTAATTTAACCTAGCCCTTGGGAAATAAGTGATTAGAAGCACAAGAACTAAAACACACATGAAAATCAAAGACGGGGCACAGACAGAACATAACTATAGATAACATGAATATTAAATTGGTACAAGAATTTCAATATCTGGGTTTAACATTAAACGAACAGAACAGTTCAGAACAGATACTGACAGCTCAAAGTATAATGAAATCGCAAATAGTGGTTGAAAAAGCCAAAGTGAAAGTGCATAAAAGCAGCATAAGGCTGATAGTGACCTACGGGTGCCAATCGTGGTCAATCACGGCCAAATCTCAGCACTTATTATTAAAATTAATATTTACAATCGAGCGAAAAATACTGAGAAGAATATTTAGACCGACCCAGGAACAAGACAGGTAGAATATAAAGTATAACCACGAACTGGTAGAAATGTACAAAGAAATAGACCTAGTCACTTACATAAAAGTAGAGCAATTGCAGTGGGCAAGGCATGTGAAGAAATGGGAGAAGGATACCACAGAAGATCTACTGAGGAAACATGAAAGGCAACAGGAGACAAGGAAGACTACGACTAAGATGGCTTACAAAAAGACGTAAGAAACTGGAAAAGAGCAGCAGGGGTCAGAGAAAAGTGGAAAATAATGTTGAACGAGGCTAAGGCTCACAAATGGAGGGATAGAAATATGTTAAAACGTCAATAAGATAAATCAATAAAAAATCGATGAAAATTTTTGGCTGTCTGATATCTGAAAATTTCTTTATTGTTGCAACATGACAACTCAAGAACTTGGTGGTTGCTACTTGGTGATACCATCCAGAGATACATTGTCACTTGCTTTCGAATTCAAAATCCAACCATTGATATTTACGTTGATCAAACCAGGACCTCCCAGAGAGTTCGGTCGTTGGTGACCAGGTGAGGCTATTAGAAACCTTTGAGTTTACATCGCTAATGGTTAAAGCAATTGTCACTATCATAGTCTGTAAACATGAAATAACTATTCTTCAATTTGTTTTCATCTCTTCTTGAGGAAATAGTTTGACAATAATTGTTTCTAATAAGTGTTGCTCTATAGTAAAATATATAGGCATATCTTCAACTTCGATAAGCACCAGAAGTTAATTTGTAGATTCTGTTACCAACTACCTCAGATCTACCATCTTTTTCCTCATAATATTCGTTGGGATTTACATAGAAACAGAGATGTTCTTAGTATTTTCATTTTCAAGTTGAATTTAAAAAAAAAACACTCAATTTAGTAAAACTTTCAGGCAAATGATACCGCAATGGTTTGGTGACATTGAAAATTACATTCGGAGCAAGTAATTTTACTTCCTTAGTTATTGTCAACTGCTCATTTTAAATATGGTTCGAACATTAAATTACGACAACAAACCATGTAAGTACGTCTTGCTGGCAGTCCGGTCGTACCAACTACCATCAGAACGAGCACTTTTCATTTCATTAGCCGTAAGTCGATCCTGTTTGCTTCTGCCCACTTGTTTTGAGATTAGAGATCATTACTTATTTTATCCGACGAACCTTGAACGGCGCCACTTGCTCAAAACCGTAATTGTTTTTTAGACAGTGGCGCCGCAGATGGACTGCATAATGGAGAAAGTAAGCCTCCAACTTTAAACGTTCAACTTAGTAGGGCGGAAGGCTTCTAAGGTATGCCATTAGCATAGGTTCACACCTTCGCAACTGATTTATACTCCGATAATTTGTCACATTACGCAGATTTATTGGGTCATTAATTGAGCGATAGAAAAGTCACTTGCCATGTGCCACGTTCATAAATTAACGACTAGAAAAGTGAAATGGTACCTTGTTGTTTCTGTACCGGTCGTACCGTTTTGCATTGCTATACTAACGTTGTGTGATTTACTGCACTGTTGAAAACAACTTTGGGCTTAATTTTCTCTGGTAAGTCGTGATTTATCTCCGGTTCTTTCTCTAGAAGATTATTAGAGAACGTTTTACCGATGATGTCACTACTTATGTAAGTACTGGAAATGTCAGGAAACTGATACTAACCTGCCTTAGGGCAACGACGACGTCACTAAAAGGTTCAGACAAAATAGAAGCACGTGCCTTTAAAGAGATGACATCAAGTTTACCTAGAGAAACGTAAACATGGTCTCAAGTTTTGTTTGTATGAGGTATGTTTATTTAGGACCTGAAATTGACATTTCCTATCGCGAACTTTCGAGCATTCGTGGTGAGACAGATAACGCTGATAGGTTAAGGGATGTTTAATTTGATGATAATAAATAACTTAACATCCGATAGTCGATGAGGTATTGAATATTCTAGGTATCACCTACCTCCAAAAAAGGTAAAATGATTCGATGGTAAACATGAATCCAAATAAACTCTTATACACAAATAATGGCTTTCAGCAGTATTTTTAGAAACCATTATTAAACTGGTGGTCTTTTTTTTCTTCATCTATAGTAGAACAGCCAAGAACAGTAAGAATTAGCGTTCAAGAATGATATCATTGGTCGTTAACTGCAGCAACATAGATAATCCTGCAAAAATGTTGAAATTAACGACAGGAAAGTGGTTTTTGGGTAATTCCGCAAAAAAAGTGAAGCAGACAGGAACAAGGATGATAACCCGGCGCACATGTATCCGTGTAAAAGTCCTCTACCTATGGTCATACGAACCCTTTAATTTAAAATGTACTTTTTAAGAAATTTAAATTAAGTCAATTTACCCGCCAATAAGCTTGTTTGTCCAAATATTTTTGAATTTGTACCCCGGTTTTTCAATATTGTTTTTCCATTTAAAGTCATTAAATATTAGCGTAGGTCTGCTGCCTTCTTTTATAAAATGACAGCCACCTAACTGTAAGTATGTCAACTGTCTTACGATCATGTGACTGCTGTCATAATTGTGAAAGTTTACCTCAGTCAGGACGTGGACCTTTAAGGTGTCAAGGTTTTAATATCTCCTGAATGATCAAAGGTATAATGAACTTTACCATTTCATGGAAGGGTTTTTGACAGTTGTGACGTAAGAATCAGTATGTCAAGTGTTTTACAATCACGTGACTGCTGTCATGAATGATCAAGATTTAAAGCGTCAAGGGTATAATGAACTTTACCATTTCATGGAAGGGTTTTTGACAGTTGTGACGTAAGAATCAGTATGTCAAGTGTTTTACAATCACGTGACTGCTGTCATGGTGGTTTGCCTCTGTGAGGTCGTAGAGCTATGAAAAGATCAAAGTTTTAATAACTGAGTGATTAAAGGCTAAAGGGTTCTTCAGGTTCTTTATCTGAGAAAACTGGTAGTTCATTCAGTACCTCCAAAAATGCGCTAGTAGAATCATCAATTGGAAATCCTTTATATTCAACTTTACGTTCAATAATTAGTCTGCATCTCAGAGATTGTTTCAGTTCTAGTTCTTTTGCCAGTGCTTCAGGATTGGTTTCAAGTTTTTGAACTGTCTCTTCAGATTCTTTATTTGAGAAAACTTGTGGTTCATCTAGTACATCCAAAAACGCGCTGGAAGGTTTATCAATAGGAAGTCCTTTATATTCAAGATGACGTTCTTTGATTGTGAATTGAGTCTCAGTTAAGGTACTTTCTTTTGACAACTCTTCAGATTGGGTTTGAGAAGGCTCTTCACTCTCATCCAATGTGACTACACCAGTTTTTGTACTGTTCAGGAAGAACGTCTTTTAAGTCTTTGTCTCAACACATCCAAAATTGCACTAGAAGATTTACCAATGAAGAGACCTTTATATTCTATTTTAGAATTTTCCACTACCACCTGTGTTTCTGGAGGGTAATTGCTGATTCTAGAATTTGGTCTGAAACCTTGGGAGAATTTTTTAGAGCAGTTTTCTGTACCATCTTATGTACATTGATTACTTCTGTGGGTTCAGAAATTAATACTTGTTTTTCTTCAACAATTTTTGTGGAAGCTATTTTTCGTTTTTCTTGTCAATTTTGGACTTTGAGTCTCATGCACTTCATGATCTGAGATGATTCTAATTTCGACATGAATTGTTCTCTCTCAGAAAGTTGTTACATCCAAAGAAGAGTTTTACAGTGATTTTGTGGTACTGTTTTTAGGATAATTTGTGAGGAAAAAATTTTGGTTTTATTTGGGTTACTGTGTACTCTTTCTTTACCATGTAGGTATACTTCATCTGAAGGTTATGAATTTCACATGCAGTTGATTGACGTCAATTTTGTGATTTGTATTAATATTACTTTGTCCTACTAATTTTGTGTGTACCTCAAAAATTAATGCTTCTCCAGAATATTTTCTCTCTATTTTGTATTCAAGAACAATCTGCAGTTTTAATTAAAGTTTACTTATTTTGATCAGACATAGATTGTAATCAATTAACAATTAGCAAAACTTGCTGATTTATCATTGTTTCCATAGTTGTAAAATAAAAAAAGTAATAATTTTGTTCGCCTTTATTTGGATATCCTGCTTGTAAAGAAAACGACTACCATAAATTACATAGCAAGGTGTACGTACTAGGAAACTGATTGATTGAAAAGAGTAAAAACATTCTATTGATGAAAAGTGATACATAATTCCTAGGAAATTACCACACATGAGTAAGATTTACTAACTGAAGCAATTGAAAAGATAATCAAGCTGCCATAAAAAGAATCCTGGGAAAATTTAATTATCTACATGAAATGAATGAACACCTGCTAAAGAACGCAGTTAATGATAAAACACAAATACCTCAATCGAGCGGGTGCAATTATCTCAATTACTCGGCCATAAATTGATGCAAATAATGCAAAACGGCCCTTTAGTTAATTAGATTTAATCTTCTCTCGATCCTAATTCGGATCGATGCAATGCGTGAGAGAGTGACGATTGAGTTTTCTTGTGATTTTTTCTAAATGCATCACGCAATAGTGTTTAGTTCTTCCCAGGAACTAATGCTTCAAGAATGTTTCTGTCGACGTCACATCAACTTAAGCCGTGTCCCCATCGAAATACTTGGAATAGACACCTAGCCACTCCTAAAAGCAAAATACTTGATTGTCTTTTGTCGTACTTAAACGCTACCGAAGGCCTTTTCTATTAACACCGACATTTTTTTCGGCAATGGTATTTTTCGGAAGCCATTTTTCATTCGTGCGAAAACAATGGCGGTATGAATTATTCAGGCAATTTGTATGGTTGTAGCCGTAGTGCTAATCGCGTGGGACTTAATTAATATTCCCTTGCTATTACACTTTTTTCTATCGCCGGTTTAGGCAGAAAAAATATTTAAAACGTAGCCCAGATTTGCATATAGGTCAATTATAGATTTATTTTTTCTGTGTTCAATTTTGTTACTTATTTGATTTTCTATTGCAGTGTTAGGGTTGTAGATAGTTGTAAAGTGATTGAGCTCATAAGTGCTTTAGGTGTCAAAATAATTGAATCACTATTTTAATTAAACAAACTCACTGGAAACGCACGTGCACAGGGTTTTGGTGTCAGAAGATAAAAAAAAAGAAGAAGTAAGAGTTGAAGAGAAGAAAAAGCCAAGGAGACAGTAATAAATTGGTGATGAAGGAAATGAAAGAAGAAATCAAAGCAAATCAAGAAAGCCAAAAGCGTAAGTTAGCAGAGATTAAATCAAGCCCGGACAGCAAGTTAGAGGAAATTAAAGCAATCGAGATAAGTCAAGAATCGAGATAAGACAGAGAACTGAAAGACCAAGAACTGAAACTAGACTTTGAGACTAATGAACTGAAAAACAATATGGAAAACAGGATGGGAACCTTCCTTCCTTTGGGAATTTCAGCATGGAAGGAATAATAGAGGAGCCTGTCCAGAACTTACAAAAAGAAGTCGATAAGTTGCCAGACAAGTCACTGAAATTAACTATAGTTACCAGCTCAAATGCTTGTTCGAATATTAAACTTCCAGTTTAGGAAAACGCTCCATTGGAAAAACGCGGGCATTAAGACCAAAGGTTGACATTTGAGTAACCTACTCTTTGCCGCAACAGTGCCGCAAAAAATACGGTCTACAGATCAATGCGAGTAATACAAAAACAATGTCAAGTTCAATTCAATGGTCGAATTTGGTGACATTGATGTGGTGCAGGTCGTCAATGAATCTTGGACCGAAAATATCCTTCGATAAGAACATACAGCTGGCAGAAATCAACAGAATTCAACTCGGATGGAGGAACGGAATACCTCAAAACCCAAATCTTCAAGCAATGTACCAACTACCAACGTTAACCTATGCCGCAGAAACATGGATACTGATCGGCAAATTAATAAACACACTAAAAATTGCACAAAGGAAGATGGAACGAAATATGCTGGGAGTACGGCTGCGTGATAGAAAGACCATCAAATGGATACGCCAGAAAGCAAAGGTGGAGGACATTCCTAAACACGTAATAGAACATTTCATGAGAACGGAGGACAATAGATAAGCAAGGAAAGTGATCGAATAGCGACCAAGAGGATGCAGGATAAACCCAGAAAGACCAAATACTAGGTGGAAGGATATCCAGAATGCAGCAGGAGTGCAATGGATGAGCAGAACAACTGACAGAATCGGATGGAGACAGTTTGGAGAGGCGTATGTCCAAAGATGGAGCAAAACACGCTGAGAATGATGATGATGATTACTATGGTAAAACCTTTTGGCAGATTTATAAGAAACAGTTTGAAGCTCCTGCTGATCAAAATAGCTGAAGATTTAATAGACCACTGCCTTAGTTTCATCACATTGCTTGTTTAGCTTGTTTGATTGTCGTATCCAAATGTTCATAAATATACTTCTACTTATTTTTCAGGTTGGTTCTTATCATCGCCATTCTGACTTTTGATGCTGCAGGCAGAGGTCTAAACAACTCAATGGAACCAAGTTTAGTGTATTTGTATCCTTTTCTATCTAATGTCGTTAAAACTGTATGACTGATTAGTTTTGAACATACGAGTATTAATTACAAACGTTATTAGGCTCATTCATATCACTAGAATACCAAATTGCTACAACCACGAATAGTATCTGCAGTAATGTTAAAACACCCACGTAAGGCTAAATATCTCGTTCTATTACCACGTTTATTTTTGTCATTAAGTCAATGGTTGAAAATGACTGACATGGATACATTTTCCCCACACAATACATTTTATTTACTAGGTTAGCCTATTCACTTTGAACAACAAACTCAGTTCACCAAACTTCAAAACATGATCGTTTGATAGTTTAACGATCATCTTTGAAGAAGCTAGGAAGTCAGCCAAGCATCTAAAAGATTTTATTACAAAGTCACAAGCCAGTGCAATTCTAAAGAAAAAAAATCAAAGCCCACGCAACTTGTTCCGATCCACTGCACTAGCTGGGACGTGTCTCGATTTCGAATGGTCTTTAATTGATTGTACGGACGTTTCCGTCGAGTTTCCACTGCAAAGAATCGCCGATGACAGTAGAAGGACCGATAAATTAACGGAAGTCTTATCAATATACCACCGTACCAGATAATTGATGACCTTGTCGCGATCGGAAGGTGTAAAAGCTGGCCACGCATGCAAGACATTATTTCATCCTATAGCCGGCTTCACACGTAAGATTAAACGAAATCATTAGTGATAAATATTTTCATGGTCGGTTTGCTCTTATGTGAGTTTTTCTTAACGGTATACCAAGCAGATATTGATGGTTCTGATTCGGTTTAATGTTTTCCGCGGTAGCCCCGACCATTACCATTTGTTTTCGATTTTCAAGTTCCTGTTGCTGGGAAAATCACTTCGCGGCACATATAACTAATTGATAAAGCCGCCTAGGTTTGTATATAATACGAGTTCTCAAAGGCTTCCGATAAGGTTAATCGAAATCTCTTAGCGTATAAGGCGAGGTGCGATCAAAAGTGGGAATAATTAAATGATTAATGACGTCTTAATCAAAACCGAGTTGAGATTTTTTTTTACTGATTTACCGCTACAACAGGCCGATATTTAAGATTGTTTACTTTCAATTAAGGGTATACCGTTTCGATCGCACATACAAATGACTTTGATTAAATGTAATCGAATATGTTTTGGATGCACTTTCACTCGTTTAATTTCATAAAGAAGAACCATAAATTACATTTCAGATTGATTCACAAGATCTTGCAATAGTCGAAAACATTTTTCTGATGAGAAATGTTACGACATATAATCCTACTTGAATGAATAGTCCGATTTAAATAGGCTATATATCATGGCAACTAGCAACTAAGAGTTATAATGACAATTACGTATATAAAACCAATAGTTAATAAGGCATTAGGTATTGTTTATTGATACGCGCGACCAGGATTCCGGATACGCGACACGTTGTCCCTCACCTGTTGCCGCTGACAACTCAATTCTTTATGAACAAAGTGACTTTTACTTTAAATGGTAATCAGTGCAGTGGGTACTTACTGTGGGAATCGAGCGTTTGAACGTGCAGAAAAAAAAGCTACTGGAATTACATATATGAAATACTAATGAACGATCGGTGTGGCAGGTAGCGTTAAGTGCAACGTCGTTAGGGCAGATCTTAATGACTGTTAGTAGTTGATTACATAGTCATTTTCCGCGATTTGAATAGCAATTTAAACCTTTATTCACTGTTGATTAAGTAACCATAATTCGTTCTAAACGTATTATAATTTTTTGCTTTGAACTCTTTCAGTGTTAATAAAAAAACCAGGCTTGGAATTCGTAATGAAACACTTTTGATGAGGGAACAGGGCTAAATTAAAACCGAAAAATGTAGCTTTAGTAATACTACAACTAAATTGGCTACTGCGTATTTTAAACTGCTACAGGAATTTTATCCTGAAGAAGAAGATTCTTCCAGATCTTCTATCTGTTCTTGATCAGTAAAAAAGCTTAAAAACAAACATCAGTGGAATAAAATCTGAAATTGCATTTGGCAGCAGTCAAGATTTTTCATACAAAAATTTCGCAGAACATGTTAAATACATGTAACACTCTAATCGCCAAAGAGATTTTTCTGTATGGAGAGCATCCAAGCTGGCCTCTTTGGTATCCAAGCTGGTTGAGGGACAACCATTGTCACTAAAAATTAAAACCGAGAAGACAAAAGTAGTAGTCAAAACAATCATAAGGAGGACAAGTTGAAATATTTGGGCTACTTGATAACTAAATAACTAATTCTAGACACAGAAATATTCTGTTGAATTGAAAAGGATATGAGCATATCTCAATGTAAGGCTGATTCTTGATAACTTACTAACCAAAGCTTCATAAAGAATTAAAATACCATTTTGTCAAAAGTTGTATCTACTCAGTGTTACTAGAGGTTTGTCCGCAAAGAAGATCCCAACTAGTAGTCAGAAAAATATATACATTCATTGGCCAGAAGTCAGGAAATATCATAATAACGTGAGCAATCAACCGAAATTTCTTTGATTTTCTGTCGAAACCAGTAAGGAGTTGCATCTGCGAACAGACCTATTATGAGCTAACACAATCCACAAACTTGAGGTATTCAAGATGTGGTTAGTTATCAAAGACTGTGAAAGATAAATTTTAAACACACAATAGTAAATAAAAATTTCTGGAGTAAATGAGGAAAAGAAATTTTGAAAGAAGCGCATTGACCCAAACATAGAAGAGACTGGAATCATCCTGACTGTCTATTTGGAGTCGTACAAAGTCGATTTGATTTTGCTATGATTGTTGATGATGAATATGGTAAAAGAAGAAGAGAATGGAACCTGCATGTAAACAGAATGTTTAACGACAGGCTAGCCAAAATAGTACGTAACAACACGGAAGCCCACACGAAGAAGACCAATTGGACAACCACCAAAGAGATGGTGTGACAGTTGGTAATCAACTTCACAGGAAGTGCTGCAGAAAATCGAAAATAAACAGGCCTTCTATACGATGATAATGATGATGATGTTGAATATATTTTCCTAATAGGAGGAAGCATGAGAAACTTACGCGTTTTGCCCTCCATCATTATGAGTAAGCAGCCTGCAAATTTGAAGTTCATCGTTTAAGTTTTGACGATGGTTTAGCATTGTAAGTTAGATAGTCAGATCAGAAAAATTGTTAAGAAGAGCAGCAGCAGTTTTGCCATTTTGTTTGTTTTTTGTATTAAGTTAATCAATTACTACAGTCACTTTATACCTCCGTTTCCTGTCAATAAATGTTCAAAAGGACGAAAGAAAGAAGTAAAAAAGATAACATAAGATGACAAAAAGTAAACAAAGTCATAATGTTTCTTGGGATGAATATAGGTTAAAGCACAATTTAGTAATCAACAAGCTTTATCCTCAAAGGACTACCTAATAGTTCATGTTCATTGGTTAATTTGCATACCCTTTTAGATTTCTGTGAAAGTAATATAATGTCCAATGAATGTCCACTGCCCTTTTCTGTAAATTTAACCAGACTTTTGCCTAGAAGGCGTTATAAATATACTGATCATATTTGTTATATTCTGAAATAAGACAAAAGACTTCTGAAATACTTAACCCAAACCTTCCAGTTTTAGGTGTCTAACGAAACATTCCAGCCAGTCCAGTTCCATCAGGTTTTACAATATTTTTATCATAGCCAAAAATGTTAACAGCAACCAAAATGGTAAGAAAGTACCACTATTTACAAGCGCAAGTTTCGAAATGAAAAAAATTGCAACTGGAGCATTATAGAAGGGATATTCCAGGTTAGAGACAAACAGCAACCCTAATGCATCCTCGTCTTGCAGACGAAAAAGTTTTAGATTTAGCCAGATGAGATTTAAAATTGTCACTACTTACTAACAGTCGATAATATATCCATAGAGGTATTAATTGAAAAAATTTGAGAATGGTGGCTTAGCACAATTATCAATTCTGCAACAACGAGAGTTAAAGCGTTGTAGTTGTTGCAGTTGAAATATCTGTAAAAAAGTAACTTAACAATCCGTTTAAAGAGTAGACTTACGTAATAAAAAGATGTGCTAAATATTATCATGTTCAGTAGATTCAAATGACATTTAACTTAATCATTTTAAGATTTTTCTCATAAATATCAATTGGCAAAACTACTTATTCCTGTAATAACACTGCCTTTTATTAGCATTTATCTTTTATTCAAGTCAACTCTTCAAATTCAAATGTAAACTGAATTAATCTACTTTGTTTCATTTCACTTATACTCGTACAATCACTTCATTACGGTTCACATGAAGAAAAAAGTAAAAAATAATTTAAAAAAAAAACTAATATACCTGTTGGAAAATTTAGTATTTATTCTTCACAGTATCTCAGTTTGTTTTCCCAGGCTGATACAAAACAAATTCGCCAAAAAACTATTTGTATAAGCAATTACATCTTTTTCCGTTGCACCGTTTATTAAAAGAGCAACATCAGTGCGAACCGTTTTATGTAGTACAAATATTGATTCCTAGAAGGATTATCTGTAAAAAAGGAAGATAAAGGGTTTTCAGTCAAGTGGATGGAAGAGGAAGATAAGGTACAGTTTTCACTGTTTTGATATTATATTGTAGATTGCGCGGTACTTTTATTGCGACTTCAAGGTAATCACTGGAGAAGTTTAACGGACAAAAAAAGCCGTTACAAATTATCTGATTAGTATTACATCGCAAACAGTTATTTTTAAATCATTTTCTAGGTGAAATATATTTCAAAATAATACTTTTTCAGTGATAGTTGTTGCCAAAGAAAGAGGGGTGAACAAATCTAAGGCACAGTTCTTAACATTCACAATAGTGAGAAAAAAAATTAGAATAAAATACCAAAGAAAAGATTTCCCACGAGATTAATTTGAACCTTTAAATCAGACACCCTAAAAACTAAGCACCTAAAATATTTAGATTTATTAATTTCACAGTGCGAATCTAAATCTCAAAGTCAAACTGGCACATTTAAATTATGCGGGTTTGAGCGGCATAATTCCCACTGCACTTCCAGATTAGAATTGTAGATATAATTTAAAGAGGGTCATTTTTTTTGCGGCACGCTGAGACAACATAACCACCCTACAAGCTTTAGCGCATACGAGTGAATGAAAAAATATGAATTATTAAATCGCCTTAGTTCTGGGTCTTAAATAGTACCGCCCGAAGTGAACTAGGTACGGTTCGAAAGGTTTATGGCAAACCCGTAGTTTTGCGTACTATTTAAGGCAGGTTTCATACAAAAGTGATATGCATGAATTCATTTAAAAATCTATTGGGCTAACGCAGTGATTATGTATATGTAACAGTATTAAAAGTTCGATACCCATTGTTTCGACTGTACGGTGCCTATTTGTTCGCTATAAAGGACAAAAGAATAGCCACAGCAGCAATGGTAATGAATAGAGATGTACAATCGGCTACCCTGATGGGATCATTACGTTGGTTGTAGCATTTCAATTATTCGATCGCATGATTGCGATAAATCAAACGTAATAAACACGTACCTATACATACACCTTGCACATAACGATGCTTGTAAACGTACATGTAATTAGGTAGTAACATTTACATTCCGTTTGGTTTATCTTCATTGCTTTTTTTGTGTGATAAATCACGTGCTGGTTTAGGTTTTTTTGAGACGAGCAAAAGTGAAGATTACGGTTTTTATAATTAATGTGCTTTGGTATTCACCACAACTTTTTAAAAAGCACGATAGATATTACGATTAAAGCAGTTTTCAAGATAATTCTTGATAATGTAAAATCTACTGAGGAAAACGAAAACATGTTATCGTGGAATTTTTGGTTTATTAGCAACTATTTTACTTAATTGAGATTAATTTAACTAAACATTTTTCATTTGACCAAAGTTTTTTTATTCAAAATTCCCATGTAATTAACTACTCTTATCTGGGACACTTCTTTTTCTATGTGAGTCGTTAGTCATCCCTTCCAAGACATATGCCTCTCTTAATGCTTTCCTCGTCAGTCTTAAGTAGTTTGTATGCAGTTTTGATAGCCACTCTCTTGATATAATCAAGCCATCGTTTCTGAGGTCTTCCAATCTTTCTTTTGGTCTCTCTTGGTCTTCATCTGGTGATCTTTAGGGTCCATCTTTCTTTGTCTTATTTTCCTATGTGACCCACCCATTGCAATTCAACTTTGCTATACGTTCTATGACGTTTTCTGATATTTTCGTTATGAATCTTATCGGCTAACAAAAGCTTAATCCGCTTTTAATATCATCTTGTTGGTGGGCGACCTGTGTTCCAAAAAGCCTCTTGTCGCGGTGCCACTCCAGAATCAGCCTTGTCCATCGTACGTCAGTCATTCTCGCCACGTGTCCGGCCCAGTTTCACTTTAAAGTTGTTATGCGTTCAATTGCATCGGTAACTTCAGACATTTGGCGAAGTCTGACATTAGAAACTCTGTCCCTCAATGATATGCCCAGCATTGCTCTCTCTCCATGGCTCTCTGTTTTCTTTGTTAGTGTTAAGGTTTCTGCTCCATACGTTAGCACAGAAAGCACACACTGGTTGAAGGAAGACCGTTCTCTTTAGACAGGTTGGAATGTCCGACTTTATCCAAATCTTCGCGCTATCTCACGAGTTTGGTTGTCTTTGTCTATAAGAGTTTCATGTCCCAGATATTTATATGAGACTATTTATTCAATATGATTTAAACCCAAGAAATTTTGTTCCCTCATTACCAAGTTGGTCATAAACTGGGTCTTACTAAAATTAATTTTGAAACCTGCCGTTTCCGAAGCATCATTCAATCGCCTAATAAGCATCTCCATCGCCTCGTCAATTCTGTCTGTAACCAATACAATATCGTCCGCAAATCTCAGATAATTCAGTCTCTCACCATCTTGTCGCTCTATCTTGGTTTTGCTTAAATTTATCTTTAGTCGCACCTTCTTTGCAGCATTGTAAGGCTGTTCTAATATTTCTCCAAGTTCATTAACATCACTAGAAATTAAGACTATATCGTCTGCAAAGCGCAGGTTGTTTAGGGTCCGTTAATTCGTATTCCCTATTTCTCCCATGATAATTCCTTAAAGATGTCTTCCAATGCTAGGGTAAACAACTTTGGTGATATTGGATCTTCCTGACGGACTCTAAATTTGCGAACAAAATTTATTCTTTAAATTTATGGATTTTTTTTCTTTTTCTTCTTCACACGTTTTAGTCCTTTCATTTTGCTATCCATTGTTACTTGGATCTTATGCAATTTATCACAATATGTGTGTTTTTCACAATATGACAATCACTAAAACGAATAGATTGCAGCTTTACTTACGAAGGTTGCGTTTCCAAATTATTATACGAAAATACATATTGAGTATATGACAATATGTGAAAATAATGAAGTTCTTATACTTAGCAATATGTTTTTAAGGTAATTTTGGGTTTAACACACAAACCTTTGGTGTTATCTGGAGATTCTTTGGGTCTATAATAATAATTGTTTATTATGACAAGAATGAGAAATTATTGATTAGCATTCAAGCAGGATATTTTACTAAATTAAATGGGTTGCTAATCAATAATAACTAAATCCTTGAGACTTTAGCAACTTTGCAATGCAAGCGGAATGACTAAGAGTGGTTTATCTTGTATACCAGCCTTTCTACGGCACGCACGTGCGGGTGTGTTCCGCATTTTATCGGACACTGATCTAGTTCGTTCCGACTCACTACCGAATCGTATAAAATTCTCTCGTTTCGGGCCAATTCCGTAACTTGGACAAGGTTAGTTAATGCTCGTGTGAGCTTAGAAATGAGCCTCGAGCTATTTCGGCAAAACCAACTTACACCACATTAAACTTACCATCCATCTACCTAATCAAAACCAGATGACAACCTTGAAACGACAGTCGGGGGTGGCGGAGGTTTTATCAACAAACGGGCTCCGTTTATCACCTAAAGAACACACTTGACTCACCCTTAAGCCAATTTATTTATCTATATTTAGGAAGAGGATTACCTAAAAATAAATGCATCTTTGGTCGTATCTCGACAAACTTTCTGGTAGGTGACACGTGCAATATTGATAACCAAACGTGAGTAATAGAATTGGTTTAGAATCTTATTTTTAGATTGCACATGCATATATTTGAGACTGATGCTTTCAAGGCATTATTTTGAAAAAAACCTGGTAGTATATGACCAAAAGCGGATTTCAACAGCAGAATCCGGAAGCAAACTTAAATTATAACAATAATGTTTGCGGTTATGAATTAATTATACACCTAAACAATGTAAAGCGATTCATTAATAAACATGCACCTTTCTGTCAGTCAAATGTATTGCTTTGGTTTTCGGTTGAACAGTTGTGGAAGCACAATAAGTAGATAATTGATGACGAAAGTAACTCTGGTAAATCCAAGTTGGTGGGGGAAAACAAAATATAGACACCGAGCATAAAACAATCATCAATGTAGTGGCAAAAACTGTCCAAAAATGATTTCAAACATCAATTTAGCATCCATGGACCTACTGAACTGTGTCCATTTGGGACAGACTGTATATTAATAACAAGAAAATTCTGGGTAGGCTTTCTCGAAATTTGAGTCTGTGAGTATATGGAATAGACTAGTGTTAAGGCTATCATAAAATCACATTTTATGTACTGTGTTTCACTGTTATTGGCTGGTTCTGGAAATTAATCGTTTTCAGTTGCAACAGGTAATACCAAAGTTTTTTTGATGTTGGAAACATTAAACTGGATCTTTGTGAGACAGGACATTGAAATATTAAACATTGCGATGATTTTGTAGATGATGGGATGTGAAAAAGTACAATATTCTGCTCGCATGTAATGGGTATTAGCTATCTTATTACATGCTTGTTGAACTATTGATGGACAACTGCTCGTGCCCAATAATATACTTAAGTTAAATGACACCTGACTGTTACAGTGAAATTACCTTATACTCCTAGTAATTGACTAGATGTTTAAATAGATTACCCGACTAATACTTTATTTTTAAAATTATATTATAAAAGTATTGGATATTATTGGAACCTGAAGCTATTTGGACAACACTTATTTTACTCCATAAATCACCGTGATTATCTCCGATCATTCCCTATAAAAAATTCCAAGAAAGCAATATTTTATTGTCACCGTTCCGATCGACCGAAAAGTCGTTAATATTTGTACACCTTGTTCGAAACGTTTTCAATCGCATCCCCTGTAAATTCAAAGAGAGAGCGGGTGTCGCCATGAGCTAAAAGCGCTGCAGCTTTCTCGCTCCTATATCCCCATAAGGAAACAAAAGGGACGCGCGCCTAAACCCACCTGCTCCTCTCAACAATGCCCTATCCCTATAGCTCAACCCTCCTATGTGTAGAAATTTTCAGCCAATATTCGCCCTTAAAGCAGTCGGATTTAGGGGTGGTAGTGTAGGCGAGCATTGGCACGCGTCCTGATTGACCGTTACAGGATGCATTCTTAGGAGGTCGGAGCTGGAACAATTACACATCTGCACACGTGCCTTGATTGTCGTTTGTTGGTAGACTTTTGGTTGGTTCTGTATTGCACAGGTATTATCAATGCAGCTAAATTACTACTCTATTATAACGAGAAGGAAAACCTAACGTTATAGAGACATATTTGTGATTTTTGCTCTCAATTAGATGATTTTTTTACTAATAATAGCAGTATCATAGTGAAAACCCCACTAGCATAGAAAATTGAAGCAAATATACCAATGTCACCATTCAAAATCCCACAACTGATGTTTCTAGTATTAACACACACTTTAATAAGCGTAACACCCGAGATGCCAATCAAAGTAGGTAAACAAAACTTAACAACAGCAACAATGGCAATCCAACTTTCTTGCACATTTTGTTTTAATCGATTTCTTCCACTTCTATTGTCACTTTTTCAGACCCACTGTCTTTCTAACTTCTTTTCTTTTCCATAATCATCGATAACCCCAATCTACCTTTCTGCCTTCCATCCTTCCTGCATTCTCTCCACTCAATTCTGAATTCATAATGTACCAGTTTAGCCACTAAACTTTTCACATCCTTCACTATGCAGGCTGAAACTCACAAAAAAGTTTCACTGCTCTCCGGCAATCTCAGAACCGGATGTATCGCCCCTTCATATGTATTAATCCACTCCCGGACATAGTTCTCTTACATTTCCTTCCATGTCGACCTGTTTTGTGCTGGGATTGTCTAGTTCTTTCCCGCTCGTTTCTGTATATCGTTTCTTCATCTTAGCATTGTACCTCTGCTTCGTTTTGTTCTGCTTCTATTTCTGCTTACTTACCTAATTTTCCCTCAAAATCTCCCACAACGCCAAACTTTCACATGCGGCAATTATCACTCCTGTCATCCAATCATTCTTCCGTGTATCTACCATACACTCCTTACGCTCTTCCTCATTTAATGGTCACATTTTCTTAGTCATAAAATGACCTGTCCCCTTCACTTGCTGTAATCATTCTTCTGCTTCTTTCACTTCTAAATCTGGAAGGTTTGGCAACCACCAAATGCCACGGTGCTATAGAATACACACCAATTTGCTAACCTTGCATTCACTAGCCTATTATTTTACCTTTCAGACTTTTATCGTAATTCTTCTCACACATATTTCTTGCATTTATTTGGTATTTTGTCGCTATATGTTTTTTTTTTCAAACTTCATTCCACAATCCTTACCTCTTCCTCTTTTAATGCCACATTATGAATACTTTTTTCTTCTTCCTTTTTTCCTTTTTTACTCGAAAACTAATTTTTACACTAACAGAGTAGTTCTTGATGTTATTTTGCCTCATAATACCTTACTATGCTTCCTAATACTTGCCATTTGACTTGATTTATTTGATCTCTTTGCTTCTTCTACTACCCTGATACACTCTTTTATCTGTCTCTCTCCATATAATCTTCTTCAAGGTTGGACTTGCTTTCCTACTAGTGGTTTTAGCATCATTCTTCAACTCTTTTCCGTCAACTCCCTTCATTCAAATTGTTTTTTAATTTTTGATTGTCTTTTGTACCTGGAGTACCCAGGCCAAAAACTATTAAGACAGAATTCGACAAATGTAAGTTCTGCAATAAATCTGACAGCCTCAGACACCTTCTTCGTATGCCAGCATTTTTTTCATTATAAATTGATTGCATCACGGATCTGCGGTATGACAATCATTTTGACACCGTGACAGAGATGTTGAGGAATATCACCAAAGAAAAGGAGTTAAAGGAAAAACGACGAGAAAGCCAAGGAAACCGGAAGTAAATCTGCTTTGGTTCCAAGGGAACAGTAGACAAAGTTCGTTTCCGCCGAATGCTAAATGGTGGTTCTGGAGGAAGATACACAGAAGAGGTTTGTAGATAAGGTTTACCAACAACGATCTTCCTGGTACCTGTTTGCAGATTTTCCTTCACTTAAAAAGAAGGTTATTTATTTGGATCATTCACCAACTTCCAAGGTCCCAAGCATACTAAATTGCCATTTCCATCGGTTCCTTCCTACTGGCATCTGTCAGCATACTTTTTACATTAAAACATTTCGCTAACAGCAGCGGTCTTTTTATTCTTCTCATATATCCTCTGCATCTTTCATCCTTCAGTTTGACTTCCCTGCCATTCTTCAAATTTCGTAAAAGTAAAATTCTCACTTTTCCTCTTGTCATACTCACTACATTCTTGCTGCTTTCACTCTGTATCAACTACACCTTCATTCTGTCCTTGTTCCGTCATATACACCACAATTGTTTTATTTCTTTCGACGAACTGTTTCAATGTGATATATACATTGCCTTTCTTCTTCATCTCTATACTCTGGACAATATACTCAAGCCTGTATGGACTTACGGAGTTTAACTATGGATGAGTGTGATAACATTAACTGATTTAACATGACATCTCAATCAACAGATAATCAAATTTGTGCTGGCTGACGGAATCTCATTCTTTATTATTCTTGAAGATGTCACTTACTGGAGTCACTCAGATGGAAATGGATGGATGAATATTGTGTCTTGCAGACAGTGAAATGAAAAAAAAAATTGATTTAGAAAATACAGCACACCAAATCGTTACGTATAATGGGAATCTGAATATCGTCGAAGAACCAAACTTTAGTTCGTCGCAGTAAACCAAATTTTCGACATTTTTTACTTCTGTGAAAATGTCTTCTCTTGAAACTTGTATACCAAAGAAGAAATTGACATCATTTACACTGTACTTTCATAAAGACATATTCTTTCTTATAACGTTTTACAGAACAAAACACAAGGTCAGTAGACAATTTACAAAAAATTACGTGTAGAGACTTCCAAAGTGAATCCATTAAACCATTAAGGCTATATTTCGAAAACGCCGAATTAACATAAGTGTCGAACCTCTTGTTTTCAGTTTGACGAGCCCCGCCACCAGCAACGGTCAATCATAATTTACTAAACGCCAATTCCACCCACGTTGTTATCAGATCTCTCGGCCAGTGCCGGGCAGATGCGAACATTGCGGGGGGGCTCGATGGGGTGTCAATATCCGATCGATCGGTAATCAACTCATTATATGGCTGATGCATCTGCTTGATGATGGTGCTTCATGAACAGGTTGAGATTGTGCGAGAGATAATGTTTGCGTTATCAATAGAATTTCGCTAGGTATAATTTGGAGTGTGACGTTGAATTTAAGACTGATGATGATGGCCGTGTGTAATGCTAATGATTTATAACCCGTTAATTTAGAGAATAATATGATAATGAGCTAGAAAATACATTGATATACTGGCAGGTACTATTTTATAAATCAAGCATTTTACCTCACCCTGTGTGTAACTCGATTATCTAGACGCATAAATATCATTGGTCATTTGCAATTTTAAAATGGAGAAAAAACAACAGGTACTTGAGACATACAGGCCAGTAAATTACCGCAATTTATTTCCGATCGACTTATTATTTGAATAATAGAAAATTGATACTATCTGGCTTGAACTTTTAAGTTGGCTATAAATTAATTACTTTTTATCTACATCTTGTAAAACGTTACTCCTTGTTAGTTTAATAATCCGTAATTAGATTATACAGAGCATTTCATTAACCTTCTTAGGAAATCTCTAGTATCTGATGCATGTTTTATGTAAAATGGTAAAATCATGAAATATTATTTGAACGCTAGATTTAGATATTAGAAATATAATGAATTTATACAATAAAAAGCCAATAACAAAGAGATAAAAAATCCCGGATTACCTTAAAGGCTAAAATTACCTAATGGGTTTGCAAATGGGCGCCCCAGGGAGTGGTTGCTACACTGATTAAAGGTGCACAAATAAGCTATCCATAGTCAGGTAGACAATGCTAACAATAAATAACCATATTATTTATTTAGTGTTTAATAATTTAGTGTGTTTTCACGCTAATATAGCTGCCATTCGATTGCGGCGGACAAATGTGAAAAATGCCCCATTTCGTTATTATCTCCCGCGCGGAATTATTACCTTATGAATTGCATATACCATTACCTCGCCTATTTATCATTATTATTTGTTTTTAATTATGTTCAGAATGCTATATGCAGTACTGTGGTGGATGTTAAGAAAGAAAACTCTGTATTTTTGAAGAGAAACTAAATTTTTGGTTGAAAGATACGAAGAGGGGTTATTCATTCATTCACACTCAAATTTTAAGTATGGTCAAAGAGACAACAAAAAAAATCTGAAAGCAACAGAAATGGACTATTGACATCGAATCAAGGATGTAAAGAATATCAAATGAGAGAATCAGAGAAATAATGAACGTCAAGCATACAATAGTGGACGACATTCAAGATAAACTACTAGTATGGTTTGGGCATGTGAAACGAATGCCAGAGACAAGAATACCTAACAAGTGATGCAGTGGAAACCAGGCGGAAGGAGGAAAAGTGGAAGACCCAAAAGAAGCTGGAGAGATGGAGTAGACGAAGAGATCCAAAAACTAAGACTAGGGGAAGAGGCATGGAACGACAGAGATGGATGGAGATTGGGAATCGGAAAACGTAGAACGTTATAAACCGATATTTATATCTTCAAATTTTTAAACATTTCTACCAAAGATAATTGAAAGTAAAAATCTCATCTGCTCATTATTAAAAAAGTTGTTTTTTTTTGTAACTTTGTTTAAATCACATGCTTTGTAACCTTTTGAAAACAATTTCATGTAAATCCCTAAAAACACTTCATCCGAAACATGCTGAGATATCTCATACACTGGCAGTATTGCAGCCAATGTTTCTAAGTGATCCGCTTAAATGCTGGAAATTTATTTGTAGATGATAATGACAGTTGATTTGTGGTGTATCTGAAAAGAAACTTTAAAATTAATACTTTTATTTTTACGACTACCAATAAACATTACATGCTTTAAGAGGCGTTTATATTGGTACAGTTAATAGCACCCGCAGAACGCACTAGTTGACTAGCTCTATTAAAGTGCAGTGTAGAGCAGATCTAAACATGCAAAACAGGTCACAACCGCACTAAACGAGACATGCCGAATTTTGACTGCATGAAACTTACCCCTATACCCTTACTATACCAGGCTGCAGGTTTTGCCTCCCCAGAAGACCGACGCGAGGCAGCTCAACATGTCGAAAGATTCAAACAAGTGTTTGATGAATGACACCTCCTCCATAATCTTGAGGAACCCCATGGAACCAGCCGCTTAAAATCTAGAAAAAGATTTATGCACAACACGGAAAACCAGCGAATTTCCCACTCGAAAAGTGGAAAATAACAAATGCTGACGAGGTGCTCTTCGACTGTGGAGAAGTACAGACCACCGACCACCTAAGAACATGTATGCACTGTCCATCAAAATGCACCCTTAATGATTTAAGGCTTGCTAATACTGAAGCCCTAGACGTAGCCCAATACTAGGCACAAAAACTGTGGAAAAAAGGAATTTTTGGATCTGGATTCGAAAAAGTAAAGTAAAGTAAGCTCTATTAAAAAGATTTTCAGATGTTTTGTATAAAAAACAAAAAGCCTAAAAGCGTTAATATCAGTCTACTTACATTTATGAGCACTACATGAAATCCTGCTGTGCCTTTTGAATCCAAAATCTTGATTAAATGTCAACGACTCCATTCTGAGGTAAATCTCGGTCG
This sequence comes from Ips nitidus, assembly GCA_018691245.2. NCBI lineage: Eukaryota > Metazoa > Arthropoda > Insecta > Coleoptera > Curculionidae > Ips > Ips nitidus. Next base: position 8,029,322 of record CM042791.1, read on the forward strand.
GAATTTTTAGGGGAACCAAACTCAAAGGGTCACTTCCGGGGCACACAGTCTTAATTCGAGCCAGCTGGCCGGACGGGGACTTTTTAGTTCACCTCATTATATTGTGTCGAGTATGCCCGAACATGCTTTCATATTTCGTTTTTCTTTGTACCCACCTTACTACTGTTTTATCCGCGAGTCGATTAATATATTTTTAGGTGGCGTGACACAAAAAAAAACCAAAAGAGTTAAGAGTCTTTCGGTTAAGAGTATTATTAGGCAACTATAGCGCGTTAATAAATTATCTCCGGCACATTTTGAGTATAACGAAATCCCTGTGGCGTTTTGGACATATCTCCGCGTATTAGCTTATCGAGCAATATGATTATAGACAATTATGCTCTTAAATTATAGCATGAGAATAATTTGATAGCAGATATATGCAGTAGATAAGATCTCGAGCAATTTATGCATCAAGTAGTGTGCTTTACGCATTAGTCCAATTGACGTAATAATAGTCCGTTATGAAGTCATATCCCTGTAGGATTAAACTTACGATAGTCGGTTTTAATATATATTGTTAGTTCACACTTTTAGCTTGGGTTGGGTTGGGTATATTAAACGGTACATTTTTGCAGTTAAGTCAGGGGGAATGTCTGGGAGGAATTGTGTCCCTCTTCTTTGACTGGTTGGTCCAGTGTTGTCGTCCACCTGAAACAGAAGAAAAATCGATTAATATTTACCCGTTATCCAATAACTGGTATCGGGGACCTTTGTGGAGGGCTTCTGACATTGTCTTCTATCCTCATTTTGGGTCTTATTTTGAAGACTATGGCCTGCATTTTCTCTACCTTCAGGTCGATTTTCCACTTGTTACACCATTTCTTCAATGCTTTTGTCTACTCTTGAAGGTATCGGGGTCAGAAGTTAGCCGGTCCTGCTCCGGGTCATAATCGCAGTGTCGTCCGCATAGAGAGCTAAGCTGATTCGCTGAGTTTTAGGCGGATCTGAAACATAAATGTTATAGAGGAATGGCGACAGCACCTTGCGGCACTCCTGCTTTCATTTCCCTTTAACTTGAATAGACGCTGTCGATTTTAACTCGAAAGCGACGAGCTAAAAGAAATGATCTAATTAGTTTTACCAGGCCAACTGATTCAACATCTTAATCAAAAGTTCACTTCTTTCCTGTTAAACACTTCCGTGATGTATTCGGTAATCTTCAGGACTTGGAGTTCCGTTAATAGTGTCCTTCGGAATCCGAATTGTTTTTCGGGGATGGTGTGCAGGTTCTTTTCTTGTACTGAAAAAAAAAACAGTTAAAAGGCTTTCTATGAAAATTTGTATTTTTTACAAATAGTTCAATGTTTTTAAGTAAAAATTTTGTTTACAGTGATTTTGCTTACCATGTAGTAAGTTAATCTAAAACGCCGCTATAAAAAAACTCATACAATTTTTTTATGGGTATTACTTGTGTATAACTATTATGTATGTTTATGTAACAGTCCTGTAGACAGTTTTAACGTATTACAATTTTCAAAGATATTTCCGAAAGTTCATATAAACGTAAGTCTTAAACGAAATTCAAATTTTTTTGAAAATTTTTGGAAATTTTGGAGTACTTTTTTTGATAAATTGAGTTCAAATATCAAGTGTACACATTTGAAAAGTAGTTGTTTCACTTTATTTTGGTTCCTCCCAAAAAAGGGATTACCTTTAATCTTTCGGTTTTTTTTTGGGAAAAAAATTAACCAATGTGAAATGTCAAAGTTTGACATGAAACCCGATTGTTTAAGGATACGCCCTGTACCTTATTGCGTCATTTTATTGCAATATTTTACCTGATAGCAAATAAATACAGTACGTTTAGTTTGAGAAATGCACTTCTTTTTATTTTCGATACATCTAATTGTTACTTTAATTATTTTAAAGTTTTAAATTGATTTAAACCAGAAATTTATCTGCAAAATATAGTAGTAATCCTTACGTGACAATAAGAAAGTACTTGAAAACCAGCATTGAAAGTAAAAAAGAATTTAAAAGAACGTTGAAAACCCGGATGGAGTAAGAATCATGGAGAGTTCGATGATCGATTGAGTGAGAAACTTTTTTAAAATATAAAGTTTAAACTAAATTTGGAGTAGAAAATAACTTATTTGACAGGAAATGTCAATAATTAAGCTAAATCTCAGTTAATCAGAAAACTGTTAAAAAATTATTGTAATAGGGACTTTGCATATTCATTAAAATGCTTTTTGAACTGTATTCCATATAGCAAACTAGGGCTACTTATTCGAGTAAAATTCACAATTTACATAAATATGTTCACTTGCTACTGCTACAAAAAAGGAACCATACACTTTTGAAATCAAATACTGTCCCTACAAACCAAATTAAAAGTTAGGCTATCAAATTAACAGAACCCGAACTTAGCATATAGCATAGCATAATGTATACATATAAAAACGATTTAATAATAATCATGATGTGCAGGCAAATGAGATACAACATTTTGTAACGTAAACCACCGCAGCAATAAATAATACAATAAATAGGTCATTTCATAAATGAAACGATTGTCATTGTCTAGACCAACTGAAATTTCGTCCAGCGTACAACCCAGATTTAGTACACTGTGACATAATAAAACGGCCCGTTGACAATGAATACCAAATAAAGAGCCACTATCTTTTTTATGGGGGACAACATGGAGCAGAAATGTCCATATAAGACGCAGTTCCACTTGTCGTTTTTATTTCTTTCATGTTTGCCGCCTACGCGTTATCTTGCCCCAAAACTGCATTGCATAAAACTACTTTATGAAGAGAACAATAAAATAATTTTATTGTTTCAACTTTTCTTCGGGCCGAGATAGGCGCGACCTCTCAACATAAGTATACAGTGCGTGTTCGTCTGGTACGAGACCCATGGAAATATGAAAACATCTGCCTATATAACCAACTTAAATAAATTGCCACTGGGTTTCCTGCAAATAGAGCAACATATTAATTGATGCCTTGCAGCGATCATCAATCAATGATGTGTTGCAACTAAATTATCAAATTCCAATCATAGAGGTAATTAGGTATAACGCTCTTTCTCATAATGAAGATGACTGAAATCCAAAAATTGGCGTTTATTCTTCATTAGCTCATAAAGCAAGCAACTGTTTCCTTATTTACCACACAAGTTAGTGATAATTGCTTGCAACAGATGACCCATTTATCGCCCCATATTTAAATAAAAAAATAAGTAATATTTACCAGGCAAACAAGAGTTTTTCGAAACGATTTCTGACTTGACACGAGTCGGGGTTCGATTCAGACAGATGAATAATTGTGTTGTGTGTGTCTTGGGGCACACCTGTGATTAGGGAACATTACACATGGATTTTTCTTGAAAGCCCCCTTCAAGGTATCGGGATTTTTGTACTCAACCAAGTTTAATGTGCACTTCGACAGCTCAGCTGCTTTTGAAATCAATATACATCTGCGATCGTTATGACTCGTTTGTTCTTGAAACCCTTGACGTGGTTTGCAGGAAGTGATTTTTAGTCAAACTTTATTTTGTCACTGCATGAAAATTGATTTTTTATTATTAACTATTAGAGAAAAAGTTGTTAGAGACTTTAGTCCTGAATTGTTGCTTGAAAACCTTGGAGCTCCTTTTGAAAAATCACATAGTTATCCAGAAGTAGAATGGAAGAATAAGAGCGGAGTTCAGAGATCATCTTAAATTTACACTCACTCTCAGTATTTCACTCAAATTAGGATTCCAAGTCTACCTTACTTTCTGTATAGACCAATTAGTTTCAATAAGAGCCTGCGTGTTTGCGTGTATATAAACAACTATAAAAATATTTTAATGTTTGTTAGAAACGGAAGAAAGAATTACTTTTAATTAATTTACACTACTTTTAACAGAAGACGTGCTTTTACAATTTCAGCTTTTCCAACTCTTTAATTGGATTTATAGACATTTCTACATAAAAGACAAAGATAGTGTTATTTACAAAGTTAAAAACATTTTCCGGGATACATGACTGTTGTTGAGAAGTTTTATTTTAACTTTGCAATATTGCCAGTTACAACCTTAATATGTCACGATCACACGTCACATGCTTTTACAATTTGCGCTTTTCCAACTGTTTAAATGTAATGTACAGGCTTTTCAAGGTTAAATACGACATTTTGCTGGTCACGTGACTGTTGTTTACAAGTTTGAACTTAACTTTACAGTGTTGCCAGCTGCGAATTTAAATTATCACAATCGCGTTACGTGCTTTTACAATTTTAGCTTTCTCAACTGTTTAGGTGTAAATTACAGACTTTTCAATATTAAACTTGACATTTTTTTTGACTGTCATTGACAAATTTCAACTTAACTTTACAGTGTTGCTAGCTGCGAGTTTAAATTGTCACGATTACGTGACGTGTTTTTACAATTTTAGGTTTTCCAGCTGTTTAAATGTAATGTACAGGCTTTTCAAGGTTAAATATGACATTTTGCAGGTCACGTGACTGTTGTTGACAAGTTTCAACTTAAATTTACAGTGTTACCAGCTGCAAATTTAAATTGTCAAAATTGCGTGGCGTGTTTGTACAATTTTAGCTTTCTCAACTCTTTAGGTGTAAATTACAGACTTTTCAAGGTTAAAGTTGACATTTTTTGGGTCACGTGACTTTTGTTGACAAGTTTCAACTTAACTTTACTGTGTTGCCAGCTGCAAATTTTAATTGTCACATTCGCGTGACGTGCTTTTACAATTTTAGCTTTCTCAACTGTTTAGGTGTAAATTACAGACTTTTCAATATTAAAGTTGACATTTTTTGGGTCACGTGACTGTCATTGACAAGTTTCAATAACGAGCAAATAATGGTTTTGTCAATATTTTCCATGGATTGAAAATGTAAAGAGAATCTGATTTTTCGTCCGTCAATTGCGTTTAGATAGTTCTAGATGCCATTATACATGTAATAAAGTAATGTTTTCTCTCCAGGAATTTGTGGTAGAATTTCTACAGATATTTTGCAGACAATTTTAAACATAAACAAAATCTCAAAAAAAATTACATGTGAGTGAACTGTATGATCTGCTCACATTAAACTTATTCCCAACTCACTTATTAGAGTCATATTATAAGTATCTCTGAATCAGATCATCCGGTAAAGTTATTTGTGTGTGAGATAAGTAATCGCAAACATTTAAGGGGATTTCTGAATTCCGCCCTTAGTTAAAACCGAGGTTAAAACCATCAAAATAACATGTTTTCTATTAAAAAATAAAGCATTAAAAAGACGTTGTACTAGTAGCTTTTAGGATTGAAAAGCGACCAACCCATACTAATAACCCTTTGACCATCTTGAACGAACTTACAGTCTCAAGATTATTGAGAGTGTTCTTCTCTGAATCAAAGCATCCATGCATGATCACGCTCGGTACCAAACAAAGGGCGGTACACTTTTACAGCGCGTTTAATTCCCTTTTGAAGGCGGTACGTGATTAAATTTAAAGAAAGGTCCGCCAAACCAGAGAATTTTAATTTGTTTGACTAGCTATGATCGAGTGTTTGGTTTAAGGTTTACTTGCCCTTTGAGATCTTCCCGCAACAATCAAGCTTAAAATTTGTGGCCTTGTTATTTGCTGTCTATTCGCAGAGGGTAACGTAAGCGTGTACTTATATTGTTAATTAGGTTGGTTAGGAACGAATAAGAGTATGACTGAAAATCTGTAGGAACTGCTTAAAATTGTATCATTTTTGACGGTTTAAATCTCAATACAACAAATCAAGTCCTATTCTTAAATGATAAAGTTGAAGAAATTGAATGACTATGAACTGTAGAAACTGTGGATATGCTAGAAAGACTTAAAAAGGAGGTTTTACATCTTTACTGTTTTTACTTTCTGAATTTCCAGCTAGACTTGATTAAATGTGTGTTTAAGAACTTAAGACCGAATAAACGTCGAAAGAATTTTTGACCTGGATTGGTACCTTTAATGTTCAGGTGCTCCGCACAAAAGCATATAACCTGCTTGCATTCAAAAAGTAGAATAACAGATTCGCTATATGTAACTAGCAAAGAAAGCGAGCGAACTTTTGTCACCGGGACATCTCGGGACCCTTTTGTCTGACCCTTAAGGACGTAAAAAGCGTCTTGCCATTCAGCTGCGCCATTCATAATGTCTTCGCCGAAAATACCAGCTGAAAAATCGTAAATTATGGCTACCGACATATATTTTGTGTAGATATTTTAAGGTGGCTCATATAAGCAAAATAGTGCCGCGGCTACGAGTTGATTTAAAGCTATTAAACACCTCTTCTGAGTGTCAAAAATTAATTACTTCTGATTTCGGTTGCTCCGTTGATTTTTTATGCGCGTTTGAAAGCGGTAAAACCAAGATAAACCGGTCAGACATAAAAACCAATTTACAAGTATTGTATAAGTAAGTAGTTCGTAGTATTTGGGTAATGGTCGCATATAACAGCGACACAAGATCGTAATTTAGAAAATCGACTAGTGTCAATGGAGGCAACAAAATGCCGAGGGTGTGGCCAGAATGGTACAACCGGCAGATCGTTTTGCAGATATGAACTATGAATATGAAATAAAACAAGTTGGATTAGCTTCGAACTGAAAGCCGCGCATTTGCTGTCCTTTCTCAATTATTTATATTCTACGCCCCGTATGGAAATCCCTACCATTAGTATAAAACTAAAGTAACATTGAGATTTCCTTTAAATGAAAAAATGACTATATCTTTTTGTTTTGTAAGATTTGAGAAGCTGATAAGAGGAGCATATTTCAAAAACAGAAAAGAAAAATTACAGTTTGGTGAAGTAAGAGTTCTGGGCCATAATCATCCACTAGAACGTAGGTTGAACTTTTGATGATAATATTATTTAATTTACTACCTTTCCTTCTCCAGCTCTCCCACCTTATTTGAAATTGCAAGCTAAGTTTTGCTCTATGAAAACATCTTTAAAAACAATACATTAGTCTTAAAATAGTTCCAATAAAGCAGGAGACAACAATTATGTGTTTTTAAGAACAATAACTATTAAAAATTACTTTTACATTTTATCAGTGACATGCATCTTTTCCATATTGGTTTTATGGTAAAGATCCACAATTTGTTCTGGCCTAATTTGAAACAAATTTTCTTTTAAAAGCTTTTATATGTAAAGAAATCGGTCGGGGTAAGATGTGGTTAGCTCTGCAGATCTACTCAGCAATTTGTAAAACTTTAGGTACGTTATTTGAACTGTAATGTGGAAGAGTGCCATATTGTTGGAATTTTATGATCCTTATTACCTGGATCAATGTTAATCTGAAAATGCTTGCAAAATAGATATTAACTCCTGCAAGAGAGAAGTTAAGTATTACTGAAAAGTAAAATATTTCGTGAAAATATATATTTACCTTATAGGGTTATCGTGCATATCCTTCAAACATTATGAATGGACTATTTGTGATATTAAATAGTAGTTATTTGAAATCTTATCACAGATCCTAGACTATCACTTGAAATCCTGTTTTATGTCAGGAAGTTAAAGAATAATACCTGCATAACCATATATAGTATATGCCTTTTGAAACCTATTAAAAAACCTTCGATATTCCACGTAACATACACATCTTCATTACCATAATATCGATATCAATTTGATTGAAATTGAGCCTGGTTAATGGTCTACTTTAGATTCTGCATAGAGTAGACTTAGTACTTAGTATGCCTTAGTATGCCTCAACACAATCATACAATCAAACTACGAAAAGAAAATCAAACAGCGGAGATATCTCAACGAGTGAGATTCACGTGAGCTGTTTTGGGTAAACTTAAGCACATATTGAAGAATACTGACGTCCAAATTAACCTGAAACGAGAGGAATAAATGCATCCTGCCGCAATGATGCAACAGTGACTAGACAGAGTGTTGATCGCTGCATCGAGATATGGAACGTGCTATGTTGGGCATTTTCCTTAGAGATAAAGTGAGAAATCAAAAAATTAGAAGAAATACTAGAGTTGCAGACGTAATATCACGAGTGGCCGAGTTAAAATGGAGCTAGGTAGGGCATGTTGCACGACAGAACAGTGAAAAATGGACCATCAGGAGTGCACTTTGGCGACCCAGAGAAACAACGAGAAGTGGATGGATGATATCAAGGAAGAAGTAGGTTGAAACTGATAACAGATAGCACAAGACTGTCAGAAGTGGAAGAGACACAGAGAGGCCTAAGAAGATGTCTGAACATTGAACTGCTCTATTTTACTGGTTGTTTACACATAAAGCTGTGCATCCTTCAATTCCAACTTCTTAAGTAAAAATTTGAATTCAAAAACTTCTAGATCTAGATAAATCAAAAAATTTTGGTTTCTGTTTCTTTTTAAAGAAATTTAAATCATGATGAAGTGTTTCTTTTCAGAAATAACATTCTTTAGTATTACACGTAATTTTTTGATCAATGCGTTTTTCTTGGTAAATTATTTCACCTTCCCCTTATTCATTTTTTGTCAGCATATCAAACATTTTGAAAACTACTGTTGGAACATTGTCATCAAAAAGGTACACCTCTATCCACATATACGGAAAAGATCTTTTGTGAATGAAATCCTACATCAGCTGGCGGTATGGCACATGCCCCGAGTCGGGTAGCAGGTAATTTTTGTTCGTACTGAAAGGAAAAATAACGTCAAACTATTGTGCAACGACGAAATTCAATCCCCGAATCGAATCGAATAATGGTCGGCGCTTAGGTAAAAGACCGCCGGGGTAAACATTCCGCATGTTTCTATAAAATTTGATTTATAGGCTCTTAATAAAGGCTTTTCTTTCCAGAACACCTTGTGCTGAATCATTACGCAAAGCCAAATGATATTTGGTTTATGGCACGCTTTTAGCGGAAATCTTGATCTTCTACAAATACGAAAGCGACAACGGATTTAGCCGGTAAATTAATATTTGCCAGGAATACATGCTGCTGTGTTTGTTTGAAATCGGCGCACAGTCTTAAAATTGATTACTTAGAATTAGCTACAGTTCAGTGCTAAGTTAATATTTGGGATATTAAGTGTCATCGACTTGTGATCAAATACTAACGTGTCTAGAGCAGTAAAATGAGTAAAACATACGTCGGTTAAATTAATTGAAGACTCTGATGCAAAATTTTGCTGGAGAGCCAAATATGTTTGATGTTTTGTTATTAGTTTAAGTTTTAGTAATATATGATGATTTAACATGCAGGACAAAATGTTTATTATAAGTTACTAATGGAACATTTGACTTTACACTGATCATAAAGTTGAAATTAGTAAAATTGATGCAACAACTTTTAACCTTCCTAAATCTGGCGCTGAATGTCAAATTTTGACATTTTCTTTTCTAATGTTTTTAAATTGAAAACCCTGTGTATAGGTGCTTCAGTTAATTGCATCTTTGGCGCTGATTCCAAATAAAAAAAGTTATTACTTTTGATTTGTCTGATAACGTTCAAGTAATAATAATAGAACAAAATTTGGAATAATCAAGTACATTTTGAGTAAAATCTGAGACTGGTAGTTAGTCCACAATCTGCTTTATTGCTTAAATCATTGTAATTGTTGTAATATGAAATGTAAATGATGATCGACTAGAAGACATGCAGATACTGCCAATTAGTCATTGTTCTTGTTTTTTAGATTGAAATGATTATAATCAAAGCCACAACTCTACAGATTCTGAAGATAGTAATAGAAGCCACATCAAGCAGGAACAAGAGCAGCTGTATACATAAAATAGTTTTTTCTTAACTCCATGACCCAAGAAATTCCACCTCTTTCAATCGTCCATGCCCTTTAGGACCATTCCTTAAACAACCAAAGCCGATCCACCTTCTTCCTTTATAAGACACGTGTGTTGCAATAAGCTACACACACGTGGTAGGTTAACCATCAAATTAAATGGCATCTGGTTGTTCGATAAAAAAAATTGGGTCGTTGAGCGACATTTTGTTGAATTTGAATTCTACGCGCAAAAATTCAAACCAAAGTTAAAACTCGTTTTAGAGCCCTTGATTTGTTAAGTAAAACGAGTATAATAAACCCTCCCCGAGTTAAACAGAGATCACATCAGGTAAATACCAGACAGATGCATCTATTATATTGCCTGGTAGCGCACCTTTCAAATTAAAACGCACATGAAATATGGTCCTCCGGCTATTCCCTATTTTAAGACGCGTTGATTTTTTCTGAATGGAACATCAAGTGCGTTTCGGGATGGAGAGGTAGTCATTTTTGGGGGCTTGGGCAAGTAATGATAATGAATTTGCTCATGAATATGTTACCATTCAAATTTAACAGGTATCAACGACTGCCAGTTTTGCATAACGATGTTTAATATGCGTACTAATCTAGCCAAAAAAAATCAATGAAGTTACTCTGTAAGTATGGCTTTTATTAACGATTTCCAGTTTAGTTCGTTTATCATCATGAGTTTGTCATATTTTAAGTAAAGTTTGTCGCAAGGTTAGTGGCAGTGACGTAATAATTGTCGTTTCTTTCGCCTTTTCGTGGAAAAAGTGTCAACTCTAGTTAGTTTTTTGTTGTTTTTCTTTAAAAATATCTCAGGAACGCCTGATGTTAGAAGTCTGAATATTTTACCACAAACGCACCTCTTTGGGGTACAACTTTTATGTTTGTGTACATTCTTTACTTTCTCTAGAAAATTTTTGAACTTAGAAAATTAGCTTTCCTTGCAAGTTAATAGACTTAACAGTAAGTACGAACAGCAGTCATTTTTGAGTTGATGGAATATTTTCAGGTGGAAAATAAAGTGAATAAACTTCAATTTAACATTAAGATCCGCGTTTTCGAAGTAAGTTGATTGTGCACCAAAAAGTATACCAAATTTGATGTTGTAAATGAGATATTCTTCTGCATTTTTGTTACTTTACTGCTTTAGCATAAGGAATAAATAAAACATTTAGAATTGGTATAAATTAATGATTTTACTGTCAAGATATAAAAATGACACAGACAGGCTTACAATATCACACATACACAGGGTGTTTCACTGTCGATGGTTCGTTGGACTAGCTTGAATTGTCAGGACCTATCGCCACAACTTACAGTCATATTAAAACTATGAAATTTTAAAGCAAATTAAAGAAGTTTAGTTTTAATGTGGCGACTAGACTAAAACTAAAATATATCTTCTTTAAAAGCTTTTCAAATATAATGATATCCACAACTCTAAACCTACTTAGAAAACCTTTCTGATCAATTGAGACAAAGGAAGTGTGAAATGGTCAAACCCTCTGAAGATGTTGTCCCACTTTGACAAATCTAAAAACTATGGTAATTGTTAGTTACTCCGGAAATAAACTATGATAACCTATCAGTTTTAATCTAGATTTATATAGAAACTCAGTTATCTGAGATTTCAATTTATCAATGCTCCCTAATCTTGCTACCAAAACCCAGTAATAATGACACAATTTCTGAAGAAATGGAAAAAGTCTTGGCAAGAATGGAAGTCAAAATTTGATAGGCTGGATTATCTTACGTCATCCCTTCAGGGGTCCTATCTTATGCGAAATCTCGGGCAAAAGGCGCTTTTTGTTAAAGAAAGTCGATGATATTTTATCTGGGGCTTTATCTTTAAATAAAACCTCGACAATAGCTAGTTTAAACGTAAAAAAGCGGGTTGGTACAGGTACTAAACATGAATAATCGTGAGAAACTTTTGCTTTCAGACAGGTAAAATCACCAGTACCTAGTGTGAATTTTTGGTTATTTTCTGCAAAAAAACTATGTAAGTTATACACCAAATTTACCTGTTGCCCAACGTGTGCCATATCAGAATAATACTAAACAGCTTGAACCATTAATTTTAACTCATCTTTTAGTTGAACTGAAACTAAATTTATAGGTTAATAAAAGTCACACTTTGCATAGATAAATGATGCTAATAAGACCTGAAAAAATACTTTCTAAATGTACTTTTAATAGATATTAAAAAAACTCTCGTAAAATTTTACGATTTATTAAAATTTTTACGATTCAGTGTTGGTTAGAGGGTAAAAAAACCGTTAAGGGGAAAATAAGGAGCAACGGCAGGGTAAACCGGAACTCTAAAAAGGGAGTGCAAGTCTTCCGGAACGAAAAGATTCACACCAAAACTTCTTCTTTTGTTCAGTTTATTCGCAGGTACTTTTTTAGGTTTAGGTACACGTTTGTCTGTCTTTTATTTTTTCTATGGTAGACAGACCTTCTAGCATACGTGGTCCTTAATATACAGGTTTTTGCCGTCATGATTCCATAAATCTCGGTTTTCTCGTGTGATCTTCTCTTTGTGGACGAAACGGTCTAATTTAAATACTCCGACTGTCGGCACAGGTCAGTATCAGCATGAAGAACGCGAATTTGCATAATTATTCTGTTCCGTTTAGACGACGATCGAGGATACACATCATGGGAAACGGTATATTGAAATGTAAGCTTTTATGTTGAAATTTTTTGTTTCTTCCGGGTTGGAATCTTGATCCAAAACCACTTGGTATTTACATAAAGTTTTTTTGTCTCCCTAGTGAAATTACTTCAACGAGAAAAGTTCTACTATTTCAAATCAGTCTTTCTTTTTGTCAGTTTGATGAAACTTATACTTTAGTTTCTGATATTTTTGGAAATCTGCAAAACATGTTGAAACGTCAAATTCTCATATTAGTCAACTGCCAATGCTTCTCTTCTTCTTCTTAAAATAGGACTTGGTCCTGTTTATTCCGTTGCGTTTAGCCTCTTTCCTTTCATCTTTCCACATGGTCTCCCCAGCATCTCTTGCGTGTTCTAGCCCATCTTATCACCTCTGATATTTTGGCTTCTTATTCTATCTCTGAAGGTAACACCCTTCATAGTTCTTAGTATTTTAATTTTAGTCGTTCTCATTATTATTTTCATTAGTGTCAGGTCTGGTTTCTGTGGCGTACTTTAAAGTAGGTCTTACGCATGTTTTCTAAATCCTCAGCTTGCTTTTTGTACTCATCATTTTATTACACCATCTCTCAAGTATCTGCTGACTTTTGTTGCTTTTATAGCTTGTGTTTGTGCTTCTTCAACAAGGTTTCTTTATATTGAATTTAGTAGTGTAGTTACCAATGCTCTATGTAGTTATTATATATTCCCTTAGTAGGTACTCTTTGTTTGCTAAACAGTCTCGTTTAGGACAAATTTTATTGATTTACAGCTTATAAGGGCTTACAAGGTCAGTAAATATTTATTTTTCAAATCTGATAACTTTTAATAACAACTCAGTTACTATTCTTCGCATTTCATGCATAAAACCATCAATAATTCTTAGCTTTGCATCTATTTGTGGTATTTCTTTCTTAACTGCAAATCCACCAATAATTTTTAGTTGCAACTCGTGTAATTATCGGATAGTTGTTACATAAATATCATATTTTTCTTAGCACATATAAGGACAATTGTTTAGTGCAAAATAACCTGGCAATGATGGTGATTGCTATTTATGAAGTAGTTGAAAAAATCTGTCTGCATTCTTAAATAAAATGCAAGTGTATGCATAAAAGAATTAATATCATTGTATATTGCCGGATTAAATGGCACGAAACCTGGTGATGTCTTAATAGTGCTATAGAAGAGGATGTAATGCATCGAATCACCTTAAAACTTGTAGTTTGTTGTTTGCTTTTGGTACTAATAATTGTCAGAAAATGTTTTATCTAATGAAATTTATCATTTTATTATAAAATTACAAATACTTTAATGAACTTGTAGTACTTTGTTTATCCAAGTGATATCGATAGCATTTTCGTGCTAGCTTTCAGTACTCAATGATCATTTCAAAACACAAAACAATTTGAAAAAGTGAGAAGTTTGGCTTTTACAAAATGCCAATAGTATTTTAATGAAAAAATCAGCAATCCTGTCCAATGTTCATTCTGAAAAATGTCTAAATCAATATTTACAGGTTTTCGAGTAATTTGCAGTTGAAAACATCATATTTACGTTATGGAAAGTCATACTAGATCATGACTAAATTGATATACAACCACAGAGGAATGCAACAAAGTAGCCAAGATGATTCTATCTTTAATCCTATCTATCTCCTTTTAATTCTACTAATTCTAGTAGGTTTCAGCATAACAAATTTTATCGATCTCAGAAAGCTGTTTTATTCTATCTCAAATTGAATGATTAAAGGCTGTATTATCATTTTAAAATGTAGACATGTCTGTACTAGTTGGAATGATATATTTTATGACAATTTTTTTCATCTCCTACATGCTCTATAATTGTGTAATACGTAACCCTGTTAAGTCCTACTTTTAAGAAACTTTGTAAGAAATTCATTCACCGTCTAAATTTGCTTCTGCTTAAGAATCTCAAGATGTAGAGGGTGGGGTCGTTAGCACATCGAGACGTTCAACATCCTGTATGGCACATGTCGGGACGCGTGTCTGAGGTAGTAAGGTACTAAAAAGCCACCCGCCGACGCAGATGTGCCATTATTCTTTTCTCCCGGTTTTCGGCGACGGGATATCCATCTATCCCGGTGCAGGGTAGGACTAACAAAACCTTTCAGCTGCTTTGATTTTCCATATAAACTATAAAGTTTTAATGGAGTTCGATGCTGGAGAATCTAGACAAATTCTTCCTGTTCAATACACCCACGGACAGGTGGCGTAAACCGTTACACATCAACCAGCGATATTTTCTTTGCACCAATTTTACACATGTGAACTCAATATCCCATTCAAAAAGGCAGATGAAAAAGCAGGGATGATGCCGTATTTAAAAGGGGGAATGATGCAGCCGCCCCTATTTACCATTTATGTGCTTCCTAACTAAAACTCATTTAATTAGGAAGCTTCGATATTGGATTAAATGATTTTTTTGTTTTTGGTGAATGAATTGAATGGCTGGGGACCTTATGTGAAGTAGGTTGCCTGTTTGATCCCGTCGTACAGCTGGGAATAGGACAGGTGGGATTAGGGACCAGGACCTGCAATTGCGGTCATGTCAGGCATGTGCCCCATAACGGATTTCGACCCTGTGGGACACCTTTTGTACTTTGATTTTACCTAGACTAGCATCATCTGCTCTTCAAGTTTTGGCAGCTTCGTAAAAGGTCATGGACCATGCTTTTACTTTCAACGATTTTACGATTTTTTTGTGACGCTTAAGGCAAATGTTACCAGACCTTAAAACTTGATATGGTACCACAAAAAATGTCTCTCTTTTGCTAGTACCTTTAAGAAACAGCAAAACTACACAGGGTTGTCAGTCTTATTCAATATTATGCTGAATTACGGAGACTTTGTAGTAAAGAGTTCGAAATTTAACGCAATTTTTCATACAGACCAAACGAAGTTTGGTAACCTTTATTCTTGCGATTTTAAACATTTATGACATCACATGTAATAAAAAAAAACTAAATACAATACCAATTAAAAACGAAAAATTCTTTGAGTCCGATAATCTTAACCTTATTTAATATTTGTGTCTTCTATTGGTTGCACTTAAAAGTGTTGCAATGAGAGAAAACGCATTTTTTATGATTATATGTCAAATGTCTTAAAAAGTGCTTTCTATAGTATTGAATTGAATCAGTGAGGGAAAAACAGTATAAGTTCAAAATCATACTTTTGAGAAAAACGATAAAATAATATGTTTTGTTAGAAAAGTTTACCATAAATACAAGCATAGAGAGGGTATAGGAAGGATAATGTTATGTATAAGAATAAAAATAAGAAATTAAAATTACTGTACCAAAACCTTGGAAGAAATTGTCCAAAGTTACGTATCGGTTAAATATATTATATCTGCCGCGAAAAAACGATATCCAATGACATGAGAAATCCACAGTAAACGTTTCTTGGATCAGAAGGTCTGGATCAGATTTAAAGGTGGTTAAGATTCCACCCTTCCATCCAAAATAATGTTTATCGAGGATTCCAGGTGAAGGTTTTTAGTTGATCGGTGATTCCTGGATAGGTAAACCAACCAGACACTCTGTGAGCACAAAAGATCACATAATTCCAAGTTCTACATTTCTGAAAAACAGTAAAAACAATACTAAATTGACAAATAACCGTCAGACAATACTAAAAAGGCGAAAAGCTGGAGGACGCTAGTTTAAGATTAACGACGTCTAGGCAAGAAAGATATTGGAAGATACAGGATTAGATTCGTGTTTCTTTTATGATTTTGTTACCTAAATTCGTTGGTGTTGAGACAAAATAATAAGCTGGTGAACTTTTAAATAACACTTTTTGTTTCTTTTTTAAATTTTGTTTTAACATCCGACAAATTTGTATAAACAAAACATACGAGTGATTCCAAACAATTGGTTTATCAATAGTTCCGTTATTTCTGTCAACCTGGGCGTCAATCGAGTTTTACAAACACTTGCGAGATTTACATGGTGTAGAAGCGCTTTGTGGCTTTTAAAAGAGTGGCTCTTAAGAAATTAATTGAACATAGAGCAAAACGTTGAAAGAGGGATAAATCCAGCTAATTTGTCCTAAAAACCGAACTGGGGAAGCGTTTTTAGATCAAGAATCTATCATAAATTACAAAAAGCATTTAGTCAAATACTCTGACATGTAAAGAACATAATGCTTTTAATTTACAACCCACATCTTGTAGTAACAATATTTTTTGATAGTTCCACCAAACAGCAAGATCTAATCTAACCTACTTGCAGAACAAAATGCACACACAAGAACATTTTTTAAAACACGACTTTAACCTACACCATTGTCGATTTTCCGCTATTTACTGAAATTCCATAATTCCCGCCGAAATGTCGCTTGTGGCACTTAAATCTAAAGCAGTAAAAGTGTCAATTGAAAATTCCTGCAGAATGTTACAAATTACAATGTCGTAGGTTGTATCAGAGGCGCGCTCGAGCAAATAGCACCAAACTTGAGTAATTATTTCAACTAAAAGTAGAAATTGTTTACCACAGGATGACACGCCCCTGCTTTCTACACTTGACTTCATAAGAAATCTCGCTTCGTTGTTAAATTTTATTGCAGGACGGACTATAAAGTATGCGATTTTCGAGACTATATATTTGATGGGGGACAGGTCAATAATGTTGGCCAGATTATAATGTATTTCAATAAACTGGCACTGGATTATTTGACAAGGATGATCCGGTCTGGTGACTCAATCGATTGCCAAAGGTACTAAGACACTGACCAACTAAAGAAAAACGTCTGGGTTTGACCGATTAGTAATATGAGACCACTGTATTTAAGACAGCGCAGGTAGCGTTTATTTCAACCACAAACAATACGAAATTATGAAATGGTACGTAATAAAGGTAGGTACCACTGAAACAATATCGCATCGTGACCATGTCGATCCGCCTTCACTTCACTTGTTTCACGTCGAGGCGACGTCATGTTAGCCTTGTTCCGTAAGCCCGTTCGCGGCCTTTTATCATCGCCAAATATCAAATAATCAGAAAAGTGCAGTAGTACTTGAAACTACTGTCGTACCTCGTATGATTTGAATTGAACATATTTTAATTTAAACCGCACAGCGGGACGTGACCGGATTAAGTTTCTCTGATTTTTTGACATATTTTTTGGTCCCATTTGACCGCTGCCTAGACAATGGTCGTTCCGATAAAGTCATGATAATTAGTCAATAAGTTGTAACAGTTAATAGGAGTAAGGACTTCACCCACGATTCGAAAGTAGCACCAGTATTGATCCGGCCACTAGTACTAATCTAATGAACCGTTTTGTTCGATTTTATCGGTATTTGAATCTTGTTTTGAGAGCGAAACAAAAGTATGATATATTGACCGAATTTGGCAATGACTGATTTTTAATTTGAAAGGTCTGACAGTGCGACACATTTTAGTGTAATGGTCTATATGAAATCTAGGACTGCGTGTAGAAAAACAACCGACTGCTTTCAGTACTATTACGATACAATTTAAATTCGGGACCACCTCCTATCATATTGGATCTTACACCAGGCAGTATTTGCCTAACTCTAGGCAACCTGAATGATGAAAATTAAGTACCTATATTTTCATCATTCAGGTGTAAAAAGTTTTTACATGTTACATGGAAGCTTAACGTCAAAAATATATTTTGATTTTATTAAGAGTACTTGATTACTGCCTTTCTAAAAGCTTTAGTGCCGTCAATCTGTCTTATGGCACTGGGTAAAGAACGATATGCAGTTACAGCACGATAACATGGGCCCCTCTAAAAAAAAGCAGAACCATGCCAGGGGACCGATAACTGGCCCCTGCCCCTAGTTGAAATGAACATTTCCTAGAAATAACAATCGCTGTTGCGAGGAAATTGCTGCGGATTTCTCCTAACAAGCAGAACCAGCTGTACGAAAGAAATTGAAGGCACAGTGAATAGCTTCTTAGCGCCGAAAGAACTCTTTGCAGGATACCAAGGGGTGTAACCCCAGCATTCCCCTAATTAGCCGTTTCCGAGACACAAAGATTCTATTAGCATACGGCAATAAGCCCCAAAAGCAGATCTCGTAGCTTATTAATGATTGAGCATGAGAGAGATAATATACTCAGTGCAACGACACACTATCTCTAATACGACGCATGGCCGTACATACTATGTTTAATTTCGGGCAGAGTTCCCCTATATGTCGCTCCCAACTAAGACATGGGTCCAGGTGAACCCCAAGAAACTTCACGAACTGTGCACTCGGACAGAAGCCCCATGGAGCCAGACCAGCGGAGACTGCAAACTCTCTTTCTTGGAAAACAGCATAAGACCGGTCTTGCCAGAGTTCAACCGCAGGGACGAAGCCCCACACCAAGCAGACATCTCAGCAGCATCCCGAGCAAGCAACCGACAACTCCGACATGGACTTGTCGTTGATGCTTCGGAGCGTTCTCATCTCTGCAGTTCGGATTATGCTCTTGGTTCTACTAGTGTCTGTCGTGGTTTCTGCGGCATATGTGATTATTATATATTCTGGTCTTTGCTTCTATTTTTAAGAACTGGTTTTTCCATATAATGTCTTTCAAACATCCGGCTATTCTAGAGGCCTTATCTATTTGATTTTTTACCTCATATCACCTGTCTTGAGCAAGGCCTGGAGCCATTTCTTATTATGATTATTTAGTATAATAACATAGTGGTGTATTCACTTTTGTTTTAACAGGAAAATGATTTAAAGAACCTCCAAGAATCTTTCTTTGTTTAACCCCAATCCACTTAACCCCACCAGAAAAGTATTTTTTTGTAGCAGACAAGTGTTAGACCATACCTATACCAACAAAAATCTGCGGGTTATCCACACATAAATTGGCCAATTTTCCAAACCTACTAAGAAATTAAGTTATTAGAAATTAGGGTTAACCTCGCTAAAAAATGTAAACGTCAAACATCAGAAAAAAACTGCTAAAGCTCTGACAACCTGTATGAAATCTGTTAAACCGGGTATTTTAAACAAACGTAAACACCTATCGTTAAGAAAAATGATTGTTTATTGCACCTACTATATTGTTATTGTTTTTTCTTCACTCTCGCGCGACAGTCATTACTGAGCTTATGATAATAACATTGTCTTGTAAACTAGTTTATCTTAGTTACCGTGGGATTTAATCCAAACAATCCGACAAAAAAAGGTTTTCTTAGTACTTATTGCATTATTGGTGTTCTAGAAAGTCATTATAGTAGTAGCTGTAGGGCGGCTTTTATAAAAAAAAATTGTAATAGAAACTGTAAACCACCAAGCTGATCGATATAATAAATTAGGTTGAGCCATTACACCAGGAGATCCGGGTACTAGTCATTCATTCATCGGTATTTTTTTCTATCATAGTTTACACAATATTGAAGCGTTCCAAGGCGTTAAGTTTCAAATCAATAATCTTAGACGTAATTTTCTTGCAGACGTTATTATTTTCTCAATAATAAACAGCTATAAAACAAATAACCTAGCGCATTGGGTAATAATTGATAGTTAGAACCATGTAATTTTTTTTCGGTGCTCCAATTTTTCAATCATACGAACGAAGGTTGACTTGGAATCAAATTTGTCAGTGGCGGCGCTAATGACTCTAATTGCTCAATTTCGACGTGCAGTGAAAGGCGTAGTTATAGTTAACCATTTAAGTCACACGAAATGATACGCCCTGGCTTTTATATATGAGAACAGCACCCTTTTTCAGACTTTCCTCATTCAAGGCTTGAGTAATTGACGTAATGACGTTTCTACAGAAGCAATTCCTCGAAATCATTGACAAAAAAACCAAAGTTGACGAAACCTTATCTGAAATCATGGTACTATAGGAACCCATCAGCAGAAAACCAACCCATTTCTGGGCTGAATGGTTGACAATGATTACCGAGGTGAAATATATTTTCGACTTGGCAAATCAGAGCGACAGGTAGGTATACCATTCATTCTTCTTCTTTGAAAACGTTCTTTTATACTCGCTTTTGTACTTACAGAATGGACAGGTATTTCTTCTTAACTTTGCGCTGCAGGGTTTTCTTTTTTATTATTGCAGCAGCTGATTTTTTTGATAAAACAGTGGTGGAGAATAGTGCTTGTAATTATTAGCTTATTAAACTTTAAAAAATAATAAAAACTATATAGGTATTTTCCAGGTATAAAGTAGATAGTGGTTAAGGGAATTAAATTTAATTTCATCTTACATCATGCAATTATCAATTGATTTTTTACAATATTTCTTAGTGGAAATTAAAATCATGCTGTAAGTCATCTTCGTTCAAATTACAGGTTGTCACTTTTAAATTATTTCTTTTTAGAATCACCCATTGATACTGGTTTAGTTCTAATAGCAACGTATTTCAGGTAACTCTAAGGAAAACAATGGAGTGATTTTGGGTCCGAAGTCATTCAAAAGTTTCTTTTCATTGATTTGGTTCAACTCGAGATAGTATTCATTGAAACAATATCTACACATTGGGAAATTAGACACACACAATGTTTTCACTTTGTTAGTAGTTACTACACTATATGGTACACTATAGTAAAATTCGAATTAGCTCTCGAATATATCAATTTTGCAGTTTGTTTAACCGTCACTTCTATCTATTTAATTTATTACTATTTTCTGTAACTACAATTAATGCAAACATTATTTAAGTATTAAAAATTACTATTTTATGTAACTCACCTAAATCGCAAAACTGAATCACAACTTTCCTAAACTCTTACATGTCTCGGGTTCTTATATTATCAAAGTACTAGAAGCTGAGCAGACTTGTATGGACAAGATATTGCCACATCTTCTGCAGTCTTAAAGTCGGTACTTATTTTTCTAATAACTGTTTGGCCACTATACTATATTTGTAAGTTTAATTGTCGAATGATTCGAATGTTTTAAGTTGGTGCTGAATAAATTATATATCTGTGATCAGGGGAAATGATTATACTAATGACAGATTTGAACAAACCACAAATAGAAAATTTTAAGTTTTTATGGAATTCATTATACTTCCAAGTCTGCCGAACAGACTATTATACTCAAGGCATTTTCTCTCAATTAGATAAATTTTGTTTTTCCTTAGATGCGCTTTAGGCATCGAAAGCCATTCTTCGCAAAGCCAGTCGTGATGTAAAGATTAAAATTGTGGAAAATGCCAAGATAGTACTCATATGGCGTTTTGGGTCACTTTCTTCCATCAAATTTGAAAAATATATTGTATAAACTTACAAATTGAAGTTCACTTATTGACAGACAGCTTTGTACAGTTTCTGATTCCTTCCTCTCTGTTCTCTCCCTTTCACATCTTCACTTAACCCAGGGTGATACTTCTTATTCCATCCATCCCCCTCACACATCTACCTTCTCTGACTTAGTATCTTAATTCCCCCCTTACTACTTACTTATTTCCCAAACTCTGTCCCAACAATTTTGTTCTGTTAAATCATTTATGTCCTTTGCTCTTATCTTTTTCTTTTCATACTTTTATTTTTTAATTCGTTACGTTTCTCATAATAGATCCTTTTGAGTTGTGCCTCCACCAATCCACTATTAATTCAGTGTGATCTTTTTGCGAGTAGCCAATGCCATTGTCATGTGTTATACAATCCTCAACTAAAGAGCTTTTTTGGTTGTCAAAACTTGATTTGACTGGATTTTGTCTCTTTCAAATATCATTCAAGTTTATCGATCATTCTTGAACTAGGAATGTTTACTATCATAAGAGACTCTTGTTCAACTTAGGAAAATTTCTATAATCTTAGTACTTGTACGTTGCAAATGGATTGTGCAATTAATCGAAAAATATCCTTTCCGAAAAGAATTTATATAATTTTGCTGATTTTTTTCTAATAAACACCAAATACATTGTTTGACTGCCCTAATGACTTTTCCTATATAAGGTAAGATATATTTGTTTTAAAGACTACCTTGTTTCTTACAAGACTAACTCTTAATGTTTTCAGAGTTATGTCCATCATTCCATTTATTTAATGTTTTTATCTGTGTCATTTGTGTAAAAGAAAAATTGTAATAGTTTTTAATACATGAGATTATTTTGCAATCACCAATAATGATTGATGGTAAATTTAAACAGTAAAGCTTACTAATCACTAATGAGTTTCTTTGTATGATTAACATTATTTTGGGTTAAAAGAGCACTTCCATGTGTCCACACATTTTATTAGGTTTTCCTTTTTGATAGTACAAGCAAAAAACACAAAGTCAATCTCCACAAAATCCTTACTTAGTAGCTAAAAGCTGCCCAACATGTTTTGAGCGTATAAACGACTCATCCTCAGGGATGATAGATCCGTGAATTTTAGCTAAAATCACTTTTTCAATAGTTTTTTACTGGGATTTTCAGTAGTGTCATATATTAGTTCATTTTTATTATAATATTGCCCTGTTGATACGCTACTGAAAGCAATCCGTCTGACAGAAGAAATGCAAAAAGAATTACACAATACCTAAAGGCCCAACGCTCAATGTATGAAAGGGTCTTCATATCCAAAATCAGCGAACTAAAAAAGGAAGGTTAATGAAGTTATTATTTTCGTCTGAAAGCGAAATAATTCCCTTTGTCGATTTGATTTGGCTTTTTATCCTCTTTAGCCGCTTGGTAAACGAATTTACCGTCTAAGTTTCCAATTCTTACCTGCTAACCTGCGTACAGTTTGTCTAGGGTGAAAATAGAACTTTCACATATTACAGCAGCGAAGTTAAACTAAATAAAACAGTAAATGAAATATTGACATTTAATTACAATAGATTAGAATAAAAATGTGTTATTGACATAGGGGTAACTTAATACTCAAAAGCTGTCCGAAAGTTAATGGCTCTCAGGAAGGAGACAATTTAAAAAGGCACTTTGAACCCCATATTTGCTAAGGGTGGCACCCATTTCCTGGTGAATTTTAGGTCACGTGCCTAGATTTCCTGTGTATTTCTCTCAGGGTCAAATTCAAAATGTTTGTTAGAAAATATTTTTGAACAAAAATACGACCTAATCATTGTAACAAGCGTATTTTTTACAAGGTTGGTTGTCTAATAACTAGCGGTTACAATATTTTACACTGTATCAGTGATGAATGAGTAGACTCTTCAAAGATAATGATGAAGTTTCTTTTTTAGTTATTCATATAAAATATTAATTAACGAATGCCTTTATAATGTAACACATTTAACAAAACTCCTTACTAATAAGGGTTGAATCATAAACCCTTCAAAAAACTGCCAGTTAAAATTAACAACCGATCAATCTGCCCAAAAAACACCTGCCTAAATCTAATATTAGGGTTAATTTTAGCGATAGACTCCCTTTACTAACTATTCGCAGTTGATCGACTATTAGCAGTTTCTTTATAACACTTCCTCGTTCTTTCAAATTATCGGCACCGTAGCACCTTTTTCGGACAAATTATCATACTAATAGGTGTTAAATGATGCGGCTGATGATCTTCAGGACGAAGATTGTAGAGATTAAATTCAAAATGTTGCTTTTATGGGTGCTTGTTGATGTTTTAGGTGTTTTCCGATTATAGGTTTATCGATTTTTTATGCTTCGAGACGAGTGTGATTAAATTAGCTTGTTTATAAATTAGGATATTTTTACTTAAAAAATGTGGTTGTGCAGCTTAGATGTTGATTTATTTTCAAATCCAGACTTAGTATTAATTTCAATATGAATTAATTAGAAAAACATTATTTTATGTGAACTGACTAAGTATAAGCAATGAGGGTCCATCCAATCCAATTTCTTTTGAAATGAACCAACCCAAACATTACAAACCAGAAAGTAAATATTAATTTAAAAAATGGATAGGTACTTTGCAAATATGAGTTTGTAGATCAGGTATAATTAGATAGAAAGATAAATATTTAAAATATGTAACATTCTTTCTACTAAATTTGAAAGTTAATCTTTATGTAAGCATGAGAATATTATTGTAATGTTACCACAATGGTATATTGCATTTTATTTTGCAATAAAATAATAAAAAAAGTTATAGCAGAAATCAGAGTAAGTGGGGTGAAAGAAAGAAAGCGCAATCGCGAAAAGAGAGAAAAAAGAAAAGACCAACTTAATATGGAACAAAAAGAATTGCAGAAGAAGTGAAACAAGAAAAGTAAATAAAAGAGTCTTTCTATTACTGTTTAATAATATGCTTATTACTCACTAGCCATAAGTAATGGGTCATTACTAGTAATAAAGTTATGTCCAAAAATGCGTTGTTACTGAGATACAGGGTGATAAAGATTTTTTAAAGGTTTTATTACATAAGCAAGATTATTTTTTCTACATACACTACCCTTTAAAATCTCCGCAATTACAGTGTACACATTGTACTGAAAAGGTACAGGGTGATACTTTTTTTTTTACAAAAAAGTTTGGGAACTCAAAACATAAATGTTTTGAATGAACGTTTGTGTTATTCCTAAACCTCGATTTTCCTTTCTATTACATTATTACGTCATGTTTTGACAGATGACATTTGGCTCTCAGTTACAGCTATTTTTTTTGTTCTGTTCTAAACCTGTAAACTGTAAAATTCAATCCCATGAAGATACAAAACAACGAAACATCTTTGAAAAGTAACAAAATCAGTGTGACTTTGGTTGAATGCATTTTATATCTTTATCAGTGCATTTTTGGCATTTATAACATTTGGTTGTGTGTTTCTGATTTAATTTTAGTTTCTTTTTAAATATGATAACCGTCAAAATCTTTCCGTTCCGGCTGGATTCGAACCTTCGGTCATCAGTTCGAATCCAGTTAAAACTACAAAAATATTCCTTTCAAATGAGAGCACTTATGGTTCTCCAGCTAGTTTTAATCGTGTGGCTGGTCAATATCTCGACAACACTTTACCTAATCGATAGATTGCACGCGGAAGACTTCAAGCTTGGTCATTTATGAGTTCATCTCAAACAAACTTGTGGAAGAAACACCTGTATTCGATGAAAATGGCTTAAGAAAT
Source organism: Ips nitidus (assembly GCA_018691245.2). Taxonomy (NCBI): domain Eukaryota; kingdom Metazoa; phylum Arthropoda; class Insecta; order Coleoptera; family Curculionidae; genus Ips; species Ips nitidus. The sequence continues at coordinate 8,054,744 of CM042791.1, forward strand.
GAAATAAGTTAAAGTTGCAATATCATAAAACACACTCCAGGAGCCAGGAACGGTCTTTGAACGAGTGAGGCAATCTATGATAAGACGATTGAAATTGTGTTTTACCAGAAGGTGACCATTTACATTATTTAGTTGCATAATAATGACCAAGCAGCTTCTACAATGTTCTAGCAGTAACAGTTAGGCTTCATTTGGTTACGATCAATAAATATTCAAAAAAGATGTTATCTACTTTTCAAAATAATTGGGAAAACGTTTTCAGATATCCACAAGCTGCAAATTACAACAAATCCGAACCCAAATTTTAAGGACAAGTAAAAATGTCATGCAATAGCTTCTTGAAAGTTTGGCTGAGCAATCATTTGACTTTTGCCATATAAATTACGTATTCTGTACGAGACAGGTAACTATTAAACACTTGATATTTTTATTTGTTTTATTTGACCTCTAGAACTAGTTAGTAAGTCACGAAGACAGTAGCATGTAAACAAACGTAACCATAGTAATAAAGTTTGATTGACAAACATGTAGTCAATTATTATAATCCACAAACCTAGAACTGGGCTTCTTGCTTCACCTACACCTAGAAATCTACTTTATTAATTCTCTCATGTCTGGCGGCAACACGTCTTGTGTAAAATCAGTGACCATTAACGACATTCACAATGAACGATTTTTTTTTAGATCACGAACTTCAGGTGTATTATTAAGTTGCGCAATCGATCTGAAAATTTCAGCCTTTGAACGATTTTTGATTAGTTTGTCATTGATCTTATCGACGAATTGGGCTGGTTGGTAATATAGTGTTAGACGGCAATTATTGTTGGCATTCGTACGTTTCAAATATTATTTGACTTAAAGGTGTTTTCTGAAATGGCTAAAAGGATGAATTATTAAGACATTTCGGATTTAGCCTTCGGCAAATCCCAGAAGGTGGAGCCCCTAATTTAGTATGTTGTTTCCAACAGCCTTAAAAACCAATGAACAAATGTTTTTACGTCTACAATGATTTAATTTGATGAAAAATCGGACTCTACATTTACATAATTTGCTACTTATAAGTCGATCGGGACCATTATATCAGTATATTTAAGCAACTAACGTACACATAATAGTTTTCAATGATAATTTTATGCAAATGGTAAATGTAAAGGTTGCTCCATAAGGAGTTGAAAGAAATGAACTAAGCAATTTGTCATTTCTGGCAAGTGTAGTTCTTAGTCACTTATTTGCAATTTCCAAATTGGGAAATCACATTGCCTAAGTGTGCTCGGAAGTCTAAAAATATGTCTAAACTATAATTTTTGGATAAATTATTTTCCGTGGTGTGTGTCAGTAAATAAATCACAAACAACTAATACTATAATAGCAACAAACTACATTAGAAATGATTTATTTAGAAAAAAAGTTTGATACTGAGTCACGCTAGTAATTTTGTGTATTAAGCCTAATCTCATTTGGTTGACCGAACGAGTCGGCAATATATAATTTTCAAATAGGCAGTTAAAAGATATAATTTAAAGACTAATCTGAGCTCCATAACAACGTTAAAATGCTTGCGTAAAACGCCATAAACAGACTAAGTTTCCAAACAAAAAAATTCCACTCACGTTTAGTTATTGTATTTAAGTATTTACATATAAAGCTCTTTTTGGTACAGTTGGGCACAAGTTGGTAGGCTGATATCTCATTAGCAAACTAAGTATTTTGTAGATATTTCTTTAGTAACACTTAAACTGGCTGAACAGTTCAGAATATTCTTAATTAAGTCATAATCATACAATGTTTACTTCTGCAAGGTAAGCACCTAAGTTATGTATTGTTACCATTGACAAAATCTGAAAAGAAATTTGTCGTTCAATTAATTTATCGATCACTTATTGACAGTCTATCTACAACCTGTAATCAATAACGACAAGCGTAACTAATCGAATATCTAATTAATACAGCCTGGGGCTATCTTATTAAAATTCTCTGGAGACTTCAAACCGCAACGCCGTTTATCCACATGAAATATCTATTTTTTGTCTACTGTTTTGTGGCGATTATGTCGCTCAATCTCGTGAGACTAGATAACTTTGTCAACGAATTTCAATGCCTACGGCCTGATTGTGCTGGGTCTCGTTGTTTTGATCGGTGGTTGACAAACTTATCGGGTTTGTATCGGTAATTTTGCTTCGAACACGTTTCTTGTAAATTCTGATCGGCAGTGTGACATCTGTTATTGAACGTTTTTGAATCGATTAAGTTTACTATCGTCAGACGGAACAGAGTGGTATTTTGATTTAGACATTTAAGTTTCATTGAAACTTAAGATGATGCAAGTTATAAAATAATTGGAAAATAAGACATGATGCACGCCAGAACAGTGAGAAATGGACCATCAGAGATAAGAGGAACAACGAGAAGTAGAGGTAGGCCACAAAGGCGCTGGATGGATGATATCGAGGAAGAAGTAGATCGAAGCTGGTTCCGGATACCACAAGACCAGCAGAAGTAGAAGAGACACGGAGAGGCCTATGTCCAAAATCGGATGGAGGAAGACTGAAGAAGAAGAAAGACGACTTAGAACAATACCGCAAAAAACTGTTTGAGAAGTATCATCCGTTGTGCGCTTTGCAGACTGTCTGCAACATCACAAAACTATTATCACTAAAACTTGAAATCAGTAGATAAAAACGACACTTTACGGAATCGTGAATCATAACCTGCAATACAACATATCATCAAATCTGTGCTGAGGCTTCTCAGCTCTTCCTTCACTGCTTTAAGAAAGACTATTAACTAAGTCGGTTTTAGAAAAGACATCCCTTCCTCATTGATGATGATGCTATTAAACAAGAAGGTATTTATGGAAGATGCTGCATCATATCCACAGACCTAGCGTTTCAAGGTTTCCTGCTCATCCCCACAAAGTCTGCAATCTTTCTAGCCTGTTCTCAGAGTAAATATATGAGTGATGTAGGTTTGTTTGGCTCAATGCTACCAATTATTTATTAATTTCCTCGTTGTCACACCCAAGAAATTTATTTTTGAGCGCCAAACCGATGAGTTGCTTCAAGAACTTGACTTTTATGCTCTCATCCTTTAATTGTATTTGTAGGGTTGATTCCCCAAGCAACAGAAAATGCTGCTCATTCCCACAAAATCTGCAGCCTTTCTAGCCTGTTCCGAGAGTAAATATATGAGTGATGTAGGTTTGTTTAGCTTAATGCTACCAATTCTTTATTAATTTTCTCGTTATCATCTCCAAGAAATTTATTGCAGCGCCAAACTGATGAGTTGCTCCAAAAACTTGACTTTTTTGCTTTTATCCTTTAATCGTATTTGTAGGATTGATTCCCCAAGCAACAGAAAATTTCTGGTTTTGTAAAAAAAGTTTTGACACCTTTTCTAGCTAGAATATATTAGCTTCCTCATTTTCCTTCAATTCTTCAGTGTCTTGGAACCTAGAGCAAAGTGACTGTTATTTTTGCCTAGTTCATTCAGTTTCGTAGGCATTTTCATTTGATTTTAAAGCTGACTATGGGTGAGCTCAGCACTCTTATGGCTGCTTGACTAGCTTCTTTGTAAATACTTCTTTTGGAAATTATATATTTTGATGGTTTCATCTTTCAAATGTGCCAGATGTGGAATGCCTTCTGATAGAGATGTTCAAACTCTCCCTTCATCTAGCATTCCCCCTCCAACTGAGATTTTAACCATTCTGAACTACTTGCATCGTTAGGTGCAGAGATGTGAGGTGAAAAATGGCATCCTTTGCCGCCGTCGGGCTTGACCTCATGGTTTCTGTTGCGCATAAGCATGCCAGTCTGTGGATTTTCTAAGGGTATACCTTGATTTGTTTAATTGTACCAAATAACTGTCTAATCCTCTAATCATGCACATCTCAGAATGCTTGGGTTACCCTAGTTTTCCATTACAGCTTTTGTGGCTTTACTAACAATTTTCGGAACATCCTTGTTTCAGAATGCAACAACAGTGGTTTTGGTTGGATTTGTATGACGATGTCATATGGGTACCCTATGCAGTGTAAATCGTCAGCTTGTCCTCAACTCCATATCAGAGGTGAACGTACCTCTCCCTCAATTTCAATGGGGCTATAACCCACTGTAGATTGTAATTTCTTTTTTGACGTTCCTTATCTCTAAGGGTGCGTTTATGTTGGAGTTTTGATAAACTATAAGAGCAGAAATGAGAGCAACGATTGCATTAGTATCGCTCATCATCATCAATCATCAAATCAAAAGTTGCAGTGTGAATAGACCCTTCTGATTTGTTGGAGATATCAAGGCAAGCACAGTGTCAGTAAATGTGGTCTTGATTATTATGGCCTTTTAGTTGTTTACTACTTTTGCTAGATTTGTTGTTTTGAGAAGAAAAGACGCTAGTCAGATACATTTTTCTTTCCTATTTTTGGGATGAAAGTTAGTTTTGTTTTTCTCCATCGTTCATAAATGTATCTCAACGATTATCTGCTTCTGGTGGTGTTGAGTAACTCCTCTTATCCTTCCTATAAAAAGGGAGAAAAATCTATCTACACCAGACAATTTACACGCTTTTTTAAACTTTTCTGTTGTGCATATGGTTTTTGCTGTGTCACAGACTGTCTTTGTGGACTTTCTGGTGTGAGACACATCAACATCAACATATCGTTTGTTGTCGAGAAAGTCAGTCTTTAGCAGGAGCTAAACAATAACAACTCTTCATCATTCTCAGTGCAGCTGCCATTTAGTTTTTTCAGTGGTTACTGGACTTATTCCTGTTTTGGACTAACCTTAACCATCTATCTACTGCTGTAAGATATATTTTTGCAAAAAGCCGCAACAGATCACAGATCTTACATTTGGAAAAGTCTTTATTCTACTAAGGAGAATGTTTATTTTACTTGAAAATAGTGACGTACATTACAGTTCCAACTGGGGTTTTGCTCATCTTGTATTTGTCTGTTTCAGACTCTCTGCCAAATCGGTCCTATTGTGTGGTCAACAAAATTCACTCATCACTATTCATTCATCATCATCATGCATGTACACTTTAGAAAATCTGTAGTGCAAGTTTGTTGCTTTATGAAAATATTTTTTTTACGAATTGACTGTTGTTATTATAAATAACGTTTTTCTACTCAGATCAGGCACATTCGGGACTTTTAGGGCAACAAATACATGCATTATTATTACTACAGAAAATGGATGTATCCTAGTTGAAATAATATTAATTATTGAAACTTGATTGATATTTGTTTATGTATTGTTTCACGTGACACCTTTTCATTGTAAAATCAACAAAACAACAACCTATTAACCTCTGCTAATCATTCAAATAATAATTACTTTGAGAACAATATCAATCGACAGCCTTGGAAAATGGAATAAATTAAAAGCAATTCGTAGTCTAGAAACCGACTTAATTAAAGGTCTTTTAATTTGTTTTTTGTACTATTTATATAACAGTTTATATCCGTGTAGTTCGATCTTCATACTAATTATTGTTGTCTGGGGCCACACCATGGGCACCAATTTTTTTTACGTCTAATCTAAAAAAAGACATTCTTTGGCGTCGTTGCACTCTTTACCAAGAAAGTTACGCCTCTGGTCCATGTACCAAGTGTACAAACGTAATAAGTTTAACATGATTATACCGTGCTCACGAAAGAATTTATTTGAATGGCTGATGAGTTTTAAGAATAAAAACTGGAGCGCTTTGAATAATTATTTTATAGCTGCTGATGAACGTAAGTTATAAGAGGAAATTTTAACAGAAAAACTATTTTTAAAACGGCCCTGTATGAATTGAAATATTTTAAAATGGAGACAATTTTTTTTTAGAAGAAAGTCTTCCTTATCCAACACAAGACATTTCAAAATATACTGATAATCGTCTAATCATTGTAAAAGTTGTGCAAAACGTATCATTGCATAATTACTATAAAGACCTCACATTCACTTGCTTCAGTAGTTCATCTAGCGGAACATTATAATATCACTCGGAATAATGGTTACTGCCAAGAATAACTAGATTTTCAGCCTAAATCATTATAATTACAATGCGAACTCTGATATGTAGAACATAAAGATCTGACTGCTAATTTATCATATTTTATTTGAATTTGACCGAACGTAGTTCTATAATGTGTGTTCTGGTAACCTTTTCGGTACTATTGTGTATTATTAAAAATGTCAAGTGCACTCATATTGTTGGCTAATGAGAAATTGTTCGGAAAAAGTGTACGTAAGCTACCGTCAAGGGTGAAGCAACAATAATTATTCACATCAATCATCAGTACATCACACTCTATACTCTATGTCACTTGTCAGGTAAGGTCAAGTATTGGATAATACTTATTTTCTAATTCTTCTATTTCAATAACACAGAGTTTGCAATGATTTTTTTGAGCCTACAGTAGTAGTCAAATTATGTACTAAAATATTCAAATTAATGAACTGTATTCAAACTCTACAGGATTGGGACATTAATCCACTTCCAGTTTAATAATAATTTGCGGTTAGTTCTTAAACATCTGATGGAGAAATGCTGGGAATACAGCAAAACTTTACACCAGTTATTTCCAACAAGCATACAATAGCTTTTCAAGAGTGGAGCTATGGAACGCTATGGCAGAACTAGGAAAACCCAGAAAATTGATAAGAATGACTAAGGTATGTTTCGAAAAGCCCTATAGTAGTGTCAGGATTGGGGGAAAAGTTTCAACGCCTTTTTCATAAACAATAATCTTAAACAGGGTGACGCTTGTTTAACATAGTATTGAGGTCGTAAGAACAGCCAACACTGGTACATTTTTATTCAGGGACCAAGGTCCCCGACTTATTCTAGCCTTTGCGGACGATATAGACATAGAAGGAAGGACAACCCGAGACATAAAAGAATAATTATATAATCTAAAAAATGCTGCAGAAGAAGTCGGTTTAAAAATTAATGAGACTAAAACTAAATATTATGACAATGATATCGAAGCAGAATGTAACCATAGATACATATAATTTTGAGCAAGTGGAGCACTTTAAGTATTTAGGAGCTACAATAACAGCAACATGATAGAGGAAATTAACATGAGAATACAAAGTGGGAAACGCTGTTACTTTGCACTACAAAGAATAATGAAGTCCAAAAAAGTCTATCGAAAAACGAAAATAAGTATCTACCACCGCATTATCAGACCCATTATGCGTGCGAAACGTCAACCTTGACAAAGCAAAATGAAATGCGACGAAGAATAGCAGAAAGAAAATCCTTTGGAGTATATAGGGACAAAAATAAAACTCAGAACAGTACCGGATCAGAGACAACAGAGGACTGAAAACCATATATCGTCAAAGTGGTTAAAGCTGAAAGACTAAGATGGGCCGGATACATTAACAGCAAAATGACAAACGGGTGATGAAATTAGTAGAGAGCAGATTCCAACCGGCAGAAGACCACTTGGAAGACCCAGATTGTGCTGGAGGGGTAACCTGTCCGATTTAAAAACCATGATATTGCCAATGCCGAGCTTGTGCTTATGATGGACAGAGGCCAATGGAGGCAAGTCGTTGAAGTCAACTAAGACCCGCCCGGGGTTGTAAAAGCTACGAAGATAGAGAAAGAGAGAGAGATGGTTTAATTATAATATAGCAGCTTTTAATTTTAAAAACATGATTCGATGTGTGAACAGATGATTAAAATCAGAAACTCGTAAGAAATGATCAGTATCCGTAGCAACAGAACAAGAGCAGAACCCACAACATTTTGACACATTCAGTTAATTTTGAGTGAAAAAATCAAATATCCTATATAACTCGCACAGAATGCTTATTTCCTACTCATACGATTTACTGCATACGCCTGACGGCTCGGGAACAAACTTCGTACTTATGGGAAATAAGCATCATTCCGTGCTTCATGGCGAATCTGATGGCAATCATCACGGCAATTCTAACTTGAGATTTTTTATCTGAATAACTCGTTGTTACTATATTGATGTCAATGAGTTTCGTTTTTGGGTTATATAGGCCTTTTGGTGTGTTTATCTTGCATGTTATCTGGCGGTATTTAGCATATGTTTCATCCATCCCATAAAATAATAGTATCTTCTCTTGGTTATGATTATGTTCTTTTGTGTTATGCAAGTGTCTCATTAGTCCCAAGCTAGTTATTCTTACTCTCCATTCCTCATGAAATGTTTAGCATTTTTCCGGTATATCCATAGCTCAGATGCCTCTAGTTTTTTTAGTGACTATCTCAAATGTACAAAATCTAAATGTATATTAAATGATTTCTCTACTCATAAGGCTACACCGTAATATAGAAAATTAATATCAAATCTGTTTACAATAAATTACCTCATCTCAGATTTGTATGATTGACTCTAAAGTAATACCAACAAAATGCTCATCAAAGATTTTTTAATAAAAGCAACTAACAAGGGCGAATAAAGAAATTATAACAGTAATGACGACATCTTGACCTCTAGTTACCAACACTAAATCAGTTTAAAAATGTTAGGCTCAAGACCAAATAGCACCCACAAAATGCCAAATTTAATTACCAATCTTGGAGAATTGAGATCGATAATCTAGAATCGTGCAACGTGCATTAGTTCACCCATTGAAGATTTCAAATTTAATTGGTTTATTGAAGTACATCGAAAAGCCTTCTTACAAGGCTACGTCAGAACTCTTTTCTGCTGTCGTAACATAAAAATGATTTAATGATAGCATGCGCCCCCTAACGCGCTTATAAATTAGAGCTACTTAACGAGCGGAAGCAGGAGCTGACTTTGCGTAGTTGGAGCTAGAACAAATAAATGGATTGGTATTCGAATACTACAGTATTCCAAGAATTGTGCATTAAAAACATTGCTGGTTAAATGCGATTACTACCTTATTAAGCACTTAACAAGGTTGTAACTACAGCTCAATTTTTATTATGAAGAACTTCAGTCAAGCACGCAAAGTTTCTCTTTATTGTGATAGTCCTGAGGCCTTTCTCCACCTGCACGTGTTAGCTTCGACAATGATTTGTTATCTCTATACCGTGTTGGTTTTACTATCATTACAATGGCACTTATTACTTTAAAGATTTTTGTAGTCCACTTCCGCGTCAGTTAACTGGACTAACCACTGGTCAAGTAAGTTTCAAAGTGATATACTGCGGTTAATATATTAGAGGCAGTTTTATCTGGTTGGGTTTTGCCGACTGGTTTATTACTCCGTAACTGTTTTTACGTTTTGCTACGTCGTAACTAAGTGAACTGTGTTGTTAACGATTTTTTCTTGCGTCCACCCTCGTAGCTGCAGGTTTCTGCGATTTGTCGGTGTTGAGTAACGGTAGACTAATCTCGTAAATATCGCCAGTCAAATGGTGACTTATTAGCTTGGCTCACGTTTGCCGTTTGCTAAGGCTGAAGAAAAAATCTATGGATTAATTTTTATGTAATACTCAATTCAACATTAGTTAACTGTCGCGGTTTTGTTATTGACATCGGTTTTATGTGCAGCGACAAGTTCTTATAATTAATGTGACAAAGACGTATAACCATTTTTTATAAATAGATTGTGTCAATCTTGTTGTATTGTTTGTTGTGGGTTGTGCTCCTGTTTTGTTGCTGATCATTTCCTTACGATTTTAAGTTTTAAGAAAATAAAAACTAAAAAATATTATATATAATATACAAAATATTATATAATTGAAGCTGGTATTTTATTCTTTGAAGAATTCTCAATCCTTCACTGCTGTATACTACTACTAAAAAAAAGGATAGTTATAAGTCAGAATAAGGTTGGAGCAAGAAAAGTCAACAAACTTGCAATGGTAAAGCAGTAAGTATGCCATTGTCAATATCTGGTCAAATCACCTAGTGAAAACATGACTGAGAACATAGACAACTAACATATGGAAATGCTAGATAAACTACAACAAAAAAAATCTCTGGTACCAACAGGGGCTGAGATCGAAAACTTTATGTTTAAGAGAGAAAAACAGAAAAAAAGGGAATGTCCTTTATCCAAACTGAAAAAGATAGTCAATGTCTTCAAAGTAGTTTTTCTTCAGAACTATTAGCTTACTGTCAAATACGTTGAGAAAACCAACGGAAAATATCTCTATCAGGAAGAAGGATAAAATAATAAAATAAAGTCTCAAAAATACACTTTTTACATAGACGACCAATTTTTGAAGAAGATCAGAAAGATACAAACCTCGAGACAAACTATCAGTGCTGACCGGGATCTGTCTATCAGGCTTTAGCTAGCTTTGGCTTCTTCTCTTTAAGCAACAAAAAAAAATTCTTTGTCTTTTCTCAACCAAAAAATTAAGCGTCAAAGTTGCAAGATGATTTAACCGTTTTAACATCCGCAGGTTAACTTAACTTTGACATTTAAAACAGCAAAAGTGGACAATGAGGAAAGGGATCAAAAATGCTAGAATACAGAAGTTTCCCTACTTTTCTTATGTAGTTTAGGTTTGCAAGTGGCAACTTCTTTTAAACCAGGAATCAATTTGTAACAATAATTGCCATTGTTTTTGCAAGTTCTTGTTTTTAGTTTATTTTGGCAAAAACAAATTTAGATTATATTTAGAAAAATTTTATTTTATTCATATCATTCTTTCATAGGGATAGATTTCTTAAAAGAAAAACATATCCATTCATGTACACCAGTACCAGCAGACTGACACAAGTTACTTACAGTTTTAAACTTTGTCGAAAGCATTAATTTGCTATGCAGGACGTTTTGTTTTCGATTTTTATTATTGTATACAACAAAAACTTCACATTTACCCACAAACATGTAATTTTTATTTTTTTGGCTTTTTTTCCCTATGTCTAAAAATGTTTTGTTCATCACTTGAGTCATGTTGAATACCTTTCTTTCTGCACAATTATTTTGTTCCAATTAATCAGCGGGACGATAACGGATAACATCTATACTCATCTCATCTAATAACATACAATAACCAGCAATAAGTAAAAGTCAATTAATGTGGGTGTCTTTCTGAATATCAAAAAGAAGCGACACAGCATGAAAACAATATTAGATGTCACATAGGTTTATTCGCATAAAGAATTGCAATTAGTTGTCAGAGAAACATCTAGGTACAGCCATTGGCCAGAGGTCAGGAAATGTCATAATCAGCCATTTCTGGTCCACTTCTGGACAAAAACCTCCTCTGTCTTGCATGGTGCTAATCCATCAGTTTTCTGCCACGCGTTTAACGTCGTCCCCTAATCTAGTGGGTGGTCTTCCTTTGCTTTTCCTGTCTTCTCTGGATCTTCCAGGATTCACTTTGTCCATTGGTTGAGTGCAAGCCACGTGTCCAGTCCATCTCCATTTGGATTTTGTGATAAATTCGATAATATCGGAACTTTTGTTCTGTTCTTGTTGTTATATTCGGCATTCTGACTATTTTATTTATTCCCAGCATCCATCTTTCCATTGCAGTGTTTGCCAAAAGCTGCCCATCTCAGCCCTATGCGTCTAGAGACTTGATTTGTCTGGCTGCCTATGAGAGATTTATATTTCGTGAATTAGACATTTACTTTTGTACGTTTTCTCTATTTTGCCTCCTTCGTCTGTCACCAGATTTGTCATATAGGTATGGTTAGTCAGATGAGGCCAATCAGTAAGTAACAATTTTCAACATGAATGTAATACTTTAATTACCTAAAATAACAACGTTAATTTGCAATTTACACTTGGATATCTTTTTGCAAAAAACTTGACCACATTTAACCATCATTAAAACTGCAATACTGACCGATAATAAGTCTTCAAGCATTATACTTCGAGATCACCGAGATAAGAACCTTGAACCGCGCAACCAAATCATCTTCAAGCCGAACCCATTATCAGTTATCTATTATGGCCATTTCTTAAACGTAATACCCACAATCAAAAGCCTAATCTTACAGGCCGCTTCCATGGCCATCCTAATTGGACAAGTGTATAATCTATGACGTCAACCTTCGCCGCCTCTTCGCCTAAACCGAAAAAACTTACGATTCACGATCCTCTAATTAACTAAAATACTCAAAGTCTTGTTTATGCGCAGCTCAATTAGCGGCCAATTAGGCGACTGCGTTGTAATAATGCACGAGCGTATTGTATTTTTGCGTCAAGTGGATTAAGATCTTTTAGAGATCCGAAGATGGATGACACCGCGTTAGATCACAGAAGTTTAAAGAAAATGTGATGTAATGTTGTTATTAATTGCCAAACTAATTATTGGGTAACGCGGAACAAAATGGTCAGCAAGATTTTTCCTTTTCAGTGAGTTCAAGTAGCTTGGATGTCGCTTATTGAATACTTATGCAAATTGCTTAATAATGTATAGGAATTGTTCTTCGACCAAATCACTGCTGCTAGTCTGGTAGTTCTAAATGTATGCCAAGGTCTGATTGCGCCGCAAAAGATCAAAATAAAACCGAAACAATAGAAAATCGGCCGATTTTTTGTCTTGTGCGCAGCCCCGGGGCGCTCCAATCGTGGGTGTCCTTAAAAGTGCAATTCGAATTATGTTCTCGCTAATAATAATTTTAATGTAACAATATTGCTACACTTTTTTTATGAATGCATATTGGAATGCTTTTGTAAGCGCATTATGCATACAAAGCGGGTTCACTATTTACATTTTTAGTTTATACAATGTACTCTCGCTTTTATCATTGCGCCACCTTGAAAAGCGAAAATTTCCAAAGTTCACCAATCACCCTTCCTGCTGCCACTACCTGCAATATATTATTTTATGACTCAAGTTGAGAACGAACACCTGATTGTCATCTGGCGGGATGAGTGGCCTGAGAGGATGAGAGAGTGGAAACAAACGAAACAGAGGGGCGATATTCATTTGCGTTAATGAAAAATTCGTTTTCGACAGGATGATGTATCCTACACAACAGACGCATCTGGTTGTTTCTCGGTAATTTACCACCTCAAATGGGTTTTAATTTAAAATATGAATTGTCTAAAACACTTGTGAAGAGCACATCACCCATCGTTTGGGAAACAGGAGCAGGGAACACTTGCATTCTGCTCTTGAAAGTTTGTATTTTTAGCAGCGGGACGCATAATAGATGAGTCATATTTGTAAGTGAACAAATTTTAGAGTTGTAATAAGGTTTCGTAAATGTTTTGTTACTGATATGATTTTTATATATATATAGCCGATTTCATACCGTCCTGCGCCTTCCGGTTCCTAGCCTTCAGCCTCTTCTGTCTTCCCAGTCCCCTGGTTCCAGGTTTCGTTCCGACATAGCTTTTTCTATTCCGCCAGTCCATGTCGCCTTGGGTCTTCCTCTTTTCTGTCGGCGTCCATTTGAGGATCTGCTTAGGTATTCTAGTATCTTCCATCCTCTCCACATGTCCATACCATATTAGTTGTCTACGTTGGATATCTTCTTATTTCTACTATAGTTGTCCCTACCTTCATAATTTTCCTAATTTTGTCATTCGTTATTTTTTCCAATCTCGACCTTCCTGCTGATCTACGCCAAAAGTCCATTTATAAAGGTAATAGCCGGCGCTCTAAATTTGTTGTTAATTGCCAGGTTTCACATCCGTACAGGACTATACTTTTGAATATTGAGTGGTATAAGAGGTGCTTCTTTTCTCGAGAGATACATTTGGACCACAGGATCGAGTTCAGGCAGCCTATCACCTTTTTCCCTTTTTATAATTCGGTCCTCTATTTCTTTCTCTGTACGACCTCCGTTATCAATGTTTGTCCCCAGGTATGTATATTTAGTACAGCAGCTTATCGTTTCGTTTTCTTGTAGGTGAAGGTCATCTCTGTCGTCTCCAATACATATATTTGGTTTTGGAACGGTTTACCGATACCCCCATTCTTCGTACTCTTTTAATAGCTTTCTTATCATATACTCTGATAAGTCCTTTTTGTCTCTTCAGCTCTATGTTTAGGGTAGAAAGGATGTGGCTGTGTATGCACAAATATACACTAAACATAATTTGGAAACGAACCTCCTTCCTTTTTGAATGGATTACTTACTAACTTGTACCTGTGTGTCCCTATGATTTAAGATAAGTCGATAAGAGAACTTTCCTAAAAAACATTTTCCAACTTGTTAAAACTAAAGAGTTAATTATCTGCTTAGTTGTGTAGATACGAAATTACTATAAGGAGCAAATTTAGCAAGATTAGCGTACATCATACAGACAAGTCGTTCACGACATCATTCTGTCTGAGGACCCTTATCGCTTGGAAGTCTTAATTGCTGGAAAACCACATCCAGCCTGGACAACAATGAACTATAAAACGGATCATAATTGCTCAGAAACAGACGATGTAGGAATTTTATAAGCAACAAATTTGAAACGGCGAATATAAAGTTCTTATACGAAGTGAAAAAATACATAATACACACAAAACTAACAAACTTTTAAAAATCATGGAAACGTCTTTAATACATTATTAATATTCTCTATGTGGATTTATTTGCTAATTTGTTCAGTTAGTGGTTAGCTGTAAAAAACATTAATCATTACTAAATAGAACTCTCTCGCTTAATACTTACTATTATTCTGTGAAACCCTTGATCAGTTGTATGGAAATTAACGAGTAATATCCCTATAGAGCAATTTAGGCCACCAGGTTAAAGTGAACATTTCGGTCCGGTCCTGCATAAAATGCAAGTAGTACAGAGATATGATTTATACGCAATAAGGCGGCTACTACATGGTCAGTTCTATCGTGATAACGTTTCATTTGACTTGGGAAATTTATATGAATTATCGCGTCTTGGGAGCCAGATACATAGATTGATTTGGTTTAAGTAAAATTGATTATATGGCGTTATATCACGAACACGTTTATATTTATGAACTTCCTTATAGTAGCCTCTTTATACCTACTGCCACAGCTAGGTTTATAAATGGAACTGTGTGTATTCAGAAATATGGCAATTGCAATTGATGTCCTGTCGTAAAGTAAATTTACATTAAAACAGATAGATTAATTGTGATAACTAGATTATCGGTTACTAATTCTCTTGAACGCAAGTCAAAATAAATTATGACACCACGAACTTTCTCATGAGGGCATTAAATCGATTAATAAAACTCATTGAATTCCGCGATTAATGCGGATCATCTCGGGGAGGGTGGCAATGACAGGTTAAGGGTGGCATTTATTTACGGAATTGAGGGATGATTTTAGGGGGTGGCGCGTGGGAAAACCAGACCTAATAAGAGCCGGGCGCCTACAAGTGCGATTTGACAATATGTTTTTCAGGGTCGGTGCAGAGTGAGGGTACATTTAAGTTGGGACAATAAGTTCGGAGTCGTATTTGAGTGGACCCGTGGGAAAATGAGAAACACAGATTTATACTTTATATTAAGTAAAAGGCATATGCACTAGTTTCGAATTGGTGATAAAGGCACTTACAGAGAGTAATAAAAGTTTATTATAAAATACACCTGCATCAACATATTCAAAGATCTTATTGTCAAAAAATAAATATATACCTATTAACCTATACAAAACAGTACAATTATTAGGCTGTCTAAACTCAATACTATGGTTAAAATAAATATCTTATAAAAAGAAACATCTTTTTTATGATTCCCTCTTCAAAAGTAAAACATGGCAAAAGACAAAAACCCTAGAGAAACGCTTTTAGCTTTAGATTTCTGGCGAAGAGCGGCCGGGAAATCAAAAATGAAAAGAATATCGAATACCCAAAAGAAAAATTATGAAAATGGGACTGGGATGGAATTGTTGACGATATTCAACAAAGGCAGTTAGAATGATAGATGAATGGCTTCCAAAACTAATACAACAATGATTACCTACCAAAATATGACACAGGCAGTACAAAAATCACATGGATAAGTGGAATACAAAGATCATGTCATAAAGAGATCCAGCATTTCGTCCAGATCCTCCAGAATCTTCTATCCTCCCAATCCAGGAGATTCTACGTATCAACATACTTAAGATGAAAAACAAAACAAATGTATTAATATCAATAATTATTAATAGAAATAAAACTAATTTGCCATGTTAATACCACCACAATTAGCGGCTAAACCTGCACACACCCTGCGGTATAATAGCTACATAAAACGTTGTAAAAGACAACTTAATTATCATAATTACATTCTAAACATATACTCATTGATAAGTACGCGTTGAGTGTACTTTATTATTATATGTTTAAACTACATGTGCATGTAATTATTGCCGGAAGATTTATGAGTTTCTTACTATTAAGACTAAAAATCGATTAGTGCTTTTAGGAAAAGACGTACGTGCACGTGCTTGACCAAATTATTTACGCCCACGTAATTAGTCTTCTCTATTAAGCCAGTGTTTTGACCTTAACAGCACTTGTAGATAATTATCTGCTTTTAAATTAATCAAGAAAAAAACATTTTAATCCTGAAGAGATTAAGACGAATTTGGAGCTGCTGTGTTAAGCTGAAATGCTGGGATGTTGCCTTCTGTTAATAATTGTTAACTTAACAGAAGAAATTCCTTTCTATCAGAAAACCATACAGGAAGTGAAGATTTCCTGGGATAGTTCAAATCAAATTTATTACGGCGAGTAATGAGTACTAATCTCGGTACTAATTTAATATTGCAGACACGACCGAACCTCTGAACCTTTCGATCAGGTGAACTTACGGACAATTATCGAAATCGTGACCTTTTATTGCAGTGTTTCGAGACCTTGGTACTATTCAAACTAGTTACTAATAGGTACCATGGTATACCAATATAGACGTTGTTTTCAATTATTGTGCTATCAATTTGTGGGTATTCTTTAATAAGGAAGATGGACACAACAGTTATTGCTAATAGATTTACAATTGCTTTGAAGCAGATCGTTTTTTATATCCCTGTTCTTATACTATAAAGGTACCTTTATTATTTAGGTGAATTAATATTATGTCACTGATTTTTTCACTTTTTTGGTTTTCTTACAAATTCGCTTCCTACTCAGAGTTGCTGAACTCAAAAATACTATTTTTTTTATCGTATTCTTTTTCTAGGTATTCAGATGTAAAACTAACTGAACTAACTATACTTCTTGAAGCAACAGTACGTTTTCCCAAATCGAAATTTAGTCAGTCAAATAGTCAGATCTCTATTGAACAAAATACTTTTCATCTGGTTAAATGCGCTTCTTGCTTGTCCGGTCCTTGATTTGATCTCTTCCGTGTAATCGTTGCCTTGGTTAATTATTCTTCTTCTTCTGCTGCGTGTCCATTAATGGATGATTGGGAGCACATTTGTCCACTCTTCCTTATTACATATGGTATGCATTAATTCTTGCATTGTTCACTGCCTAACGTTGCGGAGCCATGACATCTTTTTCCTGCCGATTCCTCTCTTTACCTCAATATTCTCCTCAATCATCAATTGCAGGAATTGGTACCTCTCGTTGCCTATTACGTGGCCCAGGAATGCTGTTTTTCGACGTTTAATGGTGTCTAACAGTTCGCGGTCTTTATTTATTATTCTCAAGACCTCATCGTCGGTTCTTCTTGCAGTCCATGGAATCCTCAGTACACGCCCATATACCCACACCTCGAATGCTTCCAGCTTTTTCGTAGTGCTCACCTTCAGTGTCCATCTCTCCATGCCATAAAGCAACACTGTCCAGACATAGCATTTCACAAATCTAATTCTCAAGCCAAGATCGAAATCAGTATTGGTGAACATTTTTTTGAGTTTCATAAACGCACTGCGGGCATTTTCAATCCGGCATCTGATTTCTGTGTCTGATTCCCAGTTTTCACACAGCCACGTTCCTAGATATTTAAATTTATTTACTCGCTCTATTGGTTGATTCTCATATGTTAGGCTTGAGTTTTGAAATTCTTGTGGCTTTCGAGTAATTATCATGAATTTAGTCTTCTTGGTGTTGATATTGAGGCCCATGTTCTTACTGCATTACCCGACAGTCCCAAGCATATCCCGCAAATCCTCCATGTTATCTGCAATTAGAACTGTGTCGTCCGCCTAATGAATATTGTTGACCCATACACCATTCACCTTAACGCCCACATAGCGTTATTCTAGGGCTTCCTGAAAGATGGCTTCAGAATATAAATTGAAGAGAAGTGGGGAGAGAACACACCTTTGTCTGTTTGGTCTTGTTTCTGTGAGATCGTTACCAACTCTGACTTCAGCCATTTAGTCATATTAAGATGGTTTTAAAAAACAAAAGTTGAGTTAAAGATTGATAATATTTCAGTCTTTCTTACTTATGTTGTTTTGGTGGGATGACAAGTATACTAGTGTAAAAATATACGTGATAATAATTTTGACACTGTACCTCATTTACTTATACTCTTTTTAATAGATTTAAATGTACCAAACTCTTGAACTACAGGTTAAAAAGGATTGAAGCAGTAGGAGAAAATCTGAACTACTTAAGTCTAAAACATTGGTAACACGTGCCTCTAAGGCTTTTAGCGCTGGCACTTAAGTATGTCGTGAATGTTGTTTCTATGCTAGTGCTTTCTAAAAAAAGTCAACTCGAACACAGCTATTTAAATATAAAGTGCAAAAAATTGCCCTATTAAATAAATCATCATCAAGAAATGTAAGTGAACTCCCATATTACGCCACCCACGCTTACTTGGTTCGTTGCAGATACTTGCATCAGTCAACTGAGCCCCCCGCTGTTATCACTACTTACAATCGATTATAATTATTATCTAAAATGTTTAAGAAACCGACAGTGGCGTTCTCTGTGCTACAGTTCCTGATATCAAAATTGACAATATTGGAAAAACTGTATTTAGGAAAGTTGGCTAGAAACATAGTAAAGATTACGTTACACTTAGCATCCAAAAAAAAAAACTTTACGGTATATCGTAAGAAAACCTTCACCTTCGTCGACTTTTATTGAAATTAATTAACGGTCCTCGGAAAAATATGGTTATTGTGCGTTGCTAGGGAGTGGGCGCGGCTCGTCTAATTGGACCTGAAATGCTTTGCAATTTTTACAATACGATCGGTTTTATTGCTTCCCGTGAGTTATGGATCTAATTATGTACCAAGAGATATAGTTCTGTGTGATAGAACCTTGGTTACGTTAAAAAATCGCTTTATTATTGTGTAGGTGTGAGTAATAGTTATTAACTGATCAGGTGAACATCCGTTTAAATAGGCTTCAGTTCAACAGAGACTAGCTGTACTGATTCGAGATTAAACTATACTCGTATGTAATATACCAACAATATACATGTTTAATTGATCACTCACTATAATATCAGCAGTATTTAAGTAAGTAGTAGTAAGTATTAAAAATAATGGTTTAGTACCAAAGTAAAGTAAAATATAAAGTTGAATAATAGTATATTATTAACCAAGGTTTAGACAGAAGCTTTTATTGACAGTATGTCAAGATTTCCAGAAGAAAAAAGAAATCCCGACGAGCAAAGCGACGAAGTAATTTAAACAGAGCTCAGTATATAAAAAGTATATATTAATACATCTAAAAGGACAATGCATCATTTTCTACAAAATTAATATGGTTTTGGGTCAGCAAGTTGGTGCAAGACACCTCAAAAAAGGTTAAAATAATAACACACATATAAACACGACGCTCTTAGTGGCCCTTTTCTGAGCCTTACCTTAGAG
Organism: Ips nitidus; assembly: GCA_018691245.2. Classification (NCBI taxonomy): domain Eukaryota; kingdom Metazoa; phylum Arthropoda; class Insecta; order Coleoptera; family Curculionidae; genus Ips; species Ips nitidus. The sequence continues at coordinate 8,074,352 of CM042791.1, forward strand.
TTTCTTCTTCTCTTCTTCTTTTTAAAATAGGCTTTTAGCCTGTTTTTCCAGCTTTAAGGAGTTCCTTGCGACGTCGACATCCTGCTAGTCCTCCACCTCTTTAGTGGTCTGCCTGGCGGTCTTCTAGAGTGTGGTTTTCCGTGTCTCGCAATTTTAGCAATTCTATTGTCTTCCATTTTGTTGATGTTTTGATTCCACTCTCGCCATCTCTGTCTCGTCAATCTTACAATGTCCTGTATGTCGCAGATTTGTCTTATTTCTTGGTTGGGTATTCGGTCACGTAGCGTGTGTCCCGTGATGCTTCGGAGCGTTCTCATCTCTGCCGTTCAGGTTATGTTCTTGGTTCTGCTAGTGTCTGCCGTGGTTTCTGCGGCATATGTGATTATTGGAATTACGCATGATTTATATATTTTGGTCTTTGCCTCTATTTTAAGAACTGGTTTTTCCTTATAATGTCTTTCAAACATCCGGCTATTCTAGAGGCCGTGATCTCCTGTCTTGATGGGCCATTATTTCTACCCCTAAATGTCTGAAGGACATCACCAGTTCTACTATTTCGTCGTTAAAAGCTAGCTTGCATCTTCTAGGTTCCTTTGCTACAACTAGTGATTTTGTCTTGTTTATCGCAATCGGCATATTGTAGCGTTTAGCTGTCAGGTAGAATTGATGAAGTAGTCTCTGCAGCTCATCTTCGTTTTCTGATATAACTACTGCGTCATCCGCGTAGCACAGTATTGTTATTTCTCCTTTGTTAGTTCTGTAACAATGCCCTGCGTTTTTAACGTCTTTTATTATTTCGTTCATGATTAGGTTAAAGAGTTTAGAGACTCTCCCTGTCTTATTCCTGTTGATATGGCACTTCTTGGGTCAGGTGTTGTTCACAAGTATTCTGGTCGTTGTATTGGTGTTCAAGTTTTCAATAGTTCTAACTATTTCTTCCGGAATGCTGCCCCGTCTCAATATGGTTGTGATGTCATTTAGCTTCACTCGATCAAACACTTTGCTCAGATCTATGAAGCACATATACGCCGGTTTCTCGAATTCGATTGATTTCTCGACTATTTGTCGAATGATGAATATGGCGTCTGTGGTAGACCTGTTTTTCCTGAATCCCTGTTGTTCTTCGTGAATAGTTTCATCACGGCTCTTAGGAGAGTTATTCTTCTGTAGTTTCCTGGTTGTTTTTTGTCGCCTTTTTGGAAGATAGGGATAGTGATGCTTTTCTTCCAGTCGGTTGGTATAGTTGTTTCATTTAAGATCTTCTGGTAAAGATAGGCTAGTTATTCGCTTAGTGGTTTACCTCCGTACTTTATCAGTTCGTTGTTCAATTCGTCGATTCCTGAGGCTTTTCTGTTTTTTAGTTCCTTGGCATATTTTCCTACTAGTTCGTGGGTGATACGGATAGTTGCTTCTGCCATTGTTGGCTTTTCCTGGTGTTGCGTCTCATCTTCGTCGAACATTTGTTTGAAGTAATTGATCCATGCCTCGCCCGGGATAGTTGTTACTGTTACATATTCGTTGACTTCGCGTTTCCCCCATCAATTAGAGTTTCTTGGGCTTTTAAAACTTTTCAAACGTTTCAAAGTTTAGTTTTTAGGTGAAATTCATTTTAGCATTCAAGCATCTCCGAGGCACTTAATTGGTTACTTTCAGAGGCAGGTCAATATAAACACATTAAATTGAGTCGGTTTTAACCCTAAAATGGAATGTTTTGGAACATTTTGTTCATGTATTGGAACTTACCTTGTCGTTCTTAGGAGTATCAGATCAAAATTCACTATTTGTCTACAGGAGACATGTTTATCCCAAATTTATTTAGTTTTTCGACCATGAAACACAAACGAATGTAAAATCTTACTTAATCTTACTAGAACTAGAGATTGGACTCTATTTTTGACCTAGGTCAACAATGACCATTAAGGTAGAACAAACTAATTTCTCAAGTTACTAATTGGTCAAAAATGGTATGTTTATCATGTTAGTAGTGGAAAAATATATTTACTACATGTGTAGTTTCTGAAATATTAAAATATTTTTGACCAACAGTTTTTTATCAGCATTTTTGCGTTTTGTAACAGCAATTTGTTAAGGTGAAAAAATTTAAAGCAATCTGAACAGGGCTGTTATTTAAAGCTGCACCAGTCGAGTGTTAATTTAGACCCACCATAGTTGACAACCCTTTATTTTGGAACTATAATTACATGATTATACGGTTGCATCCTCTTTTCACGACCTGAACTGGTTCGAGCTTATAAATTAAGGCTTTATTGCCACCACTTTCAAACAGACGTCAGTAAAGTTTCGGCTTTTCGATTATTTTAACGGTTTAAGCCCAAACCGTTTATGTTCAGTATTGATTATGCCTGTCAGAAAATCGATAAAACGATTTAAATTAATTCTCATCTGAAACTTTGAGAAATTGTTTCAATTACACTGTAATTTTCGAGTTTATGGGGATGATTTAAAATTGTGGTGTCAAGAGTCGTCATTTTGGCTAATAAATAACAAGTTGAAAAGCCCAATATTTATACAGGTTTCCAAAATCGATCAAGACATTCCAACTTAAAAAAGAGTTGGTAATGAACCATCATCAGCCAGTTTAGGTATTATATTTTTTGTCGTACTACCTTAGTGAAAGCAATATTAGCTGTACATTTAAACTTTATTTTTGAGAGAAAAAAATGCTACGCACTGAAAGTAAATCGAAACAATAACAGTCTGTCATGTTTATAATTCTCGCACTTTAATCTCGAAGTTTTTATACAAGGAAAACGGCCGTAAACAGACAGATGTAGCTTCTTCCATCTCATTGAAATGCTAGCCTGAGGTCAATCAGAGCACTCGCACGTCTTGTATCAACATATTTTAACATTAAAAGGCATCAGGAGACGTAATTTGGTGTTTGACTTCTCGGCGGTCGTGAAATCACCATAATTATGATTAATGTTAACACATTTACCCTGGAGATAAGGTTTAATTTGTCCGACTTATTAAATTAAAACGATTACTTGAGCGATACTTGACGTGTCGATAGGGTAATGTGGATTGATTACCCATAAAAATGGTTAGCGCTCTGTTATATACGGTTGAGAAGTTTTAGAAGGCCGCAGGTATTTTATACTTAATTGTTCTCGATACATTCTAGAATTTTTCATGTTGTCTAAATTATATTTATCAGGCCTAAGGGTAAACCCCGTTAAAACTAGTTAAATTGCTTTTTAATTTTTGATTTTAGTATTTTTTGCCAAGGTTCTAAACCAAAATGCATCCATGCATTTTACTTGCGACCCAGTTACAAATTCGTGCAGTTGAGCAACATACAGTTCCGTATGATCTCATTCAAAAAGACATTGTACTATCTTAACTATACTCTACCAATAACAAACACATAAAGGAAATCGCCTAGTGACATGTCTATTATAGTGATATCAGGCGCATAAACGCGAAAACGCACTCCCTGATTAAGTCGACGTCATAACTCGTCTTGTCCAATAAGCATATCGACATTACAATTGCACATGTTCCATCTAAATAGCTAAATTGCCGTTTGTTTGTCTGAAGGCGAACTGTAATAAAGGCTTCGGATTTCAAACGCAGATTTACAAGTGAAAATATGATCTCATAAACATTGAAGAAATTGTCCCTTGTCAGTCTAATAGAAAGCCCTAGGCGGATCCTGTTTTACATCCAGTCGACTAGCGAAGGTAGAAATCAAATTAACTAAAAGCTGAAAGTTATACATTTGAGCTTAATATCTTCTGTCATCAAAAATTTGCCGATTATCATAATATTTTGTAAAACACGCTTTCAATACCAACGTCCGCTTTTGAGTTAAGTTTCATAATAATTGTGGTTTTTATTGTGTAATAAGTGTTTAATACTGGAGAATGATCAATGAAATCATACTACCTATTCACTGCAGAAAGAGTCTCTCCTTTCTTAGCGTGTTCAGTTAGAAGAACGTCTTCTTCATCATAAACAACATGTTCTATTGCTTCTCTAGAAAATTTCTTCACATCTCTGGCATTTCGTTTTAATTTATTTTTGAGCTTACTCAGTTACAAACTTACTCAAGTTCAAGATAAGTAAGTCTACTCAAAAAGCTTTTTTTACTAATATTAACCAATGCCAGCATCTAGTTTAGTACTTCCCACAAATTTTGACAGTTGACACATTTACAAGATTAGACAGCTTTGTCGCGTTTGATGGAACACTGTAGATTGAAACTCTTTGCTGTCTGTGTTGCTCATTTTAAATTGGACACCCTGTATGTTTTAGTAATTTCGGATTCCACGTCGAGTTCTAGACATATTTTCTGTACACCATGGCGTACAGAAAATTTGAACATTACAAAATGTGTACAAAAATTTGAACATTTTTTACATTTTTAGTCCCCTAAAACAAGTTCAGGTTACACGAATCAGAAAACGGTATTTTTGTGGTTTTCGTGTTAAACAAAGTTTGTGCTAAGAGTGGGTGTTGTAAAAGAGGTTCAAGATATTAAACTTAACAGCTGAATTATGGCGATTTATGAGGAAGCAAAAGCACTAGAAAAAGATATTGGAATAGGAAACTAATAGTAGAAGAAGAAACATGGGAACATGGATATGATCAATTCTGAACTTTGTTGTCACCTGCAGTTTAGCCTTTTGACAAAAGATTTAAATAAAGCTAAAAATTGCTTACCTTCTTCATTTCTTTCTTTATCAATTTTTAGTAAAATTATTGTTTTACCTACATTTTGTAATTGTGATTAGGTGGGATTAGGTACGTGGGCAAGTAAATAACTTATTTACTATCCTAGCTTGCCTCCTGCTGATGCAAGTACTTAATTTTCAATTTTGCAAGTACACATTTACTATAATAATGTTAACGCGTCTTTATTCTGCTTCCATCTTCAGTTTTTTCCCGTTTTTGCAACATCTTTACGAGTCTGCTACCTTTAAAGTCTCCATTTTTCGATATTGAACCACATCTTGAAGATCTTTAATAGTCAGACAGATTTGCTCAACGCAACCAAGAGTTTTTCTAATTTTTAGTGAATGATTATTGAAATTGTGCTTCTGCCTTTTGATAATGATGATAACTGAGTTTTCCAATCCTGATGTTGTTTTTGCATTTTTCTCGTCTTATTATTCCATGATTTTCAATTAATTTGCTTCAAGATTTCCCAATCTTCTTTCTTGCATTCTCGATACTCTTAATTACTGTGCTCGTGACTTGTCAGAAGAGTCTCTCTGTGACAACAGTCTCTATCGCTTTAACTAAAAATTTCTAATCGTTAAATTAGATTAATTATTTGAAAGACTCTGCTAGATAATTATAGATCACAGAATAATACACAACATCATCGTGTTTCATATTGCTTCAGATCACTTTACTGCTTCCTACAATTTTATAATTTTTTTTTTTAATTATTCCAGTGAACATTTTGTCTTCCAAACAGTTCTCAGTTTGGCAGTAAAATTGAATTCATTCAACTTAAGTCGTAATTCAACGTATGTCAATTTTTTTCTGAATTTCAAAAAATCGACCAGACAGAGACTTAAATGTTACGAAAAGAACGTTTTCATGCAGAATGATTAATGAATTGGTGGTAGCATCAATTAAAAATCCGTTACGTTGTCTTAAAACTAAACCATATGGGGTTAAATTTAAAATCTTAATTTAGCAAATTGGCCATACCTCCCAGCTTTTTTAAATCGAAAAAATCAACTTCAATTTAACGAACCATCGATTGTGTTAAAAATAACGTAGGAACCAAAATCATTTGCCAAATATTTCTTCACTTTTAAAAAATGTCGGGATAGGTGGTTCACCCCCCGAGGTGGTATAAGCAGGTGAACAGCCCTTTCTGAACAATCACGCCAATTAATTAATATTATTTGGCTCCAGTCTATAACGATCAAGATCGGAAAAAAATAATTATTAACTGATACTGATATCTTTTTTGTTTCACATTAATAGGTTTTTTTACGCCACCCCCGAAAACTTTTTTTTTTGAAAGGTACCGGCTACCTGCGCGCCACTACAAATTATGGTTAATTGAACAAGCCCGGTTATCTGACTAGGAAATGTCTGGTACGGGGTTTGATTTATAGGAATCATGGAACTTTAGACAATGGGATATTAATTCAAATCAATTTTTATAGTGAAGGTGAAAGCGGTGGTCCAGATATTTGAAGCCTGTCCGGTTTTTAAAACGGTGCAGGCCACGTACCACGGCAAAACATTTTTTCCATGCCTTTATGGTGCGTCGTAAATTTAATAACAAGCAGTGCTATTGTTGTCAATGAATGCAGCTGATAAAACATTAAAGGAGAAAAGTTACCAAACTGAATAAAGGATGAACAAATGTACTATATTAGTTTGGACCACAAAGTAGTGGCATTAAATTTTAGGAAACAAGACTCTATCAATGAATGGAAGGACTCTTACTAGAGAACTTTGAACGACAATGTAACTATGTTCTTTTAGCATCCTGTGGATCAACTTATCTGCAAGCTAACAGCTCAGTTTAATCTCCTTCCAAGCTGTTTTATAGAAAAACTTGGCTGTAGTTCCCAATTTGAAGCAAAAGAAAATAATCTGTCTTTTTCCTTTTGAAGTAAAACTTTGCAGCGTTCTTATAAAACATGCAACATTTTTTAACTTGATTTTTTTTTTGGCATAAACTGGTCTCATTGTTTGTTATATTAACGACGTTGTTTCTGCGGTGAATCCTGAGTGGATGGTATTCTTGTATGCGGATGATTCCGCATACAAGTCAGCGATGAAAGTCCTGAATTGTATCTGTGTAAACTTATTATAGTCTTTAGACATGTTCTATAAGTTTTTAGTTCTTGGCAAAGTTCATTATGCTGAACCATCAATTACTAGCATACACTTGCCAGTTCTTCAAACTTTATCAATAATATACTAATACGTCAAGGTAAAGCACAAGAAATACCGCTATGTTGAGCAGGTAGCAGTAACCATTAGCCAATCTTTGGACATCCCGGGTCACTAGGAAATGACCATCAGGTCGTCCGAATCGAGTTTAAGGTACCGCTCGAATGTCAGTACTAATCGGGCACACCCTTCGCGGCGCATAATCTTCTTATTGTTCAGATTTTATTAAGCTGCCTTATCTTGATAGTACGACCACTCGGGGCCGATCGTACTTGTTGCCGTCTTAATATTAATGCATAAAACATTAAAACAATACGGGATTGTTATGTACGTCGGGCAAGTTTATATGTAAACCGGGCATTAAAGAAATTACCTTATTATAAAGTGGTACTGCCGCGGTCGGTCGTGATTGCTGAGTTACCTTTAAAACGAACGCTCACTAATTTCAGTCCGGCTCGGATAACCGGTAAACCACTTGTTTTGTATTTAAACTGCTTTTTAGTAGATGCAGGAGACGTTTTGGTGACAGTAATTAGGACATTCAACGAATATGGATGATAATCGGACGGATTGGGAATGGAGGTCGTGACCACTAGTACCGTCCGTTATTGGTAGAGAAGTTCCTTGGGGGATACATAAAGTAGAGTTGTACACGAGAAATCTTTTCGCCTTTTCATTTGGTAACTTTTAATGCCGCAAAATTGAACTTGAGAAAAAGTAGTATATGTTACACAGGAGTAGAATGCGATACTTGGGCTTGGCTCAGTTGTCGACAATTTTCTTAGTTCAGTACAATATTACCTTCTTTCTACTCCTTCTAACATAATATACTATTATCGTCTGGGATGATTTTGACTACAAGGACCAAGGCAAATTATGCAAGAAGCAAATATGACTCAGCCAAATGATTATCAAACGCTAATAAGTCAATTAAATTCCTATTCTCTATACCATCATCAAACATATAACAACCTTATTTTATTTATCATGACAAGTACTTGAAGACTTTATATTTTCAGTCATCATCAAGAATAACCCCACGTTCTCTTCATTTAAATATCAAAATGATTTAACTATCCTTGGATGAGCAATATTTAAAAATCATCATTTAAAGTCAATTCTCAATGTAAGCACATTTCTAAGTAATGATGAGCGTAAATTTACCGTAACCGGTTATTTATCAATTTTACCAGTAAATTCCTATATTTGACCACTAAATTTCATTTCATCTCATGTTGTGTTTTAGCAGTTTCCCACGTTTTGGAGAACGTCCTCTAGGTCGTGTTCCCTCTACTTTCCCTTGGACCATAAGTTTTTCGATGTTGTCATCTTTCCTCCTGCTGACATATTCAAAATACTTGAGAATCAGTTGTTTAATTTTAATTTACAATCTGACTTGAATGTTAAGTTCTTCGAGTATGGATACGTTGGTTCTACGGACTGTCCAGGGAATCCTCAGTAGTCTTCTCCAAACGCATCCAACTTGGCGATGTCTATGGCTTTTAAGGTCCAAGATTCTGCTGCATATAGCGCAGTTGGAAAAACGAGGGTGTTTACTAATCTGCATTTTGTGGTGGTTGTTATATGCCGTTCTTTCCAAATTTTGTTGAGTGGTCATGGCCGTTTTGGCAAGAGCTATCCTTCTTCTGATTTTTTGGTTTGATCTGCCATTTCTGCGAATGTGGACACCTAGATAGGTTATTTCCTCTACGTTTTCGACATCTTGAATACTAGGCATTTCTTCCATGCTGTGCGTACTTATTAACATAAGTTTCGTTTTTTTGTCGGCTCACTTGTAGACCAAACTCCAAGACTCGACATTTCCTGCTCACCTTTGGCGATAAGTGTGGTGTCATCAGCGTAGCGGAGATTATCCATCCTTCTGACACCTATGACAACTCCTCCTTCTCAGCCCTCTTTCTGTCATGGCTGTCATTAATTTCATTAGACAATTAGGGAGAAAAGCGGTGTCAAAATTTGAACTGCCAGAAACACAAAATTTGTAGTTACAAATTGTAAATTTCGGTCAAAATTATTTATTAGTATTTTACCTATCACTTTTTCTATGTGTAGCCAAAATGAAAAAGGTAAAACGAATCTGAATTCCAGCAAAGACCAGACTTGATGAATCAATACTCCAGTCAATCCGCAAACTTGCAACACTGAGTTCTTGCGTGTTCATTTGAGGAAATAAAACCGGTAACAAGTTTATGCCATTGATGTGGCTGATGTTAACAAACAATGGAACATTTAGACATTTGCAAACAATGTTTTCTCCGATCAATGGTACAGTAGAACCAACAGAAATGTAAACTCTTCTCCATTCCACAAAGTGTCAAAACGCGTCGTATTTTACTTACTCCTATCTAGATTTGAAACTGAGCAAAAACATAAACTATTATTAATTTAAAAAATGCTAATTTATTTAAAAACGTAGCAATTCATAAAGTAGTAAAATAAAAAACTGTATAGTAATAACTAAACATAATGGCTTATATTTAAAAGCATGTCTAAAAGCGTAAATATCTCGTATGAATCAGCAATACATTTCTATTATCAATAATCAGTTATAATTATTGGTTAGTTAATATGTAATAATTAGCTTTGTCAGGTATGGCAAGCAAGTTATTTATATTGTGGGCAAAGCTGACATTATTTCTATTACAACAGCTCGATATTCAAGGAGTTCAAAGATCTGTCAAGTGCGTTAAAAAACTTCATGGCATAAACCGTACTGTTCGTGACTGAAACGATTGCTAATGCCTGTCATTAAGTTGATATAACTTATTTCACTGCAATATTAAACATAAAAGTACTATTTAGAGTGTGAAATGCATTAAAGTAAATTATTACCTCTAGAAAAGGTTAATGCTATTGGAAAATTGATGTGCTTCGACTGTGTGTGATGAGATTAGTTAAAAATGTTTCAAAACTTTTACTAACTATATCACTCTCCCAATTGCCGTTATAATAGTGGACCATTTATTTTTATTCTTGTGAAAGGCTTGTCCGCACTATATTAATAATTTCATAGCCAATAATATCATCGGATATAGTTTCATAGCGCCCATTAAAGATTATTATCGCACTCCTAAAGGAATTTAATATGGTCCGTAAGTTAACGTGGCACTTTGCATGCTCGGGAACAATTAATTTTAAAAGACATTATCGTTACACATCTGACTTTATATAACCTCTCTTTCTAATTTATTGATATCGATATTTCTGTTCTGCCTTTATCGTCGCGTATGTACGTATATAGAAACGTGTCGACTTTCCGCGAATTGTAAACAAACTGATAGAAGATCTACCGCCGTTTACCCTTAATTCATGCTCTTTTGTGTCGGGACAATAATTTTGTCCGGTTTAATGCGAAAACAGTGGTACTTAGGCGCAAGGCAGTACCAATTTGGCGTGATGTCCTATAGCGATGACGATGTGGTGAACCGATAGCGCGCTTCGCGGTACTAATTAGGGTATCACTCGCACATAAATATGTCCCAATGGTAGAAGAAGCACCTGTGTGCTCTTTGTATCCGTTTGGTCACGATGAGATAGTAGTACCATCCAATTGATACGACCTTTACTTATACGCAGTAGAGTGTGGTTACGAGCTCGTGGTATTGTATTAATTTGTTAGATACTGTTTTCTCAGTGTTGTGGTTATGCAAAACTGGGAACTTTCGTATGCCTTTCATCGAGAATGACGTCAATCAGGTGAAAAAACACGCATGTCTGTCAACGTTACGCATGTCAACAAACGTTATGGGACATTCGTAAAGAGAGTTCTCAGACCATGTTCTTTTGATGGCGGTAATCAAAATCAAATCAAAATACGAAAAATAGATTACGAAAGACTTAAAGGTGAAGAATCAAAAAACAAAGTTACTAAACATCTTAATGAGAAAGTACTGACACCATAGATCCACAGACGGTAGAGGAAGCTAACATGGGTGACGTATGGGAAGAAATGGAGGCTGCCATGACCAATGTTGCGGAGGCAGAATTGGGACATAAACGAAAAGCACAAAAACACGATTGGATGACAGAAGAGATACTGGCGCTGTTTGAGGAACGAAGAGGGTACAAAAACAAAGGGAATGGTGATAACTACAAAAAAATCCAGAAAGTCATTAGAACGAAGATAAGAACCGCTAAGAATGAGTGGCTGAAGCAACAGTGTGAAGAACTAGAACAACTACAAAGAATACACGATGACTTCAAACTACACAGAAAGATAAAAGAGACGGCAGGAGTATATAGAAAGAGTCCATTCTCTAATGTAGAAAACGATTAAGGAGAATTAGCGCAGGATGATCAACAGCGTAAAATCATATGGGAAAACTATATTAACAACCCATGAAAGACCTGCTGTTGAAAATGTAGACGACAAAGACCTCTCTGGACCACCCATCACAAAAGAGTGCTGCCAAAACTTGACTAGCTCAAGTGTTCAGTACCACCGACTTTCTCATATTTTGAAATTTATATGCAGGCAAACATTTCCTTCCTTTTGATTATCTATTTTGATCATAACCAAAATCCTATTTTCTAGGAGCTCTCTCTTGGGAGCAAAGTTTTATATTTTATTTTTATCGCTGATATGGATGCGTTGTTGATACTAGAAGTACCATCTAAAGAAAGATAGATCACTAAAGCATCAAGAGTAGAACAAGAAAAACGACCTAAATCAATTTGCGGCAATTAGCAGTTACCGCGGAACTAACGCTGGAACCATTCCATATACAGAGCGTTCAACGCAGGAGCATCCGTCAGGGCATAAATTCAAATTTTTTCAAGTCTGGCCTGTATCGAATGTTATGGTGGTACCGCCGCAGGAGTTACGACGCGATGCGTGCCACTGCAGGATTAATCTATGTCCGTGAATTCGAGAAGCCGTAGGTGGCACCCAAGAGTGAGGCTGCGCCCTTTAGCAGGCGCCGACTGTCCTGAGGGACACCCACTTGCGAATTAACGACTATAATATTATTAGATTTCCAGGAACTACAGCTGATTCTAATGCATCTAACGGTAAATCTGATTTTAGGTTTATAATATTAATATTTGTCAAAAGGGTTAAAAAAAAGAACTTACAAACTAACCCCTAATGATCTGAGACAATTCAAAAAAGCGAAGGAGTTCAAGAATACATTTCTAAATAAAGCTCATAAGCACAACATTTTAACCTGGTCCGCCCCAACAACATTTCATATATTTTAGCATTAACATTTTTAGAATTATGAGTTTCTTGAAGACCATAAACAAGTGTGGTAATAACCTATGAAAAATAATCTCTGAATGTACGATCAGATTTAATTTTCTTATATTAATTACACTTTCCGAAAGTCCATCTCCTTGCAATACAGCTTTAACACCTGTATCCACAATTTGTTTCAATCGGCGGTTTAAAATTAATTGAATATTATATTCTGTAAATACCACTAAATAACTAGGGATCATCTGCAAATGTGCGTAAGGCCACTTTTCAAAAAAATCAAATGCTGGTTTTGAATATTTGTGGAAATGTCCGGGATGGTCCTCGATTTACTTATATATCTGTCAGCAAATGCTAAATTAGGAGAGTCTGTAACGACCCTTGTAGAATCAGGAAGAGCTTCACCACCGCCTCCTAAACTAGAAAGCCTACAATGTCAGTTTTAATGGCGGTGTTAATGAGATGTAAAATAGAGAAAACAAGACCAGCCTTCAACCAAATGGCTAAACTGTTAAAAAGTCACAGCCTCCACATCGACAGCAAAATCTGACTCCTCCGATGCTTTATTTTCTCGAATCTTTTCTATGGGATGGAATCATGGGCATTAATCGAGACAACACAAAGAAAACTTGAATCCTTCGCAATGTGGCTTTTCAGGATGATGCTGAGAGTATCACGAGTGGACGGAGGATGATGGAGAGAATGAAGGACATAGTATGAGAAACGAAAGCAAATACCATCTTTAAAAGTCCGTTCTCCAAAGGAAAGTTTATGACAGAAGACCACCAGGAAGAAAGAGAATATCATGGCTCAACTTAAAAACATGATTCTCAAAAACTACTACCGAACTATTTAAAGCAGCCGTGAACAAAGTTATCATATCCAGGATGATCGCCAATCCTCATAATGTCTCGTCCACTGCTGAACAAAAGCCTCTCTTAGTCTAGACCATCCTGCTCGATCTTGGGCATCTTGGATCCAGTTCGAAGATCATCTTCAAATCGTCCATCTGCCAAGGCCAGCCCAATTCTATTTTAAGTGTGTGATTCTTTCAATTGCGTCTGTAACTTTTGTTCTTCTACGTAGTTCTTCATTCCGAACTTAATCACGCAATGTCACTCCTAACATAGACCTCTCCATGGCTCGTTGAGTTATTTTTATTTTATTGATAGTTTTTTGTGTTAATGTAAGTGTTTCCAATACCTTTCGTTTAAGGCACATCAGTATATCTGACTTAAATACATGTCGCAGCCTACCAAAGGCAGCCCAAGTCAGTTCTATCCTTCTGTTCAGTTCGCAGGTCTGAGTCCTAGGTATTTGTACGATGTTACGTATTGAATCTCTTTTTCCCTCTAGCATTAGGTTACAGCTGGAAACTAAGTTTGTCATAAATTGGGTCTTAACGTTTTTGATTTTTAAGTCTACTTTTTGAGAAGCTGCGGACAATTCTGAGACCATTTCGTTTGCCTCGTCAAGTCGGTCTGAGATTAGCACAATATCGTCGGCAAAGCGTAGGTGGTTCAGCTCTTGTTCATTCACGTTTATGCCTTTATTGTCTAATTCGATACATATTCTAACAGGGTTGTGAAGAGAAATTGTGTCGCCCTGACGGATGCCCTTTTCGATCCTAAACCAATCTGTTTCCGCATGTATTTTTACTTTTGCTGTTGCCTGCTGATCGCCAATATTCAAAACGAGTGTAGGCACGGAAGGAAGAAGAATGATAAGGAGAAGATAGTTTATTGATATTTACTATATACGTATCACAAAATTCGATGTTCCTAATTTTATCCTCTGCAAAAGCACTTGATGATTGCTATATCTGTATAAGCGTTTTGTCTTTGACTTTTTTACACTTCTTTTGCTCTTAAAGTTTTAATATTGGGAAATACTCACTCATCAGTTGTTTCATTGCATTATAAGGCTTTTCCAAAAAAATTAAAACTATGTGAGAAGTAAATGCACTTTTATTTATAAAGCTGGAAAACTACTATGTATTAAAGCAAATGATGCACACAATTAACTTGTAGGGCCAAAAAGGGTTCACAATTTAAACGTGTCAATGTTTTAACTTAATAAATGCTGAACTGCTCGGTGTTAGAAAACGTAGACAATTCGAAAAAATTAAGTGCTCATACACAGTTTCGCAGGATACTCTTAAAAAAATACAAAACTAAACAACTTGTACGTTTTAATGTTGTTTGGTTTTGTAACTTTTCTATATTGGTCGATTTTTGTGCGATGAATTATCCGCTTGAGAGGCCAAGGTTATTACGGTCTCGAATAAGGAAGATTAACGTGGGGCATAACCACCTGACGGCGTCTAAATATTTCCCAAGAATGCTTATTTGTAGCTCTGGGCGTAATGGGGTTTCGGTACTGAGAAATTTATTTCAAATCGTGCTCGCTATACGGCTTGAGTACCACTATAATAGCAAAATGTATCGCTTCATATTGCCCAGACCTTAGAAGGAAAGTTTATGTGCTCTTCTGTGTCCGAGATCTTGGGGATACTTCCAGGTGGTTTAATACCTTGTTTGATAAAAAAAAATAATCGGAAGAAAAAAGCTATTTAAGTGAGAGGATTTATTAATCGAATAGTTATAAAATGAGCCTGTTTTTACGGTTGTACTGAAACTAGATATTAATTTGTAGCCACATAGGTGGCGCGCCCCCTACAATCGACAGCTGGTCGACAGAATGACCGATGAGGCACCAAAAAGGGCTCAAATTAACTCGTGCCGCTGTATTTTGCTTTAGGGAATTTATGAGTCATTATCTTCTTTACAACACTAGTAAGGTGCCACTTATGGTTTTTGGGTAGGACCGTGATTCTAGTATTGGGCTGCAGACAAGAAATCAAAAGTTACATAGTAGCATTATGTGTAACCAAGGCACGGTATCATTTTTCACTGAAATCGTTTGCTAAAATGATTTCGTAAATATAGTGCGAAATGTAAATATGGAAAGGCCACCCGCAAGCGAATAATAAAAAATGACAATTATCGGGATCACAATCAAAGATCAAAGTGCACGATTCATAACTATTCAATGAAAATGTCGTTTAAATAGTACCGCTACAACAATGGGCAAGTGATAGTGCTATTTTCTATTTGGTCACGATCGCAAAGATCGATTGGTAGCCAGTGGCCACTGCTGAATTAAACTGTATAATATGCAATAATAATTTATTGTTACTGCTAATTGGTCGCTTGGTCGCGTTCACACCTCTATAAATCGGCCGCTCTAGTTTTAGAAAACTTGTCGCGAATGGAAAAGCACGAACAACTAGTGAAATTTACAAGCACCAGTGTAAACGTAGCCAAAGCTCCACCTACATTTTACTTTTGCGTAACAAACGATCTCGATATTAAAAGATTGTAATCTTGCGCCCGGTCAGTCGTGTTATAAATTAAATTTTTAAACACACACTTGCTGCTAGGGAAACTCGCTGAAAAATCCTATCGATAGTAATTATCAGTTATTGCCTCATTGAGTGGCGTTATATCACACTCTCGACTTATGCAATTACTTTGATTGTTTTTACTCTATCTCTAGAACATTTTTTGAGGAATACTAATTAACAGTAAAGTTAATGAGACAAAGTTCCCCTGTTTAAGCAGCGGGGAAGAAATTTATCTTGCGGAACAGATTTACGATAATTCGGTGGCAATTAACCGTCCATAATCGATTAATAATCGGAACATGCGACCACCGCCATGAAAATTGTAATTTATGTAAACACCGTCCCATTACATGTTCGAATTTTTCTTCATTCACTTATCCTCCACATCAGTATAACATGACATGACCGGATCAGCAAAATAAGAGAAATGTTGCTACCAAAATTAAAATTTGGATAAAGCTTTATTAATATTAATTTATTTCACAACTAAATTAGTGTAACGTCACAAGTTTAAGCCAAAATGTTGCATTTCGACTAATTTGTCAAATTTATACAGAGTTAGCCACCTAACCGTTCATTAAAAGTTTATTAGGATCCAATATTAATAAAAATTTGAAATTTAGGTATTAAAAAAAGTTTGATGAGTGAAAGTTTCAACTTTCTGTCACTTCCGGTTAACTTATCCAGTTCTTTATTTTAATTGAAACCCCCTGTATATTATTGTATTTTTGAATAGTCCTATCGATTTCAAATAATATCAATCTACAACGGTTTTTGAGATATTGCCGTTTGAAAAATGACACTTTCAGGTTTTCAAGTGTCATAACTCCTAACCAGAATGAGATAGAGCAAAACGGCTTGCATGTTCTTATATCTTAACTTTTTGAGATCTATCATTTGGTAATATTATTAATTTTGACAGGTGTTAAAAATTTAAAATCAGTAAAAAAATTAACACCCTGTCAAATTTTCTAATATGACCACGCAATAGATCTCAAAAAGTTAAGATAAGAACATGCAAGCAGTCGTCCACTCTATCGGATTTAGATTAGGAGGTATGACACTCCAAAAACTAAAAATATCATTTTTCAAACGCCAATATTTCAAAAACCGTTGCAGATAGTTAGTAATACATCAAAAATATTTGAAAATTTTCTGTATGTAGCTATTTTTTATTTTTTTAAACTTTCTTTCGTGTAACTCCCGATTTGTTGAATTGAAATATAGAGCTATGTAATGCTTTACAGGTCTAAATATTAATGATTATGGATAATTTTATTTTTTACATATTTTTAGATCCTTTTTCTTATTAAACCTGATGAAGTTGTAACACGTATGACTTGCATGATATTTGAGCTAATGCGATGTTAAACATGCAAATAGAATAGAAGACACTCAAAACGTTTACCTTACTTATGAAGATGAAGAGAAATTCTTAAACCAACTATTTGTTGAAGTACCATTATACATTCCTGGTGAAATATTCTCGTTTGTAGCAAGATTTCTTAACGTTAAGTAGTAGTGTTTGTTTGGCTGAAACAACTTTTGATTAAACCTACTGAATTTGGTCTAAAACTGATGATTTCTCTCAATTATGATGCCGATTTCCATCTTTAACCTATCATTAAGTTACATGTTTACTTAATTATTGTACCGAATGAATTTGGTTTAAGGGTAACTCAGGCAAACACCGGACTATTCTTGGGATTTATTTAATGAGCTGTTTTTACCCATAAGGGCCCAAGAATTTACATCTACTTACACTCTACAAACATAAAATTATACATAGGTATACAGGTATGTTCTGTTACATTATCAGAATTTGTTTGGACAAGTTATTTATTGACGCTAAGATGTTGTAAAGGATCTGAATAGGTAATTTTTATGGAAATGACACATGTAAGGTACTGTTTTCATTTGACTCTAAACCAAAAAACTTGCAAGTCGTAAAACCTCCAGTTTTGCACATAGAGGAAACTCCTTAAACTACAAACTGAAAAAGTGATTATGTTTGTGACGAGATGAAAAGAGCACATGAAGAAAGAAGAAATTCTCTTCTTGAATTTTTGCCATCTCTAAGTTCTAAAGAAGGTTTCCTCAATTTTTTTTTAAATTGTACAGTTACGTTTTTTATTCACCATTTTCATGAACAACTAAAGGTGTTTCAATCATTTAACAAAAGTTGCTCTTAATTAAATCTGAAATCCTAAATTGTATAGGGTGTCCCATTTAAATAGTCAAATATTAGTTGAATGATTTCATTAGGTTTCTTACTCGTACTTTTTCTGTACGTCTTTGACGTGTATTGATTTTTTTATGGTATTTATTACCAGCTAATTAACAACAAATCTCTAGTAAAACAAAAATAGTTCAAACAGAATGACGTGACTAATGCTGTATATTCTATACCAGATAAACCCAACTGTTAAAAGAGACAGTTAATAATCAAACGAGACCACCCTTAACTACTTGACACCCCCCTTGCATTTACACAACAAACCCTATGTATTTAATACAATTAACGTCGCGTGGGAATGAAAATTGCATCCCACGGGATAGTTCGATAAATCCTGTGGGAGATGTACAATGTAATGATTGTACAAGTGACTTTTCAAAGTACTGGTCACGTGTCGTTTGCATGGTGTCGGTGCTGGCAAGTGGCTTTTTCAATGGGGATTGTGTTTGGTCTGTCAACCAAACAGCATTGATTGGATGCTGCAATCTGAGATTGATTTAGTTTGAGAATGTGTTTAGTTTGAGGGTGGTTTTATTTGGCAAACTTTATTGTATGAAGTGGGACTTCACAGGTGTATCCAAAAGGGAAATAGTTATTTGCGCTACTAGAGAGGAAAGTGCAACTTTTGCTCCCGCAATTTGAGGCCTGATGCGAATCGGAGGGTTTCAAAACTCCAGAGAGGGGCAAAAAGGATATGTTCATCCTGCAAATGAATAAGAAAATTTTATTTTCTATGGGAGTCATTTCTATGGTTAGCATCCAGATCCTATCTTCCAATTGAAAAGGGGAAACTTACCGAAGACAACACCAACAAAACCCCATTAAAAAAAGTACTGCTCCTAACCGGGCTTAGGCGTAGGAACCGTAATGACGCAACATATCTGTCAAGATATTATCTTAAGCAGTTTCAGTGCGCCAACAATGGTTCTCTGCTTTGGTTCACTTTTGCCATTTTTCAGTCGCCGGACCGGACAAGTTGAAAACTGCACCGATAATTGTTACACCGAAGTCGTGAATTGCCATTTACAAGCGGTTCGGGTTCAGGTGTCGTGAACCAATTTGCGCGAATTAGGTTCCAGATCGCGGAACCAATGCGGGTTTATATTCGGAGCCAATACAGAGGCATCCGTCAAAGCATAAATTAATACGCCTAAATACGGGCTCGTATTTGTGGCGATAGTGTGTCAAGTTACATATAACTCACGAGAAGAAAGCTCAACGCGTAGTAATATAAGCCTGAGCAGTAGAAAGCTAATTTCCTTAAGCGCATTCAAAATACCTATTCTGAGCAACATGGTGTCGCATTAAGTACCTCAATACGTATTTTCTTTAAAAGGAAAATATGTTAGAACGAAGAATCGTTAACTGCAGTAAACTTTATTGGGAAGATCTTGATGATTACCTGTCAGGATAATTCCATGATGAGGGCAAAATATAAATTAGGTCTTATACTTACATCCATAGCGTGAATTGAGTATAACAATGGTTCCTAATTAATAAGTTATACATCAACCACAGATTTGGTTATTAGAAAATATGGACTTATACACTAAACCTGGGAAAAATTTGTGTAGTAGCGGACGTAAATTAAAAATTAGGTTAGAAAAACTGCATTTTAGCCGGATTTGAACCAGCGACTTCTGCCTTTCTGCAGCAACTAAAACACTCAATCAATAAACTAATACACCACTATTCCGACCACTTACCAGGTGGTCCCACCACCAAATTTCCTAATTATTTGATTACTTCACAAACAAAAAAAATCACTATAATACTAAATGTTTTGAACTAAGTGTTTTACTAACAAAGTTAGCATGATCTGAAAATGACCAAAACACAAACCAAACATCCCATATGGTATGTTCCCTCACTATTGGTGGACCATTGTGTCACTTGTGGTGATTTACTTTTATCTATCATCCATGAATTCGCTGTGGATGATTGTAAAATTGACTGCTATTGTTGGTACACTCTACAGGTTGTTACAAAACCATCCAAATTGATCAAAAGGTTCTGAAAAAATCATTGGATGCCAATTCTTTGTTTACCAAGGTAGCTGTAACAGAGATATTTACATATTTGGAACATTGATCAAAAAAATTAATGTTAACATCATTTTGATGAAAATTGACTCAAAAACTGCAAATTAACGTCACATTTTTGAAAAATTGATTTGATAATTGAAATTTTGCCAGTCAGTCAATTTTCAATTTTTTTTAAATAAACTTCAGTGCTTCAATCTGGCTAATTGACTTGAAAACTAATAAAACCTTACCCAAAAATATGTTATTGACCTTAAGTTCATAAAAATCAACTTTCAAATTGACGTCAAATTAAGTCATTTTCCATAATTTCTAAATTATTTTTAGAGCTTGAAACCTGATAATTGACTTAAAAACTGAAAAATAACATGAATATCTTGACTGCTAAGTGAGCTGGAAATTTAATCAAACTCAAAAAAATTTACCAAAAAATCTGTTACTGGCATCAAAATTATGAAAATTGACTTAAAAACTGCAAATTGACCTTAAATTCATGAAAAACTTATTTGACAATTGGAATTTTGTTAGTCAAGTAATTTCTCATAATTTCTAATTAAGCTTTAGTGATTGAAACTTGATAATTAACTTGAAAACTGGAAACTAACTAACTAACATCAAAATGATGAAAATTGACTTGAGTACTGGAAATTTCCATAAAATTGTTGGTAATTGAGTTAAAAATTGAAAATTCACACCAAATTTATGTAAGCTAACTTGACAATTAAAATTTTGCCTGTCAAGTAAAGTTTAAAAATGTTTTAAACCTGTTTGAAATTGATAATTGACTTGAAACCTGAATATTGATCAATTCCTGAAAATTGACTTCAAACTAATGAAAAACTGATTTTGTAATTGGAATTTTACCAGTCAAGTCAATTTTCATAATTTTTAAATAAGAAATAAATAATAATAAAATTTCAAAATCTTGAAAATTGACTAGTAAACTGGAAATATTCCTCAATTTCAATGATGAAAAATTCTTAAAAAACTGATTTGATTCAATTCTGACAATGTTCATAATTTTTAAATAAGTTTTAGTGCCTGAAACTTGCTAATTGACTTGAGTATTCACGAATGCCTTTATGGTTAGATTTGTTGAAGTATTTCTGAAAATCAGTATTATTATTATTCGATTACCGTTGCAAAGCCAAACACAATATCCATTTTTTATGACACTTTGCCAATAAACATATATCCCATGAAACACTTGTCTCTGCACCATAACTTTTTTTTCATCACGTTGCCTTACCTAAGTTGGCACCTTAGATTCGAGCCGATTGAAAACCCGTACCGCCCGTCAGCTATCTCGAATTCAATCAGGTTGTTTATTATTTTACTGTTAAGAAGCATAGTCGAGAACAACCTGAAAACCATTCACGCCAAGATGGACACTGGTAATCGCATTGTAAGAGATGGATATGCTAATCCGGAGCACCAAAAAGCAGTACCGTTGTTCTTTTCGATTTATATTTTGTGCTTATCGGCGAAACCGATCTTTAATTCCGCCTGAATACTAAAATGGTTTGGTCGAATGTTTTGTTATTAAAGCTTCCAAAACTAGTTATGAAGTTTTGTATGTATGATGTCTCCAAGGCATCATATTACTTTGTTGTAAAACTGACTAGAACAACCTATCTTACTCCTCCATCCATCTTATTTAGGCAAACTGACTTTTAGTTTCAGTATAATAATGTCCTTTAATAAAAGAACACCGAAATTCTCCAGCTTCAAATTGTCATGAAAAATGATGAATCGGATTTGTACGCATAAGAACGTAATTCGTGTGTGTATTACTTACATTCACGCCACAAAACTATTGTATTCCTTAACACCGTAAGACGGACTAATTGGCTTTAGGCAATTAGACCTTTAGAGGTGATATTATAAATTACCAGGTTTACTATTACGTATAGCGGCATCTTCTTTGATTTGAAGAAGAAGAGTACTGCTTAAAATGGTGCGTGAAGAAAGGTGCATAAGATATAGTATAGTAAGCATCTTACAGTAAAACACCACTTCACTAGCAGAACAACATTTCAAGTATAATGACTTAATTAGTATCAGGAAGAAACCTAACACCTTTAAGAGTCAGGACCGGACTAAACCTTGCCTCTTGACCAATACAGTGTGAAACATCTGGCATGGTTTTGGGTTTCAATGCTACACACCACATAATTATAAAGGAGTAAATATAGTTGCTCATGCTTAAGTCGTACTATTATTAAGAAGAAAGGTTAAGCGTCCAATTTATCTATGACGATTGGCCAAACCCACTTAGTAATATATTTCCCAAAGCTGTTCAAAACTTATAGGTTACTTTTGAAATATGCGGTTTAATGAACCAGAATTCACTTATAATTAGTGAGCTTTTTAGTGTAAATTAGCGTCAAATTAAGTTGAGAACATTATTAAGTAAGCCAGTCTGGGAATTATTCTTGTACCATATAGTTTGCTTTAGAATTTCGTAATTTTGGTCTTCATATAGATATTTGCCATGTTTAACAAAACGTAACCTTTCTGCTACTAATGAAGTCTTCTAAATTGATCTAGTCCAATTTTATCTTAAATCTGATTATTATCAGATACTTGAGCAATCAGTAACGGCTTTTACTTTGGCTGAAAATGATAATATTATGGTTTATTTAAATATTAACACTTCAGTCATTCTGGAGTAAAGCTGCCAGGCAATCGGAGCAAGGTTCTGCTTGTTCTATTTTGAATAGCAATGGCAATATGCCATAACTAAATGTACAGCATCTTGTGAGAGATAAGAGATTTTGTATTAAAGAAAAATTACAACTTTACACAAGAATCTAAGTAAGTATCTCATTAAGAAAATCTTCAAAAACATTGGTAAGTTTTGGTGTTGTTAGTTTATTTACAAACGTCCCAGTTGACAAAGCTCTTTCATTTATTAAATCAAAGTTGCAAAGTAATTCAAGTTATAGAGAACGCATCAACTTAAGCATAAAGACATATTAGAGTAAAAACAGCATATTTTCAAAATGGAGATGATTATTACTATGAACTTAATATTCAATATTAGGTAATATTATAATAATTACATAAACCAACAATTTGTTGGAGATTGGTATATTGATAAGGTTTTCTGAATATATCTATTTGGTGATGATCATCTCAACCATTTTCATCTCACATAAACTCAATAGAACCTATAAGTAAATTTACAACAAAAACTGAACAAAATAACAAACTCATTTTTAGATATTATTATAAAAAAAAACTTAAATTTGAAACAAAGATATACAGAAACCCAACCTAGAGAAACAGATACTTAAACTACAGATCCAATCATCCAATAATGGTTAAAAGAGGAGTTCTAAAAAGTTTATTTGATAGAACCAAAACCATGTGCAATTCTGAACAAATTGATCATTAAAAATGTTAAAAAAAATGTAACCCTGTTGATCATTAAAAATGTTAAAAAAAAACCATATAACCCTGAAACGCTTTTTTTATTACATTTCACGAATATCTGACATTCAGGTTATTTATTATAACCGGAGCCTTATCATAACTAAGAATTTAAACTTATTTTGATCTCTAATACAAATAAATGAGATCATATTCTCATACAATGAATGTGCAATATCAGAAGCAAAAAATAACCAAGCTGCTGCACCTCATAAGATTCCTGTAGAAATTCTAACATTAATCGATGATGACAATATTGTACTACTACAGTAAATATTTGGAAAAATATACGATACCGCTTGATTTCCCGAAAAGTGGATGAGATCCACGTTTATCCCGCTCCCCAAAAAGGTGAATGCAAGATCATAGACTGATAAGCTTTATGTAACATACTCTTAAGATATTCTTGAAAACACGATCTATCTATCTATCTAAACAGCCCTAGATTTCCATCTTTGGATATAGGCCTCCTCTTCTTTCCTCCATGCCTCTCTATCGTTGGTGGTTTGTGTCCATTTTACTCCAGTGTGTTTTTTCAAGTCATCTGACCATCGTATTTGTGATCTTCTCTCTTTACCTTTGTTACTCTACGATCTCCACTGTAGAATAATTTTATTCCATCGGTCGTCTTTTTGTTTTATTGTATGTCCGGCGAATTTCCATTTTGAGTTTTGCCACTTCTGTTGAGACATCTCTCACTTTTGTTTTGTTACGGAGCTCAGCCTAGCGTTCGATGTAGTTCCAAGAGACATAAATAGACTCAAAAATGTCACCTGTAAAAGTTAAAAAAACCAATGAACACAATATAATCTGTTTTTTAATTGGTTGTGGTTCCATTAGAGCGAACTACACACGAGTCACAATACGGCAAATTATAAATTACACAGCACATTATGTTGATGATACAGAATGAAAAGAATTGGCCCCGTAAAGCATGCCCTGATCAAAGAATCTCCGAGACGCAATCAAGCAGACATCAAAACGAAAAAGAATTTCTCTGTTAAGGCGCGTCACCAAATTTTCGAAGAGGTCATGGGTCATGAGATACCGATGGCCATCAGACATTCCAAGGGCGTTAAATACCATAAATTTTCCGTCTTCGGCAATGCGCGAAATTCAAGGAACCATCCCGCGTCCTACAACCGATTTTATTATAAGTGCTAACGTCCGGTTTCTTAACCTAAAATCTTCACGTACTTCATACTTTACCTACTGATTTAATGTAGGTAAATATGATTAAAGCGTTATCTTGGGTTACACTTGTTCAATTGACAGCTTCCTGAAAGAAACCGCTCCTACAAAACAGGTCTGGCTTCCGTTCTAAATAGCATCATCACGACTCGGATGGTACTCTAAAAAGATTAGAGAAAACGATATAAAACAATTAAAATTCAAAAGCAATTTGTCTAGTATTATAGCTTGTAATCAATGAAAACGTGAAACCGATATCGTGAGTCTGGGCCGGACGTGACGATGCGTGTTTTTCGAATTAATTAGCCCGTTAATCGTTAGATTTAATCAACAAATCACCTGTCGCCCCAAATTAAATACTCGTATAAAAACAAAATCGTTTGCTGTTTAATACTGTGTAGAACACGCCTACCAAATGCATAAGACTTGTTTACTTTCTTCTTATAAAACAGTATGTCCTAAATATTTGGTAGATCCATTCAGGGGCCTAATTCTTGAAAGCAGGGAACGGAATTCTCAAGAGAAGTGTTGATAGAATGTGACAGAAGAAGCTGACAATGGCGGGTTTCTGTCACATTCTACAGATCTAACTCCCTTCCTTCGTTTCAAGAATACGCACCCAGATATCTTCTAAAAAAAAAAATGATTTTTTTATGACAGCTACTTATTACTTATTTGTGGCTCGTATTTGTCTCAAATTTAATGAAATATCACATGGATACAGGTCCTTTGCTGCTATTTTCCGTTTTCTCAATAATTGACATAACTTTCTTAATTTTTTGAGCATTTTTCCCAGGGCATTTCTTCTGGGAGAAAAATACTTACCTAACTTGCCTTAATCCAAAAGTGGATGATGTCCAAAAATACTTACCTGTGGACTAACTGGAAATACCACCTCTTTTGGGATAGTTTGAGTTTATAAAGATATACCCTCAAAATCGGTGGAAGAGAGTATACTAAAGTTTTGTATTTTAGTTGGGCGTGCAAATCAGTGCTCTAGGCCGGTTTTCTCAATTATTAGAGTTTTTTTCATAAAAACTCTGTCTTGCCAGCAAAAGCTTTGTGTTACATTTTGACGTTTGAACGAGCCTCCTAGCTGTCACAGGGACCAAGTCAGGAACTGTCAAATTATGACATCATTAAAAACCTGTTCACAGTACTGCTTTATTTAAGGGTAATTGTATTTTTTTACAATTGTATTTCGGTAAATTTTGACGTTTGAATGAATCTCTTAGCTGTCACAGAAACAAAGTTAGAAACTATCAACTTGCGACACTTTTAATATTTTTAGTTTTTGTATTTCACGTCAAATATCTCAATTTTGTGTTTTTTTAAAGAAAATTGTGTTGAGAAACAGGAAATTCAATATTACAGGCTACATTTTGACGTTTGAACGAACTTTCTAGCTGTCATAGGAACCAAGTTAGAAGCTGTCAAATTGTGACCCCTTTAATATTTCTAGTACAGTTACACGGTTGAATTTGATGCCAAAAAACAGAAAAAAAAATTGTGTTGAGGTAGAAGAATTTTCTAGCTGTCATAGTAACCAAGTTAGCACGTGTCAAATAAGGACACCTGTCATCTTTAAAGAAAAGAGAAGAAAAGCGACAGTTTTGGGATTTTTTGACGTCGACGGATCTGGCAACCCTGCTTTGGATTCGTCAGTAAATGACACATGCCAGAATGTGACGTGGAACTTATAAGAGTACTTGACTACTGTTTGGAATGACGGCGTGATATTGGATAATTTAGGACTGAATTGCTGGTTGCATATTTGTGAGAGACAGTAGTTGCAAGACATGTCGTCCACACTTTAGACATCCGTAAAGGGTCCAATTTGATATTATTTTGAAATTTTTTAAAAAACTCCAAAATTTTTTTTTTTTTATTTGTATTGTATTTGTATGTTTTTAGTTAATCACCAGGTATATTAAGTGGACAATAAAGGAAACATAAGAAAACTTCTATGTTGCTTCACAACACAAGGCTAAATGTAATGTATTGATGACAACTGTCACTGCAGATCACTATAATTTTTTTACCATCAGAATTTTCTATTTCCCATTTTACTGTCAGGATTGCCTGTTATTGGTCTGAATTTCAATCAATTAAAAGATAAAAAAAAAACAACAAAACCGAAGTGTCTACTTTATTGGAAACACACATTTTATGAAAAATGTATTACAATAATATACAAAGTCGTTCAAAAGTTAAGACACAAACCGTAAATTTTGAAAAGGCTTCTTGTACACAATAAAACACTAATACTGAAACGAGAAGCTTGCTTTCAAGAGAAAAGCCGTTGAAACATTAATTCTCACTCAAAGAATTCACGTGAAGACGACTTTTACAAGATATACGCTCAAGCGAAGCACCATTTTTTAAACCGAGTGAAAACAATACCCCACAGTTTATTTACAGGCTGTTGGAACAATTTATTAGCGGTGTAACCACAATAACTTCAGGAAGTTTGTCGAAAGTACGACCCACTTTCCGGGCACGACAGTCCACAAGGACGTGCGAATAAAGGTCACGGTGCGTTACCATTTTTGAGCACATTTTCTCTCTGGATGGACCGTTATACAAAATAATTAAGTCCGAACCTGTCAATAGATAGGAACGCTCTACCTCAGTAGTAATACTTCCCAATTAATTGGCAGCAAATAAATTTAAGCTTCGACATAAAGTTCAATTACGAAATAACTCAGGAGGTACAAAAAGAAACATTAATCACGGTGTTAAGATATTTTTAAGTACCACCTTTTAAATAAATTAATTCAACTAACGGTACGTAATCTGTGAGGGCCGATCGGGGCCTTCCACTTGGATAATTGCCGAATTTCAATAAGTAATTCGTAACCGTTATCGGGCGATCGCTTGTCCACCCTTAAACCAATATCGTGCTGAAAATATGCGTTAAATATTTCTGCCAGTGACGCTATCATCATCAGAAACCTACAATCAGTATTGAATAATTACGCCTTTTTCTTATACACAATTTTAAGACTTTTCCGTATGACCTACAAAAATATTTTACTTACATCAGAATGGTCTTATTATTCAATCAATACTCCAAAATTACCGTAAGTAACCTGACTGAGAAGTGAGATTGGTAGAATATAAAGTATTATCATTAAAAGATAACATGTCTGGGCAGACTGCGGTGCCGCCCAACTATTTTAATTGATTCCGAATACAACTACCACGTTCGTAGAGATTTTCTCTTTGTAGGCGTTTTGTTGTTACATGAACCTGTTCGAAAAAAACGACATTTGAATTTTAGATTACTGAACGACTTCCTATGGGCGGCAGAAAGGTAATTACTCTTGGAAGCTTATCGGAATTGGTACAGACACGTATCAGAATTGAATTGTAGGACTTTTCCGCGAAGTGTAGGAATTATTAAATAGAAAGGAAATTTAATTTTATTAAATGAGGTAATAAAGTGCTGTGCAGCTATTATTATAAAAGATAGCTGGAATGTTATGTTCATGGAGAAGACAATTATCTGTTACAATTTCCATGAACTTTTTGTTTAGAACGCTTAAGATATTTGTATTAGATGATGATGATGTCATTTTAATAAAGATGTAAAATATTATAAAATTAATAAAAAAGCAGATAAATTTGTATAATGTTTCTGGTAGTTCATGGCAATTGTCTGATAGTTCTTAACAAAGTCAGATAGTTTCTGACTATGCCAGATTAGGAAGAAATTAATTAGTATAAATAAAATTGTAAATAGAAATTAGGAAATGATAATGCCAGATTATGTCAACAATTAGTTTTTAACTCAGTATCTGAATTTATCCTATTTAGCCACATAAACATATACGCTATTCTGAATTAGTTCCTAGAAGTTCTTCATAGGTAACTCATTTAAGAACCTATCTGGCAATGCCAAAAACATTTGCAGAATCTATTTGCCGACAGAATTTATATTGCCGACAATTGTCAGAATCTATTTGGCATTGCCCGAAACTACCTAGAAATGTCAGAAACTGACAATTGCCAGAAATCATTTGGCACATTCTGGCATTGCCAGAAACTACATGTCAGAATCTATCTGACATTGCAAGAAACTATTTATAGCAAACAACCTATAGCAATGCCAGAATTTATCTAACAATGCCAGAATCTACCTAGCAATACCCGAAACTCATCAAAAAATGACCCACAGATCCACCGTAAATAGCAATTCTAGTTCTGGTGTCATTCGAAGCTTAAGAAATGGAAAGTCCTAACTTGAGGAAGGCTCTTCTTCTTCTTCTTGTGCCTTTATGCTTGTGCACGTTTATCGATTGACAAGTGCATTGATCCCACATCCGGTATCTCACACCATTTTCTGATATTGCGGAGCCAGGAATGTTGTTTACGTCCCAGTTCACGTTTTCCCTCTATTTTGCCCTGGACAATGAGCTTTGGTATAAAGTATAGGTTGCCCCTAAGTATGTGGCCCAATTACGACGTCTTTTCGGTGTTTTACGATATTTAAGAGTTCTCTCTCCACCCCAGCTCTCAGTAAGACATCTTCGTTTGACATGTGCTCTGTCCAGGAGATCCATAGCATTCTTCATTGTGTCCACATTTTCGTTTCAGTGATCTGACCTTGTTTCCACTCCGTGCAACCAGATGGGCCATATATAGCACTTGATCACTTGCAATGGAAGACAAATCAGTAGTGTTCTCTGGAGAAGTATATTTTTCATTTTCATGATGTAGTTTTTGCAGTTTCGATTCGTATTTTTACCTCATCACAATCCCACTTCTCATTGAGTGTAGCTCCCAGGTATTTAAATGTCGACACTCTTTCAACTGCTTGACCGTTGATTGTAAGGTTGATTTTCCTGTCTACTGATGACCATCAATTTAGTTTTTGTGATGTTAATGCTCAGACCAAATTACCCGCCGACCTCGGTAACTCTATCTAGTATGTTCTGTAGATCCTCCAGATTACTAGCCAGGATCGCAGTGTCATCCGCATATCGAATGTTGTTGATGGGTTTGCCGTTTACTTTTATTCTAAAAACCACGCCTTCCAGAGTGATTTGAAAAATCTTTTCTACGTATATGTTAAAAAGCATGGGAAATAACACGCATCCCTGTCAGACTTCTCTTCTCCACACTGTGAGATGTAAATTAGTCTATTATTGAGCAGTGTGTGTGTCTCTTTGACGAGTAATTTGTATGTAACAAACCCTTTTGGTGATAATGGAACTTATTACTTACTTATGTTTTTTTTTTAATAAGTTTTATGATTTAGGGTCAGGGTGGGTATATACTCAAGTGAAAGATTCTGTGAACAAATATTTTTACCCAAAATAATACACCGTAATATCGTGTTTTATTTATGTAAATTTTCTGATCGGTCACGTCTTTCTTTCTTTTCTCTTACCTTGATTACCTTTCTTAACTATCTCTGAATTTTGATTGCGGCGTCTTGTTGACTATCTTGAGAGCAGATTTTTTTAGAATCACTTACCTTTAAATTCAAGCCATAACAAAAAAAAATGTCTTATCTCACCAATTACCTTAACATCCATGAAAGATATAAACCTCTTTCGCAAAAATCCTAATCCTATTGGAAAAACAATAAGTTTGGAGTAGACAATACAAAGTTGAAAGAAAAGTTATAAGACCTAATCTACTATCTGCAAAGTGCAATGTTTGATTTATGAGATATTTACATTAGCTCCTTGGAATAAACGTAGGTGTTGTTAGGTATACTGTTTACTATCGGTTGGTATCTTTACTAGAGATCGGAAAACTGTAACTTACCTAACATGTTATTTGGGTTCTAGGAAGTTAAAGCTGGAATTGAACTTGCTTATTTTAAATTGTACCCAGAAAATCACAAGTTTGGGTGGTAAATATTATTTATACTAATGTGCATTGAAATGATCAATTAAAAAACCTATTTTTATAGTATTTTGTTCTATTATAAAAAAGTGAGATGTTTTAATAAATGCACGAAGAGTTAGGTAACTGCAAGACAAAGCAAGATCAAACTTCTTTGTCTTGTAAAATCATTAGCAAAAACTACCTTTTTGTAAATTAATATTAATAAATGCCTGTAAATGTTATACTTATACTATTAAATAAACCAAGTTAAAAGCAGAACATCGTATCTATTAACAATAACAAATCTCATTTTGCAATTTTTTCCTGTGATTGTTCTTATAGTAAGTGTCGATTGCGCCATGTTTGTTTAATAGCAGTACTAATTCAGTCGCGTGCCGTATTAACAATGGATAATATTTCTTTCATTGAACCATATTAAACGGTAAAAGGCTAAAAATGACTATGTCAAAAAGGAAATTGAAAATCTTAATTACGAGTAGAAAATTATTAGAACGTAGTAAGATAGTATGGAAAAAATCAAAGTAAAATAAAATTAAGATGATGATAATCTTTGATATCTTTGTTTGGTAATCTACCAATTTGAAAAAATGTAACCAGTTTCTTGTGCAGTACTTAGTTACTAGTGTTTTATGTCACTTTGTATATTGTTTTCTTCATGATAAATCTGAGGCAAACATTATCATTATCCTGATAAATGGAATTGAGGCAATTATCTATGCTTTAAAGGCTCTTGGTGAAACCAAACTAATTCAAAGGCTAGAATACTTAGGTACATACTGTAAAGCTGAGTAATTTTAATGTTTTCTTGGATTTGATGAACTTTTCAAATTTGATTTTATTTTATTATTTGCAATTAAGTAGTATTAAAGTCAAAACATATTTTTCGGTTTTTACTTTTTATGGGTTTACAAAAGGATAGTAACTAACAATTTTACTGTTGTGTTGACAAGATCAAAAAAAAAAGGGTGAGCAGGAAGTAAAGTTTATTGAAAAGCCTTATTACCATGTAAATGAAAGAGTGCAATATAAATTGTCGTTGAAATTAACGGTCAAACAAATTAGTCATAAAGTTATTGAATCTATGAACATCCTACTTGCTAGCATACATTTGTTTTACTTACATAACCAGAGCCGGAGTTAATCATATACCGTTAGGGCTGACCTACTATCCTTCACCATTAAAAAGTTTTTAAGGCTAAAAATTGATCGAGACTATACCGGCCACTTTAACGTATATCCAAAATGGAAATATATGCTGAAGGGTAATCATTGCCGGAGCAATAAAATTTTGGTTTACGCAAGTACCAGTACGGCCCTGGGGCAATTCGAACGTAAACAACAATAATAAAGCCAAACACCCACTCGGGGTAATAAAACTGAATGCGCAGCCAGTTGTAAATTTATGTAGACGCCACCCCTTTTGTCGACTGTGTTACAATTAATAATTAATTTCAGCGAATCGTTACTTAATACCGATTTATATAAGTAGCGCATGCATATGAGTACCGACATAACTTGTCCATTCAATAAGGTACTATGTACTCCGATGCCGTTCCAGGAAACGAATAATGTGTATTTAGCCTTAGAATATCCGATAGGCGCGTTTTTTTTCTCTCAATCTATAGCACAAGTGGGCGAATGCTTCAGAAATACCCTTTTGTGTTCACAAGAAAATTTGCATTTGTTTGAATGCTAGATCCATTGACTGTTCAATAAAATCATAATAAACTTCACTATATCTGTCACAAATACATGAAAAAGAAATCCATGATAAAATAACAGTTTAACAACACACCACAATTGTCAATCAACTGGATCACAATAATACCTATACAAGCTTACTCTTATCAGAAATTCCAAGACAGATTTTTAAAAAGAGAAGAAATGGTGAGGATAAGTGGAGAAGAAGAGTGAGGAGAAGTTGGTTGATAAGCCAATAATGACGCTTTGTTCTTGTGAGGTAAGTTGTATCAACGTTGCTGTCTCTCGCCTTTGCAATTTCCAAACTAAATGTTCAACGTGTCATAAAGACATTTAACAAGATTCACACCAATGTAGTAAATTGGCTCAGAAATGTCACTTACGCAGACTAGACCAACCCCTGTCGATCTTTGTCGGTTTTGAGACGAAATAATACAATTTGGCACAGATTGACCACGAACGAGCCAAATTCAGTGTCCAATGTAGTCCCAACAGACAAGAATGGCTCAAAAGTGTCATTTATGCAGACTAGAACAACACCGTGATCAATCATTGCCAGTTTTGAGACGAGTCAATGTATTATAGCCAGTTGATTATGTATAAATCAGTTCACTTATGGTAAGTCCACATGTGTCTTCTTCTATCTCCCCTGTTTTTCTAGCTATGTGGCCAAAGTAGATGAGATATGCTCTATTGATTTGGTTTACAAGATGCTTTTTGATTTTTAGTTCTTGTAGGACAGAGGCGTTTGTGCTGTGTTCCACCCATGACACTTTTAGGATTCGATTGTACACCCATAATTCGAAGACATCCATTTTTTTCGATCTGTTTTCTTTAGTGTCTATGTTTCAGCAGAATAGAGAGCAATTGAGAAGATCAGGGAATTGACCAGCGTTACTTTCACTGTTTTTGTAATGGTTTGATCTCTCCATATTGTTATATAAGTTTAGTTGTTGCTGAAATTGCCATTGTCAATCTTCTCTTTATTTCCTCTGAACATCCTCTATCTTTGGTTATCAACGATCTTAGATATACAAACTTGTCCCATCACATCATAACCCGCTACGTTCTTGATATTGGATGTCTCATTCGATCGATATTCATTATTTTGATTTTTGTTTTATAGTTTTCTAATCAATTTGTAATGCAATGATATTCCGTTACTTTAGTTCAGTTCTCAAAAAAAGCTTCAGTAACTAGAGATGCTAAATTCTGTCGATAGCATTAACTCATAATCTTTCTTGATACTTTTTGAAAATATTTTGGATTTCAAGGATTTCCGATCTGCTCTCATCTGCACCACCCTCAAGGCGGAATTTTCGTTTGAGTATCCGACAACTTGATCGCAACAAGTTTAGTAAAATAGAGCCACGTATTTACTTTGTTTAACCTTTACTTTCCTTAAACTTGATTGTAAGTAGTTTGAAAGCTGGCGTTTCTGTAATATATGAGCTACTTTTTTTGTATTTTTGAAGTAGATATCCAGACTGCAACTGTAATACGTAATACTTGATTTCTGCTGATTCTTGTCTGTCTTACGTTTTATGCAATAACGCACATTTAGAGGAATTTTGACTTTCCTGTTAAAAGCTTTAAATTGGTAGGCACCAAGAAAACTTGCTATTAAAAAGATCAATTTATTTATTATACAAATAAAAACTTCTAATGGTAAACAAATCTTCAAAGCACAACCCATCTTGACAACCGCTTGTACCAAGAGTTCAATATATTTACACTTTGCACTGCTTCACTAGTAAACTACATAATAAAGAGGTCGGGATAATCATAAATCAATAAATACCGACTGGAAGATCCTCCTGCGTAGGTATTAAATTTAAAAAATAACCGTGTAATTAAATTTCGACCATTATATTAATAAAATTCGAAATCTTAATGAATGGCGACCCCGCCAGTAACCCCGATCTTATCAGAGACGTGCAGTTATCCGGTTTTACGATTTATTTTCGAAACCCTGTTTTTGATCCTTATCGAAGATAATGTCAGCACGTGGTTTAATAGTGTTTCTTTTTTGGCAACCCGTATGGCATACTTACGATGAGATGTTGAATGTTCATCCTGATATGCCGAAAGAAATTTGTTTTACTTGTCCACTCTTACTATACAGAGATATCCTTAGTAATATTTATGGCTAACTATTGACTTGACGGATGTGACTAATCCGCGACGTAAAATTTATATCTCAGCTTTTGTTGTCTCTATCTATATTAGGCATGATTAAATAACAAATGTAGATGAGTGGCTACGCCCTCGTCTCAAATGCATTTGCTTTACATATAAATGCGCTCTCTTGCCGGCTTACTACAACACAAATATCATTATAAATTCATTCATAGTGTATTGAAAAGCCGCTTCCTGGAACCACCGGTACCCATTAGTGCGCATTGTTGTCTTAGAGGGTCAAGTTAGGCAATCTTCTTACACACCAATAATTTGCAAACCTAGCGCTATTATAGATTTTAACGGGTGGTCTTTGAATAACAATGGGACGATAATTTCCGCTATGATGTTTTTTTCTACTGCAGCGGAAAACATTATTTACTACAACACATCTCACCAGATATTTTTTACATATTTGTGTGTATAATACCCGCTATTCAATTAAGCTTGACAGTCGTCAACTAAAATGCAACTATGCCATAAAAAATAAGTTAATCAAAAAGTTTATACTTAAACTAAAGAGATCAGGTGTGATCCATTTTTTAACGTCTCGTGCAATTTTCATGTTGAAATATTGGTGGATCTTCTTTTTCTTCTTGTACAGTCTCTTAACGGAGGTTAGTCAAGAGTACCGGTAAGGTCGTTGTTCACAAGTATTCTGGTCGTTGTATTGGTATTCAAGTTTTCACTAGTTCTAACTTTTTCTTCCGGAATGCTGCCCGTCTCAATATGGTTGTGATGTCATTTAGCCTCACTCGATCAAACGCTTTGCTCAGAAATATGAAGCACATATACGCTGGTTTCTCGTATTCGATTGATTTCTCTCTCTAGTGGTCATAATCTGTGAATACAGTGATGGTGTAGGTAAGTCATGTAACGTCCATTTGGAACCAACTAAAAAGAACACAAACTGAAAAATAATGGGAGAAAGGACTAACTTTCTGCACTAATATGTTTGCGAAAAAGTACCAAAACTTCTACAAATTAACTCTATAAGTACAATAAACTGCTTAAAATACTTGGCTATTTTTAAATGTTAATGGCCTTTACGTGATATATCACAGGATAAAGTCAAAACCTGCTTGCTCTCTTCTATACCAGCCTCAACCTTCAACCATGATCTAAAATAAAAAATATACTTTATAATAAAAATGTAATAAAACTGTTGGTAACGACAGCAATAAATTGAATATATTATTGTTGACACTAAAACTAAAAATGTTGAATATTTACGTTTATTTATTTAGTTGGACACATTTGCAGTGTCAGATTTATAGTTACATCCTTGCAATGCAACCTTAAAATTACTGAGAGTTATTAAAGTTAATTTGAAACCTCCTTTTACCTTATTTCATTGTGTAGATATCAAACCGATGAATATTATTGGTTAAAAAGCATTCTGTTAATTTACGAAATATTGTAGTGTTATTATTATTTACAACTTGTCTTAATGTTGAGTTGAAAAGAAATAAACAAATGGAAGCTGTCAGTGTTTAAGCATTTTGACCCAGATTGAAAGTATCTTCTCACTCCATATTAGACACAACGCGCAATTATTAATTTACGAAGAGCGTAAAAGTCTCAATAGCAATTAAATTCCTGAGCAGTTTTCAGATCAAACAAAAAGTATTTCACCTCTAACCCGCGCATATCCTAGCAATATGATCTATTGTTCAGTACAGAACCGAACGAATGCAACCTTTTCAATCAAGATTTTTATCCTGTCAGGCATTAGGTATTTCATTAATTTACAGAATTACAGGCGCTTGATTGAATTCTACCCCGCGGTTGAACTTAAGTGAAAATAAGTAGACAAGTGAGAGCGATCAAGGCGTTTTGTTTATAAACCATAAACCGTACCAGCTCTTAAGCTTTTTAAAAATGTCAATGCGGTTTACATAATCTAATCTGCGCTCCGGAGAATAGTGTATGGTATATTTGTGTATGGGTGGTCCCCTGTGTCTAGATCTTTTGATAAAAACTGAACTCATAGTATATGAAATAATAAATTAATTGCGGGCATTTATTGAAAGAGCACGGTAAAGTAGGTAATTGATTAATCTGCTTAAAATGCATTATTTTGAATAGGTTTAAAAAGGGCAAATGTCCGTTCAAAAGCGAAAATAATTAATTGAAGTCAATGTATTTCCGTTTGGAATACTCGTGTGCTTAATTTACTTTTATCTAACAAAAGCAATACCGTTAAGTATATACAGGGTGTGGTAATTATACAGAATATATTAATTTAAAAGTCAACAGCAGTAGTTTTAAACAATAAATGTTAGTTGTTATACATAACGATTTACAAAATAATTTTTAAACATGTTGTTTTTTAGTTTTAGAGGGGTTCTCATCAATGATGGGAATTTTTTCCAATATGCAAACTTAATTGCGACTGCAAACTACTTCCTATATAATAATATGATAAACGACAATAATATAAAAGCTTAAAATGCGTTAAAGTACGACTCCGACTAATTTAAGTTCATTACAGGCACACAGGGTGTCCCAGAGCAATGATGCAATAAATTATTATATCGACAAGGTAATTATTATCATAAAAAAGGCATTGACAATAATAATTATATCCTTATCTAAATCGTGAAAAACTGATAAAAAACGTAAATTTTCAAATTCCTCTGTCCTTCTCTTATAAGTTCATCAACTCTTTTGAACTATTGTGTACTTTCGTTTTTCATTAAATGTTCTTAAAATTCCATGGACAGATCATACAACCAAAGCTGACGTACTAAATCTAATGGGAAGAGAAATAAAACTGCTGCAAATAGTGAAGCGAAAGAAAGCAACTTACCTGTGCCATATATTCAGGAATTACAAGTACCAATTTCTGAAACTGTCTATGGAGGGAAACATCGAAGAAAGAAGAGGCATCGGGAGAAAGAAATACATGACCGGAACGAGTATGCCAGAATTGTCGCCAACATTCAGTAAATGAATAACGCACCTTAAAAGAAGAAGAAGATTAATATTCTGAGGAATCTTCAGTAAAAAACTCGAGAAGGTTTAAATCCTGGTGTCGCGCTGGCCATATATGTTCACTTAGAAAATTTCGAAAATTTTCTTCTTCTTCATATGTGCCTGTGCTCGGTCCTCCGGACGTTGGCGATTACGGTGGAGAGTGCTTCTCTATCTTCTGCCAATCTGAAAAGCTCACCAGCTTAACGAACCCCTGCCCACTGCCTAATGTTTCTGAGCCACGACATCTGCCTCCAACACCTTGAGGCTCTCTTTCAAGTTTCAAAGAACCCTCAACGAATGATTATTAATATGACGCTAAGACGTCTTCTAAACGTGTATAATTAGGTGATCGGTTTCTGATGAATTGTGAGTAACAAGTCCCCATTTTCTGTCAAAAATTGCACAATTTTACTCTGGTGATCATCACCCGACAAGTTTTGCAGATAAGTAAAGTGGTTTGGAATATGGAAGTAACTTTTCTTTGCGGTTTATCCTACATATTGACGATTTAATGCGTAAGCCAACGTTAAAAATTACAAATAATAGAACTTTTATAGTTAGTAAAATCTAAACAAATTCACAAAAATACACTGTTACTACTGTTTGTTTTACTGTCTAAAGCAAAGACAAAATAAGTTTTTTATCTAGGTCCTATATTAAATGGACCTTAAAATACCGAAAAGATGAATACTCGAAATATTTCTTTCAAAGCTAGCTTTGGACCACTCTCAGAATAATCTAAAGTTTGCAATGACAATAAGGTGCTGTTTTGTATTGCTATGGTAGAAAAACTCCTCCTAGTACCGGATTTAGAAAATATAATTTTCAGAAATCTTTCATGATCATATTTGTTCACTCTCTCTTATAACTTTCTGAATTTGACGTCAGCAATAGAATATTCAGCTCAATATTGGTGTAAAAAAAAACCTTCACCCCATACTAATAAAACTGCTTTATTTCAGTCTTTACGGGTTCAACAATTTACTGAATAACATTATGGAAGAATTTAAATTAGTATGCATTTTAATTTCAACCCTAAAATTATTGGCAAAAACTAATGCATAATATGTCTTTGGTATGCAATTACATAAATATAAAATAAATTGCAATAACTAACTTAAATCGATAAATGCAAACTGATATAAAACTGGTATAGTAGTAGCTACATAAAAAATGTGATTATAGTGATCTCAAAAATAATTGTATTTAAATGATTGTTAACTTTAGTTCATACAACCTGATGGAAGCAATTTTTTTCTTTTAAAAGTATAACCTTTCAAAACAGATAACATATAATAATAAACATATTAAAATAACAACAGTAAATATTAACTAATGCCCAATAAAGACCTCTAAAGTATATGTATATCACTTAAATAATAAGGCACTCAAGTAAACATTATCTAAAAATCATTTAAAATGCTATTTCTTAAAAATAGTATAATTATGGTATGTATATGGTCTTTTTTTAATACGCCCAGTCTTTGAACCAATGCTTATTACTTTAGTGAATTTTTTTTACCAACACAATGTATCCAACTAAATATTGTGACTAAAATTATTTAATTTACGTAGATTCGGCAATAGCAGAGACATGGTGTATTACCATGTAGTCATGGTAATACATCATAATGCACAACGGTTGACCAATGATTATTGAAGCCCAAACGACAATGTTACCAAATCGCTCACCATACCGTTTTTCCACCAAACGTGAAAGATAGGACAGCGGCAACTGACCCATCATCCCCATAAACGCCCAAATTTTGTACGTTCCTAATGGGACGCTGACCTAAAAGTAACAAATTCTAATAGGTAATGAATTATACGTGTACGGAATAGAATGTATTAAAACTAGGTCAACCTAGAATCATGAAATGTATGGAATATGATGTAATTGAAAAAAGTCTCATAATGGTGTATCATTTTAGGTAAAAACAGCTTATGTTGTATTTACAGCTCCATGGATCAAAGTTTAACAGATATGATATTTATTGACAGTTTACGACATTCTCTTCAGTCAAGTGACAGCTGTAACAACTTGGCCCTACCATCAAGCTATAAAATACCAAAATTTGTATCGAAAATTGATTTCTTATCTAGAAAAAAAAAACAGTGATCAAGTAACTTTTAAATAATGATATTTTATAATAAAACATTTTGAATTACGATAATAATACTATTTTAGTATTTCATTATGTAGCTACACACAAATATGGTTGGAAGATCTATTTTCATTTCATTCATTCGTTTCAAATTTTTTTGCAAACTTTAAGTAGTTTTCTTTTTAATAACTAAAATGTAATTAGACCCATGTTTTGTTAATTATTTTTGCTTGGTTACCTTCTGTGAAATCACTAAATATTGCATTTAGATAAAAAAAAATTAATAAATGGCTGGAAGTTGTGGCAGAAGAGAAATAAAATACAAATAACGAAATAAGAATTTCAAATCAAATAAAAAACTACTACTTACCTTACCTTACAAAAACTACAACTTAATTAATTACTTACTATTTTTAGTAATCTAAAAACTTACCACATATTCGTGAAAAAATGCGCTTAAAAAGAACACCATCATGCTGGCAGTACTTCGGCTGTAACCCTGATCAATAATAGGCCAGTACAAATGTCTGACAGCCCATCTATGAACAGGCAAATTCCAGGTCCTCCAAAACACATCAATGTTATTAGAGTTCCACCAGTCTGCGTAGAAATTACGATCGGCAAATTGTAACACTTCACCGATTAAGTTCAACCAAGAGTGGAAGCAAATGTAAAACATTACCAACCAAGCCAAATGGTTAGGAATCTATTAAAAAATAATTAATAATGATTAATGTTAGGGAAACTTGGCGGTTTACTTACAGATAACTTCAATAATCTTTCGGTAGCCACTGTGTAATCCATGTTGCTGAAAGGTATTAAAGAATTTTTGACTGAGGGTATCATCCACTGCTGGATCACTGCCAAAATGATTTGAGTGCCTGCTAAAACCTCAAACGCCCTCCTCAATAAAAATCTAAATTTTAGATTTCAATCAGAAAACATACAAATTTAAAAGCAAGAACATTTACCGTTTTCGAATTCTTTCTGTACGGGGAAAATTCAATTCATAGCACAATGTGGGCGCCAATAAAAAGTAATAAAAATCTATCAAATTCAAATTTTCTGGATACTGCACTAATCCGCCACTAAGGGTTTCTGTTGAGCTTTTTTCAGAACTATCTTTATTGTTATTTAAGGTTTTTTCGGCGTTTTGCATGTTACTCAACGAAACTGACTGCCTTCGAAGGGTATTAGAGTTGGTTTGTTGACGTGCAGTGCGGCACCATAAGTTTACTTGAATATATGACCACATTTTTAAGAATAAAACACTATAAAGAATGCAAACTAATGACGCTCCAACTAAAATGTTTAGGTACAATTAGACAACTTTTGCATAAATTTTACAGTAACTTACTTATACCAAAACCTTCTTTAACGTGTATTAACACCATAGGTACTAATATCACAGATAAAAGATTTATTATGTGAGCAAGCATACCAATGTTGCTGGGTACAATTTCCTAAAACAATTATTATTTTAATACCCTCTATTAAGTGAGTAATTTACTAGACAACTTACAACCGAAAGACCTTTTTCAATTATAAGGCACAAAAAAACTGGCACAATGTGATCTGGAAAGAAAATACAGATTAATTTGCCTGTTAGCTGAAAATACAAAAAAAAAAAATCCTTACACAACATGAGCATTAAAGTAGGGCAGTCTGAACTTTCCTGGTTTATTAGAACGTACACCCATTGTATTGGATCCACTCTTATACCGTATCTAAATTTTAAAAAATGAGAGTAGTTAGCACATTCTTGTCAATTTTAAATTGTTTAACTCACTTGATGAAATTTTCTAAGAAAAGCCTTAAACCTCCAATAGACAAAAGTAAAAAAGCCCAATTGATAAAACCAGTGAAATTATCGAATCCAGAATTCCAACTGAACAAAGAATCTCTGGGTCGATGGCATCTAAAATCACATAAAAATATTAGTATACAGTGTGTCCTGTTGATTCAGTAATAAAACTAATAAAAGCATAAAATATACATAAAAGCACTTAAACAGTTTTAAAGATTTTTTTGTGCAATTTATTAGTGATGATAGACTGACTTAGATAATTCTACAATCGATACCGATCGATTTCGGTCTATCGGCTGTGTTTTTCCCGAGGTTTTTCCACCCCAGAAAAGGTCTTTTTCTGTGTTTTCTACCATCAGCACACAGTATTTTTTGTAAATCTATGAAGGGTTTGCAGGAGAAGGTTCCAGCTCCATCAGAACAACAAAAAATTCGTGCATGAAGAAAAAATCTTCTACCAAAGTCTCAATCAATTAAAATGTGAAAGTATGCAATATGAATTACGTTATTTCACATTTTTTAGACTTGCTGGATACTGAGACTCAAAGTGAATTGCTTACTCCCCCTGTAAGTTACTTAATCTGGAATGATCTGAATGATGTGATAACAATAATCGTATGTCATATTGTTATACATTTTTGTTTTTGTTATTTTAAATTTGACTTTCACTTTTGTTTTATTGATATAAATATCTAATTTTAACCTTTAACCACAGATTTTTTTATTACAAATATTACTTTTTTTACTATACAATAATTATTAAAACTATATCAGCCTCCAGACCGATATTTTTTATACGTAAATCGGCCAATATAGCCGATATCAGTATCGGTATCGGTCGATCACTACAATTATAGGAGGTTTTTTTAGATATTGTAATGCTAATGTGGAAATTAAAGTTATTATTGTTACTTTAATTAAAACATAGTATAGTAAGGTGTTTAAACCGAGGTTTAAACCTCCTTCTAAATAAGAATTCTAGTGAGATGTCTGTTTGTTTTAGTGTAATTGCTGGAATAGTTATGCAATAAATCAAAACTTGGAATAAAAAAATGGACATGAAACGAATGTTACACAGTTAGAGGGCAGAGGATGTTGGTTCATCAGGAACAGAACAAAGAAAAATACAGAAAAAGAAAATGAACAGAAAATTAACATTAAAATATGTTGTGGACAACAAGTCAATAAAAGTTGTGCTTTTAAAAAATAATGGAAGTGAAATAATTTAGGTAAGTTTGTACACTTGACTGTGCTAATACTTTACAAGTCACTTATTATTTCAAGCTGCTATATTTTAAATAATATGATGCTAAATACTATATACTATATTAGTCGGTTATGTATAAAGTAATACAATTAAGACATAAATGTAGTTTAACAGCTCATTTCAATTTACGTCCACAAACAACAAATTATAATAATTGTACCAAGTATTGTTTATTCATATTTCATTTACATACAGGATAATTAACCGGCCTACCTGCTAAATAAAACAACTCAAACGTATGAGATATAATGGATATAATGATAAACTTGATAATTATCTATCAGCCTTTAACAACCATATTAAATTTCTAAACTTTAATGTGTTTGAAAGCAAAATAGTTTTACCATAATATTGATCTA
This sequence comes from Ips nitidus, assembly GCA_018691245.2. Taxonomy (NCBI): domain Eukaryota; kingdom Metazoa; phylum Arthropoda; class Insecta; order Coleoptera; family Curculionidae; genus Ips; species Ips nitidus. The sequence continues at coordinate 8,117,026 of CM042791.1, forward strand.
CTCCTTGTCCCTTGCCTTGTCCTATTTACTGTTTTGTGTAAAATGTTTGAACTTGGTTAAAATATTCTTATTATTAAGAATATGTACTTGACTGTAAAGTTTGCAATTATTATATAACCAAAGTAAAAAACAGTTGAAACAGGTTCTTGTACAGCATAAATGATTATCTACACCACAGTTCCAGACTTTTCATGTTAAAAACACTAAAGTGGGAATATGCAATTTACTAGTAATAAGTACCTATATAAAGCTGAAATTTCATGTAATTTCCACTAGGTAAATGCTAAACTAAATGTTTGTGTTTTTAACACAAATTTTGCTAACAAAGTAGAGATCATATTTCAAAATAACTAGAAAAAGCAGAATAAATATAAATGAATACTCTCCTATTCAGTTTTGTGTTGTAATATTTCTTGAAATAAACACAGTCAAATTTTTTTTCAGACTTCTTTGCAATTAAAGTAGCACATTCCTAACTGTTTAAATGTTTTGTCTTAATTTAACCAAATTTTGTATACCTAATTTGTGTCTTGTCAAGAAAGTTAATCTATTCTTGACATCTTAACAAGACACTTTGAATTGAAGTATTTTACCATCTTTTTACTTTTCAATGTTCTAAAAAATTCTACTACATTCCCATTAAAATATTTCAATATAAAACATATTTTAAGGTAATTGAAATATGCCTTGTAATGGTCTAAAGGGCTTCATTTTTTAAAATTGGTTGTTTTGTAAAAGTTGGTAAAATCTACTGACATGTTATTAAAGTTATAATTGCACATTCAGTTATTAAAAAAAAAATGGTGTAAGTGACAATAGCTGGGACAGTGAGTACCTAATGATGGATTGTACCTATTTAAGGGCACTCTAGACTCAAATTAAAACTTATTAGCATAGGGTGCTTCTAACCCAGAATAATGGCTGAAACCATTTACCTAATACAAGATAAAACCTTTCGAAAGAAACACATCAATGTAAACTAAATAAGCATGTTCAGAAAATTTAGGAATCAGAAAGTTTGAACCTAAACAGTAGTTACCTAAAGAATAAAATTTAGTGGAACTGACTTTTCATCTGGACCTCAAATGTGTATCTTTTTATAAAAAGATAAATTAACAGGGACCATGCATCTTATTAAGAAATGTATGAGGTACTAGGAATCACTTACGGTTTATCTGGTTGATTTTTTCGAATTTTTTGCTCAACAGCCTGGATTTCTTCAGCCTTTGTGGCACTGAGGGCTCGTTTACGAACCACTTGACCCCCTTCAGTCATTTTGTCCTAAAAATCCAACAAAACTACTTTGTATTATTCTAAAAAGTGGAAGAAACACTTTAAACAAGGGATTGGAACAAAAATTAATTGGCAAAGTTCATGACGACATAAACGACAGAAAACGGAGGACACCGATAAAGTGCAGGCTATTCACAAATTTTTTTCTAGTTTCATCTTGATATCAACCATAGATATCAACCTTTGAATGTTGGACAGTTTTTAATGTTCGGAGTTCGAGGTCAACAAAAGATAAACAAAAAAATTATGATAAAAAAACATTTTTGACATTAATGGAATTTAGGGTTAGGAAACATACGCCGAGCTAATCTAACTACGTCAACCAAGCGAGATAAAAGATACAAAAGTTCAATAAGAGAAAGGAAGATAGCAATTCAAGATTAACTTGACAATTTCGAAAGCCCAGGAACCAAATTAAATTTTATTATATGTAGGCAACACTCTATTGCACCCTGTGTAACTATGGTTGCGTATAAAGCAGCGCAAGTCAAAATCCTTACTGTATATTATTATAACATTATAGCGAAAGCTAAAGAATGGCTAAAGTATGATTTAAATAATGTTGTAATAACATCAATTAGATAATTCACTTGATTAATGGCGGATTAAACCGACGTATTTAAGAGTACCTAAGACTGCACCTGGTTGTGCAACTCCTTTTTTGAATAAATGAAACTAATGATGTGGATTTTTCACATTAGTAAAATTAATTTTTAAGTTACATTAATAAGAAATTTTATTTTTTGAGGCAACCCGTAATACATTTTTCTACACGTGAGATTGTGATTGATACAAATAGATTACTCATAACATTTTAACAGTTGACAGCGGAAGTTATTAATTTATGACATCCATAATTCGAACAAAACGTCATTCGTAAAATGTCACTGTCAGTGTAGGGTGTAGGAGGAGTAGGTGGGATCTGGGATCCAACTAGATTATTCATTCAGAAATTCTTTCAGTTTGGTTTTTACTTTTACGTTCAATAGTACTAGAGATTGATGTTTCTTTACAAATTTCCAATGTTTTTTGCATATATCCGTCATCGGTGAATCATACATTGTGAGGCGGTACTCGTCGAATGATGGTAGAAAACGCAAGACTCGCCTTAAGTCGCCTTTATTACAAGTACACAAACCTGTTGCATGTTTAGTAAATATTTTTAATGGGATGCAGTGTTTATTACTTAGCAGCTATATGCTATAAAACCAGTGCTTTAATACAGTAAAAGACAATGGGATTGTCGTTTACAAAAGAACCTGAAGAAAATGGGACGGAAACTACTGAATACTCTTCAATTGTGGGCTCTAAGCTCCATGGCAGGCAAGCCAGCATCAGGCAAAGTACCATCAAAGCAAAGGCCAAACAGGCCATGCCTGATCCAGGAGAGTTGGAACGCCGATTTACCAAAGTTTTGGTAAGAATCTATACATTTTAATGTCCTGTGTAGGTGCTAATCTATTCAATTTTTTTAACTTGAAAGGCAGATTGTTATTATAATTTATGTTGCTCTCTTATAGTTGTTATCACTTTTATGAATGGGTTGAATCCCTTTCCTTTCCTATTGTATATTTACTTAAAAATTATGTGGATATTTCAGTGTAAGTCTCTAGTGTAACTCAGTCACTGTGTTTGATATCAAATCAGAGTAATGTTGTCCTGCTTCCTGCAATTAATTGGAGAATCAAGGCTGTTTATTAAATGTATGATGTCAGCTTTCTATCTATCTATCTCTATTATATTTAATAAACAACTATTTAGGTACTAGCATGTTCCAATGGTATTAAAATAATATTCAAAACACAACTGACACAAACTTTACTACTAGTTCAAGTACTAATACAGTTCAGTAGGTTATTTTATAATTATTTAAAACTATGTTACCAGTCAAGAAGCCTAATTATTTAAATGGGTTAAGCCTTGAAACTTCTTTTCTGGAGGTTTTTCTCTTGGGTTTTCCACTAAAATATTTAAAACTAAGTTTAAAATAGATCAAGAGATATGAAATATACAACAGCAGGAATAATTCATATTCGCTACTTAATTTTAAAACTGTTTAAAGAAAACTGTTCTTGTGAAGTTGTCGAGGAAATTGTAAAGGCTTGATCATTACAGACAAAACTGCAGGAGCGTCTTACAAGATCAATAATGCAAAAATAAAATTTTAAGAGCAATAGTTTGGTACATTTCCTAAATTTGAGGCAAAACTTGAATTATGAATTTGATCTTACTAAGAAGAAATAACTGGAATGTATTTTTAAGGTTCTTTCAACCCTTTTGTGCAAATATAAACAACAAACCACATTTTGTTGTTCTAAGTCTGAACAAATAAGTTTGATAAGTATGTTTGTTAAATTTATGTGTTTCACAATTTATGGAGTAAAATTGTAGAATATGTTGAGCAAAAGTCATGCTATTTCTACTTGTATTTCTAGAAATTGAAAATTGAACACATTTATACCACATGACTCATAAATACCACATGACTACTTGGATATGTGTTAATCCCAACTCTAATAATTGGGATTAGTTGTATCATAAAGTACCTAATAAAAATTATAATTTGGTATAAGTATAGGATAAATTTAGAAGCTGTCAATGCTGCCAAATGAGTTTTTAAACTTGAAACTGGTTAGTGTTTCCTATTGTATTAAACCAGATATTGAGTTAAATAGAGAGATAATTTAAAAAGAAGGGCTACATGTCAGAGCTATGTATACTCAAAAAAGCTTGTAACCTCCTATTGTAAATTACCTTCCTTGAACTGGGAATTTTAGATTTCTAATCATTATTCCCATTTGCTAGGGGTTTGCACTGTTTGCATGTTTTAAAGAATATGGCAAAAAAGTGGTAGTATTATTGTAAGTTCTGAAAGACACAGGAACACAGCAATATAAGAAATACCTCGAGAAATACTCTTAGAAGTACTACTATGCCATCACATATTTGTATATTGAAAGTAGTTTGCATAATTTATTATTTGTTGAAGATTATTTGCACAACTTTTAGTTGATGTTGATCCAAATTTATACATGTATTCATATTTTTTTTAATGTGGCAACACTGCAGCTGTAGTGCTTAACCTTTTCATGGTTATGAGATACATTATATTTTCTCATTTTATTTGAAATGCTGACAAATTTTGATACATTTATTAAAGTTATTTTCTATGGTGAACAAAGTGCAAACCATAAATAATAAGTATTAAGTGGATGTAAGGCATTGGACTGCTTGAACTTTTTTTTAATAATTGACAATAAAATGACTTGAGAAGGATGGGTTAGTTTCTTTTTATTTGTGGGTATTAACCTGTATATTTACTAACCTTTTTACATTTTTTAATATACAGGGTGTCCTAGATGAGACTGATTGAATGAAAGCTGAAAATAAATTGAGAATGATTTTAAAAGCTTGTAATTGCAGAATTCTGTTTCTATTGGTCCAAAGTTTTTTTAGTTGATATCAAAATTTTGTCAACAGTTATACAAGGAGAGTTGCAAAAATGGCTTTCTTGACATACAAAGTCACCTAGTTTTAATAGAACACTTTGTATATTATTACAACACTGTAATGATCAGTAATGTCCAAGGTATCCATAAATCAATAAAAATTTCACCTAAAACAGGAGTAAAAAAAATTTATAGGAAAGTCGAGATAGAGATAAGCTTTTTTATAGCCTGTCTTAGAGTTTTGGTTCTAGTTACTTAATTAAGCTTTATTACTAATTATTATTGATAAAAATAATATAAAATTAAAAACATGTTCAATCCAAAAGAAAACTTATTAGCTTTGAAACTTAATTGTGCTAGTAAAATGCGCATGATTAAAAACCCCAAGAATGCTCACTAATTCCCTGACAATGCCTACAATTTCCTAATAATGCTGTCAATTCTCAAGTAACACTCACTAAATTCTACATTTCGTACCTACACTAATGCACCAGCAGTTTATTCTTTGCTTGGACCTGATTTGTAATAATTATGGCGTTATCACATACAGGGGGTTTATAAAATTTGGTATACCTTAGAAAAGTGGTTCATTCGCAGCTAGGACACCCTGAATAGAAGATATTGTTTATTGAATCTGAACAAGAAATAACTAAACTTGCTTATCTGAAACTCTGTATAATTTTGACTGCTTTTGATTTTTGCTTGATGATTTGTTTACTAATTGAGATTTAACAGCCAATTTTATCTACCAGGACTTAACATCTGTGAAACTAATTTGGTATATTTTTAACAATTACTCATCTTTGCAAATGTATATATTTATTAAATATGTCAGTTTCAAAGTGTAATAATTATTTTAGGCATCTATGGATCTTCCTCCTGATAAAGCCAAACTACTAAAAAGTTATGACTCTGAAAAAAAATGGGACATTATCTGTGATCAGGTTTGTGTGCGAAAGATGACATAAATATTAACTCAAACTGGCTTTTACTATGTTTAGGAAATGGTACAAGCAAAAGACCCTCCTTCTTACTATCTCAACAAGTTAAGAACCTATCTAGACCCAAAAGCTTCCAGAAGTCATAGAGTAAGACTAAAGCTTAAAATTTACAGCAATTTAACTGAGTTATGAACTGTTTTTTAGAAACGTAAAATGGTGGTAGAATCTACATCCACACAAGTGTTAAGAGATCTTGAAATTTCCCTCAGGACAAACCACATAGAGTATGCAGGTCCTTTGTAGTTTAACGTGAATAACTGTCACCCACTAAAATTTTAGATGGGTGCGAGAGTTTCTCAATGACGAAAACAAAGGTTTGGACTTGCTAATTGACTATCTAAGCTTTCGTCTAGGAATGATGAGACACGAACAGAGGATCGCCGAGTCGCGATCCTCTTCAGAGGAAAGACTGACTTCAAATACTCAATCTAATTTAGGGTCTAATACTTTTGAAAAAAGCATAGATAAAACGTTTGATAGGTACTTACTATTTTACCTATTTATTTCTGGAGATTACGGTGCGATTGTAGGTCAAATGGGTATATGCGGATGTCAATGGATGTTAGCGACAGTCCCAGTTTGAAGAGGAGATCCAAACATGTCGCCAAATTAAATATGGGTGAATCTAAAGATGATATTCATGTTTGTATTATGTGTATGAGAGCAATAATGAATAATAAGGTAAGTTGATTTATTGAATCTTAGTGATCTAAGTTAAAATGAATGTTGGACTAAATTTAGCGCGTATTTAAACAATATAACAACGTTGCAGAAACTGTGTTAAGATAACAATAGCTCCTATCAAGAAATGCAAAAACTAAATTGCTTGATTAATAAGTCTATTGTGGTTTTTTTATGATTCAGCTACTGTCATTATTTAAATTGTTTGAATGCTTTCCAGATAAATAAATGACTTAATTTTTATTTCTGATAAATTGCTGATTTAACACCTAACAACAATAACGGAACTGTAACATTTATTTTGATTTTTCAGTATGGTTTTAATATGGTAATACAGCACCGGGAAGCAATCAACTGCATATCACTTAGTTTAATGCACAAAAGTCTCAGAACCAAAGCCTTAGTTTTAGAATTACTCGCAGCAATATGTTTAGTTAAAGGCGGACATGAAATAATATTGTCAGCCTTTGACAACTTTAAGGAAGTCTGTCATGAGACGCACAGATTTCAAACTTTAATGGACTATTTTTTAAATTATGATGTCTTTCACATTGAGTTTATGGTAAGGTTTTAAAGTACAAATGAAAGCCAATGGCTTAAGTTTAACGTGAATGCTTTAGGTAGCCTGTATGCAATTTGTAAACATCATAGTTCATTCAGTTGAAGACATGAATTTTCGGGTGCATCTCCAATACGAGTTTACCGCACTCGGATTGGATAATTATTTAGAAAAATTGAGATTCACTGAAAGTGAAGAACTGCAAGTTCAGATATCTGCTTATTTGGATAACGTATTTGATGTAGCGGCTTTGATGGAAGACAGCGAAACTAAAACGTCAGCTCTGGAAAAAGTTACTGAATTAGAAGATGAACTAGCCCAGGTAGAGCAAAACACGTGCATAACTAGAATTTAATTCACTTGAAACTATCTGTTTAGATGCATGAGCGGATGCAAGATATCGAGCATGCAGCTTTAGAGAAAATTGCCATGTTGGAAACTGAATTAATTCAACTGAGGTTGGTTGTTGTGACCTTTTTTATGTTATTTGGTTAAGTGATAGTTTTCAGGCAAGACAAAGAAGATCTTTTGGAATTTAAAAAGAAAGCGGATGAAGAGGTCAGTACGCTTAGAAGGGTAGTTCAAAACCATGAGCAGGAATCCAAACATCGGCAGTCCCAGTTTGAAAACAAACTGGCCGAGTTGCAAAGTAAAGGATTGTCTCCTACCGAACAAGTTCCTCTTATCAATACAGGTAAGCATGGTTGTTTTTTATTGTACTGTGGGATAATCCTGAAAGTTAAACAAAAATAGTTTACTTGTCTATTACATTGCTCGTCATCGTATTTTGGCTTGATGTTCCGCCTAATATATGGGTTTGGCTGTATATTACAGCTTAAAAAGCTTTATTTTTATCAATAAGAAACTTGGTAATCATTTGAAAAGTGTATTTCCTAGCAGGTTTTATAAGCCCAACTAGCAGAGTTTTAAGGTAGGATGAATATGTTTTTGTTGACATTGCAATAAATGTAATTTTATTGATCTTTCTTATCTAAACTGATTTTGATTTACTTAATCAGGCTATTTCTCAGTAATCATACATTTTTTACAAATAATCGGGAATAGGAATTTATTCGGAGGTAATACCACGAAAGCTTTATAATTACCGCTTAAATGAAAAAGTTTCCAGTGTTTGTTTTTGTTCCATAACAACGTGAAGCTATCGTTCTGTTTTTTTTTCGAAAATTATTGAATTACCGTTTATTAATACCTTTCTTGCTTCATAACGTTACCAAGGTTGATTGGAAGGTTTTTCGGTGCGCGTATGACCAATTCAGGAAGTCATGCAAGCACGGAAAACCTATTTTTGGACGAATTATGAACGAAAACGAGACTTAAGAAAAAAAGACATTACTTGACTAATTTCTATGACTAGTTTAAAGTAGTTCAAAGATGATTTAATTGTTGTAAGTTATCACTGTCAGGCAATGTCCATAAAACGTCAAAAAATACTGCGGAAATCTAAATATTCCAGAATTTACATATTAAATGACAATGCAGGTTTGTGCTAAATATTTCTCGACTTATAAATTGTCTTAAATTTAATATATTGTGTTGTACGTTTCTATTTTAAAGCCATTTTTCTGAGCATAAATACAAGATTTGCGAAATACAACTGCCTGCATGCTCTCTGGCTCATATATCTGCCAACAACTCTAATACCATAACATACTCCATTGAGTTTTGTGTTTTGTTATATGTAAGGACCAGTTATTAATATGATTATTGATGAAAATTCCCACAGTTATGACAGCTGTCGCGTCACGTAAGAAAAGTATAAAAGTGTTTCTTAACGTCAGAACTGTCAAATTTGACTCCGTGGAGCTGTAAAGGCTACTTACAGGGTGGTTCCTCCAAGAAATACATCTATTTGGCATTTTGATGTGCCTTTATTCATTATTTTCCAAACATTCTTTATATTCTCTTGGAATTTGATCCAAAAATGAATTTCTAAAAATTTTCCATTTCTAGGCATACTCATTTCGCCCTGTATAGCATATATATGTTTTTCAGACTCTTCAGTATCTGAATACTCATCTTCTTCACCTTCAACGACTGCTCCAACGTCGCCACCCGATCCTCCTCCACCTGTTGTGGTTGCTCCCCCGCCACCTCCTTGTCCACCTCCCCCACCAAAACCACCAAGTGTCGGTATTCCATTAGCACCCATACCGCCACCACCAGCTGGTTTTATGCAAGCGCCTGAGGGAGCTATGACTATTAAGAGAAAAGTTCAGACCAAGGTATTTTCATTGAAGAAAAAACCAACACAAAAGCCACAAAGCAAATTATTTTTTTTAGTACAAACTTCCGACGATAAACTGGATCGCTTTGAAACCTAATCAGGTTAGAGGCACTGTGTTTAACGAACTGGACGATGATAAACTGTACAGTCACATCGATTTCGGTGAATTTGAGGAGAAATTCAAAATTGGTCCGGCCGGGTATCTTGCTAATGGTGATTCTGAAACCGACGGACTTCAGACTTACCCTAGCAAACGGTAAAACACTTAAAAACTTTATTTATCAAACTGTAAACAATCTCTCATTGCAGATTCAAAAAACCTGAAAATATTACATTGCTTGAGCACACCCGACTTCGAAATATCGGTAAGTTCATCCAACTGAACTGTAATTCAGTAATAACTAATTTGGTTACAGCAATATCACGCAGGAAATTAGAAATGACGCCCGAAAAAGTGATAACAGCAATTAATATGTTGGATCTAAAGCAGTTATCTCTGGAAAATGTGGAATTACTGCAAAGGATGGTGCCCACAGAGCAAGAAACCAAAGCCTACAAGGAATACGTGCAAGAAAAGAAGAACATTAACATTTTGACTGAGGAGGATAAGTTTTTGTTGCAGTTAACTAAAGTTGACCGGATATCAGCCAAATTGTCGATTATGAATTATATCGGCAATTTCTTTGATAGTCTGCATTTAATACAACCTGTAAGTGTTTACTACAAAATGCTATAATGGCATTAAATTGTTGATTGTTTTCAGCAAATACACGCTGTAATATCAGCATCCAACTCTGTCAAAACGTCTAGAAAACTACGATCGTTTTGGAGGTTGTTCTAGCTTTCGGCAACTACTTAAACAGGTAATTTTGCACTTTTAACACTTAAAATGTGTATTTATTATTCATTTTCACAGCGCTAAAAGAGGACCAGCCTACGGGTTCAAATTGCATTCCTTGGACTCGTTGTTGGACACAAAATCGTCAGACAAACGCACCTGTCTTTTGCACTACATAGTTGCCACGATAAGGCAGAAATTCCCCGACTTGCTGAATTTCGAATGCGAGTTGCACTACATAGAAAAAGCCGCTATGGGTTGGTCTATTTATTTATTTTTTGTTTTCACTAAATTTTTGGCAATATCTTGATTTCTAGTATCCATTGAAAACATCTCTACCGACGTTCATGAACTGGAAAAAGGTATGGACGCTGTGCGGAAAGAAGCTGAAATTAGAGGAAGGGGAAATAACAGTTTGGTTTTGAGAGATTTTTTGGCGAACACAGAGGATAAATTACGAAGATTGAGAAGTGATTTCAAGCTATGTCAAGAGGTAAGTTCAATTAAATTTTCTGGGTGTGTGTGTGTTGAAAAAATTGATTTTATTCAGGCTTTCCGGGAATGCGTGGAATATTTTGCGGATTCTGCCAGGACGACTGATGCCAACACGTTCTTTTCTCTGTTGGTGCGTTTTGTGAAGTCCTTTAAGGTAAGTCAGTATTACTATAAATATTTTAAGTCATAGAAATGTGTTTTAACATCATACTAGCTATTTTCTATTTGGGAGTTCATCTAATGTTAGTCCTATTTTGACCTATAAACCTCTATTGCCATTTTGAGTGCCAGAGATCCCTAAATGCTACTGACAACCTTCTAAAAAGTGCCAGAAGCTTCTACAAGTGTCTTAAACCTTCCCAGAGTTGTTTTGAATTGTCAGAGGTCTCTAGGACCGTTTTGAATGTGCCAAAGACTTCTAAATACTACTGGGAACTTTCTGAAAAGTTCCAGAGCCCTCCACACCTGTCTTAAATTTTCCCAGAACTGTTTAAAATTGTCAGAGGCCTTTTAAAAGTTCCATAGAGGAGAACCCAGAAGCTTACAAGTGTCTTAAACCTGCCAAGAAATTGTCAGAGGCCCTTCCAGAACCCTAAATTGTCAGAGGCCTCCAGGACCATTCTGAAAGTTCCATGCCCCTCTAAATGCTATTGAGGACCTTCTAAAAAGTGCCAGAGGCCTCTACAAGTGTTTTAAATCTTCCCAGTGTTGTTTTAAATTGTCAGAGGCCTCTAGGACCGTTTTGAATGTGCCAAAGACTTCTAAATACTACTGAGAACTTTCTGAAAAGTTCCAGAGCACAGAGGGAAAACTTCCAACTGTCTTAAACGTTCCCACAACGGTTTGAAATTGTCCGAGGTCTCTAGGATCGTTTTGAAAGTACCATAGAGCTCTAAATGCTATTTAGACCCTTCTAAAAAGTGCCAGAGGCCTCTACAAGTGTTTTGAATGTGCCAAAGACCTTTAAATACTACTGAAAAGTTTCGGAGCCCTCTACACCTGTCTTAAAATTTCCCAGAACTGTTTAATCTTATCAGCCTCTAGGACCGTTTTAAAAGTTTCATAGACTTCTAAATGCTATTGAGAACCTAAAAAGTGCCAGAGGCCTCTAGAAGTGTCTTAAATCTTCCCAGAGTTCTTTTAAATTGTCAGAGGCCTCTAGAACCGTTTTGAATGTGCCAAAAACGTCTAAATACTACTGACAACCTTCTGAAAAGTTCCAGAGCCCTCTACAACTGTCTTAAACTTTCCCAGAACTGATTTAAATTGTCAGAGACCTCTAGAACCGTTTTGAATGTGCCAAAGACATCTAAATGCTATCTGTCATACAAGGGACGGAAATTTCAATCAACATTGCGAATCTTCATAAAGAACATATGTTGGAGCACATAACGCCTGGTCATATAATCACTTTCTCACAAAACCATCTCCAACCGTCAGATTACGTGAGATCCCTCACATGTCGTTCTGTTGCAGCAGAGGCAATTTTGTCCCACCTTTATAGTTGTATAATTATCCTATTCGATTTCTTAAAAGTAACAACAAAGAGAAATAAACCAGAAATGTTTAATCTGGTATCAGAGCTTTTCCAATTACCTATTAGTAAATTCTCCTAACTTATTCTAGATTGCAGACCAAGAAAACGAACAGAGAAGAAGACTGGAACTGGCAGCGCAAAATGCGGCTAACACTCAGACTAACGAGGAGACATACAAAAAGCCAAAATGCAATCCGAAAAAGCAGCAGGTATGTTTCACAAACGCACTCGCACAAAAATTAGTGTTTAGCGAACTTGGTTGCACGCTTCAAAATGGCCATAGCAGTCTTGCTGACGTAACGCTTCAGTTTGGTTGAGGTTAGGGTCCCTCTTTTTTTTTGAATTTCAAATGGCTTAGCTTACGATAAACGTGAAAATTGTTTTTTGTATATAATTTTTTTTTATTGAGAGTAAGAGAGTGTCTAGGCACATTAATCCTACAATAATTTAATTCATATGCCATACTTGATATTAATTATTTATAATGTTTACTACTGTTCTCTATTAATAAATTGCTTCTATTAGCATAAACAAGCATGCCTAAGATAGCGGTTATATTACTTTGCATTTTGTTTATTTTTTCTCTTGTTTATAGATTATATGGTTTTTGCTTATATCATGCATTTTCCTTTCAGTGCTCATCCTTCCTAACTTTTTTCACATGTTTCATATATCAACTATTAACGAGTCTTAATTTAAAGACACTAAAAACATTTTGTTGAGGCGACCAATCGCGCTTTGTACTTGTGAAGTTTTTGTGTATATTTGTTGATGGTTTGGTCAGTCCGTCGTTTTGTGGTTTTGTTGGGGTTCTGTTGTGTCAGTGTTTTGTTCATAGAAGTATTGGAATTCTAAGTTTAAGTGACTACTTAATGGTAATTTAGTAGGCAGTTTATTACATTTTGCACTATAAAACACAGTCAAAATGACTTGAAAAAAAGACAAACTAGCACTTGTAGTTTTTTTAGAATAGAACAGTAGAAAAATAGAATGTGAGGAGTTTTGATTTGAAATCAAAGGGCGGTAATACAACTGAAACCTCTCACAACATTAAAATCACTACTATGATGGATTAAATCTACGGATCAAGCTTTTTGCTCAGAACGGCAATATATTATGTTGTAATTTAGTACACAAATTGTCAGGATGTTAACTTAATGTGTAAATCAAACCTAACCACTTAAAAGGGAAGAGAGTTTTTCCTATTTGTAAGAAGCACTGTAAATAAAATAAACGAATTGCAGAATTTAGCTTATTGATAGGTAAGTATCACGTTAATTGTACGTCATAAGAAATGGTTCTAGCAAAATTAGTATCTTTAGAATCGTTGCAATATAAATGGATTGAAAATGGTTTTATGCAAATGAAACAAAATTTTAGCAATCATTTTAGTTTGAATATTTGCACCAAAGTAAACCAAAGTCTTTAAAAAATTTACTATAATTACAAGGAGTACCAAAACACTAGTATTGGTAGTTTTTTTTCCAGAATATTACCTTTCTTATAATCTACACAATGTACGCAAATATTCACAATAATGAATGACAATTTGAAAATAAATATTACTTGCAACTTTCTTTGAATTTAATAGTCAATTGTATCTTGTAAATTTCTGTCACATTTTTAGATTATACTTTATCAACACTTAAAAGTCTGCTAACTTAGTGGTTTCCATATGGACTATTTCAACTACTAAAGAACTTGTAGTAACATCGTTTTCCGAAGAGTATAGGAGAAAAACAAGGAATGTCTCATTTTATACTACTCAAGATAGACAAGTTGTAGGTTTATTTTAAGTTTTATTAATCTGGATGGCTATCTGGTCCTGGATGTTTTCTAACAGATTTTTCTTCTTCTCGGTCCTTTTACCCTGTATAGTAGTGTAGTGATATTATTTTATGTGTTTGGATTTGTTGTTTTCATGGGTTTCTCTCTCATGACATCCATACTTCCAAGCCTTCAATTCCTTTTCGAAATTTCTTCATTATTAGTTGTCCTTCATCTTCATCAATAATCAAGGTATAGTCCGCATACCTCAGGTTACTTATTTTTCTCTTTCAATTGATATTCCGCCTTCCCAATCGTCAAAGACTTTTCTCATGATGTATTCGCTGTATATGTTGTAAAGGGTGGGGGAGAGTATGCATCCCTGTTTGACACTGGCCTCTATGTTAAAAGCTTTGGACACTGTCTTGTTCTGACCTGTGATGGTAGAGTCTCTTAATTAAAAACATCAGATGTTTGGGAACACTCTCCACAGAAGTGACAGTTCACAGAGTCTACAAAACACAAATATAGTTTTGAGTTTTTCCCTCGATTTTTTAAATGATCTGCGGGCATCAAGTAGTTGCTCCCGTGTATTCTTAACTGGTAAGAATCCTCTCTGTTCGTCCGTTATATGTGAGAGTAGAAATGTTTTCAAACGTTCATTAATGATGTGGAGTAATACTTTGCATTCCGTGTAAAACCATAGAGTGTTGGGGTCTGTAGAGGTGTCAGGCCTTTCTTAAATGCTAACCAATAATAACATCCGTTGTTTTTTCCCTGTACTCTTCATTTTAACTTTTCCATGTGATATTGTATCCAAACCAATTTGATTTATGTTGGTAATTTTCCTGTTTTGGTCGAAAACATTACAATGCTGAGACTGCATATGTGCGAATGTCCATTGTCATCTGACCAGCAAACCTGTCAAATTATATTATATTAGCTCTACTTGATCTACGGAACTTCAAAACGAAGAGAGTCTCATTTTGTTTCTATTACTTACAAGTTTAGAGTAAGCGGAGATCTCTATATCTTCGAAATGCCTTGGTCGAATTTAATAAACCAAAAAGATTTTCATATACCATTTTTTTAAAATCACCGGTTTAGCTCAACTACTGATGATCAAAAAAACCTTGCTGACAAGGCCACTTTTCTTAATTGAACCGAATTGTTATACAGGGTGTCCCACGACGAAAGACATCGATCGATATAATAAAGACTTCCGATAATAGGAAAGTTTTTGAAATTTGCTAGCATAGTAAAGTCAGTAGGTATACCAAAAATATTTTCAATGTTATTACACCTCCGGTTATACAGGAAGTAGCTTATTTTAAATGGAAGACCCTGTATAGTTTTCAATATTC
Source organism: Ips nitidus (assembly GCA_018691245.2). Lineage (NCBI taxonomy): Eukaryota > Metazoa > Arthropoda > Insecta > Coleoptera > Curculionidae > Ips > Ips nitidus. The sequence continues at coordinate 8,132,255 of CM042791.1, forward strand.
CTATGGTTTCAAATATTGTTCACGTATCGTGTTCAATGGTCTATCTTTTTCCTATATCTATCTATCTTCAACGGTTTTTAAGATACAGAGCGAATGTGACGTCACGATTATATAATTTGGCAAAAACCATAATTTGATCCTGTCGAATTACGTCATTGTGGCGTCACATTTGCTCTACTCGCTCCATGAAGAATGAAAACGAATACACCCTCAGATTTGTAGTGTCATCAGCTCCTAACCAGAATGAGGTAGAGCAAAACGGTTTGCCTGTTCCTAACTTAACTTTTTGAGATCTATTGCGTAGTTATATTGGAAAATTTGACAGGTGTCAATTTGTTTACTGTTATCAAATTTTGGACACTTGTCAAAATTAAAAATGTTGCCAAATGATAGATCTCAAAAAGTTAAGATATAGGAACATGAAATCCGTTTTGCTATTAGCCTGATTAAATAGCATCTGTGTGGTTCTAAATACTTCAATTTTGGTATAGGCCAATATCTAGAGAAATAGCTATACAAAGACTTTAAAAACTTGAATTTTTGCTATTTGGTATGGCACTTAGTAAATGCTTATATGCCTAAATTTTCTATATTTCCACGACAGAGCTAGAATTTATATTAAACAATTCCTATTTGACATTCAAATTAGTACTTTGTTGGGTTCTTTATTTCGTCGTCTTACTATCAAAAACTTTGATTTTTAGAAATTTAGAAGTTATGACGTTTTTATAATCCCTAAATCTTTCTACAACTAAAATCAAGATTTTTTTCTTAAATGCTCATTACTATACCTTTTAGTGCATTTTAATTCTAAATTATGATGAAACATATAATGTATCAGCGCACACTGGACATTTTTTCCTGTAAATTCTTGCCCAAATGATTTTTTGATAGAAAGGCGACGATTTTCTTTACCATTTTTTGAATGTCAATCCAAAAATTGCAATTCTTTCAGTTGTCTGTTTTTGTATAAATAAATCATTAACAAAATCACAAATGTTGACCTAGTATCATTTAACAGGATGCCGTAATCAATGAGCTTAAAACAAAAACGAAGATGGTCCAAGAAAAGAAACTGTTACAACAAGACGAAGTTTATAATGGCGCCCTGGAGGACATTCTTTTGGGGCTTAAAAGCGAACCGTACCGAAGGGCGGACGCCGTCCGACGAAGCCAACGCAGAAAAATCGATAACAATCGACTCTCGAAAACAATGGATGAAATAGAGATTTAAGGATAATTAAGATTTGTTGATGCAGATTAATCCATTGCCTACAGCTGATTTAACTAACAGATTATTAGCTAGCTTTAGTACTGTTATAAACGGATACTTTCTTGAGCTATAAATTGGTCTTGCTTCGTTATGGTTCCTTGAATTTATATTTACTAACATTTTGCTTAAGGCCAGTTCTCGGTGACAAACACTTTATAATGTGCAGGGTTTTTTTTAAATTTGAACATATTTTGAGATGTTTACCAATGTAGAAATATTACGTCTTCCAAAAACCGTCTTGAATGGAACAACGAAAATTAATTTCTTGAAGCAAAATGCTCGTTTGAAAATTTGTACTTTTCCTCACCAGTCTATTAAACCAAAGTATCATTTGATCGTATTTTTAATTTGACTAGATTCACTTGTAGGGTGAATAAAAAAATGCAAAAGAGATTGATAGTCTAGTCATTTTTCAAATTTTTGAAGGAGCATTTCCAGTTATTAGTGACTTACACTGTCGCACTTTACCTACACGTACAACGGTATGAATAGCTTTAACCTAGAGGATTACTGTGCCTTTTTTAAATTAGGATGTTTATATACTCATATATCATGCACATTCGAACAAAATTGCATTTAATCTATTAAGAATTTTATTACCTGTTATGTTTCTATGAGAAATTAAGGGATTTTTTATTTAATGAGTTTGCATTTAAAAGAATTTATTTTTTTGTATATGTACGTGTGTAGTTTGTTTCCAAGGCCCTGTGAATTATTGAGTTAATGAATTTACGACAGTGCCTTAAAAACTCTCATCATTCTTGTAGGAATATGAAAATTAACTTTAAGTTGTATATTTAAATATACTTTTACTATTTACGCAAATATTTTTGTACTGTCTCGAATTATTGAAAAGAAGGCAAATTAAAAACATATCATTCGAATCGTATTTTATATCGATTTTTGAATTTAAGTGCAAATTTAGCACCATAAATAATTATTATATCCACGTTTTGGACGTTTACGGAAATTTGTGACTTTCTATTCATGTTTATGCTTAGCACATTTTTTATAAATACCAGTTGTAATAAATTTTGTACATTTTTAAATTAAATCGTTTTTTATTTACTATCCTGATGTGTTTTTGGACTTTTTGTTTGAAGAGTAAGTATCGGCAAATATTGAAAAAAGTGTTTTTTATGGACTTGTTAATATTCCAGGAATAAGGACCCGATGTATAGTGACTTCAGACTATAGCTTCCGACTCATATAATCCGTTTAAACGATTGAGCTGGCTAATTGTCCAGAAAGTTTTAAAAAGAGACTAACTGATAAAAGAAGAGCGAAAACGATTGAAGTGGCTAATTGCCCAGAAAATTTTAAAAAGATGATAACTGATAGCAGAAGAGCAGAGTAGAGTTCGGCATATATGTGAATTTTCGTATTTCTTCCGAAACTTTCCGGGAAGATAGCCGAACCTTTGGAATTAGCAGTTTTCGTGTGTGGTTATATGACATATTTGACATTGACAATATTAGCATTTGCTGTTGTGTCAAACTCAATTTTGTATTGTTGTGAATGACAACAATGTTGTTACGTCACAGACATAACAAGCAATGTGGCCTTTGCACCACCATAACATATATTACAAAATGATGTATAGACCTATTGTTTCAATGACAGTTGATAGAATAGGCTATAATACAAGTACACTGGTTTTACTAGACTTTGACTGACAGGTAAAAATCACAATTGACACTTGACAAATAACGTTAAACGGAAACTTTCCAGCAAGGTTTATTTCCTTCCTGGAAAGTTTCCAAGACGGAAAGTTTCCACGTGCCCATCTCTAATTGAGCAGAGGAATGTGTAGAAATTATTGAATTAGCCAGTGCCCTAATTCTTGAAAACAAGGAACGGAATGCTCAAGAGAAATGTTGATAGAATGTGACAGAAGCAGCAGACAATTGAGGGTTCCTGTCACATTCTACAGACTTTTCTCTTGATAATTCCGTTCCATCCTTTCAAGAATACGCATCCTGCTCAATCAAAATTGCTCAAAAGCGGCTACTCAGAGCTGGCTAATTGCCCAGACAATAAAAAAAACAAACTGATAAAAGAAGAGCGGAAGAATGTGTTGAAATGATTAAGTTGGCTAATTGCTCAGAGAATTAATATAATGATGATCTGAGAACAGAACAGCGGAAGAATGTGTTAAAATGATTGAACTGATAAAAAAATAGCAGTAGAATGTGTTGGAATGATTGAGTTGGGCAATTGACCAGAAAGTCAAAATAGAAACTAGCTGATAACAGAAGAGCGGAAGTTGATATGATTGGGATGGCTAATTGCCGAGAGAATTAATAAAAAGATTATCTGATAATAGAAGAGCGGACAAATGTGTTGTTATGATTGAGATTACTAATTGCCCAAATTTTTGAAAAGAAGACTAACTAGTAAGTAGCAGAGGAAGTGTTAAAATGATTGAGATGGCTAACTGTTCAAAATTTTCAAATGAAGAATAAATAAAAAACAGACAAAAATTTAAAGGTGTTAACTAATTTTGCCCTTTTAGACGTACCGTACTATTGCTGCATTAAGTACAGTTTTTGTGCATTTCCACAATTATTTTAATTTGAACTCAAAAAATGTATCAATTCGTACTAGAACTGAGAAAGAATGTAAATAATGTAACTAGGTGCGTGAGAGATGTATGTATATTCAAATATAATCAATATTACATCATACCAAAAACTAACACAAAAGTAAATAATAAATTAAAATTATTGCACACGCAACGTAAATTCAGTACTAGCTTAAATTTTTGGATCAGTCGGTTTCAATTTCACAAATTCTTCCGATAACTCCCAAAGTTTTTTCGCTTTAGACATATCCGACACTCCACGGTTGAGAGAACGCTCTTGACATTCCACAAAATATTTTCCGGTCACATTCTTGACCTCTTCTGAACAAGCTAGGAAAACCGATGTTTGACAACCTAATAATAAAGTTGAAGGTTAAATGTGGTTCGAAGGACCAAATGTTTTATATTTGCAAGCAGCAATACAAAAAAGTAGCGAACTTACCTTGCTCTGGACTTTTAAAGAAGCATTTTACAATCACTTTTAAGGGCCAATTAAGTGGTACCGGTACATTTCTCCAAATCCCACTGTCAATCAAACCAGGATGCAGGCAATTGGCCGTCACTCCAGATCCTTCTAATCTTCTAGCCAATTCCAAAGTGAAGGAGATATTGGCGTATTTCGAAGGGTAGTAAATCCACGGTGGAAACCAGGAACTAGACGGGTTCAAATTGTTCAAATTCAACGATGTTAACTGGTACAATGACGAGGCTACCACCACAATACGAGAGGGAGCAGAACGTTTCAGCAAATCTGGAAAACTACATAAGTTTTGGTGAATTTTGACTAAATTGATGAACTAACCAATAAGCAAGTGGGTAAGTAGGAAGGGACCGAAGTGATTGGTGGCCATGGTGAGTTCAAGTCCATCTTCAGTCTTGATGATTTTTTTCTCAGCAGTTCCAGCGTTGTGGATTAAAACGTCGAGACGCTGCTCAGTTCTTAAAATGTCTTCGGCAAATTCTCTGATTGATTTTTGTGTAGCTAGATCCAGTTTCTTGATGATTACGTTTTCGTTTTTTGTCAGTGTGACAATATCATCTGAAAAGGAGTGAACATTATTTCTGTTTAATCAATACAAATTAAATGGTTTACTTTGTGTTTAATGCAGAGAGACTTACATTGAACAAGAAAAACAACAACAACTCTTTGTTCTTAATTCGTTGTTTGAATATTTGTACATTGACTAGCATTTGAAGGCTTACCTCGAACTTTTTCAGCATTTTCCAAGTTTCTGCATGCCATAATAACTCTGGCTCCTCTAGTAGCAAGTTCTCTGGCTGTTTCCTTTCCTATGCCACCAGTAGCTCCAGTAACTATGACGGTTTTTCCGTTCATATTTACTTTTTCCCTATTTAACAACAATGAAAGTGTTAATATAACCTTCTTCCTCAATCAAAAGATAATTTAATAATTTGCTTAAAATGAATTTCTCACTGGAGACTGGAATTTGTTGAAAGCTCATATGAAACAATGGAATTTTAAACTACATAATGGAATTAGGTGGGAATATTTAAAGGATTATGGATATTGCATGGAATTTCTTATGATAAGGTGGAATTTTCCTTAGAATTCCCCAATATTGGTGAAACTTTTTAGAAAAATGCAATTTTAGTGTACCCTGGCTGCCCCCTCGCTTTACCCCAATGTCTACCGAAAGAATGAATTGCCCATACAAAACCCCTTAAATTATTTAATTTTTTCTATTAAACTAATGGAAGGGATGATTCATTTTCTAGAATTTACTCGGTTAAAAACAAATAAAAAGAATAACATCAACGCCATAACAATTTTATTTACGTAGCACATCAGAGTCATAAATTTTCCTCCTTAATCATATTTTAAAATCTACAAAAAAACTACCATGGAAAAGTTTAACTAAGTTGAATCATCAACTTTAATGATGATGTTGCACTATAACGATATGACATTATGTTAAAGTTTTAACTTTATTATTCATTGCCAGTGGCTTTTGTCTGACAAATCAAAAACTACATTAGTAGTACAGTATAATTGCCATTCAATGCGTATTTTTTCACTTATAATTGCATAATTGTATCAAAATTACTGATAATTGAAGCTGATGGTTATTTTGAATCTGCTGTATGTACAAAGAAAATAAATACGCTTTTCCAGGAAATGTGTGTTTTAATACAGTAGAGATTGCAATATAGTCTTGAAAAACAAATATGACAGATTATATGGATATGGTATATGATGATAATAGAGTTTTAAAATTACTAATGATCAAAATGTAGGTACATGATGCTTAATTAATTTTAATTTAAAACTGAAAACACGTGTATGATTTGTGTTTTTTTTTGCTTTTTAATGAAATTATTATTGTTCTTAAAACAGTTAGTGGTTGTTTCAAAAACTTAACTATACATATTATTATTAAATGCTGGTAATAATTAAATATTGGTTTATTTAGGAAAACAAATTTATAATGATCCTTTTTGCAAGGCACACTGGGGGAAAAGGGTTTTATTTAAAAATTTTGCTTTAAATGTTAATGAGAGTATTACTTTATAAGTATTAGTTTAATTTATTTAAGTTTACTGTGTTCTTTGCTTCGCTGTAATAACAAAACAACTTTTTGGCGAAACTTAAGTATATTGCAAAACATGTATTAATTAACCATGATTGCAAATTTTTATTAATTTTGGCAACATTTTTACGTTTCCATAATTAAAAATGTTAACTATATGCAAATATGTTCTTACCTGAAACGACGAGAACTAACAATGCAATAAAACTTAAGGAGGGCAATAACAGTCAATATTCCAAAAACGAAGAGCGTGATCAAGGCTTGAACTAGTGGGGTAATTTCGTATCCAAATATAATCATCCTGAAAAATAAACATTTAACTTATTTATACTACAAAATTAAAAAAGTAAAAATTTTTTAAAATTTGTACACACATTTTGTATACAACTGCTTATTAAAACCTTCACCGCAACTTGACAGGCACTTATTAAACTTAGCATTTAAACTTCACAATATTAAACAAATTAAATTGTTACATTTTCTCTTCGTGCATGAACTCACCTAAGTCTACACTCACCAACAAAGTCTCCACTTACACAATAAACGAATATGACAGCAAATTATTGGAGATGCACCTTTATTTGAACTACTGATAATAAAAATTTTAATTATTGAAACACGACTTCGAAGGAAACCCCATTTAAGCGAACCGACGAGCAACAATAACCGGTTGACCAGCAGTGAAAAATCGCTGACCTCCACCGCTTTGGTGAAGAACCGTTTCTCCGGCAGACAAAAGTGACTTTCACCTTCAAGTATTGTTGGTAGACGTACACGTTAAACAGTATTTAATTAGATCTTGGTGACTTTTGGAATTTTGTAGTGTCTACCTGAAGAAAATTTCATATTCTTGAGGTTGCTAAATTGGTTTTTAATCGAGCAATTTCAATAAATACTCATTAACTGTTTTAAGTAGTATTGACCAATTATGGTCATTTATAGGTTTATTATAAAAATCTTTAGCAGGATTTATACAAAGTGGTATTCATCACATTGAACTAAATAGGAAATTGTCTTAAACGACACTTCGTAGTCACTATGAAAAAAAAAATGACTGCGCAAGCAACATTCCAACAAACAAAAATGTTTTCTCTGTTAATGCAAATTAGCATAAAAACGTCAATTTAGCAATATATAACTGGTTTTTAAAGCATATGTGTGTTATTGAATGTAGGGAATGTCATTCTTTCTACATATTTCTAAATTTTGAATTGATCTTTAATGATTAGGTACCTAGGTAGGTAATTGATTGCAAATTGTACCTTGTAAGACTAATATCAAATAATTAGTTGAAGGTTTCTTTGATGAGGTATTTAGGTGTAATATGATCAGGACTCGTACTAGAGGTTTGTAAAAATTCCCAAATAAGCACAAAAATAATCTATAAAACATATCTAGCTTAAACAAAAATTTCAAGTACATCATACCTGTTTTCCTTTTAGCTTTCCAGTTAAAATTTGAAGCAAAAGCTTTTGCCTACGACCCAACTGAACACAAAATAATATACTGATCAAAGTATACACCAATAATTGTATATTAATATAACTAATCGGTCACAAATATAATTACTTCTAGCAATAGCAAGTTGATTAATTGACTTTCGATTACATGTTGTCAACAACTTGTTTATTAATACAAATTTGTTAAAATAGAAAAAACTTACCTACAGAAAATATTATACTACACCAAGAAAACCTGTTGGATAATGCCAATTAAAAAGGGTCTACAGTAAACACACAGGACTCTGTCGCTGGATATATTAAGCCATCTTAAAAGTATAATACTTACTTTACCTCACAAGTGCGGAAAATGGTACTTTCCCGCACCAGACTGCAGTTGCCCGAACGACACAAAGTGTTATATTTAAGTACTTCAAATAAAACACCAAACTTCATATAATTGTTTTTTATTCAAAATGAAGGTCAGCGTTTATATTAGTTGCAAAAGCTTTGTGTAGAATTGTAGTAGTTTTACTTCAACATGGTGAACAGAAATCTTCTTAACCATCAAATGGGATTATTCTACCTAAAAAATATTTGTTATTGATTTTATCTTAGAATAAGACAAATGGCAGTAAATCGAACGATGTCAAGTTGGGTGGCAACGGAGGCTAATATACAATCCATCATCTACTGATGAGTTTATACAACGAGGGTTTAGACACAAATTCGAATATAGATAGATATATGTACTTACTTTATTAAAGTTCTAGGAATTATTCGCTTCTAGAATTGCCTTCTTCAAGTGACATTTGAGCCACAAGCACTTAATTCTTTCTTCACACCGTCTTGCTTTATAATAGCTAATTTCTACCTTGTTTCTCCCATCTGAAGTTGATTTGACTTGATTTCATCCAATTGAATCTTTATGAAGATTTTTAGTCTAGTTGGTAAGTAGACATCATCTGATTGTTTTATGTACATAATACAAAAGGCAAGTTCAACCCTAATAAGCAAGAAAATAAGATTTTGACTCTATACCAGTCAGAGCCGGGAAGTAGCTAGCTACTAACATTAGCTACAATTTGGGTAGTTTGTTGTTGCATTCCTGCTACTTTTTCAAATAAGTAGCTGTAGCTTTGTGCATTTTGGCATTGGTATACATAAATCTACATTTGAAGTAACTTAAGTTACTGAAGTAGCTTGAATACAGAAAAGTAGCTTGAATTACTAAAAGTTTTTTCATATTTCAAATAGTATAAATCAAAATAAGTACAGTTCACACAACTATCATCCACCAGTCTTTGAAGTTTGTCTGTGTGTGTGGTACTTTTGCAAATAAGACAGATGGATCAGCAAAATATTGCGTAGACTACATACACAACTGAAGAAAGTGCCTATAACAAATTGCAGACACCTAGCTTTCAACTTAAAATAAGGAGTATGTGTCATTTGCAAAACTTACTAAAAACATCAAAATCTTATACCTTTCAATGAGGAAAAAGTTACATACAAAAAATTAACAATTTACCTAAAACCAGAAAAGAGAAACAAAAAAATTATAATAAATGTTCAAAAAGATATCCATTATTTTCTAAACATAGGTACCTACGCTCTTCTAACCGTTAAATTTATAACCCTGGATATTAGTAGTTGTAATAATGCGGGGGGACCCTAAAAGGTCCGGCGAGAGGCCCTTTTCACCGTTTCCCCTCAAACCCGCCCCACCTTACCACCCTTGACCTACGCCACCCAGACGTCCCGTCTCCCTGACAAAGGCAAGGTCTCCACTCCAAAGAAGACAGTTCCCTGCAGGAAATTGTGGAGGCCCCAAGAAAGCGCCTCCTGATAGACGACCAGCGATGGCAGACCCTAATAGGTGATATGATGTCTCCTCCGCCGTTCCACATTGTGAACAACCGGGGCTATCACCAATTCCTAGTAGATGCAAATGTCTGTTTAGGCCTGTCAGAACCGCAACCAGTGTTTTCAAGGCCCAGCGACTCTTTGACATCAACCATTTGGACTTTGCCTTGGCGTCGCTTGGGATTCCAATCAATTCCTTGGCTTGTCTGCACCCTTCCGCCTTTCTCCACGTCTCTCAAAAGTTAAAAGAAATACTTGACTTTCAAAAGCGCCATGTATATGGCCCCCTGATTGCGCAACTTTTTTTTTATTTAACCGACTCCGTATCCCTTACGGTTTTGGAGATCCCCATGCAATGCATATCTTTACCTTAGAAACACCCTGTAGATTCTTCATGAAAAAAATACTTTCTTATTTTCTCTCCGCACTTTAATTTTCGATATACAAAGGTTTCAAACATATATTTATGTGTGTTAAGTCTTTGGATCATATATCTTAAGAACTACAAGACTGAGCTTCTGTACACACAACACACAATATTTAACTATTTCATAATTTAATTAATAAATAAAACCCTAAATATAGTTAAAATATTTTATTACAAAAAAAAACACAGTAATATTAACGACATAATATTTTATCAATAAACAAACAACCCAAAATTGTTACGTACCGCTACATTCGCACTCTGATGCTGAACATAAGAGAAAAATCAAATTACTGAAATAGCATCATAATTTCCTATACAACTATGTACAACACTCATCGTTTAGTTCACTCAAACATCAAACATGTATTCGGTTACACTGTAAAATTAGTCTGGCTAACTGCTGAATTAATAGAGTTTACCAATTAAACAATTAAAGAAGAGAAAAAATCTGGGAGTAAAAAAACGACCTGCATTTTGTCTCTATAATTCCGCACTAATGCAGTAAAGATTGTTTTTAACTGTCAAAATCACACCACATCAAACATGTATGAGGCAATAAGGCAGATTAGAATAGTTTTCTATCTCAAAACTCTAGCTTATAAATAGATATAAATATACGCGGAAATAAAAAATTGTAATACGCGAGTTCAAAAATTTCAAATTTTTGTGTATAGTGTAATAAAGTAAGTAAAAAATAACGCTTACTATTGGAAGTATAATAGAAAGTTGTAGTTTTTGAAACGAAGTGGCTGTTTACCAAGGAGCTTCCCATTTTTGTCGGAATCGGCATCACATATTCTGCACTTCGCCTAAAAAATGGGAAAATCCATTAGTAAAAGTTACTAAGTTTTCAATTAAAATTTTATAATTCAAGAAGAAACTCAAACATATCTATAATATTTTCAAAATTATATACATTTTTGAAAAAAGTTAGGAGAAAGTAAATACCATTCTTAAAATATTAGATTTATTTAGGAAAATTTAAAATTAGTGTGAACTTTCTGCATATCGAAATTTATCCCCAATAAATTGAATAACCCTGTAGATATTTTTCACCACTGCTACTAATGGGGTCTTAAACCAAAACATTTTTTTGGGGTAATTAGAAGTACACAGAATAATATTTGACACCTGTTTTTAAAAAACGGCAATGAAAAACCTTATTTGGTACACCATATATCTGTGACGTAGAAAGAGACATGCGCCCTTTCTGTTTATAGTGAGTTGAGTTTATAGTAATATCAATTTTAATCTAGCATGGATGAAAACAGTTCATGCTTATTTTATAGTGATGAGTGTTTAAAAAGTTAGCTTCTGCTGAAAAAAATGCCAATGTGTTGTTCAATCGCATTCAAACAATAAGTAGCCCCAATAACATATTTTTATGAGAAAGGCCTGTGGAATAAGTAATTCGCGTCCTGACTCTAAATGTCCCTTACTACGTCATAGCATGCCCGGCTCGTTTTAAGCTTTTTATAGAATTACTAGCGATGTAATATTGAAGCGTAAGACGTAATAGCTCGTTTTAATGCACAAACTTTAAAAAGTTTATATTTAAAACCTTAAATTCCGCTATGATGGTGTACAACCTGATTGAAAGTTGCTCATTTTGAGATAAACGGAGGGTATTTTTTTTAAATTAATTGGTTTGGTTAAATTTAAGCAGCATCACTTCAGTTTCATTACTTTTAATAATTAAATACTGAAATAAAGATTTTCACCTAAATAATAATAACTTAATAAATGCCCAAATTACAGTGTTAAACGTTTATATTTTCTTAAAGCTGTTCAGCCAGCAAACCATAAACAAACCATTGTCCTTATTGCTTTAATTCCTACTCTGTGATGTACAAAATAAACCAAAAACATTTTCATTCTGCTGCCTCAACAACTTTAATTAATATACCGTGCGGCAACATTTACACTTCCACAAGAAAAAACTGAACTTTAACTAACCTATGAACTAGAAATTCACTTAGTTGCTATATACATTGTGTCTCTGATGTCACTTTGAGGATTTACCTGTTTCAGCTGTCTGATACTTTGGCTTCCCATGAGTGAAAGGCAGATATTTGTACTTAATCATATGCTGTAATCACAAAAAAAATTTTTGGTAGAAAAGTCGTTATTTTAAACAAGATGTAAACTCACCCTAATTTGTCTCTTCATCGTTATACAGAAGAGAGTGATGAAATACATTACTAAAATGGGCCAGAACACTGGTATGTTGAAGCACTCAAAGAAGGTACAAATGAGACCAATTATGGTGCTCTTGGTAACTGAGTACCAAAATTTGAACTCTGGTAGCCTTCTAATAAACGGCCTGAATTCCTCATTTGCTCTTGTAGGTAGTTCAGGACCCTCAGTTTCATCTTAAAGTATTAATTTCTTAATATTTATTGTAAACTAACAGAAGATTTGTTAATACAGTCAGTGGCACACATAGAAATGGATAATTATAAGAAATTAATTTTTGGAGAAAATGCACATCAAAAGCAACAATTTAGGCAAAGGAATTTAAACTATTTGGAAGTTATAAAATGGAAAACGAACACACTTTAGAATTCTGACGTTAAGGAACACTTTTATGCTTTCCTTACGTCACGTGACAGTTGTGAAAACTCGTTTACCAAGTGACCTGTTTCAAACAAAAAAAATGCAATTTTAAAACTGAATTAAACACAGTTTTTCATAAAAACATACAAATATTCAGGGACTAAACTATACGTTGACTAAACTTGGAAAAATTAGAGAATCAAATTTTTCAAGTTCTGACGTTATTTAGGGCGTATCAAACCAGGTGTCTAAACTAACATAAACTCATGGACCAATTAATTGCATGTATTGCACGTTGTGAGGTGTCATCAAGTGTCAAATTTAATTCCACAGAATTACGAAGAACAATTTACGGTATGATTCCTCAAAGAGACGCGACTATTTGACATTTTACAGTTTCACGGCACTGTTTAATGAGTTTTGACAGCTGTAAAGGGATAAGCCTAGTCATTAAACGTCGTAGCTAGTTCAGTTCGTTAAAGTGGCTCACGTTTTTCCAACCACAAGAATTAAAAGCTTTTTGAGCTTTTCGACGTTGCCAAAATGACTGAATCACGGGTTTGGCCTTTAGCAACGTTGATTTGAATGTAATTTTCAAGCTTTTCCCCGTGGAAAAGGTTTTAGAGTCTGAAAAGCTGACGTTTTTTTCGGTATGGGGTGAGTTTAGAACGCCAAAAGCCCTCGTCCAAAATTCCATTGCTTGAATTGTTGCACAGCCATACTTTTCATGTTTTGATTTTGTTAAAAAACATTGTATTTATTTACAATTGACAAAAAGAAAAGTAAGAGAATACTCTCGGTAAAATACTGAGAATTTAAGAAACAAAAAAGTATTCAAAATTGTGAGAACATTCATAAATAAAAATTCTGTTTTCCGTAAATTCTTGGTGAAGAAAACACATTTTCTAAAAGTGAAAAATCTGGATATCAAGATTTGAGATTAAACTTCGATTTTTTTTTACCACTAACTGTACCTAAGAAAACAGTATAATTAATTTCTCTTACCATCAAGATCCATTCCTGGATCAATTTTTGGTGTTAAGAAAGCTATGAATAAATTTAGGTGGTATATTCCTAATGCATATGTGACTATGTACCATCCCTAAAAAACAAGAAAAACCCACTAACAATAAATCATACAAAGCCATAAAATCGTTAATTAGATTTTTAGTTATCTACTCAAAAACACAGGTTAAGTAAAGCTCAATCAAAATTCAGAAATATGGAAAAAAAACATAAAAACCACTTAAATCATGCATATTAGAAAACTGCATTCACATTCAAATATGTTATGATTTTATGTCACAAGTTTTAGTTTAGTATTAGGGGGATCCATCCCATAATAATAAATTACAGTTAAGAGAAATTTATTCCATATTAAAACACTTTATATCAGTTAGTTATTAAAGTTATTAAAAATATCATTTCAATTTTGTTAATCCATAAATAAACTCTCACTCTACTTTTTCTAGCATAAAACACACACTAAAAAATATTTACATCTACTTAAAAAAATAATTTATGGGATGGAATTTTTGATCATAAACTTGTACCTTGGAACATGATAACTCGAAATAACCTGCGTCAAATTTAACTTAACAAAGAAAGTATAAAATACCTGAGCTAGAACAATACGGGCCATAAACCCTAAGATCAAAAAAATTGCAAAAAGCCATCGCACTTTCCGCCAAGGTACAGTCTTGTCCAAAAGGGTTTGGTAGCTCTACAACACAGAAAAAAACACTCAAAAAAAGTTACCTGTGTCAAAATGACACGCAGTGCAAATAAAATTAGGAGGACTCCAGTTGCCATCCAACGGATCTGGCTATAAGGTGTCCATTTGTCTAAAGTTGCCTGATATATCTACAGGTATAGAAATATATAAAAATTGCTCAATTATACCACTATGTAATAAAGTTTTGTCTTTATTTTTGCCCCACAAATCTAGTCTGTGATGTTTATAGAAAAATATAAGAAAATAACTTATACATTGTCTTAAGTAATGACTTAAGTGTTAGAAGTCACACTTAAGCCCTTAATCAAGTTTTTTAATTTACCTACACATTTTATATTGAAATTACACACATAAACACTGATTTAATATTCTATAATATATTCTTTAATAGTCTCTTTAGAATAAAATGCCTGAAAAAAATACCTAGAAAAGATTTTTCAAATACATACTTCAAAATTAATTATTTGAAGAAAGAAATAATCAATTGTATTGTATTTTTCTGTCAGTAGCTCAAATCTTTTTATAAGTACAGTATAGATTTATATGTAAATGCCAGTGTAAATGTATTTTAGTGACTCAAAAATAATGACAAAATTTTATACCATACAGTTCATTCTTTATGACCAAAATTGTTCATGTAAGTACTTGCTGTGATGTCAAAATATGAAAATCAACAATTGAAAATCACCCTAAATATCCACTTTTGTGGATACCAACTTTGCAAAAATGGGGACACAAAGGTACTACTCACAAATAGTACAAAAACAACTATGAAAACTAAACATGTTAATGTTTAAAATTTAACAATTTATAGTCTACTGTAACAATTTTAAAGGCTGTATTATTATTGTACTGTAAAAGTATAATAATAAGGAGTCTTGTTTTCGGTAGGCTTTCTTTTAAAGTGTAAAAACAAAAACTTTAAATGCTACTGCTAGTCAAATTATAGTAAAACTATTTCAGTTTGTACATAGCTTTTTAAATCATAGATTTGTGTGGCAAAACATCTAAAAACATCACTCATAAAGTAGCAAATCAATGGTCTCAGATAACAATTTGCACTTGTTAGCAAGTTTTGTATAGGTTGAATCAACAGTCGTTTATTTAATAGGATTAAGTGTATTGATAAAGTTAATAAATCGTGGTTTTACCTGTGAAAATCTATTATAAACTTGAGAAACTTTGCTTTTGCTTCCCCCTGAGCCTCCTAATAGTTCTTCATCCATGTCTAGTTTAGGGCTGTTATAGTGTTGTGTACACAAATACAAGCCTGAAATTAAGGTAGCTGAATGTTGGAGTGGTACTGAATATGCCTAAGAACTTGTACTTTAAATTAGAAACCCCTGAAATTGGTAATTTAACAGTTTTTACAACTTTTTTAACTAATATTCATTTTTGGACACGTCTATCTATGAGCCTACCTACAATGTAAAATGTGACAATGGCATCTGTCATCTGTCAATTAACTATCAAAAGGACAAACCCAGGGCCACATTTCTTTTCACGCTCCATGGTTGGAGCAGATCTTATGTGACGTCACGATGACGTAATTTAGCAAATTCATAATTGGACCAACCGTCAAATTACGCAATTTTGACGTCACATTCGGTCTACTCGTTCCATGGAGCGCAAAAACATCCCTACATATGCCTCTTAAATTTTGACAGCAAACTGTCACGTGTCATTGTCATATATGACATATGACACTGTCTCTTGTCCTGTGGCCCTGTGGTATTATTGAGAAAAATATTAGGACATTTGTGCTTCTCGTTGTCCTGTCAATATCAACAAAAACAACAGTTTTGATTGCTTTTACTAACATATTAACACAGATTTTCAAAAATCCTTTGAAGCGTTTGTCTTAATAAACTGGACGTTCAATATTAGAATGGATACGTACGAAAGTGTTGTGTTAGTTAAACCTGAAGTTTATGTGTTCAATATACCTCCCAGATACACAAATCGTGGTTATCGGTAAGTACTTGCCGCCTACTTCCACTGAGAGTTATTTCCGATATCATAATATTATATCAGTGGTTTCTAAAATTGCATGCTTGTCCAGGGCTGCTGATTGGAACTTAGCTGAGCCCCAATGGACTGGTCGAATGAGACTTATTTCTAAAGGAAGTGAGTTGGCTATTAAACTGGAGGACAAGAACACAGGAGAGTTATTTGCTAAGTGTCCTATTGAGGCTTACCCAGGAGTGGCTATTGAATCAGTTACTGATTCTTCAAGATATTTTGTGTTGAGAATTCAAGATGACAATGGTGAGTTTTCTTAACTTTGTGTTAACTTACTGTTGACAAAATTATGGGTAATGTGTGTTATTGTTTTCCATGTATGTGTGAGAAGTGTTGCAACAGTAAAATTTATATAATTTGGCCTTGGGCTACTATTACTGTTTTCTAATTGATTAGTAGGCAATATCAGTTAAAAAGCAGTCATCAGAAACCAAGTCTATTCAAGAGAAATACTGGATACTGGGTTATACTGCTACACAAATCTAATTTCTTTTTAAAATTGGTAAAAACAGCAACTAGCAATCATTTTAAGTATCATCTATGATCTAAGTATGTGAAATGGTTATTAGTCAACTTCTAAGAATATTGAAAAATTATAATAATTGCGAGGATAATTTTAATCTTTGGCTTCTTCTTAGAATACCAAAAGAATATTGGGATTCTGATAAGAAAATAGCAACAAAAGCTGTGGTTTTAAGCTACTTAAACCAGTTAAAAACTGTTCCCCAATGTGTGAATATGTAACATAATATGGAGAAACTTCCAAAAAAATGGCCATAAATTACATAGTTATAACTATTTCTTTTGCTGACAAAAAATTGAAAGTACATGAGCAAACTTCATAAATGTGTTTTGTGAATTTTATCAATTTTAAGAGGGACAAAGAACTAAACTATTAAAGACATTGGGATGAGTTTTCTACCAGAAAGTTATTATTGCTGGTCTTAATGCACTGTGTTTGTCTTTAGTGGACAAACTGCAATTTGAATGTCAATATCACATCAAAAACATGTTATATTTAAAAACAGTTAGCAAACATTAACATAAAATGAAACTGACATTTTATTTTTTTTATTTGTTTGTGTTACATTGTTCTTTGTTGTGTGTTACTCATTTTGTTTTTAGCACATTTCCCAACTTCTTTTTGTTTGTCATAGTTATTAAAATGTTAGCCATCCTGGTCTATTTCAGCTGCCAGTGTTGTACTTTTTGTTGGCAGTTTAGTTAGATTCAGTTGTTTTTTTAGGTTTTAGTAAAGTTTGAACATTATCTGTTTTATACAGAACTTCAACTTTCACAACAACTCTCAATGTGTTTCCTCTTTATTATTCTTTTACTCAAACTAGGAATTTTCAAGAATTTTTCAAACTCAGTGAACATAGTTTCTGATTTCGTGTGGAAGGTGTATTGGAATTCATGTACTTAATTTAATATGCAAACTTGATTTTCTCAAAAATCAAAATAAAAAATAATGATATATTATACTCTTATAACCTAAAAATGCCTTACTGGTTTTTTCTTGCAGGTGACTATTTTTTTATATTCTTTTTTACTTTACTACTACCCCTATGCATATTTCACCAACAATGTGCTCCCCTTTATATGATTATTTTAATAAAAAAACTCAAGAGAAATTCAAGAAAATTACACCATCTTTTTCTTTACTCTGCATATCAGTGAATCAATCTCTGTAAGTCTAAATGAATTCCTAGCTCCAATTCCACAAAGGTCTTTTAAAACTCTTTTTATTCATTAAATTTGGCTGAGGGTTTTCGGAGATAAAATTTGACAAAAATTTATCTGTATCAATCTTGTGAGCAGTTTATAATTAAAACATTGACAACAAAGCTTTGCTAGACTTGCATTGCTAATTAGTAATTATTTTTATAATTTTACACCAACTGACTTAAAAGGAGTATAAACATTATGGTTTATGTTTTTTTTTGGTACTCAGGCAGGACTGCCTATATTGGTCTTGGTTTTGGTGACAGATCTGACTCATTTGACCTAAATGTCGCGCTACAAGACCACTTTAAGTGGCTGAAAAAGGAAAAACAAATTAGTGAAGAGCCGGCTAGTGGTCCATCTTTAGACCTTGGATTCAAGGAAGGAGAAACTATTAAAATTAACATGAAAATAACTGTAAGCTTTTTAAAAATTTTTTTTATGAAGTATATAGTAAATACCTAAATGAAACAGAAAAAGGATGGGAATGATAATTCTAAACCCAGGAGCAAACCTGAAGTAGCGGGAGGTTTGGGGTTGTTACCTCCTCCTCCAAGTAATAAATTGCCTGCCCCTCCAGGTAGTTCTCCAGCAGGTTCACCTTCCCATGCTCCTAAAACAGAGACAGCAACTGGAGATTCTTGGGGGGAATTTGCCTCTGCCCAAACCAGGTTAGTAGCTTTTGAGTAAAACCTTTTATTTCACTGTTTAACATTAGTTAAACCAATATTGTTACACAACACTGACAGAAATGTGTGTTTTAGTGGGTCAGCGCCGCCTCAGTCTAGTCCTAACACAAATTGGGTGCAGTTTTAGTTGAACTATAATTGTGATAATTTGTTTAAATGTGGTTAGATTGGTTTTTAGTATTAGTTGGAACTTAACAAGATTTATCATTACTTAGGTGTTATAACAATATTATGAAAGTTACTATATGAGTTGAAATTCTATGGGTGTATGGTAAGTTTGGAGCTCAAACAGTATTTGTGGATCTGGATTTGACGCTTATAAACACATTATTTAGGTTCAGAGGTCAGAAAAGTAACACAAATTAACAAACCATACAAAGTAAGTTCTTATTGAAAAACGTCTAAAATCCAGAGGATATGTTTTTGTTTTACTAGGATAAGGTCATAACCTGTCATTGAGTGTATAATGATCTGTAGAATTAACGCATTAATTCTAATAATTAGATTAGTTCACTTATAAGAAATAATATATTAAGCTTATTTGTATTTTTGATTCATGTAGATATATTTATCTACCATTACTGCGCTGTTTTACGCGACTTATTACATATATCTGCGAGCAAGAAAAATGCTATGGATTACACACCCAAAACGTGTAAAGTTGTCGTTTTTGTGTATGTATATGACAAATGAAGTACATAAACAGGTGTTGAATTTTTAAATATCCAAATATTAAAGGTTAATCAGGAAATGTACTTAGCTATATTAAGCTAAAACCGTTCTAGCACATTGCGTTTCTCTATAGTCTTCAATCAATTTTTACCTTGTTTATTACATTCCGCGTTTTTTTTAAATAAAAGATATCTATGTGTTAATTCTGACATTTATTTTGATATTATCCTTTTGTTTTCAAACTAATTTGTATTCTGGCCCTCATTCCTAGTCAAACAGCTAAACAGCTTTGATGATTTACTTGATGCCTCAATAACTTAGGGTTAAGTTTTGAGTGTAGGCGGCGCTTTCATTTTCTTTTCTTCATGCATAAATTATTTAATAAAAAAAAACACTTAGGGCCAAAACTGATCACAATAAAACAATATCTAGATTTTTTACAGAATAAGAAACTTTTAAGGTTTAATAAAAATACCAATAATTCTTAAAAGCTTAAAAAAATAATTCTTTATTGTTTAAAATTCATATTGCTAGACACACAAATCTAATTAATATTAGAACTATATGATCTATCACATCCCACTTTGCTATATACAAATGCTAAATCTATCAGTCTGGCCAAAAATGAAATCATTGCACCCTCAGTTTTCTGTCTAATTTCATTTTATAGGTCATATATGGTGGTTTTTATAACTTATTTTCACTCATGCTATACGGTTCTGTCTATTATTGATGAATATCTCGGTGCACTATGACAAATAATTCTTGACCAATTCCTAATAATTCCTCTATTATGAGGCCTACTTTCATTTAATCCAAAACACAATTTAGATTTCCAAGAAAGATTTCTCCAGTCTTTTAAGGGAATACCTAGTGATATCAACATAACTTGTTGTAGGAGTAATAGCCCAAGGAGGAAAGCAATCAAAAGACTGTAAACTGCAGACACAAAAGCCAATCCCAATCTGAAAGAACTATTTAATCAAACACAGACACATTTATTCTACAAAAACATAAGTGAATAAACCTAACAATACTTACTCAAATTGGTAATATACATCTGAGCAATCATCTGGCAACAGTATTTTTCTTAGAAACTCAAAGGGATGACAAACAGAGGTTAGAGTTAAGTTTGAACTATATAGCAATGCAGCAATGGCAAATATCAAAGACATAATAAATAATCCTTGATTATGTTTGCTGATGCAACAGTCAAACCTGAAAAAAGTAACCAACACAAATTTAGCAACATCATTCAGGATGTCCTGTCTACAACTCACCATACACAATGATGATCTTTATCAGGTATTCTAGCCTCACAGATACTACAAGGATAAAACCCCCCAACCTCTCTTCCATTTAAACTTGAATCCATTTCACTTTCCAAAAAAGCTGTCAGCTGATTGGCTCTTATTTTGGTGAAATACAGAGACATTATAAATCCAAATATAAGAATACTCAGAGCTATATTTTCTTCTACCAGAATTTCAAGGAAAGGTATTACAATAAACTCAAAAATAAAATAAAGCAAAGCTATTGAAGTAATTGTCCACATGAAGAAAAATTTTGTTTTTGGTATGGTTCTAATAAGAAAATTAAATATTACAGAAAGAAACATGGCAACTGTTGAAAATGAAAATACAGTCCACCAAAGAGATAGTGAGGCTAGCAGAAACATTATAGGCACAATGAAAATGGGTAAGATTGTGTCAAAGGCCACTTGTTTTGCACCCCCAATCCATGGGACCCTCAATCTATCCCTCATTGTGCTTAATAGTCCTGATTTGTTCTGTTCTGGTACTTGGCGCCCTTTTATCAAGCTGAAATTACAATGTATATTTTAAAACACTTCAGAAACACTTAAACAACTTCTGATAAAATTCCTCACTTTTACTTAATATCTGATTATCAAGTAAAATATTTTGCCTCAAAACTTAAGTAAACTCCCAAAAGTTAATTGGATTTTATATTTAAGCATGTGGTACATACCAACTTTATCCACTTATTATTTTCAGTTAAGTAAGCACCATCAGACAAAACAAGTAGTAAATCAATAACATAAATCTCTTGCCTTAAATGTTGGAAGGAAATGCTCACAAGCATGAATGTTTGATCAATATCGAATAAATTCAAAACATTTGTGCTAGGTACTTATTTTGTTTAAATAAAAACTGGATTGTTTACAGTATGCAAACTTACTTGTCCACAGCCTGGTCTAGGTCAACACAATTGCATAAACAAGCCAAAATATGATTTCTTTCGTTGTAGAAATCGTAATATTCACAACAGCATAAGTCGTTTTCATCATTATTCATAATTTAGCCATTAATACTACAAAAGTACCCAAATGTTTTGAAAGGAAGTTCTAATGTTATTCCACCTTTAATTATCATAATTTATAACCTCAATAAATCTTGTCAAGCAAAAAACATAACATATGACTTTTGACAGGACAATGGTATTTTTCTTTCAACTAAGGTTGGGCAAACTAGATCGATCAACTTCGATAATAATTTTGAAGCCTTTCCTAATTGGCAAAACAAACAAAACAATTGCTGTGAGTAAAAAATTATTTAAATACACCAAATGGCTTGGAGATCAGATTGTATCGGTTATAAGTTATCCATCAACCTGAAGCTTAACTCTCTAACTAAATTTCTTAGATGATTTAGGTAGGACACTTCTTGAAGCCTATGGCAATTTTAAAATTTACTTAGAGTTTTAGGACCTTGTAGGGGCTTCTGGCCTGCTAGCAAATTTTAGATGGTTTTCAATAGTATTTAGAGGTTTCTGGTATTTCCGAAATGACTCTAGAGCCTTCTGGGAAATTTGAAAAAATGTTTGAGTCCTGTGGCATTTTCAAAATTACTCTTGAAACTTCTGATAATTTTAAAATTTTCTTGGAACGTTTAGGATCTTGTAGAGGTTTCTGAAAAATGTTAGGTGGTTTTCAATAGTATTTGGAGGCCTCTGGCATTTCCGAAATGAATCTAAAGCCTTCTGGGAAATTTGAAAAATCGTTTGAGCCTTGTTGCATTCTCAAAATTACACTTGACGCCTCTGGCAAGGCAATTAAAAAAAATCTGGGTAAAATTTCGGCGAAACTTTCGATAACACAGGTCGATACTCTACTACCCAACCGTGTTTTAATTTTTTGACAGCACAGCTGACATTTGACACTTTGCATTCCGGAAACAGACAGATGACAGCACAATATAAATAAAGTTAAATTTAATTATTTAATTAAAAATTGAAAGAAATCATTATAATATTTTGTTTGATTTTTGATTGTAATTTTGTTAAATATTTACTATGGTTGTCGATAAAAACACTACATCATCTAATGCTTTAGAGCAATTCGTAATTCTAGCAAAATCTACTAAAGGGGCCGCCTGCACCGAATTAGTGAAACAAGCACTGGAAGCACCCGGTGTTTACGTCTTTGGGAACTTCTGGACAGTCCTAACATACAAGAGGTTGTTATTTTGCTTATAAAGCTTTTAAACGTATAAAAGGCATTTTTTCTAATAGCTTGCCAACACTCATAAAGTTTTTTTAAACACACTCAACCTATTTGCTTATGGAACCTTTAAAGACTACTTGGCCAATGTGCAAAACTTTNNATACCAANNTTGTTNCGNGAGCTAANNNAAGATCCTCNTNANGTTTACTAGNGCNNGCNTGGANATATCGGACCNTNTTANCAAGANNTACTATATCCTAATNCCACNCTTTCCATNACGAGGCGGNGCCACGNATGAGATGTGGTNNNGTTGNNCANNANGNTGCCCCTTNCCGNTGGNNGCCGNTNCCAGNTCGTAAGAGAANNNGNNTNNNTNGNTNCANCCGACCNAACGNNAGCNTTACGGNAGCTGGNNAGTGNCNGGAGGCCGNTTNNGGGCAAGNGATCTNNTCCGGNGGGACTCACCNTNGAGGCCGCATTCGATATNGCCCCGNAAAGNNCATCNNCGGAGGGTGACNCACCNAGGGCCGNAACTTCTTNGGCANANGATAAGCTCCTCCNCCGCNGGNGNNNNCAAACAGTNTGNNTACNGTGNAGCGGNNTGTNTNTNGGNANGGTGATAACTCTCCAGGCNNGNTTTAAATCTAACCNGGGCGACAAAATATTTTCAATGTTATTACACCTCCGGTTATACAGGAAGTAGCTTATTTTAAATGGAAGACCCTGTATAGTTTTCAATATTCCTATGGTTTCAAATATTGTTCACGTATCGTGTTCAATGGTCTATCTTTTTCCTATATCTATCTATCTTCAACGGTTTTTAAGATACAGAGCGAATGTGACGTCACGATTATATAATTTGGCAAAAACCATAATTTGATCCTGTCGATTATCACTCGCTCCATGAAGAATGAAAACGAATACACCCTCAGATTTGTAGTGTCATCAGCTCCTAACCAGAATGAGGTAGAGCAAAACGGTTTGCCTGTTCCTAACTTAACTTTTTGAGATCTATTGCGTAGTTATATTGGAAAATTTGACAGGTGTCAATTTGTTTACTGTTATCAAATTTTGGACACTTGTCAAAATTAAAAATGTTGCCAAATGATAGATCTCAAAAAGTTAAGATATAGGAACATGAAATCCGTTTTGCTATTAGCCTGATTAAATAGCATCTGTGTGGTTCTAAATACTTCAATTTTGGTATAGGCCAATATCTAGAGAAATAGCTATACAAAGACTTTAAAAACTTGAATTTTTGCTATTTGGTATGGCACTTAGTAAATGCTTATATGCCTAAATTTTCTATATTTCCACGACAGAGCTAGAATTTATATTAAACAATTCCTATTTGACATTCAAATTAGTACTTTGTTGGGTTCTTTATTTCGTCGTCTTACTATCAAAAACTTTGATTTTTAGAAATTTAGAAGTTATGACGTTTTTATAATCCCTAAATCTTTCTACAACTAAAATCAAGATTTTTTTCTTAAATGCTCATTACTATACCTTTTAGTGCATTTTAATTCTAAATTATGATGAAACATATAATGTATCAGCGCACACTGGACATTTTTTCCTGTAAATTCTTGCCCAAATGATTTTTTGATAGAAAGGCGACGATTTTCTTTACCATTTTTTGAATGTCAATCCAAAAATTGCAATTCTTTCAGTTGTCTGTTTTTGTATAAATAAATCATTAACAAAATCACAAATGTTGACCTAGTATCATTTAACAGGATGCCGTAATCAATGAGCTTAAAACAAAAACGAAGATGGTCCAAGAAAAGAAACTGTTACAACAAGACGAAGTTTATAATGGCGCCCTGGAGGACATTCTTTTGGGGCTTAAAAGCGAACCGTACCGAAGGGCGGACGCCGTCCGACGAAGCCAACGCAGAAAAATCGATAACAATCGACTCTCGAAAACAATGGATGAAATAGAGATTTAAGGATAATTAAGATTTGTTGATGCAGATTAATCCATTGCCTACAGCTGATTTAACTAACAGATTATTAGCTAGCTTTAGTACTGTTATAAACGGATACTTTCTTGAGCTATAAATTGGTCTTGCTTCGTTATGGTTCCTTGAATTTATATTTACTAACATTTTGCTTAAGGCCAGTTCTCGGTGACAAACACTTTATAATGTGCAGGGTTTTTTTTAAATTTGAACATATTTTGAGATGTTTACCAATGTAGAAATATTACGTCTTCCAAAAACCGTCTTGAATGGAACAACGAAAATTAATTTCTTGAAGCAAAATGCTCGTTTGAAAATTTGTACTTTTCCTCACCAGTCTATTAAACCAAAGTATCATTTGATCGTATTTTTAATTTGACTAGATTCACTTGTAGGGTGAATAAAAAAATGCAAAAGAGATTGATAGTCTAGTCATTTTTCAAATTTTTGAAGGAGCATTTCCAGTTATTAGTGACTTACACTGTCGCACTTTACCTACACGTACAACGGTATGAATAGCTTTAACCTAGAGGATTACTGTGCCTTTTTTAAATTAGGATGTTTATATACTCATATATCATGCACATTCGAACAAAATTGCATTTAATCTATTAAGAATTTTATTACCTGTTATGTTTCTATGAGAAATTAAGGGATTTTTTATTTAATGAGTTTGCATTTAAAAGAATTTATTTTTTTTGTATATGTACGTGTGTAGTTTGTTTCCAAGGCCCTGTGAATTATTGAGTTAATGAATTTACGACAGTGCCTTAAAAACTCTCATCATTCTTGTAGGAATATGAAAATTAACTTTAAGTTGTATATTTAAATATACTTTTACTATTTACGCAAATATTTTTGTACTGTCTCGAATTATTGAAAAGAAGGCAAATTAAAAACATATCATTCGAATCGTATTTTATATCGATTTTTGAATTTAAGTGCAAATTTAGCACCATAAATAATTATTATATCCACGTTTTGGACGTTTACGGAAATTTGTGACTTTCTATTCATGTTTATGCTTAGCACATTTTTTATAAATACCAGTTGTAATAAATTTTGTACATTTTTAAATTAAATCGTTTTTTATTTACTATCCTGATGTGTTTTTGGACTTTTTGTTTGAAGAGTAAGTATCGGCAAATATTGAAAAAAGTGTTTTTTATGGACTTGTTAATATTCCAGGAATAAGGACCCGATGTATAGTGACTTCAGACTATAGCTTCCGACTCATATAATCCGTTTAAACGATTGAGCTGGCTAATTGTCCAGAAAGTTTTAAAAAGAGACTAACTGATAAAAGAAGAGCGAAAACGATTGAAGTGGCTAATTGCCCAGAAAATTTTAAAAAGATGATAACTGATAGCAGAAGAGCAGAGTAGAGTTCGGCATATATGTGAATTTTCGTATTTCTTCCGAAACTTTCCGGGAAGATAGCCGAACCTTTGGAATTAGCAGTTTTCGTGTGTGGTTATATGACATATTTGACATTGACAATATTAGCATTTGCTGTTGTGTCAAACTCAATTTTGTATTGTTGTCATTCAATTCAATAATGTTGTTACGTCACAGACATAACAAGCAATGTGGCCTTTGCACCACCATAACATATATTACAAAATGATGTATAGACCTATTGTTTCAATGACAGTTGATAGAATAGGCTATAATACAAGTACACTGGTTTTACTAGACTTTGACTGACAGGTAAAAATCACAATTGACACTTGACAAATAACGTTAAACGGAAACTTTCCAGCAAGGTTTATTTCCTTCCTGGAAAGTTTCCAAGACGGAAAGTTTCCACGTGCCCATCTCTAATTGAGCAGAGGAATGTGTAGAAATGATTGAATTAGCCAGTGCCCTAATTCTTGAAAACAAGGAACGGAATGCTCAAGAGAAATGTTGATAGAATGTGACAGAAGCAGCAGACAATTGAGGGTTCCTGTCACATTCTACAGACTTTTCTCTTGATAATTCCCTTCCATCCTTTCAAGAATACGCATCCTGCTCAATCAAAATTGCTCAAAAGCGGCTACTCAGAGCTGGCTAATTGCCCAGACAATAAAAAAAACAAACTGATAAAAGAAGAGCGGAAGAATGTGTTGAAATGATTAAGTTGGCTAATTGCTCAGAGAATTAATATAATGATGATCTGAGAACAGAACAGCGGAAGAATGTGTTAAAATGATTGAACTGATAAAAAAATAGCAGTAGAATGTGTTGGAATGATTGAGTTGGGCAATTGACCAGAAAGTCAAAATAGAAACTAGCTGATAACAGAAGAGCGGAAGTTGATATGATTGGGATGGCTAATTGCCGAGAGAATTAATAAAAAGATTATCTGATAATAGAAGAGCGGACAAATGTGTTGTTATGATTGAGATTACTAATTGCCCAAATTTTTGAAAAGAAGACTAACTAGTAAGTAAAGAGCAGAGGAAGTGTTAAAATGATTGAGATGGCTAACTGTTCAAAATTTTCAAATGAAGAATAAATAAAAAACAGACAAAAATTTAAAGGTGTTAACTAATTTTGCCCTTTTAGACGTACCGTACTATTGCTGCATTAAGTACAGTTTTTGTGCATTTCCACAATTATTTTAATTTGAACTCAAAAAATGTATCAATTCGTACTAGAACTGAGAAAGAATGTAAATAATGTAACTAGGTGCGTGAGAGATGTATGTATATTCAAATATAATCAATATTACATCATACCAAAAACTAACACAAAAGTAAATAATAAATTAAAATTATTGCACACGCAACGTAAATTCAGTACTAGCTTAAATTTTTGGATCAGTCGGTTTCAATTTCACAAATTCTTCCGATAACTCCCAAAGTTTTTTCGCTTTAGACATATCCGACACTCCACGGTTGAGAGAACGCTCTTGACATTCCACAAAATATTTTCCGGTCACATTCTTGACCTCTTCTGAACAAGCTAGGAAAACCGATGTTTGACAACCTAATAATAAAGTTGAAGGTTAAATGTGGTTCGAAGGACCAAATGTTTTATATTTGCAAGCAGCAATACAAAAAAGTAGCGAACTTACCTTGCTCTGGACTTTTAAAGAAGCATTTTACAATCACTTTTAAGGGCCAATTAAGTGGTACCGGTACATTTCTCCAAATCCCACTGTCAATCAAACCAGGATGCAGGCAATTGGCCGTCACTCCAGATCCTTCTAATCTTCTAGCCAATTCCAAAGTGAAGGAGATATTGGCGTATTTCGAAGGGTAGTAAATCCACGGTGGAAACCAGGAACTAGACGGGTTCAAATTGTTCAAATTCAACGATGTTAACTGGTACAATGACGAGGCTACCACCACAATACGAGAGGGAGCAGAACGTTTCAGCAAATCTGGAAAACTACATAAGTTTTGGTGAATTTTGACTAAATTGATGAACTAACCAATAAGCAAGTGGGTAAGTAGGAAGGGACCGAAGTGATTGGTGGCCATGGTGAGTTCAAGTCCATCTTCAGTCTTGATGATTTTTTTCTCAGCAGTTCCAGCGTTGTGGATTAAAACGTCGAGACGCTGCTCAGTTCTTAAAATGTCTTCGGCAAATTCTCTGATTGATTTTTGTGTAGCTAGATCCAGTTTCTTGATGATTACGTTTTCGTTTTTTGTCAGTGTGACAATATCATCTGAAAAGGAGTGAACATTATTTCTGTTTAATCAATACAAATTAAATGGTTTACTTTGTGTTTAATGCAGAGAGACTCTACATTGAACCAGAAAAACAACAACTCTTTGTTCTTAATTCGTTGTTTGAATATTTGTACATTAACTAGCATTTGAAGGCTTACCTCGAACTTTTTCAGCATTTTCCAAGTTTCTGCATGCCATAATAACTCTGGCTCCTCTAGTAGCAAGTTCTCTGGCTGTTTCCTTTCCTATGCCACCAGTAGCTCCAGTAACTATGACGGTTTTTCCGTTCATATTTACTTTTTCCCTATTTAACAACAATGAAAGTGTTAATATAACCTTCTTCCTCGCTTCTTCCTCAATCAAAAGATAATTTAATAATTTGCTTAAAATGAATTTCTCACTGGAGACTGGAATTTGGTGAAAGCTCATATGAAACAATGGAATTTTAAACTACATAATGGAATTAGGTGGGAATATTTAAAGGATTATGGATATTGCATGGAATTTCTTATGATAAGGTGGAATTTTCCTTAGAATTCCCCAATATTGGTGAAACTTTTTAGAAAAATGCAATTTTAGTGTACCCTGGCTGCCCCCTCGCTTTACCCCAATGTCTACCGAAAGAATCAATTGCCCATACAAAACCCCTTAAATTATTTAATTTTTTCTATTAAACTAATGGAAGGGATGATTCATTTTCTAGAATTTACTCGGTTAAAAACAAATAAAAAAAGAATAACATCAACGCCATAACAATTTTATTTACGTAGCACATCAGAGTCATAAATTTTCCTCCTTAATCATATTTTAAAATCTACAAAAAAACTACCATGGAAAAGTTTAACTAAGTTGAATCATCAACTTTAATGATGATGTTGCACTATAACGATATGACATTATGTTAAAGTTTTAACTTTATTATTCATTGCCAGTGGCTTTTGTCTGACAAATCAAAAACTACATTAGTAGTACAGTATAATTGCCATTCAATGCGTATTTTTTCACTTATAATTGCATAATTGTATCAAAATTACTGATAATTGAAGCTGATGGTT
Source organism: Ips nitidus (assembly GCA_018691245.2). NCBI lineage: Eukaryota > Metazoa > Arthropoda > Insecta > Coleoptera > Curculionidae > Ips > Ips nitidus. Next base: position 8,161,939 of record CM042791.1, read on the forward strand.
ATTTTGAATCTGCTGTATGTACAAAGAAAATAAATACGCTTTTCCAGGAAATGTGTGTTTTAATACAGTAGAGATTGCAATATAGTCTTGAAAAACAAATATGACAGATTATATGGATATGGTATATGATGATAATAGAGTTTTAAAATTACTAATGATCAAAATGTAGGTACATGATGCTTAATTAATTTTAATTTAAAACTGAAAACACGTGTATGATTTGTGTTTTTTTTGCTTTTTAATGAAATTATTATTGTTCTTAAAACAGTTAGTGGTTGTTTCAAAAACTTAACTATACATATTATTATTAAATGATGGTAATAATTAAATATTGGTTTATTTATGAAAACAAATTTATAATGATCCTTTTTGCAAGGCACACTGGGGGAAAAGGGTTTTATTTAAAAATTTTGCTTTAAATGTTAATGAGAGTATTACTTTATAAGTATTAGTTTAATTTATTTAAGTTTACTGTGTTCTTTGCTTCGCTGTAATAACAAAACAACTTTTTGGCGAAACTTAAGTATATTGCAAAACATGTATTAATTAACCATGATTGCAAATTTTTATTAATTTTGGCAACATTTTTACGTTTCCATAATTAAAAATGTTAACTATATGCAAATATGTTCTTACCTGAAACGACGAGAACTAACAATGCAATAAAACTTAAGGAGGGCAATAACAGTCAATATTCCAAAAACGAAGAGCGTGATCAAGGCTTGAACTAGTGGGGTAATTTCGTATCCAAATATAATCATCCTGAAAAATAAACATTTAACTTATTTATACTACAAAATTAAAAAAGTAAAAATTTTTTAAAATTTGTACACACATTTTGTATACAACTGCTTATTATGTAATACCTTCACCGCAACTTGACAGGCACTCATATTAATAAGCACAAATTAGCATTTAAACTTCTTCACAATATTAAACAAATTAAATTGTTACATTTTCTCTTCGTGCATGAACTCACCTAAGTCTACACTCACCAACAAAGTCTCCACTTACACAATAAACGAATATGACAGCAAATTATTGGAGATGCACCTTTATTTGAACTACTGATAATAAAAATTTTAATTATTGAAACACGACTTCGAAGGAAACCCCATTTAAGCGAACCGACGAGCAACAATAACCGGTTGACCAGCACTGAAAAATCGCTGACCTCCACCGCTTTGGTGAAGAACCGTTTCTCCGGCAGACAAAAGTGACTTTCACCTTCAAGTATTGTTGGTAGACGTACACGTTAAACAGTATTTAATTAGATCTTGGTGACTTTTGGAATTTTGTAGTGTCTACCTGAAGAAAATTTCATATTCTTGAGGTTGCTAAATTGGTTTTTAATCAAGCAATTTCAATAAATACTCATTAACTGTTTTAAGTAGTATTGACCAATTATGGTCATTTATAGGTTTATTATAAAAATCTTTAGCAGGATTTATATAGTGGTATTCATCACATTGAACTAAATAGGAAATTGTCTTAAACGACACTTCGTAGTCACTATGAAAAAAAAATGACTGCGCAAGCAACATTCCAACAAACAAAAATGTTTTCTCTGTTAATGCAAATTAGCATAAAAACGTCAATTTAGCAATATATAACTGGTTTTTAAAGCATATGTGTGTTATTGAATGTAGGGAATGTCATTCTTTCTACATATTTCTAAATTTTGAATTGATCTTTAATGATTAGGTACCTAGGTAGGTAATTGATTGCAAATTGTACCTTGTAAGACTAATATCAAATAATTAGTTGAAGGTTTCTTTGATGAGGTACTTAGGTGTAATGATCAGGACTCGTACTAGAGGTTTGTAAAAATTCCCAAATAAGCACAAAAATAATCTATAAAACATATCTAGCTTAATCAAAAATTTCAAATTTACACATCATACCTGTTTTCCTTTTAGCTTTCCAGTTAAAATTTGAAGCAAAAGCTTTTGGCTACGACCCAACTGAACACAAAATAATATACTGATCAAAGTATACACCAATAATTGTATATTAATATAACTAATCGGTCACAAATATAATTACTTCTAGCAATAGCAAGTTGATTAATTGACTTTCGATTACATGTTGTCAACAACTTGTTTATTAATACAAATTTGTTAAAATAGAAAAAACTTACCTACAGAAAATATTATACTACACCAAGAAAACCTGTTGGATAATGCCAATTAAAAAGGGTCTACAGTAAACACACAGGGCTCTGTCGCTGGATATATTAAGCCATCTTAAAAGTATAATACTTACTTTACCTCACAAGTGCGGAAAATTGTACTTTCCCGCACAAGACTGCAGTTGCCCGAACGACACAAAGTGTTATATTTAAGTACTTCAAATAAAACACCAAACTTCATATAATTGTTTTTTATTCAAAATGACATAATTGTGCAAACCGTTTATTGCTAAGGTCAGCGTTTGTATTAGTTGCAAAAGCTTTGTGTAGAATTGTAGTAGTTTTACTTCAACATGGTGAACAGAAATCTTCTTAACCATCAAATGGGATTATTCTACCTAAAAAATATTTGTTATTGATTTTATCTTAGAATAAGACAAATGGCAGTAAATCGAACGATGTCAAGTTGGGTGGCAACGGAGGCTAATATACAATCCATCATCTACTGATGAGTTTATACAACGAGGGTTTAGACACAAATTCGAATATAGATAGATATATGTACTTACTTTATTAAAGTTCTAGGAATTATTCGCTTCTAGAATTGCCTTCTTCAAGTGACATTTGAGCCACAAGCACTTAATTCTTTCTTCACACCGTCTTGCTTTATAATAGCTAATTTCTACCTTGTTTCTCCCATCTGAAGTTGATTTGACTTGATTTCATCCAATTGAATCTTTATGAAGATTTTTAGTCTAGTTGGTAAGTAGACATCATCTGATTGTTTTATGTACATAATACAAAAGGCAAGTTCAACCCTAATAAGCAAGAAAATAAGATTTTGACTCTATACCAGTCAGAGCCGGGAAGTAGCTAGCTACTAACATTAGCTACAATTTGGGTAGTTTGTTGTTGCATTCCTGCTACTTTTTCAAATAAGTAGCTGTAGCTTTGTGCATTTTGGCATTGGTATACATAAATCTACATTTGAAGTAACTTAAGTTACTGAAGTAGCTTGAATACAGAAAAGTAGCTTGAATTACTAAAAGTTTTTTCATATTTCAAATAGTATAAATCAAAATAAGTACAGTTCACACAACTATCATCCACCAGTCTTTGAAGTTTGTCTGTGTGTGTGGTACTTTTGCAAATAAGACAGATGGATCAGCAAGATATTGCGTAGACTACATACACAACTGAAGAAAGTGCCTATAACAATTATCGCTTACTGAATAAAAATACAGAGTGGCCTATATAAAAAATGAATTGCATGAGGATCTTCGAAACCTTAAGAGACGATCGAAAAAAAGTACATTCAATATTAGATAGATCTTTTAATAGCCAATTCAACTTGTGTCAAAAACTAAAAATTATGCCTATTTTACATGTTTAAAACAACAAATATCCTTAATAGGTCAAATTGCAGACACCTAGCTTTCAACTTAAAATAACGAGTATGTGTCATTTGCAAAACTTACTAAAAATATCAAAATCTTATACTTTTCAATGAGGAAAAAGTTACATACAAAAAATTAACAATTTACCTAAAACCAGAAAAGAGAAACAAAAAAATTATAATAAATGTTCAAAAATATATCCATTATTTTCTAAACATAGGTACCTACGCTCTTCTAACCGTTAAATTTATAACCCTGGATATTAGTAGTAGTAATAATGCGGGGGGACCCTAAAAGGTCCGGCGAGTAGGCCTTAAGGCCCTTTTCACCGTTTCCCCTCAAACCCGCCCCACCTTACCACCCAGACGTCCCGTCTCCTTGACAAAGGCAAGGTCTCCACTCCAAGGAAGACAGTTCCCTGCAGGAAATTGTAGAGGCCCCAAGAAAGCGCCTCCTGATAGACGACCAGCGATGGCAGACTCCTAATAGGTGATATGATGTCTCCTCCGCCGTTCCACATTATGAACAACCGGGGCTATCACCAATTCCTAGTAGATGCAAATGTCTGCTTAGGCCACAGTGGCCTGTCAGAACCGCAACCAGTGTTTTCAAGGCCCAGCGACTCTTTGACATCAACCATTTGGACTTTGCCTTGGCGTCGCTTGGAATTCCAATCAATTCCTTGGCTTGTCTGCACCCTTCCGCCTTTCTCCACGTCTCTCAAAAGTTAAAAGAAATACTTGACTTTCAAATTTCCTGATTGCGCAACTTTTTTTTTATTTAACCGACTCCGTATCCCTTACGGTTTTGGAGATCCCCATGCAATGCATATCTTTACCTTAGAAACACCCTCTTGATTCTTCATGAAAAAAATACTTTCTGATTTTCTCTCCGCACTTTAATTTTCGATATACAAAGGTTTCAAACATATATTTATGTGTGTTAAGTCTTTGGATCATATATCTTAAGAACTACAAGACTGAGCTTCTGTACACACAACACACAATATTTAACTATTTTATAATTTAATTAATAAATAAAACCCTAAATATAGTTAAAATATTTTATTACAAAAAAAAAACACAGTAATATTAACGACATAATATTTTATCAATAAACAAACAACCCAAAATTGTTACGTACCGCTACATTCGCACTCTGATGCTGAACATAAGAGAAAAATCAAATTACTGAAATAGCATCATAATTTCCTATACAACTATGTACAACACTCATCGTTTAGTTCACTCAAACATCAAACATGTATTCGGTTACACTGTAAAATTAGTCTGGCTAACTGCTGAATTAATAGAGTTTACCAATTAAACAATTAAAGAAGAGAAAAAATCTGGGAGTAAAAAAACGACCTGCATTTTGTCTCTATAATTCCGCACTAATGCAGTAAAGATTGTTTTTAACTGTCAAAATCACACCACATCAAACATGCATGAGGCAATAAGGCAGATTAGAATAGTTTTCTATCTCAAAACTCTAGCTTATAAATAGATATAAATATACGCGGAAATAAAAAATTGTAATACGCGAGTTCAAAAATTTCAAATTTTTGTGTATAGTGTAATAAAGTAAGTAAAAAATAACGCTTACTATTGGAAGTATAATAGAAAGTTGTAGTTTTTGAAACGAAGTGGCTGTTTACCAAGGAGCTTCCCATTTTTGTCGGAATCGGCATCACATATTCTGCACTTCGCCTAAAAAATGGGAAAATCCATTAGTAAAAGTTACTAAGTTTTCAATTAAAATTTTATAATTCAAGAAGAAACTCAAACATATCTATAATATTTTCAAAATTATATACATTTTTGAAAAAAGTTAGGAGAAAGTAAATACCATTCTTAAAATATTAGATTTATTTAGGAAAATTTAAAATTAGTGTGAACTTTCTGCATATCGAAATTTATCCCCAATAAATTGAATAACCCTGTAGATATTTTTCACCACTGCTACTAATGGGGTCTTAAACCAAAACATTTTTTTGGGGTAATTAGAAGTACACAGAATAATATTTGACACCTGTTTTTAAAAAACGGCAATGAAAAACCTTATTTGGTACACCATATATCTGTGACGTAGAAAGAGACATGCGCCCTTTCTGTTTATAGTGAGTTGAGTTTATAGTAATATCAATTTTAATCTAGCATGGATGAAAACAGTTCATGCTTATTTTATAGTGATGAGTGTTTAAAAAGTTAGCTTCTGCTGAAAAAAATGCCAATGTGTTGTTCAATCGCATTCAAACAATAAGTAGCCCCAATAACATATTTTTATGAGAAAGGCCTGTGGAATAAGTAATTTGCGTCCTGACTCTAAATGTCCCTTACTACGTCATAGCATGCCCGGCTCGTTTTAAGCTTTTTATAGAATTACTAGCGATGTAATATTGAAGCGTAAGACGTAATAGCTCGTTTTAATGCACAAACTTTAAAAAGTTTATATTTAAAACCTTAAATTCCGCTATGATGGTGTACAACCTGATTGAAAGTTGCTCATTTTGAGATAAACGGAGGGTATTTTTTTTAAATTAATTGGTTTGGTTAAATTTAAGCAGCATCACTTCAGTTTCATTACTTTTAATAATTAAATACTGAAATAAAGATTTTCACCTAAATAATAATAACTTAATAAATGCCCAAATTACAGTGTTAAACGTTTATATTTTCTTAAAGCTGTTCAGCCAGCAAACCATAAACAAACCATTGTCCTTATTGCTTTAATTCCTACTCTGTGATGTACAAAATAAACCAAAAACATTTTCATTCTGCTGCCTCAACAACTTTAATTAATATACCGTGCGGCAACATTTACACTTCCACAAGAAAAAACTGAACTTTAACTAACCTATGAACTAGAAATTCACTTAGTTGCTATATACATTGTGTCTCTGATGTCACTTTGAGGATTTACCTGTTTCAGCTGTCTGATACTTTGGCTTCCCATGAGTGAAAGGCAGATATTTGTACTTAATCATATGCTGTAACCATGAAAAATTTTTTGGTAGAAAAGTCGTTATTTTAAACAAGATGTAAACTCACCCTAATTTGTCTCTTCATCGTTATACAGAAGAGAGTGATGAAATACATTACTAAAATGGGCCAGAACACTGGTATGTTGAAGCACTCAAAGAAGGTACAAATGAGACCAATTATGGTGCTCTTGGTAACTGAGTACCAAAATTTGAACTCTGGTAGCCTTCTAATAAACGGCCTGAATTCCTCATTTGCTCTTGTAGGTAGTTCAGGACCCTCAGTTTCATCTTAAAGTAATAATTTCTTAATATTTATTGTAAACTAACAGAAGATTTGTTAATACAGTCAGTGGCACACATAGAAATGGATAATTATAAGAAATTAATTTTTGGAGAAAATGCACATCAAAAGCAACAATTTAGGCAAAGGAATTTAAACTATTTGGAAATTATAAAATGGAGAACGAACACACTTTAGAATTCTGACGTTAAGGAACACGTATGCTTTCCTTACGTCTTTTTCGTTTTTTTTCGGTATGGGGCGAGTTTAGAACGCCAAAAGCCCTCGTCTAAAATCCCATTGCTTGAATTGTTGCACAGCCATACTTTTCATGTTTTGATTTTGTTAAAAAACATTGTATTTATTTACAATTGACAAAAAGAAAAGTAAGAGAATACTCTCGGTAAAATACTGAGAATTTAAGAAACAAAAAAGTATTCAAAATTGTGAGAACATTCGTAAATAAAAATTCTGTTTTCCGTAAATTCTTGGTGAAGAAAACACATTTTCTAAAAGTGAAAAATCTGGATATCAAGATTTGAGATTAAACTTTGATTTTTTTTTACCACTAACTGTACCTAAGAAAACAGTATAATTAATTTCTCTTACCATCAAGATCCATTCCTGGATCAATTTTTGGTGTTAAGAAAGCTATGAATAAATTTAGGTGGTATATTCCTAATGCATATGTGACTATGTACCATCCCTAAAAAACAAGAAAAACCCACTAACAATAAATCATACAAAGCCATAAAATCGTTAATTAGATTTTTAGTTATCTACTCAAAAACACAGGTTAAGTAAAGCTCAATCAAAATTCAGAAATATGGGAAAAAAACATAAAAACCACTTAAATCATGCATATTAGAAAACTGCATTCACATTCAAATATGTTATGATTTTATGTCACAAGTTTTAGTTTAGTATTAGGGGGATCCATCCCATAATAAATTAGAGTTAGGAGAAGTTTATTCCATATTAAAACACTTTAAAAAAATATCAGTTCAATTTTGTTAATTAATAAATAAACTCATTCTACTTTTTCTAGCATAAAACATATAACAACCTACAAAATATTTACATCTACTTAAAAAAATAATTTATGGGATGGAATTTTTGATCATAAACTTGTACCTTGGAACATGATAACTCGAAATAACCTGCGTCAAATTTAACTTAACAAAGAAAGTATAAAATACCTGAGCTAGAACAATACGGGCCATAAACCCTAAGATCAAAAAAATTGCAAAAAGCCATCGCACTTTCCGCCAAGGTACAGTCTTGTCCAAAAGGGTTTGGTAGCTCTACAACACAGAAAAAAACACTCAAAAAAAGTTACCTGTGTCAAAATGACACGCAGTGCAAATAAAATTAGGAGGACTCCAGTTGCCATCCAACGGATCTGGCTATAAGGTGTCCATTTGTCTAAAGTTGCCTGATATATCTATAGGTATAGAAATATATAAAAATTGCTCAATTATACCACTATGTAATAAAGTTTTGTCTTTATTTTTGCCCCACAAATCTAGTCTGTGATGTTTATAGAAAAATATAAGAAAATAACTTATACATTGTCTTAAGTAATGACTTAAGTGTTAGAAGTCACACTTAAGCCCTTAATCAAGTTTTTTAATTTACCTACACATTTTATATTGAAATTACACACATAAACACTGATTTAATATTCTATAATATATTCTTTAATAGTCTCTTTAGAATAAAATGCCTGAAAAAAATACCTAGAAAAGATTTTTCAAATACATACTTCAAAATTAATTATTGAAGAAAGAAATAATCAATTGTATTGTATTTTTCTGTCAGTAGCTCAAATCTTTTTATAAGTACAGTATAGATTTATATGTAAATGCCAGTGTAAATGTATTTTAGTGACTCAAAAATAATGACAAAATTTTATACCATACAGTTCATTCTTTATGACCAAAATTGTTCATGTAAGTACTTGCTGTGATGTCAAAATATGAAAATCAACAATTGAAAATCACCATAAATATCCACTTTTGTGGATACCAACTTTGCAAAAATGGGGACACAAAGGTACTAATCACAAATAGTACAAAAACAACTAAGAAAACAGTAAACATGTTAATGTTTAAAATTTAACAATTTACAGTCTACTGTAACAATTTTAAAGGCTGTATTATTATTGAAGTACTGTAAAAGTATAAACATAAGGAGTATTGTTTTCGGTAGGCCTTCTTTTAAAGTGTTAAAACAAAAACTTTAAACGCTACTGCTTGTCAAATTATAGTAAAACTATTTCAGTTTGTACATAGCTTTTTAAATCATAGATTTGTGTGGCAAAACATCTAAAAACATCACTCATAAAGTAGCAAATCAATGGTCTCAGATAACAATTTGCACTTGTTAGCAAGTTTTGTATAGGTTGAATCAACAGTCGTTTATTTAATAGGATTAAGTGTATTGATAAAGTTAATAAATCGTGGTTTTACCTGTGAAAATCTATTATAAACTTGAGAAACTTTGCTTTTGCTTCCCCCTGAGCCTCCTAATAGTTCTTCATCCATGTCTAGTTTAGGGCTGTTATAGTGTTGTGTACACAAATACAAGCCTGAAATTAAGGTAGCTGAATGTTGGAGTGATACTGAATATGCCTAAGAACTTGTACTTTAAATTAGAAACCCCTGAAATTGGTAATTTAACAGTTTTTACAACTTTTTTAACTAATATTCATTTTTGGACACGTCTATCTATGAGCCTACCTACAATGTAAAATGTGACAATGGCATCTGTCATCTGTCAATTAACTATCAAAAGGACAAACCCAGGGCCACATTTCTTTTCACGCTCCATGGTTGGAGCAGATCTTATGTGACGTCACGATGACGTAATTTGGCAAATTCATAATTGGACCAACCGTCAAATTACGCAATTTTGACGTCACATTCGGTCTACTCGTTCCATGGAGCGCAAAAACATCCCTACATATGCCTCTTAAATTTTGACAGCAAACTGTCACGTGTCATTGTCATATATGACATATGACACTGTCTCTTGTCCTGTGGCCCTGTGGTATTATTGAGAAAAATATTAGGACATTTGTGCTTCTCGTTGTCCTGTCAATATCAACAAAAACAACAGTTTTGATTGCTTTTACTAACATATTAACACAGATTTTCAAAAATCCTTTGAAGCGTTTGTCTTAATAAACTGGACGTTCAATATTAGAATGGATACGTACGAAAGTGTTGTGTTAGTTAAACCTGAAGTTTATGTGTTCAATATACCTCCCAGATACACAAATCGTGGTTATCGGTAAGTACTTGCCGCCTACTTCCACTGAGAGTTATTTCCGATATCATAATATTATATCAGTGGTTTCTAAAATTGCATGCTTGTCCAGGGCTGCTGATTGGAACTTAGCTGAGCCCCAATGGACTGGTCGAATGAGACTTATTTCTAAAGGAAGTGAGTTGGCTATTAAACTGGAGGACAAGAACACAGGAGAGTTATTTGCTAAGTGTCCTATTGAGGCTTACCCAGGAGTGGCTATTGAATCAGTTACTGATTCTTCAAGATATTTTGTGTTGAGAATTCAAGATGACAATGGTGAGTTTTCTTAACTTTGTGTTAACTTACTGTTGACAAAATTATGGGTAATGTGTGTGTTATTGTTTTCCATGTATGTGTGAGAAGTGTTGCAACAGTAAAATTTATATAATTTGGCCTTGGGCTACTATTACTGTTTTCTAATTGATTAGTAGGCAATATCAGTTAAAAAGCAGTCATCAGAAACCAAGTCTATTCAAGAGAAATACTGGATACTGGGTTATACTGCTACACAAATCTAATTTCTTTTTAAAATTGGTAAAAACAGCAACTAGCAATCATTTTAAGTATCATCTATGATCTAAGTATGTGAAATGGTTATTAGTCAACTTCTAAGAATATTGAAAAATTATAATAATTGCGAGGATAATTTTTACATTTAAATAAATGATGAGCAGTGTCATAAATGTGATTTTTTGGGATCTTTGGCTTCTTCTTAGAATACCAAAAGAATATTGGGATTCTGATAAGAAAATAGCAACAAAAGCTGTGGTTTTAAGCTACTTAAACCAGTTAAAAACTGTTCCCCAATGTGTGAATATGTTTAACATAATATGGAGAAACTTCCAAAAAAATGGCCATAAATTACATAGTTATAACTATTTCTTTTGCTGACAAAAAATTGAAAGTACATGAGCAAACTTCATAAATGTGTTTTGTGAATTTTATCAATTTTAAGAGGGACAAAGAACTAAACTATTAAAGACATTGGGATGAGTTTTCTACCAGAAAGTTATTATTGCTGGTCTTAATGCACTGTGTTTGTCTTTAGTGGACAAACTGCAATTTGAATGTCAATATCACATCAAAAACATGTTATATTTAAAAACAGTTAGCAAACATTAACATAAAATGAAACTGACATTTTATTTTTTTTATTTTTTGTGTTACATTGTTCTTTGTTGTGTGTTACTCATTTTGTTTTTAGCACATTTCCCAACTTCTTTTTGTTTGTCATAGTTATTAAAATGTTAGCCATCCTGGTCTATTTCAGCTGCCAGTGTTGTACTTTTTGTTGGCAGTTTAGTTAGATTCAGTTGTTTTTTTAGGTTTTAGTAAAGTTTGAACATTATCTGTTTATACAGAACTTCAACTTTCACAACAACTCTCAATGTGTTTCCTCTTTATTATTCTTTTACTCAAACTAGGAATTTTCAAGATTTTTTCAAACTCAGTGAACATAGTTTCTGATTTCATGTGGAAGATGTATTGGAATTCATGTACTTAATTTAATATGCAAACTTGATTTTCTCAAAAATCAAAATAAAAAATAATGATATATTATACTCTTATAACCTAAAAATGCCTTACTGGTTTTTTCTTGCAGGTGACTATTTTTTTTATATTCTTTTTTACTTTACTACTACCCCTATGCATATTTCACCAACAATGTGCTCCCCTTTATAAGATTATTTTAATAAAAAAACTCAAGAGAAATTCAAGAAAATTACACCATCTTTTTCTTTACTCTGCATATCAGTGAATCAATCTCTGTAAGTCTAAATGAATTCCTAGCTCCAATTCCACAAAGGTCTTTTAAAACCCTTTTTATTCATTAAATTTGGCTGAGGGTTTTCGGAGATAAATGACGGTTAAAATTTGACAAAAATTTATCTGTATCAATCTTGTGAGCAGTTTATAATTAAAACATTGACAACAAAGCTTTGCTAGACTTGCATTACTAATTAGTAATTATTTTTATAATTTTACACCAACTGACTTAAAAGGAGTATAAACATTATGGTTTATGTTTTTTTTTGGTACTCAGGCAGGACTGCCTATATTGGTCTTGGTTTTGGTGACAGATCTGACTCATTTGACCTAAATGTCGCGCTACAAGACCACTTTAAGTGGCTGAAAAAGGAAAAACAAATTAGTGAAGAGCCGGCTAGTGGTCCATCTTTAGACCTTGGATTCAAGGAAGGAGAAACTATTAAAATTAACATGAAAATAACTGTAAGTTTTAAAAAAATTTTTTTATGAACTATATAGTAAATACCCAAATAAAACAGAAAAAGGATGGGAATGATAATTCTAAACCCAGGAGCAAACCTGAAGTAGCAGGAGGTTTGGGGTTGTTACCTCCCCCTCCAAGTAATAAATTGCCTGCCCCTCCAGGTAGTTCTCCAGCAGGTTCACCTTCCCATGCTCCTAAAACAGAGACAGCAACTGGAGATTCTTGGGGGGAATTTGCCTCTGCCCAAACCAGGTTAGTAGCTTTTGAGTAAAACCTTTTATTTCACTGTTTAACATTAGTTAAACCAATATTGTTACACAACACTGACAGAAATGTGTGTTTTAGTGGGTCAGCGCCGCCTCAGTCTAGTCCTAACACAAATTGGGTGCAGTTTTAGTTGAACTATAATTGTGATAATTTGTTTAAATGTGGTTAGATTGGTTTTTAGTATTAGTTGGAACTTAACAAGATTTATCATTACTTAGGTGTTATAACAATATTATGAAAGTTACTATATGAGTTGAAATTCTATGGGTGTATGGTAAGTTTGGAGCTCAAACAGTATTTGTGGATCTGGATTTGACGCTTATAAACACATTATTTAGGTTCAGAGGTCAGAAAAGTAACACAAATTAACAAACCATACAAAGTAAGTTCTTATTGAAAAACGTCTAAAATCCAGAGGATATGTTTTTGTTTTACTAGGATAAGGTCATAACCTGTCATTGAGTGTATAATGATCTGTAGAATTAACGCATTAATTCTAATAATTAGATTAGTTCACTTATAAGAAATAATATATTAAGCTTATTTGTATTTTTGATTCATGTAGATATATTTATCTACCATTACTGCGCTGTTTTACGCGACTTATTACATATATCTGCGAGCAAGAAAAATGCTATGGATTACACACCCAAAACGTGTAAAGTTGTCGTTTTTGTGTATGTATATGACAAATGAAGTACATAAACAGGTGTTGAATTTTTAAATATCCAAATATTAAAGGTTAATCAGGAAATGTACTTAGCTATATTAAGCTAAAACCGTTCTAGCACATTGCGTTTCTCTATAGTCTTCAATCAATTTTTACCTTGTTTATTACATTCCGCGTTTTTTTTTCAAATAAATAAAAAATCTATTGAAACAACCTTTGAAGATATAATGAGGCTATGTGTTAATTCTGACATTTATTTTGATATTATCCTTTTGTTTTCAAACTAATTTGTATTCTGGCCCTCATTCCTAGTCAAACAGCTAAACAGCTTTGATGATTTACTTGATGCCTCAATAACTTAGGGTTAAGTTTTGAGTGTAGGCGGCGCTTTCATTTTCTTTTCTTCATGCATAAATTATTTTAGTCAATTAATAAAAAAAAACACTTAGGGCCAAAACTGATCACAATAAAACAATATCTAGATTTTTTACAGAATAAGAAACTTTTAAGGTTTAATAAAAATACCAATAATTCTTAAAAGCTTAAAAAAATAATTCTTTATTGTTTAAAATTCATATTGCTAGACACACAAATCTAATTAATATTAGAACTATATGATCTATCACATCCCACTTTGCTATATACAAATGCTAAATCTATCAGTCTGGCCAAAAATGAAATCATTGCACCCTCAGTTTTCTGTCTAATTTCATTTTATAGGTCATATATGGTGGTTTTTATAACTTATTTTCACTCATGCTATACTGTTCTGTCTATTATTGATGAATATCTGGGTGCACTATGACAAATAATTCTTGACCAATTCCTAATAATTCCTCTATTATGAGGCCTACTTTCATTTAATCCAAAACACAATTTAGATTTCCAAGAAAGATTTCTCCAGTCTTTTAAGGGAATACCTAGTGATATCAACATAACTTGTTGTAGGAGTAATAGCCCAAGGAGGAAAGCAATCAAAAGACTGTAAACTGCAGACACAAAAGCCAATCCCAATCTGAAAGAACTATTTAATCAAACACAGACACATTTATTCTACAAAAACATAAGTGAATAAACCTAACAATACTTACTCAAATTGGTAATATACATCTGAGCAATCATCTGGCAACAGTATTTTTCTTAGAAACTCAAAGGGATGACAAACAGAGGTTAGAGTTAAGTTTGAACTATATAGCAATGCAGCAATGGCAAATATCAAAGACATAATAAATAATCCTTGATTATGTTTGCTGATGCAACAGTCAAACCTGAAAAAAGTAACCAACACAAATTTAGCAACATCATTCAGGATGTCCTGTCTACAACTCACCATACACAATGATGATCTTTATCAGGTATTCTAGCCTCACAGATACTACAAGGATAAAACCCCCCAACCTCTCTTCCATTTAAACTTGAATCCATTTCACTTTCCAAAAAAGCTGTCAGCTGATTGGCTCTTATTTTGGTGAAATACAGAGACATTATAAATCCAAATATAAGAATACTCAGAGCTATATTTTCTTCTACCAGAATTTCAAGGAAAGGTATTACAATAAACTCAAAAATAAAATAAAGCAAAGCTATTGAAGTAATTGTCCACATGAAGAAAAATTTTGTTTTTGGTATGGTTCTAATAAGAAAATTAAATATTACAGAAAGAAACATGGCAACTGTTGAAAATGAAAATACAGTCCACCAAAGAGATAGTGAGGCTAGCAGAAACATTATAGGCACAATGAAAATGGGTAAGATTGTGTCAAAGGCCACTTGTTTTGCACCCCCAATCCATGGGACCCTCAATCTATCCCTCATTGTGCTTAATAGTCCTGATTTGTTCTGTTCTGGTACTTGGCGCCCTTTTATCAAGCTGAAATTACAATGTATATTTTAAAACACTTCAGAAACACTTAAACAACTTTTGATAAAATTCCTCACTTTTACTTAATATCTGATTATCAAGTAAAATATTTTGCCTCAAAACTTAAGTAAACTCCCAAAAGTTAATTGGATTTTATATTTAAGCATGTGGTACATACCAACTTTATCCACTTATTATTTTCAGTTAAGTAAGCACCATAAGACAAAACAAGTAGTAAATCAATAACATAAATCTCTTGCCTTAAATGTTGGAAGGAAATGCTCACAAGCATGAATGTTTGATCAATATCGAATAAATTCAAAACATTTGTGCTAGGTACTTATTTTGTTTAAATAAAAACTGGATTGTTTACAGTATGCAAACTTACTTGTCCACAGCCTGGTCTAGGTCAACACAATTGCATAAACAAGCCAAAATATGATTTCTTTCGTTGTAGAAATCGTAATATTCACAACAGCATAAGTCGTTTTCATCATTATTCATAATTTAGCCATTAATACTACAAAAGTACCCAAATGTTTTGAAAGGAAGTTCTAATGTTATTCCACCTTTAATTATCATAATTTATAACCTCAATAAATCTTGTCAAGCAAAAAACATATGACTTTTGACAGGACAATGGTATTTTTCTTTCAACTAAGGTTGGGCAAACTAGATCGATCAACTTCGATAATAATTTTGAAGTAAATTCATTATTATTAATTAATTATTGTACTACCAAAAAGGCCTTTCCTAATTGGCCAAACAAACAAAACAATTGCTGTGAGTAAAAAATTATTTAAATACACCAAATGGCTTGAAGATCAGATTGTATCGGTTATAAGTTATCCATCAACCTGAAGCTTAACTCTCTAACTAAATTTCTTAGATGATTTAGGTAGGACACTTCTTGAAGCCTATGGCAATTTTAAAATTTACTTGTTTTAGGACCTTGTAGGGGCTTCTGGCCTGCTAGCAAATTTTAGATGGTTTTCAATAGTATTTAGAGGTTTCTGGTATTTCCGAAATGACTCTAGAGCCTTCTGGAAAGTTTGAAAAAATTTTCAGACCTGTGGCACTTCCAAAATAACTCTTGAGGCTGCTGGCAATTTTAAAATTTTTTTGGCGGTTTAGGACCTTGTAGAGGCTTCTGGCCTTCTAGCAAATTTTAGATGGTTTTCAATAGTATTTAGAGGTTTCTGGTATTTCCGAAATCTCTAGAGCCTTCTGGGAAATCTGAAAAAATGTTTGAGTCCTGTGGTATTTTCAAAATTACTCTTGAAACTTCTGATAATTTTAAAATTTTCTTGGAACGTTTAGGATCTTGTAGAGGTTTCTGAAAAATGTTAGGTGGTTTTCAATAGTATTTGGAGGCCTCTGGCATTTCCGAAATGAATCTAAAGCCTTCTGGGAAATTTGAAAAATCGTTTGAGCCTTGTTGCATTCTCAAAATTACACTTGACGCCTCTGGCAAGGCAATTAAAAAAAATCTGGGTAAAATTTCGGCGAAACTTTCGATAACACAGGTCGATACTCTACTACCCAACCGGTGTTTTAATTTTTTTGACAGCACAGCTGACATTTGACACTTTGCATTCCGGAAACAGACAGATGACAGCACAATATAAATAAAGTTAAATTTAATTATTTAATTAAAAATTGAAAGAAATCATTATAATATTTTGTTTGATTTTTGATTGTAATTTTGTTAAATATTTACTATGGTTGTCGATAAAAACACTACATCATCTAATGCTTTAGAGCAATTCGTAATTCTAGCAAAATCTACTAAAGGGGCCGCCTGCACCGAATTAGTGAAACAAGCACTGGAAGCACCCGGTGTTTACGTCTTTGGGGAACTTCTGGACAGTCCTAACATACAAGAGGTTGTTATTTTGCTTATAAAGCTTTTAAACGTATAAAAGGCATTTTTTCTAATAGCTTGCCAACACTCATAAAGTTTTTTTAAACACACTCAACCTATTTGCTTATGGAACCTTTAAAGACTACTTGGCCAATGTGCAAAACTTTATTGAGCTGTCTCCAGCCCAGAAAAAGAAGTTGCAACACTTAACTATTGTTACCTTGGCCACAAAATCAAAAGTAAGACACTCCAGTGGTGGGTTTCTTGTGACTTGCACTAATATCCTTTTCAGTGCATACCTTATGAAACACTCTTAGAAGAATTACAAATTAAAAATTTACGTGACCTAGAGGACTTGATTATTGAAGCTATTTATGCAGGTAATTTTGCTTACTACAATATATGGGTTAGGTTAGTGATGTTCAATGTTCAGATATCATTCATGGTAAACTGGATCAGAAAAATGGTCAGCTTGAAATTGACTATGCAATTGGTAGAGACATTAGGCCTGAAGACATTGATGTCATAGTTAATTGTCTTCAAGACTGGTGTTCTGCCTGTGAAAAAGTACTTAGTAGTGTGGAAACTCAAATTCACAGAGCAAATTCTGAGAAAAACAATGCTATGGTTAGGCAGATGGAAATTGAGCAAGAGGTAGTTTTGTACATGTTTTTGCTTTTATTTCTATGCTTTTTGGTATATTTTTTAGATATTGAATATTAGGAAGACCTTAAAAACTCAGATGCAAGAAAGGTCTGATGGAACTGATGAGGTAATGGTGGTTGAAAGTAGAGAAGCTGCATCCAGTGGTGATAAAGGCAAAAAAGGACAGAAAGTCAGCAAAGGTAAACATTCCACTAAATTTTGGTCAAAGTCTTAAATGTTCAGTGTTGAGCACTTATTTAAATTGGTTGTTATTTATTGAATGTTGGTTGAAATTTAGAATTTTTAGAAATAAAGGAATAGTTCCTAAAGGCTTTGTGTTTTAAGTAGCCTATTAGTGTTCATATCAATATAAATTTTTTACTCTCATACATTGATTAATGGGCCTTTAATAACCAGATTATCACCATATTTTTGTAGGTATAAAGCTTCTTCGTTGAGGCTTTGGAATCAGCACTGGAAGCTTTCACATTACATGTATTACTCATTCATGTTTACTTTATTGTTTCTTAATTACATTTATTTTTCACATGATTGTACCTTCATAGTGTTTTAATAAATTGCTCAAATGTATGCTTCTTATTTTTCATCATCACTTAGCACTTTTACCATCCAATACCATCAATTTACTTTTATGTTTGATACATCCATTTCAAAGGTAAATTGTATAACCACATTTTCCTAAGCCATATAATGTTTAAAAAGTCAAGTGTTGGACCCGTCAATTTTTTATTTTATTGCGCATTTTTGAAACTAATTTTTATTTATACAGGGTGGTACAAAATAAAGTTTTGATGTCAAGACCAACTTTTTTAAATAGATACTCCTGCTTTTTGTAATTTTGTATTCAGTTCTCTATCAAATTCTAATTATTTTTTATGTAACATACTTTATACCTTAATGGTTCTAGATAAAATCTGAAAATCGTAGAAAAAAACATCTTTTTAAGCTTTTAAGAACCAAATAGTTGGTGATGTCAAAGTCAGTTGAGTGTTAATAACCTATTTCTTTGCATTTTCAAGTATTTAAGAATAGTATTTTACTTTTTGTTTTAAAAATTGTGCAAAACAATAAATTTCATACACCATTTTCTGGAAACCTGATAAAAATGTTACATAAAAAATTATAAGAATTTTGTGGAAAATTGAATAAATTTAAAAAAATTTTGCTTTCTATTTAAAATAAGTTGGCTTTGATAATTTTTTTTCGGTCACCCGGTATAAATAAAAATTGGTTTCAAAAATGCGCAACTAAAAACAAAAATCGACTGGTTTGAGCGAATTTTCAAAAAATATGCAATACATTTGCCGCTTACTTGGTACCTAAAGAATTATTTTGCTTATGATATAGGTATGGGTGATTTCAAATCTACTCTAAGTTTTGGTGAAGTTTGTACATTTAACTCTGAATCACTCTGAATATTTTTACCAAAATTGGCGAGAATTTATCCCATAAGCAATATCTTACCATATTTGGTTATACCGAGGGGTAAACTGCTGGGGCATTATGGTGTACAAACTTTAGGAATTAATGGGCATTTTACTGGAGGTACATTGGTATTTTGAAAACTATTAATAGAATTGGAAACGTCTAAATTATATTATAAAAAAAATTCATAAAATATTTTTTTCTATACATCCATTCAAATTTAAACATAAAGTTTGGTAATTTCCAATAAAAAAATATGAATTTTGTAATTTTACTATTACAAAACTTCTGTCACCTCCTTAACCATCAGTTAATGCGCTGATTGTTGTTTTGAATTGTCTCTATTATTTTTTTTAAGTAACACCCAATAAAACAAATTTTTCAATTTTTCAGGTAGGCTGTGAATTTAATATTTATACAAAAACCCTAATTATTAATAAAAATTCATTCATTTCAACTAAAGTAGAGTGGTTTTTCCTTGAAAGGTACACTCTTTTAGAAGCATTCTAATATTTTGTTTGGGCATGCCTACACGATTTTTTTTGATACTTATACGACAATAATTTACAACACAAAACTAAAATCATTCATATATATTTATTAAGTACTTTTAAAACATTTAACAAAACAGGTACAATGCCTTAACTGGAAGTTTATACAGTATATCTCACAACATTTAAGAAATACCAAGCAACACATTTTTACATCAAACAACCATCATATCACTTAAGATACACAACAACAGAAACACGTTGCTTGGTTTTCTAGCCCTTCGCCTTAATACAATATTTTTACACTTAGTATGGCTTATCTTTGGGCTCAATCAAAGATAAGCAGATATTTTGTCGTTTGTGTGTACACATACACATTTATTATCTCTATATGTAACTTATGTAGTTATTCACAACAGAGTACAAATTGTACTTACTTTTTGTTTGAGAAAACTGTAGAAACATTTGTAGCTGCTGAGGTGACGCTCTACTAATGTTCCTGGTCTCTCATGATTATTATATCTTTATTATACAAATTTCAATATGTCACTTATCGCTGCTTTTTTTTATTAAGTCCTCTTTCAGTGGTCCGTTTGTAACAACTGTTATTTTGACTGAATAAAACTTATATTTAATAATAATTATACAAGTTAAAGCATTTTAGCGTTGCTTTCTTATAACCTTAAGTGGCCTAATTTGAGATAAAGTAGGTACCCTGTATAAACCATAAATATTCTCGTCTTAACCACTACAATATCATTGGTGTAATATTTTCCAAGTAATGGAAGGATTTTTGAAAATATACAATTTGTGCTGGTATTACTGCATCAATTATTATTTATGTGCAAATTGAGTAATGTTGAAATTACTTTAGTATAGTTAGTAGTTCTTTTCATAGTTCCAATTATTCCCAGTTTTATAAAGTTAAGTAGAAAGAGTAAAAGAAAATTATAACTAGGATACAATCTGAGATCGTTTGTTTTCTTAAATAAAAGCTAGTAAATATTTAAAAATAAATCATCTTGAAATAAACAATGGGGAGGACTGAAAACATTCAAAAGGTATTGGAGAGACTTTATTTTTAATTTCATAAATTTCTTTGTCATGCTCTTCCAAAATTTTTTTGTGCAAAATGTGAGTGACTTTTTACATCTTTGAAGGTTTAAGTTGAATTTTTAATTACGAACCATTAAAAACCATTATTAGGAGATCGCCTTTTGTGTATAGGTATTATCTCTGGTGTATTGTAGATTATGTGCTTGTAAGCATTCAAAAACGTATTATCTTCTCGTTTCCAGGCCCGTTTACTATGTAAACTCCTTGTACACCTACTTGCCTATATTTCCAATTTTTGCAGTCATATTTGGCAACATTGTCAGTTTGTTATAATTTAAAAATGGAATATTGATAAGTGATAAATAATACTTTTAGTACAATCAAACTTAGAATACTATAATCAAAATATCTAATTGTTGCGTTTTTGACAATTAACTGTTACAACTTCACTAATTTTCAGCCTTATCCAGCCTTAAGTTCCATTTATCTTCCATTTGTAGTATTTCAATATTTGTACAGCCTAATCAGTAATTTATTACCTAACTAAATCTCTTTACTTACACTTCTAAGTTATCTCTCGTAAAAAACATCTTAAAAGCTTCTAAATTCTTATCGTCTACACCTGTATGGGGTTTCTTCTACATTTTAAACTGGAAGATCTGCTCACTGGTCTCTGCTATAAGGTGGTGTCTTTGATTTGTGCTGGAACAACCGATACTGGTCCATTAAGATTACAGTTATTGTTGATTTTTCCTAGGTTGTTGTCTACTGAGCAACCGTTCAGATTGTTTGTACTCGTCGCCGGACTCGTTTGAGTGCTCGTGTTTTTCACTTCCACCTTTTCTTTACCTATTTCCAATACAGCTAAAGTTAGACATTGTAAGAGTTTCAGTAGATGTAGTTTGAATCACACTTACAATTATCTACTGGAGTAACAGCCTTTTGAATTTTTTGATTTTGATCACAAGTAGCGGCCGTTACCACCACCGCAGCCATCATACTGCCACTTCCGGTGTTTACCGAGCTTTTATTGATCGCACTGTACCTCATGGGCATCATACTTTGCCTTACGTTCCGTTCCGGACGAATCAGAATTATGTAAAGCTGGAATTAAGATAAATTAACTATCTATTTACATTAGTGTAGATGTGATAATACCTTAGGAGAGAATAGACAAGCTAACGTTACTGTAGCTGACAAGCTGATCGTAACTGACATGCTGGTAATTCGCATTGCTACGTGATTCGCTGTTGAGAAGTAAAGCGGGACGAAAGCCAGCCAAATTACACACGTCGTATACATTGTAAATCCTGTAAAGTAATGTTATAAGTTATAAGTAAAGTGGATAATTAGTTTTGTTGTGTAGTGTTTGCATTGTTTTAAAACTGGCCTGTGTGTTTACCAGGTTTAACATCTGCAGATTTCTTTTTTGGCGACTTTGAAACTAAAGTAAGATACAATTTTCAAGTCGCTATAATGTTCCAAACAGGGCAAAAATAACCATATATGAGATGAGAGGACCATAACAATGTCTTTTAAGTTTAAAAATAAACCTAGTTTTTTGTGTAAATTGTATTCGAAAAAACATGGTTTGTGAATGCGAAAATGTGAAATTCTCTGTGGAGTACAGGCTTAAAAGAGAAGGAAGAAGAGAGGCTTGTCTTAAGAGGACATATCATTCTGTACATTGCCTAGTCTGTCATTATGTAGATACTGAATGTTAGCCTTTACTCATTTTTAGATATTTGAGCTAAATACAGATACAAAACAACAGTACTTTTTAGGACGATGATTTAACTTTCTTATTTACGTAAAAAAAACTACAGAAGTCGAATAAGCAAGTTCTTGCAACAATAAGAAATCGAAGTGATTTTCCACGGACTAAACGTTGTAAGTTTTCCAAATTTGTTTGTAGACTAACTATACTGGATGTAGCAGAATGGAATAAGGATGTTGATAACTTTGACAGTAACGATGATTCTTCAGAGGAAGAAAATGACTGCCAAGTGATAATACATTTTCTGCTTTCTTCTACATTTCATTTAAGCTCTGAAACTTTCTTACTTCAACAAAACTGATATTGATATTGGACTGACTGGATATTGAAGACATTTTGTCACTTAAAACAAAGAAAAACTAATTCCATTTTTAAATAACTCATTTCTGTCTTTCTGTTTTTCAATAAGATTAAACATTATTTTAATCTCTGTTCTGTGCTAATTGTAACGTGACTTTGTACCTCTCTCCCTAACGTGTACAGTCTCACTAAATCAACAATCAACAAATCTAAATCACATTATTGCGCTTGTACTGTATCTTGTAAGCATTTGAGTACCCTGTATTTCCTTATTAAAGTATTTTTGCGTTACTTTGAAGAAAAGGTTTTTTTTTAATTACGTTACTTATCTTCTGATATTACATTCCAAAAGCCCTGTTTAACTTTTACTTCGTTTCGGCCTTAAAAAAGCAAATTTCTATTACGGATCTGTATATCATTTTTTATTTATTTATTTAGTTTTTATTTTTTGAATAGGCAGCTAGCCATATCAAATCATAACCGAAAATGCATGTTGCAAAAAACAAATTAATGTCATAATGGCGTATATTTTTTTACAATAACTAAATAAGTTGGTGTTTTGTTTAATATGTGCAATAGGATTAATAATTTCATCTATCATTTACATAATTTTACAAAAACCTTCTCTTTATCCGCGACACAGTACATACTGGGTGTATAAAGCACCATGTACCACAATAGGGTCTACCATACTGGAGTTAAGGTTCAAAATGTAAACTTAATACAATTTGTGCCTTGTTTTTCAATATTTTCAAAAATAATTTTGAGTGGTGCTGCAGTTTTAATTATACTGAAAAAACGTTATGCCAACAACATCTAAAATGTGGAAACCAATAAATTCGAAATTTCATATTTATTTAGGCTTTTTTACACAAACCCATCCCATTTACGATTCTTAAACGTAACTATCTGCTTTTTTGGCATTTTTAACTGGATGGGTCGACTACAAAGCCGTATTTACAGATCCGGTGATAAATCCAACGTAAAACAAATTGGCTAGTCATTGATTAAATAAAAGGGAGTCGGAAACAACAGAAATAGATTTCCTCTCTTTTGTTATTAGAGACAATACTATCAAGAAAATCACGACCCTCCAGAGAAACCCACTAAACTAAATTGAGTATTTTACATATCTGACAAAATATATTATTATTATCCCTAAGCAGGAGGTGTTGTTGTTTGAAGTGGGGGGTTTATAGGGCCGTACAGTTAATTTAATTTTGGAGTAGTTTCCATTGAAATTGTGTTTATTGTTCAAAGTAATGTGAATGATCTTACCGATATGCTTTGATTCGTTGAATGCCTCCGGTATTTTTCTCGTTAAAACCGCATACAAAGTACACACAACTATAAGAAGAATCGGATATGTAAAGGCAATCATGTAGGAGGCGTCTATGTGGGAGGTGCAGGCCAGTAGATTATCCTCTCGCGTTCGGTAGTGGTGTATTGCTTTAGGAGGTGAAATTATCATCCAAATTCCATTTATCAGAACCTGAAAGGGACATGAATTTATTAAAACTCCCAGTTGTAGGAGGAAAAAGTAATTAATCTTTAATCAACATTCGAAGCTTTAATTTTGTTTTTTGATCATGGATGGTTTGCGCCAATACGTTCTTCTAGAAAACAGGATGTCTAAGTACCTGAAAAATGACCCTGTGGGTAGGTTTATGTGAGAGCTCCCGTCTTGTGACAAAGTGCTTTTTAATAGTGCTCGGCCTGTGGAAAATCTGATAACCGAAAGAAAAATCTTGTAGCCGAGTTAATGGAGTTGGGGGCTCCCGCATGCGGCTCTTCAAGTAAAATGTCAGTGTAAGATGATTTTTTTTTCTTACGGTATTTTACGGATTTTTTCTCGTGAAAGATTAAGTAGTGGAAATTGATCACGCCTAACTACCTACTGGGTGAAGAGAGACATTTACAAAATCTTACGTCTTTTACGCCATGGAAGTTTCAGCGTTTCACGGGCCATCGTAAATGAGAAGGTTTATTGCATTTAATCTTTTCTTTTACTGGGGAACTTTAGGACCACACAGATGTTCTTTATGAGTTTGTCGAAAAACGTGACAAAATTAAATTTTATACAGTGATTGTTTAATGATCCTAATATTTTTTTGCTTTTGACTATTACTACTACTAGTCGCAAGCAAAGTTGCATTTAACGTCTATTTCCAGACCAAGAAACCATTGATCGTAAATTATGAATAAAGCCCAAGTTTTCAGCTTTATACTATAACGTATCTGACGAAAACGGAGTTATGACCGTTCTCTCAACATCCACTCGCACTGCAAAATTGGAAAACCGAAATTAACTACCTATAAAGTTTTAGGAAGGTAAAAATATCGATCTTACAAATCATCCATTGTGCGCGACTTAAAAGCTCGAGATCCCATAAAAAAACTTTGACTTCAAAATTGGATTCAAGAACACAATAAAATTTGGATAGGAAAGTTGGATTAGTAAAGTTTAGTTTTTAATATACCTACCTATGAATAGAATTGCTAGTTTGAGGTTAATACTCCACGACCAAAAATTCTGTGTGAAACCACAACCAAACACCAAGGGGGAACCCTTACAAAAATTATCATTCTTCTATCTACCTATCTTTATAATTTGTGTGTTTAGTAACTAAAAATAATTTATAAGAAAGTAATAATACACTTAAAGTCTGATTTTCTTCATTCAGAGTCAGTTACGGACATTTCAGTTGAAACTTGTACAGGGTGGCCACTTTTCGTTGGCTTTACGGGGTACAGAGAGCAAACGGTAATAGATAGAAAAAAAGTAAGATAGGTGTTGCGAGTTCGATTTTCGAGTTTCTGCTGGTCCAATCAGAATTGGGCTGTCGTCATTTGTTTTGAATATACAGGATTTTTGGAAATTGGCCATATTTGAATCTTGCAATATCTCAGGTGTTATCTAAGTTAATCAAAAACTGAAAACGCCCACTTATAGGGTTTTTTACGTAGATTCCATTGGCGGCTTATACAGTAGGTTCCAAATTGGTTCTACATGTATTGGAATTTCGGTAACCGTAAGAGCTACAGAGTCGGTTAAATGGGGAAAGTTTTAGGAATTTTATGGGAAACTTATTCCCGGTTTCCAAATTAAATTATCTTTCTCCGTTTTCCGGAACATTGAAAAAACGTCAGGGTCTGCATTTTAAACAATTAGTAAGTAATACATACATGTGTACATCCGCAAACGTAAAATTATGCATTGTTTCTTAAAAATTGGAACATTTTGTAATCTGTATAGATCGTTTGTCTACGTTACTTTCCTATTTTAAGACCAAAATACAGTTTTTGCAAAAAAGTATAGATAATGGACAAAACACATGATGGAAGTTGTAAGATTGTGTTTTTCTGGTTTTTATTTGAATAATTGCCTGTATAATGTAATTATATTGCATAGCAGTGTAATGTTAATGCTATGAAAAGGCCTTAAATTGTCCCTTACCAAAACATTATGTAAATGTACAGTATATGTATACTTTCTTAATAAAAATTGTAGATATAACAAAATTATCTAATTTTATTAATTTGTTGTACTGTAACTGTCTGATTTTTTTTCTTTGAGTAACAGAATTTGAAACCTTCACAGTTTTAAAGACCTAATTAATATCAAACTAAAGAAGATAAAGTTTTTCTTGTTAAAACTTTTAATTGACGGAATTATTATTCCAATTAGTTCGTATTTCTTGCAAAAGAAATTCCACCCCAAAAAGGGATCATGCGGGGGACCTACCGCAGAAAAACCTTGAAACCCAAATATATCACGTGCAAATATCGGTAAAGTGAATAAAGCATATTTCATTACATACCTGGACCCCGACAAGCCCTGTGCAAATAATAAGCTGAGACCTTGGGGATATGAAATTGGGCCTTTTCGCCGAATGTTTTCCAGCTTTGAAAATGCGGGAAATCCGATTGGTTTTGGTGAGCAAAGCCGCGTAAACGACCGTAAAGCAAAAACCGGCCCCAAACCTGAAATATGAAATATTGAGGCCGCTTGTCTGACCGTTTAGAATTTTTTTTACATTTGACTGTTTAGCACAAGTTTAGTTGGATAAGGGAAAAAGTGAGAATAAATTTAGTTTATCTAGTGAATCAGTCCAGCTTGAAATTAGTAGGATAAAGGAACAGGACAAAGCAATTAGTCGTTTTAAACGACCCCAAGTTGTCAATAAAACACTTTAATTAACTCGATTTAAAAAGTTTGTGCTAACTTTAATTACCTTTGCACTCCACAGACGATGTCGGTGGGTTTTAAAACAAGGGCGTACGTCACGCTGTAGCACATCATTATACCGGCTAGTAAAGTGTAGCTGAGCTCCCTTCCTGAGGCTCTCACGACCGGGGTGGTGTTATGTTTAATAAACACCCCGAACACGAATAAAGTGATAAGCATACCGGTGGAACTAAAAGCCATGGCTCCAATCGCCCATCCGCTGTCGATTTGCATGTATTCTTCAGGAATGGGAATGCATATGACGTGTTGCAAATCGGGCAACTCACCCATAGGGCAGGATATGCATTGAGTAGGGTCGATTGGCGATCGTATCTGTATTTGGAATAAAAAAAAAACATCAGTTAGAATACACTGAGAACGAGTATCAAATCCATTTCGAGTTCAGGGGATTTTGATTCCGAGAGAGCGATTTGATACAACGGTTTTTATTTTCAAATGTAAATTTTTTGATAGCGATTTCATGTAGGCAAAAAATTGACGTATTCCATTCGTTTGTCAATTTTTGATATGTTTTTTCTTATTTTAAATAGATCACGCTGTATTATATCTGCACAATCGGAAGACCTTTTTTCTGATTTCAAATATTAAATTATTGTAATTTTATATTAAAAAATATAAATTGTAGTTGTCAAACAGAATAGTGTTGTTGCCATGATGTGTGTGTGATATGCGATTGATTTTGACTGTTGTCAACTGGCCTTTACAGTGTTGCAAGCTTTAAAAATTGCATTATCAAAGTCACGTGATAAGTCTCTTACAATTTCTACTTTTGCAACTATCTAAATTTAATTTACCAAATTTTCACAGTTCAAACTATTTTTTATGGTCATGTGACTGTTACTGATGGCCTTTACAGTGCTGCAAGCTTCAAAACTTGGATTATCAAAGTCACGTGATAAGGCTCTTACAATTTTTATATTTTTGCAATTATCTAAATTTAATTTACCAAATTTTCAACGTTTAAACTACATTTTAAAAGTCACGTGACTGATTTTGACAGATGTCAACTAGCTTTTACAGTATTGCAAGCTCAAAATTGCACTATCAACGTCACGTAACGTGTATTTTACAATTTCAGCTTTTACAACTGTCTAAATTTCATTTAGCAAATTTTCACAGTTCAAACTATTTTTTATGGTCATGTGACTGTTTTGACAGGTGTCAACTGGCGTTTACAGTATAGTAAGCTCAAAAATTGTTTCTTAGAATATCAACTGTCTAAATTGAATTGACTACATTTTTAACGTGAAAATATATGTGAAAAGAAAAATTTACAGAAAATCTTAAAAAGACAGTAATCAATAACCGTAATAAAAAAACTATTAAGCTATTAAAATATATAGAATGTTTACAAAATGTGCTGTCAAAATGAAAAGAGTTATAATTAAAAAATAATACTAGTGTGATTAATAAAATAATGACCGCAAATTATTACTTTTCAACTAAGATAATCCATAGTTAACAGCAGTCAAATGACCTAAAATGTTTTAATTTTTTTCCGGAAAATTCATGCACTTTAACAGGAAAAGTCAAAAGATCTTTTTTCTGATAAATTGACCAGGGATTACAAGAATCATTTTTGTGTTAAGAAGGAGGAGCTTTGCGAAAGCATTTTTATCTTTTAAAATATTCAAATTGGTAGTGCTGGGTAAGCCGCCACTAACAAAGCACTTTTAATAACAATTAATACAATGTTTTAATGGAGAATAAATAGATATTAAGTAAACATCAAAACTATGAAATAAAACGAAAGGGTTATAAACGGGCATTATTTATAAAGCATGATAATGTGTGGTTTCTTATGGGACTTATATTTTCTTTTTTTAAGGTATATTATAGGTCAATAAAGTGAAACATAAAAACCTTCTCAACATGGCGCCGGCTTATTTTTTATTATTCATAAAGTTTTTTCAGCATAGCAAGATCCTGTTCAGTCTTTATAAGTTAACGAGAAAAAAAATAATGCCTTAGGTGTTTTTAAGTAACGTTATATTAAATTCCCCAACGAACACATCCAACAATATGACAGAGGACAAATTGTTTTTCGTAGAGTATTAACTTTATTAGAGTTTTTGTATTTTTACGGCGAATATATTTTGACGAAAAACGTTTTTTATACTGAGGCATTAAAGTTCTGAATTTCAGTTTGTAGAAAAGTATTTTTTTTTTGTTTTAGATAGCGCTTACATATTCGTGGACAAACTAATAAAAGCAAGTGTAGCAAATTATCTTTTATTATCTAGATGAATTTTTATTTCTTCGGTTATCAATTGATTGCATATACGAATAACACTGATTTACACATAGCTTCTTGCCAGTATAACAGATTAGGTGGTAAACGACTTTAAAATCAGATTTACCTCTTTATTTTCGCATTTCAAGCCGTTCCTATAAAGCGCAAATCGAAATTATGTAAGAAACAGCCGGCGTATTTCCATTTAACTGGCCGTAGTATGGTAATTTGCTCATGCTTTGAAGTTACCTATTTCGTTTACTTTTTCTCATTTTTCAACGTGCTTATGTTACAAAATGTGGTAGCTTTGTGCTGCTGCTTATTTTGCTGGGTTGGAGTTTTTTATTTCAACTGTTAATAAATTGCAACTTGGGTTCTTTTAGTAGTAGTTAGTATTTCAATAGTATTATAGTATTATAGTTCTCATTTTCATTCAAAAATTGTTTTGAGTTTAGCATAGTACACCTAATAGGCAGAATTACAGGTTAATTTCATTTATGAGTGATGATTTCGTAAAGTTTTATGGACTTTATACTACTATTTTTATATTGTTACCAAACGCTTAAATATCCTTTTCAATGAGGTAATTATTGATAAGGTAATTATGCCATTATTTAGTTTTTATGTTAAAAATTTTGATATAGAGTCGACCTTACAAAGAGTTAGTTGGGTTACGTTTTAATGTGTCTGCAAGTCAAATTGCAGAACAAACAGTCTTGTGCTCTTTTATTACATCACACCACTAAGCATTTCCAGCACTGTTTTTAAACCTAAATGCGCCTCGAATTGAATCATTTGATTTAGGCAAATGTGCGCCCTTAGAAAGTGAAAGAGAATAATTTATGAAAAACTGACACAAATCCGTTACCTCTTTAAACTAAACTCCCCGCCTTTATACTAACACACTTCGCAAATGAAACTACTGGAATTGTTAAATCGCTATTTTGCATTCTCGAGGACTTCTGGCGCTCTGCAATTTGAAATGCTCGTTACGATAAAGCATCGTAAGTATTTTTGCTAGGAAAGACGAATGACTCGAGTAATACGTATTGTCGTCCTTCTTGCCTTTACAATACGACGTTTCCATACAAAGTCGAAATTTCAACTTAAAAATAAAAACCGTGTTTTGTATGCAGGTCCTGGATTTTTCAAACGTACTTCAAGTCGAAAAAATTTACTTAAATAGTTAATATTACCTGATATTGGGAGCAGTTAAAGCAATGCCAACAGCAACTTTCTTTTTCCACGTACTTTTTAGCTTGGCCGACGTCACATTCAAGACTGCATACTGATTCAGGTGGTGTGGGTTGTCCTAATTTAAACTGAATATCTAGGAAACGAATAGGATCTCTTAGTAAGTCGGATAGTAATGAATCTACTTTTGCCCTTCGTATTCACCTGGCATATTAAGTCTCAAGCTGCCTTCCAGGTATTCGCCGACTCGGACCCATTGATATTTTCCGGGCGTTACTTGCTTGAAATGTATAATGTTGTAACGGGCTGGACCGTCTCCGTTTTCATCAAAGTGGAATCGGTCTCCGCTGAGTCCTGCAACAAGCAATTACATGCCTCATTATACGGTTTGTTACGCATCTTTCAAAGGCATGGTCATTTCCTTTGTAATGCGCAAGGTATTGTCCATATTTGGAGTATAAAGAACGTATCAGATAAACGTTTACATAATAGCAATTTTTCAGAGATATGTGGAAAATGCAGTTGCTAATTTAAACCAGTTTGTCTGTGAGTACTGTCTGTTACCTGAACCGGGACAAATTTTTTGGGACATTTTTAAAACGAATCAACAGTTTTGTATGCGATTTGGACTATGATTGGGCTTGATTTATTGGATTTTGGCTGACGGAAACAACTTTTTGGAACTATAATTGTAGCATACAGGGGGGTTGTTTTCAAATTATGTAACAGATAATATTCGATTCACAGTCGACAAAAATTTACTGTCCCAGCTGATGCGTACTTTATTAAAAATCACTTTCTTTAAAATAAATGCTAATCATACAATCACAAGTTAAGACCATTTTTGCTTAACTTCTAATTTACAGACAACTGGAAGGGTATAAATGACCCCTAAATTAAAATATGAGTTTTTTTTCTAGTTGATAACCAACTACGAAATCATTTTCCAAAAAAACTCAGCTTAGATGGTAAATATAGTAATAAGGTATATGTTTGTAATTTTAGTTCTAAAACAATTAGTTTTTAAAAGATGTCAAATTATCATAAAAATTTGATTCACCAAATTTTCTTAGTTCAAATTGGTTTTTTATATGACCACGTGATGGATTTTGCTTGGTGTCAACTGTCAACTGGCCTTTACAGTGTTGCAAGCTCGAAATTGCA
Source organism: Ips nitidus (assembly GCA_018691245.2). Lineage (NCBI taxonomy): Eukaryota > Metazoa > Arthropoda > Insecta > Coleoptera > Curculionidae > Ips > Ips nitidus. The sequence goes on from CM042791.1 coordinate 8,193,492, forward strand.
TTATCAACGTCACGTGAGTTGGCTCTTGCAATTTCAGCTTTTACAACTGTCAAAATTTAAATTATCAAATTTTCAACGTTTAAACTACATTTTAGTCACCTGAAACATGTGTGACTAGCTTTATAGTACAAGCTCAGAATTGCATTATCAACGTCACGTTAAAATTTCTCTTACATTATTGAATCGCAAATTTGTCACATTTCAACTAATGATTTTGACAGGTGTCAACTGTTTAAAGGGTTGCAGCTCAAAAATTAGATTATCACACGTGTGTCTCTTGCAACTTCAACTTTCACAACTGTCTAAATTGCAGCAACGTTTATCAACACGTCACGTTTTTGAAGGTGTCAACTGCGTCAAAATTGTATTATCAACGTCACGTGACACGTATTTGACAGTTTCAGCTTTTTCAACTGACTAAATTTGATTTAGCAAATTATCACATTTCAAACTTTTATGTATTAGTATGGTTACGTGACTGTTTTGACAGGTGTCAGCTGGCCTTTACAGTGTTGCACGTTCATAACTGTCTAAATTTCATTCAGCGTTTGGAATAGTTTAACTCTATATTTTTCGAAAAGTACCAGTACCTATAAGCGAAAAAAAAATTTTTTAAATCAGAAAAAAGAGATTTTGTTATAAAAAAATTATCGATGTGTCAAGAATTTGACAAGTGATTGACATATGTCAATTCTGAAATCAGTTTCATTCCATTCAGAAAAAATATTGCCACTTTGCTAATTTAAACAGAGCTCTCAGATCAAAACTACTGGACTAATAGAGTTAGCTATTGAGTAAAATATAAACAAACACCCTGTATATTTACTTTTAATTTTATGTAACCTGAAACTCGCAGAAAAACATACGGTGAAAAGTAACACTTTCCAAAGTTGTTGGACAAATAGTTAAAATCATTAAATATCCGTAAAAAACTATTTGGCATATCAGAAAGTTTATGGCAATTTTCCAAGTTTACGAAACATCATAAAACGTTTATAAAAAAAACCCTTACCAAGACGAAAACAATAACTATAATAACAGTGTTTTCTATCGGTAATAAAAAAATATACGACCGTTTTAGGAGGAAAAAAAAATTGGGGCTCTATTGAGTGCTTCCACTTTAGGCCGTCTGGGCATGATATTTATGTAGGCAAAGCATAAAAACGTTAAGAAAATCGGATGGCGAATCTAGCATTGCTGCCCTTAACAGGAAAAAAGGGCGTTATCAACCAAAATTTATCGTCGATAGATAAAAATGGAATATTTAAGGATTGGAAGGAAAAATTCTGATATAAACCAAACACCACTACAAGTTCCTGGTTTAATAGCAAAGATTTTTGACGTGTTTACAAAACTTAGTATCACCAGCACGTATTTCATAAGTGGCGCAAGTGTATCCAACAGATTCCAGATGCCTTTTGCACTTTGGAACTAACGTTTCCGGTATGACCCGGAATTATGTTTCCTGAAATCCGCACGTGGATATTAACAACTGAAAACTTCAAAACAAGAAATGCATTTCTCTGGCATGAACATTACCAGCAAAATTGCGGTTTTCAAAGCAAAACCCACTTATAAACTTGGTTTTTGGTACTCGAGAGTTTAAACCACTCAATTGTTGTAAATCTTACCTGTCGCATATGGGAAATTAGTCCAAACAAAATGGTATTTTGAGATAAAACCGCTTGTTGTAGAGGAAAACAAGACAAAAAGCACTTTCCTTTAAGTGCGGTAATTGCGGCATACTTTCAATGCAAGTGGTTAACGACGGACCGTTCAACAACAAACCAAGCAAAAACAAAGGCTTAAGTACTGGAAAGTAAGTGAATCGAAGTGCATACTCTGTGTGTTTTAGCTTGAATCATTAACGCTTTTTGATTTTCTGGCAGTTTTTGGCTTATCAATTACTTGAATTGAGTTACCGGCCTGACCTGACTAATTTCCAATTATGCCTTCACTACTTTTATATTCATCCCCAAAATTAAATTTCATTTGTATAGCAAATAACACGTAAATTCGTGGTGGGTGTTTGATTTCCTGCTATTTTGCATTTACGTTTTTCCTACAAAAAAAATAATTTTACAACTAAGAATAGTTTTTCAAATGGTAACTGTCAATTTTTCGCAATTTAAATATCCCGGAATGTATCGTGGGTCGATTGGCGTACAAACCAATGCAAATCCAATCTAAAGTAATTTCACTTTAAATTGAACTAGGGAAAATTCTATTTGAGGAGAGAACATTTGCATAGAGGCCAAAAAGTGAATGCATAAAATGAAATTTTACACTGTCGCACACAATTTAATTTAGATGATGGCGGGTATCCATCGATTTCCCGTCCATTGGAGTTTAAAATTTAATATTTATTATTATTTACGCCCACACAATGGCAAGTTGTTATATGGAAAGTCGTTTATCAGGACCGTTACTCGCTAGTTCATTAACATGAAAAATGCCGTTGAGATTTAAAGTTGACGTTTATACGCGTATGATCACCAAAGTTTTGCTCGACGTACACGATAATAATTTTAAACAAAATGAGAGAGGAAAAATGCAATGAAAGCTTAGCACAGACGTTTAATAACCAAAATGGGAGTGCCTCATATATAAATTCATAATGTTTCCTTTTTTACTCTTCCGGAGGTAGGTAATAAAGGTATATGATGGTACTCGAGAGGAAAGCATTTAATCAAAATTTATTGCCGTTTACTTTTAAATCTATGAAGTGTTTTCTCACGCATAAAAATAAAAAACAAATTCACGTCGGTTTATGATTTTTGTTAAAAGCACTGGGTTGTCATGTTTTGAGATTTCACATCAAAAAATAAAGCGTCGCTTAAGCGTATTCCTTTAATGCATAATACATGATCGAGAAATTTATCCAATTTGCTTGAAATACACCATGATAGGATATTTTATACATTCTGCCTCTGCAAGGATATGAAAACATAACTTTGTTACGTGAGCTTCCTTATTTTATTGACAGCTTTATAACTCGAAACTTCCTTCAGGAAAATCATTATGTGGGGATCTGTCTCCATGGAGAAAGCATTTTGAACAGTAAACCTGAAACATAACATTGATATTCTCCTAGAGAAATCTGAGACATTTTAAGTAGAAATATAATTAACTTTCAAATACGCAACGGTAAAACTTTTTGCTCTTTTGGCTCAACTTCTCAAATTGGCATATCATTCACTTGGTCAATTTCACGGATAAGGAGATTAACTTTAAATTAAGTTAGTAATTGAACTAGTTTACTTGAGTCCTTGTGGGAATTTCTCTGATAACTTGCATCAGTATGCAAAATATGGTCCTGTAAAATTTACTTCGAGCTATTAAGATAACATAATTTTGCTTTTGCCTAACTCATTTTATATTAAGGCCCGAAAAACATCGACCCTTTTTTTTTGTAAAAAAAAACCTCCGCGAAAGCATTAAGAAGTCGTTTTTCAGAGTCAATGCAGATTAGCCCAGATCAGCAATTCTTATAAATGGATTCAAGGGAAAAAGTTTTTGACCCCGGCTTAATGAAGCGCAAAATAAAAAGGGCAAGGTAGCGGCAAAAGAAAATCTGATTATTTAGAGTTATTATCAAGCGGTGGAAAAATCTGCAAGTTTTAAATGTTTGTCGTTTTAAATGTAATTAATTATTTTGTGAAAAAATGATTACTCTTTCTTTGTTATTTCAAGTCTATTATTTTAAATCGATGGTATTTGGTGCCTAACAGTAAAACTTAATAATAGATCATCTGCAGCTCCCTTTGTAACTCTATCCATTATTGTAGCGTTGTACTCATGTAGACGTTTCTTCTGTCCATTCCTTTTTTTGAGAGCAACTACTATCCAACCTAGAAATTGTCAAAAATATGGAAAATTTCACGAAATTGGCTTTCTCTTTCATACACAGAGACATAATTCTGTCCTACATTTTCGAAGTAGTTAAGCCAGAACATTCACGACGTAAACAGTATCACCTTTCTACAAACTTTTCTTTTGTTCCAATATCCTCCTTTGAAAGTTGATCATCAGTTTGACCAGCTTTGAATGAGCGGTAAAGTGTAAGTCGAGCCAACTTAATTTTGCTGGAAGTTTTCTTCGTAACTTTTTTAGTTTGGGCAATTTTTCCTGCTTCCGATATGAAAGATACTTGGTGACCTGCTTGCAATCCGATGCTACTGGTTACTGGCTCATATCTTGTTTTAGTGGATTTTTCTCTAGCTTAGTTTTCTTCATGTCCGGTTGTCTGTAAATGGTCTACTACTGTTGACGAATCTGTCATTTGCTTTCTCTCTGACTCTGACCAATTTGCCAACGGTTCTCCATGACTTTTCACTTTTTCCAACATGCTGTTTTGACTTTTTCCTAATTCTTCTAATATGTGGTTTTGACTTACTTTCTCTCTTTCATTCCTTTTCATTTTCTCTTTTCATTTAACTGGCGATCTTGGCTTGCTTTTGCATTTCTCCAGATTTCGCTTCCATCATGTTCTTGACTAAATTGACTTAGTTTTATTTTTGCTACGTTTCTTTCTCACCTTGATGATTAACTTCTTTGACTTCCTATCATTTTGCCTAACTGGTGGACTATGGTTTACTCTTTGTGGGTTTGCCTTTAGTTCTCACATCATTTCCAATTTGTATTCCATTCTTGCATTTTTTGTGTTTTGTCGTTTTTCTTTTCTGTTTTGTCTCTGCATTTTCATCTCATTTCTGACATCAGTTTGTACTCCACAAAAAAAAAAACACTTTGAAGCAATTTTTTCAAACAGCTGAGCCAGAGCACTTACGAACGTCAACAAACAATACAGGGTGGGCTAAATTTGTTATGCTATGGGGATTTGTTTTATCTTTAGTTACAGGGTAAACCCCATTAAAAGCAGTTCTCGGTTCTCTGGCATTTACAGTATTGCAAGTTTAAAATTGCAATATCAAGGTTACGCTTCGTGTATTTTAAAATTTCAACTTTGACAACTGTCTAATTTTGATTTAGTACATTTTCGCAGTTTAAATTATTTTTATAGTCACATGACGTGTTTTGACATGCTTTTACAGTTTTGCAAGCTGAAAAATTGGATTATTAAAGTCACGTGACATGTCTATAACATTTAACATTTTTGCAACTGTCTAAATTTAATTTACCATATTTTCAACAATTAAACTATATTTTTCCTGACTAATTTGTCAGATGTCATCTGGTCTTTACACCTTCCAAGTTAAAAATTGCATAACAACAGCTTTTATAAATCTCCATTTAGTGTTTGGCAGGAATATAGACGAAAAAATTGAAAAAACCTGATATTTTTCGAAAAGTAAGCAATGTGAGCCAAAAAAATATATATATTTGAGAGAAATTGAGCTAACAAAATACAAAATACAGCGTGTTTGACATATTATGTCAATTCTGAAGTCAGATTGATTCAGGAAAAATACTGCTACACTACAACTTTGCTAATTTAAATTATTGCTGTCAGATCAAAATTAACAGATTTAGCTATTGATTGATTGATTATTAAGTCATTTCCGGATTAAACGATATATACATTTTCTTCAAGCAATTTTTGATATCGTTCTCTTTAAAAACATTTGCTAAAATCTTGAAGATGTCTTTTTTCTTTTGCTTCAAGTCTTCAACATTTCTAATATAATATAATATGCACCAAAATGTTAAGGCTTAATTAATAATAATTAGAAGTCTCTAGAGAGCGGTTCAACAATTTTTTTTTAATGTGAAATTATTTTTGATGATCTCTACACTCTTCAATTAACAAAAGTACCAACTTCCTTTCAAAGGGTTTATTTAATACCATTTTTGATTTTCTCGAACTTTGCTTAGTAATTCTTCTTGTACTTTACTTATATACTTGTTTGGCTTTATAGAAACAATACTTGAATTTTTGAGAGTTTGTTAATGTAACCCATTTACCTTCTGGTGTTAGTTAGACAATACTAGATGCTTAAAAAGGTAGCAAAAACCGTCAGGTTAGTCCATATTTACCTTTGCTGATGCAAAAAATTCTTATTTACAAATAAAAGTCCCTGTGAATAATGACTTAACATATTAAAAATTGAAATGTCTTACCTGTAAAACTGACTTTATTGAGATATCTCAACAGATCACTTCCTTTGGTTGGTTTCATAGCGTCACATAGTCCTGGTTTTTTGCAAAAATCCTCATGAAGGTCCCTGAAACAAATATTTTTTCGATATAAATGAAAAAACCCAAATAAGCGATTTATATGAAAACGTCCTTACTGATCGACTGACAAATTCTTTTTTTTACTTAAACCCGGACGAAAAGTTATGGCCGTCCCCATATCAATAAGTTTGCAGTAAATCTGCGTCCGTCTTAAATGATAAAGCAAAGAACCGCAATATTTATGGGCGATATTGGAAACGTCGAGAAACGTGAAATTGCCAGGATATCAGCGAAGAAATATCGCCTCAGAGTGGGAAATAGTTAAACAACCTTTTTAGCGCCCATCGAACAGGTTTTCGTGTCAGCTTAAAATAAATTTCGGCACAGTTAAGGAACTTTTTTATCTTCTGCGACGTTTACATTCCACCCCTCAACAAAACAGTTTAATATTTTTATATAGACTCGGTTCATCATTTGCTCCCTAAAGCCGTATTAATAATAAAAATGTTTTTGAAAGTGAAAAACAAGCCTGAAAGCATAAGAAAAAAACTCTCAGAAGGATGTTTGCAATATCGGAAATTAAGTCCCGAAGGCAAATTTGTTTTATTCGAATTTGTCGGGAAACTTTAGGAAAATGCTACAGAGGCGTTTCAGTTTTATTATCGGACACGGTTTTGGTATTGACGTTTGCTTTTATATAAATTTTTATTACTGCTTTCCACTTATTGAACTTGGTAGAGTAATATTTTCTATAATTATTTTTCAAATAAAATTCTGGCCAATTGAAGCAGAACTTTTCAGTTGGGACTGTAGAAATAAAAGAATGTGATCATTGGTTAATGACATCAGTTAATTTTGGTGTGCAATGTAGACAAATATATCCTAATGCTTCTTTTTCAGAATAATTGCAAAATCACGAAAAAAAATTCTTGAGGCTTCCTTCAATGACGTGTTATGAGAGCTTGATGCCTACACGTGTAAAACTTATCATGAGAATAGAAATACATAGTTATACAGGGTGTCCCACGACGAAAAACATGGAACGATGCAAGAAAAATTACCGGTAAGAATGTTTTGAAAATTTGGTGACATAGTGAAGTCAGCATGCTCAATTCAACTAAAATATTTTCAATGTTATGACACCTCCGGTTATACTGCAAGTAAGTACCAACTCTAATTTTTGAATACTCCTGTCGATTTCAAATATTTTTCATGTATCATTAGCCATATCTACCGGCAAAGGTTTTCGAGATATTGACGTTTGAAAAATTACATTTTTAGATTTCGGAGTGTCATAGCTCCTAACCAGAATAAGGTAGAGCAAAACGGCTTTCATGTTCTTATCTAAACTTTTTGAGATGTACCTTTTGGTAATAAGCAAAAAATTGTGAGAAATTATAGAAAAATCTCATGTAATACTACTTATCACACCATCAATTATTATTGTTCAGGTATCAAGAAATCGAAAAAAACTTCTTTATAAAAACACAGCAGTCAGAACAATAGGTACTAAAATCATGGTGCAGAACATTTGACAAGAGACAAAGAACGAAAAAATGGGGATTGCGATTTCCCCCTTGTTCCGGCTCTTTATGTTGTAATAAAAAAGCTCTAAAAAAAGCAAAAGCAGCTCGCGTACAGCATTACCGGCACTAAAAAATTTACCGTGCTTCTCGCAAACTTACGTAAGTCAAAAATTGAAATTTTCCTTCAACTACGTAACGGCCGAAGAGTAAATTAGTTTAGGTTTGACCGCGGTGAACCTGGTCGTGAAAGAAAGGTGCCTGGAATCGAAAACCGTAAAACGAGATACGAATTGTGCAATCTCGTTAAAAGTTTCCATTTCGGAAACAAGATTTATATATCGGTTCTGGTTTGGAAACTAGCAACGTCCAACAAAATGGTTCTTACCTAATTGCGTATGCAAAAGCCATAACTGCATCAGAAACAAACTGAAGCTGATCTTCGAAAACTGTATTTTCTTCCGTTAACTCCTCCTTTCCGGTGCAATTTTTGGAATAGCGGTTATTGTACGGGGTCGTCGAGCTGTTTGGATATCGACAAGAAAAATGATGCTCCCAAAACTCTGTAACAAAAACAACCTTCGTTAATTTAATGGAAAAGCGCTGTTTTTACAAGCGCTAATTGAAATGGTACCTTGTGATGCGGTTTGTTGTATCAACTTTGCGGGTCGTGCATAATCAACGTTTTCGTAATATTTCGGTTACTATCCCAAACGAAGTTTGTGGAAGCTAATTTACCTTTCCCTAAATGTAACCGAACCGGCTAAACATCCCAAGGCGAAAGGAGAAAAAAAAGCGTAAAACGAATCCAATATTTGGAAGTGATGTTTTAGATCTACATTTTTATTTAGTGCCACCCAGAATTGAACAATTTGTGTGCTTAAAAAGCAATTGAGTTTATTATTGCTTACTATAAAAAATTATTGTAAAAAATTTAAATTACTGATTTATTTGACTAGTGAAAAGGAAAAGAACCAACGTTGAAATGCCTTTTTTAATATGGATCCTTTAGTATCCGATGGTGGTTCTTTAGTTACATGACTTTACCATAAACTTGACAGGGGTAATTTAGCATAACTTGGTGCCTCCTGTTGTCAAAAATTCATTTTCGTAGTGGCAGAACCTACATTTATTGTATCTTTGTATTTTTCCACCCCCGTTAGGCTAAGATGCCCATTTGCGTTAATATATCACTATTGTGATCGACCAGTTAACTCAGAATATTTACACTTTACAGTAATAGATTACTTGGAGCAACAGAGTTTATAAAACCAGCTTGAGTCTGTTGGTGTAAACATACCGATTTACATTGTCGGCAATGTATTCGTCATGTGCATAAAGTAATTTAGGTTATGTCGGTTTAATTCGCTGGTTTGATTAAGTTTATTTCGCAAATTTAAACACTTGCCTTTGCACTTGTCAATATTGGAATATTCATAACTTGTAGTTGACTATTTTATTGCCTGGGTAAACATATAGTTACTTATGTGTGTTCTTCGTAATAATTATTACGTTCATTTCACTTAACATTCTCACAATATTATTATTATTGTAACCTGTTTTTGTTTTAATTAAATAGGGCATCAAATGTCGATAAACCTCATATTTTCTCATAATAAATATTATTCACGAGTTTTATTACAAAAAAATTAATTAAACTTCAGTGTAATCTATTGAGCGTGGCAATATTGTTTTATTAATTGGAAATATATGGCCATCGTCAACAATAGCCAATTAGAATAACAACCAAAAAATGATTTTAATTTTTTTCATTTTCCATGTGAAATATTGTTGGGCATCGAAACGCATTAATTCATTCGGGAGTATGGTTTTTAGGGCAACCAATGCAGCGATATTGAATTAAAAACAGTTCGGCTATTAATTTTAATTGATCGTCGTAGTCGCGGTATTGCAACAGAAACCACTGATGCCAAAGTTAATTTAGTTCATTTGTCTATTGCGTACGAACAAACGACCCTACATTATTATTGACTTTGCTAATTAAACCAAATGTAGAATCAAATACAAACAAGAGCAAATGAACATGTTTGTGATCTAAAATATATTATGTATCTAATAGAATATTGATCAAAACGTCAAACATATTAGCAAAAAATAAAGTATTCTGGGTAAGTAAATTAAGTCGGTTTATTTAACGTACAAGGCTTTCGATATCATTTGATTATTTTTAGGATTTTAATGAAACTTTTTTTAAGCATATTTTTATTCCATTACATCAATCTCTCGCTATACCAATTCTGGCCCGAAATGGCTAATATGCTAATTCTAATCTCTATAGATGTCAAAGTTAAAAAGCCCAAAGAAAAAGAGGTCACTATAAAGTAAAAACACTTTTTCCATAATTCTTATGTTCCATCAAAGCTTACTATACTAACTGACTAACTTAATTAAAAAAATATCTTCTTTTTTAAAATGTATCTAGGATCTAAAACTTGAAGGCAAACAACTATTACTCTAGTTATGAAAATTTATAGTTGCTGTCCTTTGAACTCAACCCTCGTAAGGGTTTAGGCTCTGTTTGGGGCTTCTTGTGACAACACCAGATGGTTCGGAAGCAAAGGGGTAAATCTCTGGTTAGCCAGTTAGGATTGTTTTAAAGAAAAACTGGGATGATAGGTTGACTTGGGCCAAGACAGATTGATGATAATATAAGTGAAAGAACTGTCGCAATTACACCAAAAAATTAATTGAATTACCAATTATTTCTGTAAAGTAGTTGATAAACTACTCAAATTAATTTACCTGCTCAGGAATCGATGTATTAGGTACTTGCAAATAAGTTACATATGGTAAACCTGTGTTACATACTCTATTTACGTATATTTGTAAATATTTACCAAAAATATATAGGATTGATGTTCTGTAAGTGGGCATTCAGGACACTTTGTCCCCATTAAACTCTACAATTTTTTACTTTACTTTTTAATTATTCAGTCACTATTAACAGATTTAATAACACATTTGTACAATTTTACAAACTTTAGATATTTAAAGAATTAGGGTAGATATTATTCTGTATTCATAAGACATTTCACTTTGTATATAATTTGCCGTATTAATAACTTAAGTTGAACCTTCCAAACTACCTTTTCGCAGAGATATTTTGTGTCGCAAACTGCTCTTAATTAGGAATAACATCAATATTTAGATAAACTTTCTCATAGTCATTACTGAGCTGCCAAGGTTTGTGATGGCCGAATTATGGAAATCAACCAGGGACTCACCGCAATTGCCAAAATGATTGTTCGGCATAATCACGCCCAGATTATGCAGATATCGAATTCCTTAAGTTAATCAAGACCTTGTAACAATAAAAAACAACCCAATAAATTTTCTGAAGCCAATAAAGCCCAATCAAAGAAAAGTAATAGGACTGGAATACTTAAATGTATTTTCCAGTTCAATTGAAATATCGATTTACAAGAGGGGGGGGGGGTTTAATAGAATTTTCTTCAATCTAAGCACAAGGAATCAATATCAAACCTACCCTTATTACACGTGTGATATTTAAAAAAACACACGTTATAAGTGTAGGTTTGAAGTGAGTGCCAATTAAGTCGAGTCTAGTGCTTTTCAGCCATTACCCGATGACCTATCTTTGACTATGAAAATACTGACAAAGCAAAAATTGGACAAATTATATCCGATAACTTCAAAGCTGAGTGTCCAATTTAAATTTGGGCTATAAACTGAATTTCCTGTTAATTAAATCCGGGCTTTCCATTACAGTGAAGGGATCGAGTTGATTTAATTTTTAACCAATTGGTCCTATCCGCCTCAAATAGATTCAAATTACTACATTGCCGAGCAGCTGCTGCCAAATGTAACTTAATCTGTTTAATGGGGACGAGAAGACAACGTTTTGTAGGAACTGTGTCAATTGGGATAGTACATTTTGTGATATTTTAGAGTAAAAAATGAAGTTTTAATGTTGGAAAAGATGGTTTTTAGTCAGTAACGAATGTGAAGCCATTAATTAGATTACTCATAAACAGAGTTTTTAGGTTTGAACAGGGTTTTTTAGTCTACTCTAAACTGTAAACTGGATGTTGTTACAATAGCCGCCATCTTTTCAGGAATTTTAAAGTAACCGTGTATATTCTGCATATTTTTGAATCTTGCCAAATCGACCACTTTTGTAGAAAATAATAATAATTACATCTTTACAACGCTAGCAAACTAACAATTTTTCTAACTTAATATAAGTAATATATCATTGCAATGTTGCCAAACTAACAACTTTTCTGGTTTAGTACGAATTAAGGGTAATCTTGACAAATTGACCATTTTTGTGGAAACGAACAATAATTACATTTCTACTACGTTGCCAAACTAACTATTTTTTTTTATTTTAGAATTATAATTATATTCTTCTAAATTGGTATAAAATGTTGCCAAAAAAAAAAAAACGAAGAATACTTATATTTTTTTCATTCATTCTCCTAATCTAGTAAGAAATGGTGGCAATGTCACCAGATCGACCAATTACGTAGAAAGAAACAAACATTAAATTTCTACAGTTTTGCAAAATTAACAATTCATCTAATGCAATAAGAAATAATTGCAATATTGCCAAATCAACCATTTTCAAGGCAACAAACAATAATTACATTTCTCCAATGTTGCAAAACTAACAATTTTTCTAATTTAGTGCGAAATTATCGCAATGTTGCCAAATCGTCCATTTTCGTAAAAACGTACTACAGTTCTTAAATCCATCAAAAACATTTAGCCCCACTCTAAATTTTTTATTTGAGTTAGTAACTAAATATACAGGGTGTGAAAGTTTCAATTTTTTATACAAATAACTCAAGAATGGTAACTACAGTATAAAACTGTTCCATGCATTATACTCCACAAACTCATAAATCTCTTTGTAAAACAGCAAATCCATTACCAGCTGCTTTAATTAATACACAGGCTGGATTGAATGCATTTTTTTACGAAGTAAATAATGTTCTACTTAGAAGCTGTACTTCTTTGAACTTCGTAATTAGAGACAATGAGCCTGATTTGTCTTTGCATTCACTCCTGAGTTTCTTTGTTATGGCCTTAATGCACCAGTGCAGTATTAATCCAGAATGTGTTTGTTACTGTTCTAGAAAGCCACATTAGCCTCAAATGGATTGTACCTGCTTTAGTTTCAAATGAAGGTTTTTTAAAGTTAAAACATTTAATAGAAGATAGTCTTTGGCTCTGTTTTTAAATACCAGCAGTTTCCAGCAACAATTTTCAATTATAAAAGGGACAAAATTTGAAAGTTAGAGCTTAAGTGGCCTATAACTTAAGGTTGTAACTGGTATGAACATTTTAATGGCTGCAGAGACATTCGCACTTAAGCGATCCTAACTAAGGATTTTTTATGGCCTAGATGAAAGCAAGGGTAATTTCAACCCCTGGAATAATGAGTTGCTTTAAGAATATATGCGAGAATTTTTCCACAATGTCTTAATTTTGGTTAACTTTGACTGTTTTGTTTTTACAATTTGTAATTGAATTTCAGTTTCTTGTCCACTAAAACTTCATTTCGTGCAAAATGGACAACATAAGAAAGACGTAAACATAAACGTAAAGCAATTTCATTAAAATATTAGTTATATTTAAAACGCTGATACTTGTTTACAATGAAATGTTTTTGTTAGAAATTACAAAATATACTTACATATTCAGAGTTTAAAAAAAGCGTCATCTTAGTTTGATTTTCCTCACAAAAAGAAAAACTTTCGAAAATACTATGAATCCTATAGATTAAATTTCCAACAATCTAGGAACTTCTTTCTATACACTACACAACCTGCAATATTTCAAATGTTCCACTGTGTAATAATGAACGATGAAAAAACAAAATTTTCTGTTATACTAGATGTTTTACACAATTTTCACAAACTTCAACGTTTTTAGTACAAATTATTTTCATGCTCTTAGTAGCTCTAAGGTCAATTGAGGAAATTGAAAACGAGGTTTACTTTTTCGTGTATTTGAAGCAAAAAGTGCAGTTACTCTGCGTATACCTTCATTTATTATATTTAATATGTTATTAAGTATTTAAAAGGTAAACTCAAATATCACAATTTTCGTCTCTTTAAACTTTGACTTTGTGATTGGTCAAGAAAAAGCAGCAAGCTAAAAGCTGCTTTTTTTGACAAACTACCCACTGATTAGACTTGTGGCATGAAAGTTGTGTGATAGAACTGTGTAACCTTCACTATTACCTGGAAATTACACACAATGAGTGTAACCTGTAGAAAAATTATTTAACTTTTACATAATACATGATAAAAAACTACTAGAAATATACTAACATGACAATTTAAAACTAAATTGAAAACCCTCATTTTAAAGGAAAGACTGAAAGAGGAAAAAAAATGCAATATTTCTATCTGTGTGTGTATAGTATATTCCCATATGGAAGTTGCAAAAACAGATTGAAAGTTATAAATTACATCACACTAGGTAGTAAAACTTTTCTATTTCAAAGCGACAGTCCAATTTGAGCAGATAAAAACCGGAATGGTGGAAAACGGATTTTAAATATAGGTTTTAAAGCTGGAAAGGGTTTTGAAATCCGTTGGCCTGAATAATTTCGCAATTATTATTTTGCCAAGTCGAATCCACGAGCTTAAATTGCGTCCTGTACATTTACATAACTAGGTCATTAGTACGACACTTGCGTTTGGTTTTAGATACAAGTTTGAATAAAGTGGAAAAGATCAAAGAAATCGATTTTGTCCGCAATATGTAAGGTTGCATTAATATTCTGACTGACTTTATCACTTTTACTCGCGACAAAGCACCGATAATCCCCATTTTAATTCTAAAAGTGTTCAATCCGCCGTAGTCACGTGCTTTTAGACACATAATCTCCGCGAACTGAGCAGAAAGCTCGCCTTAAAACGCACCCTAAGGTGAAATTTTAATTAAAACGTTCGGATATCGAAAGTATAATCCGCTCGAGCAGACTGGAAACATTTTTTAGAGAGATTCCGATTCTACAGTCGAGTGCCTAATTTTGAAATTAAAATTCAAACAAGCTGTTATTGGGGTTATTTCAATTTCCAGAATTCAACCTTTAGACAGCGGCACAATTCTAACATATTTTTGCTAATTAAAAAAGTTTGTAAAAACTTACCGACGAACCAGGGATTTCGTAGGTTATTCTCTACAGTCAGTGAGAGAAAGTAGTCCTTAAAGCCTTTTACAGGGTTGGCTTGTGGTTGAACCGAAAGGGTTCCTTCAACTTCCGCTTCGTTCCCATCAGAAACCAAAGAACGAGCACTCCAACCATCAGAACCAATCCAAGAGAATGAACCACTTGCATTACGTCTTCGTACTGCTTTCATTAGTTCGGCAACTTCTTGATCCGAACCGAAAATTATGCATCCTGGAAGATCAGAAATTTCCGGTTTAAATGTTAAAGATTATTTTGATATAGGAGACAATATCTTATGGAGAGACGAATTTCAGGAAGTTAAGGAAATTGAATTTTCTCGTTTCTTCATGGAATGCTTCCGTCCAATACGGTCAGATATTATTAACTGGAATCCAATTTCCTGATAAAAATCTTCACTTTTTACGACTTGAAAAGAGCCGTAATAAGGATCTAACTACCTATGAATAAAGTGAGTTTTTCATCTAAACCTCAGCCAGTTTATGAGGTTTTTAAAAAGTATACTACCCAAACGTGATCCACTTACATAACGGTTAGTAATTTTCTATTTGCAGGTTTCAGCAACTGCAAGAAACAAACGTTCATAAAAAAGTCCCTTTCTTACATTTGGCAAACTAACAAAGGGCAATTATTTACGTTTCTCCGGAGGTTTTTCAGTGCCAAATTTTGAGGTGCTATAATCAGAATGATCTTCTTTTTTGCGCTTTGGGTTGACAAAAATGACAAAGCGACTCTCCGCTTTCTTTATAATGAGGGATTTGTCGATATTAAAGTGGGAGTGTACCGTTATTTTTATTTGTCCGACAACTATCCGAGTGTCAAACGTACGAAACAATAGGACAGAAGATTAAAAACTCCCGAAAAAAAGAAAACAATAGGTAAAGCTGGAAGTACTTTATTAATATCGAAAGAAAAGAACGTACGTAAAGGTGATTTTCAAAAAAAATAGAAGTTTTCACTAAAAGTGAGGATTGTTAAAAATTGTGGTTTATTATTTTGTTTCCAAATGCTTGAAAAAGTTTTATAATTTTTTTTATAGAAATTAGTTTGGTATTTATACTTAATAGTTATGGTAGTATTGATTTACAAGCGGTACAAATATGTACTATATTTTATATACGACCGTTAGTGTAAATAGCCAATTTCGCATTGTTTTCAGTTACGTAATGACCCGCTTTACGTACAGTTGCGTTATATTCTGAAAATTATTGACATAATCCTTTCTAAATTTCTAAAACCAACTATATTACTCTCTTCACTGCAAAGTATTATTTTCTTCTAGCCACAAATTCTTGATATAACTTTTATAAACGTCATTAACTTTTGCTACGTTCTCAGGTAAGGAAGACACGCAATAAATTCACCTCGGACTATGACAAATAACAAAAGTGCTGTCTCTTCTCTTGATGCGCCTTTGGGATTTTTCAAAATTAAACTGGGAATTTGGTGTCCCGGTTATAAATTGTAATCATTTTTTACATCAGATGGATTAACTTTTTATCCATACGTAACGAAATTGGAGAGTTTAGCTAATCAATTTAAGTGACAGTCTGAGAGTGTGGTTAGAGGAAACAAAAGGGTCACCAAACTGAATAAAATCTAATTGAAAAAACATATCAATCCCCAGTATTAAATTAATTCGGCCTAAAGGAAAAAAAATATCCAACCTTTCAGAGTGGTAATGGAAAACTCACTTTTTATGTTATCTAATGAGAAATGGAAAAAAGCTTTCCTTTTCGTTTAATGTGCCTGAGGGATGGTAAAAATTAAAGTTAGAGCTTCTCACAGTTTTGTGTTACACTTGATGAATTGTGCTCTAGCTTTGTTTACTAGTTGTGTCAAAAAATGTATCACTTAATTCGATTTGTAGTTTAAAATATTTATTGGATACACGCAATGGAAAAATGAATGTTGCTAAACCCTTGTCAGTGTTCACTATACACTTCGATTAGGGATCATTTGAATTCCAATTTAGTCTCGAAAATTCTGATGAGCGTTTTGTAAAAGCCTGATTACTTTTTACCACAATCCTTCCAATCGTCGTTTAAAATTCAGAGTGGATTTTCCATTTTCAGTCTACGTGACCGTTTTTGTCCAGTGGCCAATCTTATGTTTGTATTTCTAATTTCTCGTCCCCAAAGAAGGATAATTTAAAATTAATGCTTCTTCTTATTCTTGATACGCAAAATATAGGTTTTTTGAGATATTTGAAAAGATGCAACAAAGGTTAAATTAGAGTAAAGTTGCACAATTCGGAGTTTTGAGAAAGGTTTTTGCAAGTACCTTAAAAATCTCCCAAGATTTTTCTAATGAAAATTCTATAAACCTCCAATTAATACGGAAGGTTTCAGAAAAATGTCCAGAGGACTCTAAGAAGGTCCCAAACTTGCCAAAAATCTTTCAAATTGTCAGAGGACGCTCGAGTCACTTTAGAAATCCCAGAGACTGCATTACTGAAACTCAACATTTTAGAAAACCATTCAACACTTTAAATGGCTTTATGCCTCTATAATCTTTTTGAAGATGCTAGACGCCCCTAAATACTACTGAAAACTGCGCAAAACTCGTCAGAGACTTGCTCCAGTGTTCTAAATCTTCCAAGAATTTATGAAAGAATTTTCTTATGAATAGAATCAGTTTGAAAATGCCAAAAGTCTCCAAATAATACTGAAGACCTTCCAAAAATTGTCACAATTTCCCAAATATTTTTTAAATTTGCTAGAGGCATTTAGAGTCATTTTGGGAATGCCAGGGATCTTTCAATACTACTGAAGACATTTCATAAATTACTACTGGTCTCTAAAAGTGTCTTAAACCTTAAATAATCATTTTACAATTGCCTGATACCTCTGGAATCAGTTTGGAAAAAATTGGCAGAAGTGTCCTAAACCATCCAAGATTGTTTAATATTGCCAGAAGAGTCTAGATCTCTAAATAATACGGAACTCATCCCATAATTTGCCAGAGAACCTACTATACAAATGTTCTAAACCCTCCAAGATTTTTTTTAAATTGCCCTCTAGAGTCAAATTGTAAATCACTGACGCCTTTAAATACTATTGAAACTTTAATGCGGAATTTCACTATTTTCTAAGTCGTGCAACTTTGCCCTTATTTTACCTCTCTCAACTTCAAACAACTGAGTTTCCTTTGGTGTGTCTCAAAAAACAAACAATTTTTCTGAATACACACCGCTTATTATAAATTCCGTAGGTTTAATAACAGCATGACGGTCACTAAAAAGTAAAAGAAAAAACTAACAAAACATACCTTTGGCTCTCGGTTTCGTTTGTAGCTTCTCCACAATGTGGTCGTAGACTGATATATTTGCGACACCTGAATCTTTAACCAGTTTTTCCTTTACGGCGATGCATATTTTATTTTTTGTCAAAAGCTCCTCGAGAACTTCAAAGGCCTGAAAGAAAAAAAGATATTCGGTTATACCAAGAGAATCGCTATTCCCTTAGAATATTTTTGCAGGATTAATCTTTGAGCGTTAAAAAGCGTGAGTACAAAGGAATATTGCAAAATAAATTTCGTATTAAGCTCTATTTAATGGTACTGGGATTTTGGTTGACAAGAAACGCAAATCTAATTTTGCTATGAAATCTTGAAGCGGCTCAGTAATTAAAGTTTCCACTTCTTAATCCGTCTGAAACCGTATAAAAATTATAACTTTTATATTGAAATGGGCGACTTTTTACTTAAAATGCAAATCGCTGGTAATTAAAGTCAAGAGAAAAAAGAGTCCAGGTTAAGTGAATGCAAGATTCCCATTTTAGTTTAAATATTTGCTGAAATAGACAATGTCGTATCGTTTGAGTTTGAACTTGAAAAGAACGACATTTCAATTCACTATCCAATATCATGCAAATTTAGATAGCTGGTAATAGACAAACAATATGTGTAATCTGCAATACGAACGAGTCTGGTGTAAAACGTAAAACTCTAAAAATGCGAGTCGAAGATTTTCTTTGCGGAAAATAAATTTTTAGATTGGGTATTTCCCTGGAAACTGTTTTACATTTCATTTTGGTTTCTCGAATAATATAGGTGCATACCTCTCAATAGAGACGATTCGACTGGGAAAACTGAACACATAAGAGTTTAAGTTTGATTTAAATGCAAATTTTCATGTTTTGAGAAGTTCTCACCTTAATACCATAATTGGATTCTTCGTATATTATAGACACGTAACTCCATCCCATTCGCCTTACAATTTCCACCATAGCTTTCACCTGATGATGATCGGAAGGTATAGTCCTGGCAAAGTACTCGAAACGTTGCTTATTACTTAGCTCGGGACTGGTCGAGAAAAACGAAACCTGTAATCAAGAGAGAAGGAAGATCAAATTCCATTCTAATCAACTATGCGTTGCTAATCGAGACGAGTAAACGTTTAGCCTGTTAAATTTACCCTTTGTCCAATAATGACCCCTGGAGGTAGCCAGACTTTTACGTGGGTCACGCATTCTGTCAAAGATCATTTGTAAACTTCAGGAGGATTTTATTGACTGAAAAGGTTATCTTGTATTCAGTCTGGCAGACATTTTTCCATTTAGTATATTGTCTGGTCTGCCCTCCAAAGTTTTACTTTAAAAATCCGGTTTTTGTGTGGAGCATAACACAAATGTATATTTTGTTGGACGTGAAAGGGGCGAATTGAAACATGTGCCAAGGGTAATCACATTTTTTTTAGTTTCTTTCTTTTGAATATCAATGTAATTTAATAATATATTATTCAACATGCAGGTGACATGGTGTAAGCCATCAAAGGAATTATAGCCTTAAAAAAAGTGGGATACTATGCTTTGTCCACGATTTACGTCCGAATAGTATACGAAGTTGGTTTACTATCAAGAATAGGAAACTTTATACAAGCCGCATTCGTTTTCAAGCTCCATGGAGCGAGCAGAGCGTTTTTGACGTCACGATGACGTAATTTGGCAAAACCATAATTTGACCAATTGTCAAATTTGCACACCATTTAATAAAAGAGAACAAACAGCATTTTTGAGTGATTTACCGTTGCTGTACTTCAAAAAACAGTTGAGCATAACACCAGGAAAAATTTGGAGGTACTTTTTGAAAAAAAAAAATTTTCCGGTCTTTAAAATTAGATTTTGTGGAATAATTCCTAACCTAGTAGAGATACGGAAAAAGTGCACAGGATAACAATTGCGTAGAAAAAGCCAAGGAAACTAAATCTAAACTTTAAACCGACCAATTCTCACTGAACCTGCGTACAGGATGACCAAACTTTAACAACCTTCACTTTTTTGACTCATCCTGTACACCAAAAGCTACCAAGGTGATTTTATAGCACAATATTTGAAAAAAGAGAAAAAAACGGTATGTTTGAGTAATTTACCGTTGATGTATCTCAAAAAAAAGTGGAGCATAATAAACAGATACAATTTGGAGGCACTTTTTCAAAAAAATCAATTTTCCGGTCCCCAAAATCGATATCTCCGAAAATAGTAGATAAAATGGAAAAAGTTCAAGGGGAAACATTTCTGGAGAAGGTGATTCCGGCCAATGAGCGACAAAAATCTCACTCTAATTTCATACAGGGTGGCCCAAAAAAAAGTGTTTTTTCGTAAGAATTGAAAACAAAGAACAATTAAAGTAAAAGTGGGAATAACTAGATTTGAAACTTCAAACGTCAATGTTGCACACTAGATGCTTAACGATTATATTCTTGCAATTATCAAACCATGGTATTTACAGTACTATCAGATCAAAATTAATGGAGTTAGCTATTGAGTAACATATAAACAATCCCCCTGTACATGTATGTCAGTAATGGTTAAAGTTAGGTTAGATTCGCTAATAATTTTTAACTAATGATTACATAATCACAAGAAAGCAAAAAGCACTACGTAACAACCATTTAGCTATGACTATAAAATATAATTCAATACAATACGATATACAATTTATTAGCAATGAAACTGATTTTAAGAATTTTGCACTCTGCTTTAACAGAGTAACTACTGCAAACAGTTTTTTACCTAAGATTATACCTTATAACGTA
This sequence comes from Ips nitidus, assembly GCA_018691245.2. Classification (NCBI taxonomy): domain Eukaryota; kingdom Metazoa; phylum Arthropoda; class Insecta; order Coleoptera; family Curculionidae; genus Ips; species Ips nitidus. The sequence goes on from CM042791.1 coordinate 8,214,379, forward strand.
TTTTCTAGACACGTGTCAGGTGTTTTTAAGACTACGACAAAAATAAATGAAGAATTATTGCACAATGTTAGCTGAGGGTCTTAACGTAATATACCTAAAGCTTGTTGAGAGTTATTTAGCTCTTTTTCTGTAAGGAAAATCTCTTATAAAGCTAATGGCATCATAAATTTGTTTCAACCAACCGAGCCGTATTACATTAAAGTATAAACTTTTATTATTTGCTATGCAGATATTGTAATATATTCACATATGAATTTTCTAACTATAATAAACTATTCTACTCCTAAAAACATGAAACTTCAATGGTTGGTTTCTTTCAGCTTGATTTAGTTGTTTTTGGAATTAAAAATTAATCATTTCTTCATTAACAAAATCAATTAAGGGACTTCGCGAGCAGATTTCGTCTGCGTTAATTCGTCTTCAGTATTGCAGTTAAAAGTTTCCTGTTAGATATTACGTCTTTAATAGACGCAAATCCAGAGTTGGAAAGATTTTATAAATGAATATTTTACGCTTCTTTACTAAGTTATGGAAACTTCCAATGTAGCCATTTTATGTAAATTGCTTCTTCTGTTTTATCGATAGTCCTTGCTGTTACAAATTTTAATATCAATATGGGGGTATTTTTAGAAGATATATTAAGGTGGGATTAGGTATCGAGAGTGCCAGGTTTTCGTGATAAATTTGTTTACTATGAGAGTTATCGACAATATGATGTATCGGAAATATTAGTCGATAATAGCTTTTTAAGGTATTAGATTATTCCCTTATTGACTCCACGTTTGTGTATGTGCACTACTGCAATGCTGTAGAAAATTTCAGGACAATTTCCTTTCTTATTGTTGATTTTTGCGTTATTCATGAAGCAGTTTACCAGAAAGAAAATTCTCTAATGGTTGGATAAATCAGAAACATGAAATTTTCCAACAAAAACAGCTGCACTACTCTATATGGCTTTTGAAGTTTTGCAATTGATTGAAAATAATTTATTACGTAACTTTAAAGAGGAAACCTTTAAAAGTTTTAAGTTTTCACTTGGGAGGAAACAATGTCAGGTCTTATTTATACGTATCGCGTGTCAACACTATTTGTTACCGAGTTTTCTTTCTAGTTTTTCAACTTGTTTCGTGAAACGTGCTGAAACAACGTCAGGGTTAAAAAATTTTACTTTTCAAAGTCATGATAGTTCAGACTTATACAGGATGTCCCTGTAGGTAGTATGTGCATAGGAAAAATTTCCATAAAATATCAATTAAAGTAACATAATATTACCTGAAGATCCATGACACAAAGATAAAATGTTTTCTGTTAACAGTTATTGTAACACCGATACTTTATATGACAAGCTTTTAAAAGAACAGCACTACTTTGATCAATTTAATCTTGAATTGTTTCACTTTTGACAAACTTATCCAATCCCGCGATTTTGAAATTTATAACTGATTCAAGGCAGAAAGAAAAAATGTATCTAAATTTGCAATCTTAAGAAAATTACCTCATCATTCATGATTCAGATCCGTTCGTTATTTAGGAAAAACAATATTCAGCATCCCCAAAGCAACGAACCTCGTTTCGCTTATTAGAATAATGTAGCTGAAGCTTAAGATAACCCCGTAGCATGCATAGCTTTGATAAGACACTGTCACCATAAGTAATATTACAATATTCAGTTAAATGGTGTATTATTAAGAGCTGTTTTAAACTTAAGATTTTTCCATTCTCCATACTTTAGGGGTAGTGAACTTGAAGGAAAAACATACATACAATCGAGACACTTTATTGTAAAAACACTTTCAAGTCCGAATTTATTAAGAATACAGAGTAAAGTACCCCATAACTTAATTTTCTGCCCACGAAACGCCCAAGCTCAAGTTTTGAGAAGTTCACCGCCAATATTATGCCGGAGAGAACAATGTTAGTCTGGGTCAGCTAAAATTAGTTCCAGAAATGTTTACTTTAGACTTGATTAGGCTTTTTTCCAGTCTCTCACTGAAAAAAGTTAAACCAAATTTAATTTATTTCGAGCAGAACAGTCGAAATAATTAATATTCCTAAATTGAAATTGCGTCTAGGGAATGTCAGGCTTTTTAAGTTAAAGCATTCCATGAATCATCCCGAGGTTATTAATGGGGTTAAACCCAAGTCAAAGGAGATATGCGTGTGAGCTTTAGCTCCTAAATTTTTTGACTTGGCTGAGATCTATTATCCTAATTCGAGTAAGTTATGAGGCATTCATATGGCAATTTTAAGACAAAGAGCCTTTTTGTTTAACAAAAAATACACAGTTTTAGATTGGAATTAAAAACCTTACTAAAACCACATTTTCTTTAAAGTAAATTAGTTTTGTTTTCTGCATTGGTAATCTTGTTTTTGCTGTTTATAAGAATAAAATTATGCAAAGCTATAAACTTTGAATGTTTCAAATAAATGTTATGCTAAAATAACAATATTTACTTTCATTCCTGATTGGAGCAAAAGGTTTTTTTGCAGCTCAGAAACACCAAAATGGTATTACAGGCTCCAAAACTGTCTTCAGATTTAAAAAAATTACTAGAAGCCTTCAGCCACTTCTTCTGAGTTTTTCAGCTCAGAAATAACAAAATGTCTTTTGAGTCTTAAAAGTATTACAAGAGGTTTTTAAAGGGTTTTTGCAGGTCAGAAACACCAAAATGGCATTCTGATCCATTAAAATGTCACCAAAAGTTTGAAAACTGTTTTCAGTTGCTTAGATTCTCGAGGTTGAGAGAAAAATTGGTTAAGTTTGAAGACTTCTAGCGGCGAAACGGTTTAACCTACCAACCAGTGTTGTAATATATCTTTAGAAAGTCCGTTTCATTGGTTATCTATTGACGTACAAAAGTTTATATAGTGTGGAACAAATAAGCGAGTTATTTACGATTGAATGAAACACTGCACTAAAAAATGTCAAATCAACTTTGACGCCCTGTAGCGGCCCAATCGATATGGCATCATCTGACCAGTGTTTGCCATATCGTTGGAAAGCCTATTTCATTAGCTATCCATTGATATATAAAAGTCTACACAGAGTGTACCAAATTGGCGAGTTATTTACGATTGAGTGAAATAATGCATCAAAAAGAAATTTGGTCAATTTTGACCCCTCTAGCGGCCAAACCGTCAAACCAATTAACTAAAGTTGTCATATTTTTACAAAGCCTATTTTATTGGCTATCCATCGACGTATTAAAGTCCTTACCATGTCAGTCAAATAAGGAAGTTATTTAGAATCAAACAAACAGTGCATAAAAATTTAACAGAAAACATTGTTCAACTTTGACGCCCCTTTAGTGGCAAAACGATTCAACCGGTCAAACAAAGTAGTTATATTGCCTAAAAGCCCATTTTATTGGCTACCTTTCGACATATAAAAGTCCATATATAATGAGTCAAATAAGATAGTTATTCACGATTGAATAAAAGAGAGCATGAAAAGCTTCAAAACACGTAAATTTGGCAAATTGTGTTAAGTGATCTAGGAAAAAATGGTTGGATAATCATGAAAAAAAAAACTAAATAATTTTTTATTTTAAATGAAAAAAAAAGGCAGTCCGCCAAAAGTCACGTGACATTTTACCAAAAAACGTGCGTGTGTCACACGTGACTTAAAAACCTCCAAGTTCAGGCAAGCGTAACTCGGTTATTTCGAAAAATATCAAAAAAGTATAACAGATTAAAGTTGTAGAAAATTTTACTCTTTACAGGATTGCATTAGGGCACTTTTTCCCTAAAGGGCCTCCTCCGGGAGATATTCCGTAAAATTATCCATGGAGCGTGAAAACGTGAATGCGACTAGTTGGCTCGATTGCAAATTAAAATTAGCGATTTCTACTTTGTTTTTCAATTAAATTCCATAGTGTTATATATTTTTGAAAAGGTTATTTTTAGCTTATTTGAAATGTATAATAATATAGGTATAGGGTGTCACATTTAAAAAAAGTATGTTTAATTCATATCTTAAAAACGATGTGCACCAGATAAAAACGGAGTAAATAATTGGATTTTATTTTTAATATTTATGGGAAGCCATTTGTAGCTTTTCTGCGGTGCTAATGATAAACAAAATATCAGGGGGTTCCAAATTGTCATATTTTCAAATTCACCCTATAGCTCAGAAACTGCTGCATCGTTCCTTTTACAAAAATCGAGCACAGGTTCGTGAAAACCTCATTTCTCTACCTTTCACTATAAAAATGTCTAGGTATACCACATAGTAATGTAAATAACTATTTCAGAACTACTATTGAGTATTAGTAACTAGGGGATATTTCTTCGTAATTGGAGGTTAAAAATTTAAGGGTGCTGCAAGCAATTTTGGCTATACATTACTTGGCACATCTCCAAATCCCCCTTTTCTTTTATACTGTACGTATTTCGAGTAATTCTTGAAACTCCCATCAAACTAGTGCTTGCTAGCCCGCATCATTATGAGGAAACGCTGTTTAACTAGCAACGTGATCCTGTTACCCTCTGTTGAGGAAATTAAGAACAATTTGCTCTAAGGCACTCAAACGAAGAACTAAATTCTCTAATTGAACATAAAAAAAACTTCCGTTACCCCACTATGATGGGGATTGTTTTGTAAGGTTTAACCGCTAATCACTTTGCAGTTTTATTACAGCATGACCGTAATCCTCTAAAAGCTGGAATCAAAGCTGAACAACGTTAAAATAATTGTAACAGTAAGTCAGTTTTATCTTTTCAAGCCGTAATAGTACTCCAAAGTATACATAAATAAGTTTCAGTGGCGAAAATTTACGATAAAAGGAAAGTTTAAATTGTTCTTCAAGCTGTTTCGAAGCGAAAAGGATAATAAGGGGTTTTAGTTTACAGTCTTTTGTTGCTAATTCTGAATTGGGTAAAGAATTTCAAGTGAAAGCAACACAATGTTTTTTTGAGACAATACTTTACGTTAATTGTGTGCGGTTGTCATTCAATTTGGTGGGCTGTTCAAATAAAACTAACCTAATAACCCACTACAACTACATAGAGAACTTTGGAGTGTTTTGAACAATGGAAATTCTTACCAAATATTTCTTTTGGTAGGGTAAAACAACTCGAATGAACGTAACTCAAACATTGTATTAAACAATGCACTCTCTCCAATTCTATTTATGGACGAAATTTGGTGTAGGTCGTTACCAGCAGCAAAACAGCACATTCATAATAACGATTTGAATGGCTTACACATTTAGCCGCAACAATAAAGGAAACTTATTAAGCCTTGTGTAAGCGTTATGAGTTTAATGAACCAAAAACGTATCGGCCACAATAGTAGAACCAAAACTTTCCTATTAACGTTTGCATATATGGTACATCCTACACACGCCATAATAATTAGTGTTTCTATTTCTCTTGCGACATTTTCTGGATAACATAGTGATAAATCAAAGCTGCGGGAAAACGTGGTAATTTATCAGAATCCTTTTACTCACCACATCACCATAAATAAAAGTTGGAGTAAAATAGAAATGTCTTGATAGGAGAAACCCTTTTCAGCTGTTTCTCTTCTGGGTTACAAATTCCGGCAGAATTTAAACTATGTTTTCCTTTATTTCTAACCGAGCTATGCTGGTGGCGTTTTGGGACAATATGCAAAAGAAGATTTATTGTTCCAGTTTAAAATACAATTTAATTTGAAAGCTATATCAAAATTTCACTAAATCAATGCCAGACGTTGAAGTATTAATTATTGAGTTAATGAATAAAATGACATGAACAGCATCAGATGAATGCAGTTTCGCTGAAAGCCCTTCAAATTTAGTAATTATAAATTAACTATGTTAATTGCAGTTAATGTATTATCAGGAAGTTTTTGGTTGGCAAATCAAGTTTAATTTATAGATTGAAAAACAGCATTCTAAAAGATAGATCAGCTGAACTTACTTCATTGTTGTATAGCGGATAACATTTGTGGATAACATTGTTTTGAAAGAAGTTGGACATCAAGGTAAAGGTGTGTAGAATGTGATAGGAACCCGCCATTGTCAGCTTTTTCTGAAGAGCGGAAAAGTGAACAATTTTCATTTTTCTTGTTTTCATTCTTCTGTTTAAAGTGGTTTACGCTGGTTTGGTCGGATGATTTAAGCACATTCGTTCACCTGCTTTGAAATGCTACTGGTTCGGATGTCATAGCTTTAAGTCTAATCCTTGCAGACTAATCCAGATGGATCATCTCCAAACGCTACTCCAAACAAGCTTTTAATGTAAAGTGTAGTTTGGTTGCCCAATTTTGAGATCCATCAACAATTAAAACCGTTTTCAGAACATAAAACAGGCTGGTGTTGGTATCAAAAAATCATGCAGGCATGTCCACGACAATCAGGAAGTTTGATGTGTGAACGAGGCGTTCCTATATTTTACTTCTTGCCTTTTGGGATCTTTTTTCACTTTATCTTAAGTCACAGTTTGGTTGATATCAATAAGCCCAAATCTACCACTACTGTTAAAATTTAGCAATACCCTCCATGATTCATATTTTCATCTCTTCGAACTTGTTTTCGTCACTCGTTTCATTGTGACTAGAACTTGGTTTAACTGCTTTGACTAGGTCTTGATGATTTACTTGGCTTAATTTCGGTTCTTCAAACTTGCGATATGGGTTTTCCTCCAGTTCTCCTTGGTTTGTTTCAATTTCTTCATACTGATCGTCTTGGTTTACTTTTGTGTTTTCTAACTTATCGTCTTTACTTACGGCTTCTACCGAATGGTCTTCTTCTAACTTGCTGCCCTTTGGTTCAAAGAGTAAATTTTTTTCATCTTGTCATCTTTTCCAACTGTTACCTCTTCTATCTCTTGACCTTTAATTACTTTCTTTCTTCTAACTTGCTGTCTCTGTTTGCTTCACTAGATTAATATTCATAAAATTAGCCTTCTCTCTCTCACCCTTCAAACCATGACATAAGTTCCTCTCTTCCTCAAACAGATGAACTACGACGTTGGAGAACGTAAATAGTACATTGTAAAACAAAATTACCTAACATTATATGAGAAAATCTCAATAATCAAAATCAAAATTTTGGATGTCTCAAAATAATGTACCCAACAAAACTTAGTTTACTTACAATGCCCTATTTTTTTGAAAATATTTTGTATCAATATTAAATTATTATTTGTCTAAGAAGCTCTACTTATTAAAATAAAAAATAAAAATAATAATTATTAAATTGAGGTTGCTGCCATTGTTTAATATTTTCAACAGTGTATCTTTGAAATCACTCATTCTTCCATTGAACAAGTCATACAAATTTTATTTTTGAGATATCCTGTATAACTAAAATGTGTTTTAAAATATAAGACATTCGGGTGGACAAGTTTCTTATTCAAAATTTTCTTTTAAAACTAAAAATAAAGCTTGTAATAGGGTGCTCTAAGCTTAATCAATAGAGCTTATTAGAGACAAAACAAATCCATTTTAATACAGAACATGTTAATCAATCAAGTCTATTTTTTAAAAAAAGATGATTGACCACGTTATTTTGAAACACCCAGCATAATTAAAAATTTTGTAGAACTGTATTAGTATTTACAAATTCGTATTTAGACATTTCTTCTTAAGCTAAAAGTGGTTTCTAAACTATATAATTTTCTATGATAGTCATTTGTGTCATTATTACTGCTAATTAGTGTTTACTTTCGTCAATAATCTAATTCCTTTAACCACTGAAATGCACTTTTTCTCGTCTTGGATAATTTTTGAAGATTTGTCTTGAAGATATTATTAGTAGACAATCAACTTTTAGGACCTAGTAGTAGTTAAACATTCAGTCAAACAAAGCACAACTTGTCCGTTTGTTCGGCGGGTAATTAAAATATGTAAAATAAACCAAATACAAACATATCTATTTGTTCATCTAATTATACATATTTGCTTTAATAGAAAATTTAAATTTATTCAGTGAGGTCTGAACCAGCTTGCATATTTACGTATTTGAAATATTATAACATAGTTACCAGGATTTTCATCTCCAAACCAAATGAGCACCAAATTCACTCAAAATAAGCTCTAGTTATACCTATACGTACTTAAAATATTTATTTATAAACTGTCTGCATGTACTCTATTGTATTATAATAACCTGAGTGCTGACAGAACATTAGATTCCTAATAACAAAAATGACACAAAAAAAAACACAAAAAAACACAAAAATAGGATGATGAAACAATGCAATAGACAGTTACTTCGTTTTAATATGCGAAATTTGTTATGTGATTTACCTAAAAAGTGTCCTAAATTTACTTTACTTTTGAACCCTACAATTGTATTAGCATACAGAAATTTATGCAATATTAAAATTGAAAATATCTTGAAAACAAATGTAAGTAATTCAATTAAAATACATTCCACTCACAGTTTGCCAGCAGGTACTAAATAAACAGTCAGACAAAGTTATTAACTTGATGGATGCATCACCTAATATTTAGGTTCAAATGTAGGGACATGCTGTAATTAAATTATTAATGGATGTTATACGAAAATAGCCACAGGTTTGACTGTTTGTTCATTATTTCATACTCCATCATATTAAACTAATTAGTAAGTGTCAATTGAAATTATGAATTACGCGTTTGCTATGAACAAATCCATGCGGTATTACAGTTTAGTTGTTAACTTTCAGGTCTTAAAAATAAGCCGATTCCACAGAATTACCGTTCAACTCCAAATTAAAATTACCAGTTCTATAGGAAATAATCTGCTTATTAAGTGGTACTCCTATAAGCTTTACGCATAGAGCAAACTCCTTCTTAATTGAAGCATTTCCTCGTTAAAGGTAAGCTGTAATAAAGCGGGTGCCGCACCAAATTTATGGACCAAAGCATTCTAAATAATTCATTTACTCCACTAACAAGGTCGGGAACTAATTAAAACTCTTAAAGAAAGACTGGATGAGGATTCGTCTGCAATTTACTGTGCAGCGCTAATTATGAATGATAAAGATTAGAAGGTGTTGCGCCACATCTCAACTTTACCACTCGCTTTAAAGCAAATTTCGCTAGGAACAAGTGGATGGATCCCAGCTCTTTGATATTTAGGCATTGCAGCTTTGAATATGAGCTTAACGGGTTAATTTAGATTTTGTCTGCAATTACTAGCGTGAGAATACAGGAATGGAAAAATTGTAAGGGCATCTAGTTGGGTTATATTTAGAATACCAAAAATGCCCAAGAGTTTTAAAATGTTGTCATATTTTTTGCAATTAATCATCTTGTATAAACTGCATTCTAACTCTTTCTATGACTTGCTTAGTAGATATAGTGCAAAGAACACGTTGAAAACAGATGCATACAGAGAGTAAGAAATAAAAAGCAATAATAATGACAAATAACAATTTGTCGTCTTAAGGAGGCCAAATATATATTTGACAACGTCGCACCAGCCATTTTTTGCCTTGCAACAATGTAATTTGTAAATAGCGTTCTTTCACTTTTTAAACTCACTGTTAGTTACTATACAGGATTGCTAAGTATTAGGTATGGGTTTTACTTATACTCACTAAAAAAACCTAAAATAAATAAAATAATTGGTTGGTTATAGTTTTAATTTTATACATTAACAGTTGATTAAAAATAAATATATAAAAAAAATGTCAAAAAAGTTGAGCAACAATTTAAAAAAAAAATTATTACTTCATGTATGAACCGAGTTATAATAGTAAAGTAAATAATAAAGTTGCAATTTTCTTCCATTAGTATTATTAGTGCTGATAGTTGTTGTGCAACAACTGGTGACATTTGTTCTTAACTCTATGAGTTAAAACGTACATATCATTTGTGGCTCCTATAAACTGCTCCATAGACATTCACCATAAAACTTTGAATTGCGTTATTTAAATGAATATTCTAAATCAATTCGGTTTTTTTCGGGGTTTGATCTTAATAAAAACATTTTCAACGCAACTTTTTAAAGAAGTTAAAGCGACCAATTAGACCTGAAAAATCTCAGCCTTAATTAATATTTAGTAGCACTTATTAGTTCATTAAACAGCTCTAAATTTGTACTACAAAATGACCTAATAATAAAAGGGTTGTCCCATTTAAAATAACGGTTTTTTAGGGTTTGAATCCAATGAAAACACTTTCAACCCAACATCTTGAAGATGTTAAAGCGGATGCAAGAAATTGTTATTTGAGAACCTCGTCTAGTTTACTGCTTGTTTGCTTACATAAATTATAATTCAAGTGACCTCACACAAAAAAATCGAAAGGTGTTAAATCTGGCGATAGTGGTGGCCAACCCAGTCCATCATCTTGTTGAAAACTTCTTTACGTACAGATTTTCAATCGACAGCCGAACTTATTATGTCACTGAACAGATTTTTGATAAAGTGCCTTCACTGAAGGTTGCTCACTTTGTATAGAAACAAACATCATTAATTAAAACAAAAAGGTAATGTTATTAAATCAATTCAGCTTCCTTCTTTGTACTTTTGCTTTTCAGCTAGCTTGGTCAAGTTGCAATTGGTAAACTAAATTGCGGGATTACATCAAACTGACACTAAACCGACTACCAACTTCAGATAATTTCCCTAACATTAGACCTGCAAACAATTTAAATCGGCCCTCCGGATCAGTAAACTAAATCGCCTCAGCCGAATTCGATTTAACATGTTGATGCACAAACATCAATCAGTCTAAAGTGTCTGCTTTAAGAACATGAGCAAATACACCGTAAGTTTTCCCGAGACTTGACCGAGCGCTGTTGTTCCCGGCTTAAAATACTTTTGGCCATTAAGTTAACTGCAAACATAATAGGGCGCATGCAATTTGTACGTGTTAAGTGCAATAAGGGTAGTGAAAAATACTATAACGCTCGTATAACTTTACAATTTGCCTTGCGAGCTTTACTTGCAAATTTCCGCTTAATGATTATGTTCCTACGTTTTTTTTTATTATTTTCCTCTCTTAAGCCGAGAGTTATACACGAGCGTGGTAGCATTTTGAGCAAACATTCAGAATTTTCAAAAGCAATGTAATCATCGATAAATCCAGGTTGCGTGCCTATAATTGCCTTTGCCATTATTCTCTTACCGAACCCTGTTTATTCAGTAAATATCCGAGCAATAGAGATATTGTAATATATGAGGGTCATTCCCGTTTTACGACCATGGAGTAACCTACTCACTTTGATATTCTGAAGTAGGTTCAAGTTCGTAATGAACCTCATCCAAAACCATGAAACTAAAGGCATTAAAATAAATATTTTGTAAGTAGTTTGTATAATCCAGCTGCTTCATTATTATAGTTTTTTTATGTATTTCAGAACTTCCAACTTTATTTAATTAGTCATGATTTATAGGGAAAGTTGCTAGACCTAACCAATTTATTATGAAACGGGTTACATTTTGCTAATTTAATTAGCTCGATGTCGTACGCATAACAGTGGAAAATAATATTACTTTTTATTGTACAGGGTGAGTCAATGATAGAGTAAAGTTTATTATCTCATTTGTTTCGGGAAATACAAAAAAATTATAGAATATCAAGATGTGTAGTTAATTATTTCTGACTGTACAGGGTGGCCTAATTTGCTTGTTTTTATATGGAAACTTCCAGAGCTATTCAGAAATTTAAAAATCAAAAAAGAGTTGCAGGGGTGTATTTTTTTCAAGTTTGATACCACAAACTAAATTTTTCTATCAATTTTTGTTTTCTTGTAACTAGAAAGTACTTGTGTACTTTCTGGTAAATTTTGAATTTTCGACTTTTTTGGATGTTTTATTTTTACCCCATCAGAAAGATATTTTTTCCCTTTAAAATAATCTATAACATGTAAAAAAAGTGCTAAATTTTATACCTAATCCACGAATTCCATTTTTCTTCTTAAAATAGTCACGTGACTTTTAAAAATAAATTTAATGATTGAAAATCGTCAGGGGAACATTTTTACGTGACTTATATATCAGCGTAAACTGAAAAACGGTCACCATTCAAATAATATTCTGAGATTTAAATCAATCACGTGATCTTCAGATTTCCTTTTGACGTTAAAAAAGTCTCGCGTGACTTTTAAAATTAAATTAGGGGCCTCCTTAAGGAGTTACAAGGCAAAAAGTGACCGGATGCACCAAGCTGTTTTTTTAAACTAACTCCATTTTGACTAAGCGTAGCTGCGTTATTTGAGGAGTTACAAAAAAATGTAAGTAAGGAAAGTTGCAGGAAATTTTATCCTCTACAAGATTGTGTAAGATGTTTTTGCATTTAAGAGCTTTCTTAAGGAGTTACAAGACAAAAAGTGACAAAATGCACCACACTCCTTTTTTTAAAACTAACTCCATTTCGACTGAAGAGTAGAGTTATGTTATCACCTTTACTTTTAATGTAATATAGTTTATGTTATGTTTCACCTAAACATTATGAACAAATGATACCTTGAAAACGGTGGAGGTTATAGTGTCTATAACAACCTGAGGGTATTATAGGCTGGCGTTATCATAACGCCCGCTTATAACGCCCTGAAACCTTTTTTTATATTACATAACAATGGAATTTTTATACTTCCATGTCATAAAAACTACGTAGATATTTCCTTTCCCAGAATGCTCTTGACTTTTTAGGTAATAAAGTTACGTTAGTGCATTTTCTTTTATGTTTTCTAAAATTTTGTCCAGCTTTTGCCATTTTCCCTGAGTGACACTACCACCACAGTACTATGAAAGTCACATCATTCAAGTAAAATAAACAGGAAACAATATACCGGTAAAAGTATACCTTACTTACTAATGCCAGAAACAGTAAATAATTGCTGAATTAGGTGAAACATACATTGTATGCACCACAGGCGTTAGGGAGAGTATAATGTCCATCAGGCCGAAACAGCCCGAGGGACGCCTTCAGAACATTATGTTTTCTGTAACGCCCTTGGTACATAAATAGCTATAAGACGTGACATTTCTTGTTCTCTCTTGTACTATTTTAATATTTCTACATTCTCATGAGGCCTAATGAGAAATATTATTCATATGACTTTTAACTATATTTATAGTTAAGTTCTGTTTTTCCTCTTTACAACGCATTCTACAATTTGCTGCCGGTTGCTTTTAGTACTACCAGCACCCCAAGCCGACACTGTGTACAGGATAGTTTGTAAAGGCGTGGCAAATTAGTTATTTATACAACAAGTGACTTAAACCATTGTTTACTCAGGAAAACACCAATTAGGCGAGCGAAGAGTGCTTAGAAGTTTGAACCCTTAAGGTTTAATGTCAACAGCGCTCTTTTATCCTCTAAAGGCATCTTCAATGATTTTTAAAAGCCCTACTAACTACGTTTAATTTATTTAATTATCAATATTGTTGACATATAAAAGCTCGTTAGATGCCTTATTAACGTAATTATTATAGGAAATTACGATTTATCAGCTGTGAATTTAATTGAGCAGCAAGTACTTTTCCCATGCTTTTAAACCGCTTAAGTTAGCAGAATTTTAACAAGATAGTCCCATTATTCCGTTTACTATATTATACCCTTATTCTAAATGCTATACGCGAGTATAAATTTCCTAATTTGCACTTAACGCGAAATTCGCAATTTCACGCTCCATAACATGTTCCACGTTTTAAATGGGTTATTATTACTTCTGCCACAATTCAGGGTGGGAATTTTGAAACCGGTAATTAGACGCTTTTTCAAATATTTATTTAAAGTGCTGTAAACGCAAGCGACAAATTGGGGAGTTTCTGTGTATGAATAACCGAAGTTTAATTGGCAGGAGGTTTTGATTTAATTTATACCTCTCGTTTCAAAAATGCGAATTTATCACCCTATTTCAGATATCTTCTACTCTGTTGAAATGTTTGTCTCGCACATTTCCGCGAAAATCTACTTTTTTTTTCCAGATAATAACGTGCCAGCAATTTGCACTGACTGTTCGCCTTATTCAAACAGACAGCTCGGTGTGGGCGAAATAAAAATTTATGAACTGGGTAAAGGCTGTTATGATAGGGAATTATTTATATGTCGTTTTCGTAACTATGATTGACGAAATTCAGTTTGATAACCGAGGATATTGTGGTGCATACGTAAAACTCGATCTGCTTACCTGGGGTATTTTGAAAAGTCGAAGTAAGTTAGCCACTTGGATGGAAGTTACGCTGGACGCTGCTCCAACTACTCCGGATATAACTTTCCGGACTTGAGTTTTGTTACAGTGATACTCAGCTCCGTCGATGTTACTTATGCTCCCTGAAAATAAAATTAACAGTGACAGAGAGAAATTTACTTTCAAACTTCTATTCACAATACCTATACCCAACAAGAAAATATGAAAAATGTATCCAGTGGTAATGCAATTTGAAAAGTTTATTTTTACCAAAAGAACTATGAAAAGGGTAGAATAATTGAATCTTTTCAGTTACTTGGTAAAGGTAATAACTGCTGTATGACTTCTTTGAATTTGAAAGAGACAATTTAATTTATAAAGAACGTCTTCCTTAGAAAATCTTATTTAACGACAAAGAACGTGCTGTTGGCATGCAAAACAAGTTTGTTTATTTACATTCAAGTATTTTTAAGAATAGTCAAATAAGAATCAGATACAAAAGTGAATTTTACCATTGTGGAATTGATTAATTTAGTTTTTCCGTTGTTTTGCAATTTAGGAATAAAGCTAAACACTTGCTTCTTAGTGCAATTTTTCACTTAAGACACTTTCATGCCGAAAGGAACGATGTTGTAAATGGGTTAAAGGGTTTTTATGATAGCAAGAATATCGATTTTTTGCAAAAGCTTTATTTAACTTTAGTTCAGATGTAGCAAAGCTTATAGTTACACACATTTAAACAACGTCGTTAATCCAAATGCACTATTCACATGCACAAATGCAATGTGCCAGATTTTTACTGAAACACATTGTTTTATGGCACGTTTACCAAGGGGATAATCTTTATGTTTGTTGTACACATGGTTTTAAGTTTTAAATATTTATGACTTAATGCGAATGATTTTTATTTTACCTTATAAACCAAGTGGTGATAAAATTGGAATATGAAAGGGTGGAGAAAGTATAGAGTAAAACTTAGATTGAAACGGTTTGATATTGTGTCCATCACTGCTAATTCGTGAATTAGTCGAATACTCAAAATCTTTCAAGAATTGTCAGAGGTCTTTAGAATCGTTTAAGAAATGCCTAAGGTTTGGAGATGGAAACCTCCCAAAATTGTCACAGATCTCTAGAATCACTTAAATAATACTGAAAATTGTCAGAGACGTCCAAAAAGGTTATACACATTTGAAGCATTTTTTTAAATTTTCAAAGGCCTCTAGAATTATTTTAGAGTTGCCAGAGGTCTCTAAATACCTACTACTGGAAGCTTCCCATCAAATGGCACAGACATCTAGATTCATTCTGGAAGTGCCTGAAATATCTCAATGCTACTGATAACCTCCCAAATATTGGCACAAGTGTCTTAAACCTTCCAAGAACTGTTTAACATTGACAGAAGAATCTAGAACTAGTTTGAAAATTCCAGACGCTTCTAAATACACACCTCCCAAAAATTTCCAAAGAATTCTGCATGTGCTCTAATTTTGATTTTTTAGCCACTTGATTTACTCCCCTAAATTATTTGCTCTTCTATTAAACTAAGTCATTTGTTTCGTAAGATGTTACATGAACCGAACTAAATCTAGATAGGTAAAAAAGGCTTGGTTTTTTACGTAAAACCTGTACAATTAGACTAAAACTAGATAGACGAGTTCACAATGTCACCCGTTTGTTTCTATTACTCATCCAGATTAAATGCTCAAAGTTTACCAATCCAATCAACTAATTATCCTAAAGCAATGGGTCATGAGTTTAATAGAGTAATGCGTCAATTTCACTACCTAACAGCATGAAATATCAGTCAATAGTTATGGACATGCAAATCAGTTTTCCTAGTATCAAAGATAAATACCCCAACACAACACAAGTTTAGAACAAACTTGCTGATCAAAATTAAAACTAAAACTTTTTGATTTCACTCTTGGCTTTTCAGCAAAACATGTCAGGAAAACCCTGGCTAATGCGACTTCCTGAAAACTGTATCTTTTTACTCTCAACCTGTACGACAGCACAACAATATGCAAAAACTTCTTGTAAAGAAGAAAAACTTTTCTGATTCGAGACACAGAAAGTTATATTAACTTTTCCGGCGCAATAAAAACTAATTTGCCTTCTATTTTTTTGTGTATGGATGATGGGGAAGGCGATAGTACTTAAATAGCTTTTATATTTTCATATGTCTGTTGAAAAGAAATCGTCTGAAAAGTTTGATAGAAGCAATATTCAGCCCATGACAGCAATCCAATCGAGAAACTCTATGGAGTGGAAGTTCTTTTATAAATTTTCAATGTCTAAATCGTTATTGGTTGGAATTTAAATGTAGATTTTAGATGGATTTTCAAGGTTCCATAAATTTAAAATATTTTCTTGACCAAATCATACTTGTAGTTTTGTTTACTATGTAATAGAATAATTTTTTACCTGAAAACCCTTGCAAATTGCTAAATAATCTGTTTACCAACTAGTCATCCAGTTGGGTTCAAAAGAAAGGTGACTATTTATTACCCTAATAAAAATAACTTAGTCAAAGTAGGTACCTATATTATTAAGGTATGTAGTCTAAAATGTATAAAAGTATTTATGGAGTCTAAAATTTGTTATTCAGTTGTGAACTTTAGTAGTGAGCAAACCATTTACTACTTGCTTTAAAAAAATAAAATGGAACTTCTAGTGATAATGTTTAAAAATATCGTAAAAAATTTCTGCTTTAGCCGTGAATCGTTGGGAAAATTTGGAAACAGCCAAGGTAAGTAAAGCTTTGAACAAAAAATGTGTTTCATAGTGTTAAAAAAATTACGTTAAACTTAAATACTGTTTCTTAAATCTGATTTTTCTTTTTGTAAAATTTTTGTTAGGTTCACTTGTCTTAAGACTCTGCACAAGTGAACAATAGAAACATTTGAATTGATAGTTTTTATAGAACTACAATAAATACGAATTATTTTTTAGGTCAAACTTCACGTCAAAAGATCTGCCACAACCAAAATCATGATCCAGAACATGTTTTTGTTGAATCGGCTACTGCAGATAAGCAGTTGGCAACCCTAGTAGAAGTAAAATGTTTTGAGGTAATAACCGTTTGCTTTCAATATCTTGATAATATTTTATTGACAATATGTAGATGGAAAAGCTGCAGAAAACTCTAATCCTCAATTTTGACGGAAGTTCGTCTATACTCACTCCAAACTTAAAGGAAAGTGTAAGTCACAAAATATTTCTCAATCAATTGTTTAAATTACTTATTCTTTCTACAGGCCAACGAGAATCAAGACAGTGGTTCACAAATTAGCTTAATTTCACTAGACTATGCCAATTTTGAACCACAACTCACATCTTCTTGTATCGATTTATTGACTCTATCGTATGAGTCATCAGAGGAAGACAACGCTGATCTAGTAGAAGAAGAATTTGATGACCATCCTTTGAGGAGATGGAAAATCTTCGAAAACTTAAATATTGAAAATATGGATGATGTTTTAGATTTGAGTGACGAAGAAACTTTCCCAGATAGGAGGGAGGATAAGGTAAGCAAATCAACACTTTATTAGAAGTGAGATAATTATTAAGGTGTTTTTATTTCGTTGACAGGGAAGTAGTAGAGGCATTTGACATAAAGGAGACAACAGAATGTGACAACGGATATGGTACAGTGTATAGTTTTAAGATACAGGTATGGGAATTTCAAAATTTTACATAGTAATCTGATGATTTGATGATAAACATTGTTTTGCAATAGTTCTATTTTCTTATGGGATTTTGAAATTTCCATACCTGTATATATTTTTGTATATAAAAACAGTATTATGTTGTATGTATGAATACAGTGTGTTACAAATTCGAGGCATTAGCATTGCTATCTCAGAAACTATAGTTGATAGATGTACAGTTTTCATAAATTAAGGTTTGACTTTTTTATAACTTAGATATATATTATAATTAAATATTAACAGCTGGTGTTATAGTTTCATGTCCAGTTCATGTTCTTTTACGTAAATTATTCTATTTGTTGTGATTTTATTACTTGCCTCATAATAGATTTTTTCTTCTATTAGTTTTAACTTGTACCACGTTTTACAAACAGTTTTACTACAAATAATTGGTTACTTGATAAAGTGCTTTGTAGTTACAAAATAGTAAAAATCACATTTTGATTATAACTTTCCAGACAAAATCTGTCAATACCAAGACAATTTATCTTAAGCTAAAAACGCATCAGTGATCAAATTTAGAAAACGATTTATAATAAATGTTCGGTTAAGCGGGCTGCATATCCGCACTATAAGCTCAAAGCATGAGGTTGAAGCTTTGAAGTATTGTGGAAAAATTGATACATTTTTCAGTTTTGTGTGTCAATATGTGTCGGGATAATAAATTACGGTTTTTTTTCCTAACCGAGCAACACAGGGCAAGCGAAATGTAAAACCATATATCTTGCAAATTTAATAAAATATTCCTACGAGAAATCGACGTTTTTCAGATTTAGCGATAAATCATCAGCTGTATTATTTCTCGCGTTCGCTGACTTAAAATTTCAATGCTTCAGCTACTGCGAATTAGACTGTTCAAGGTTCTTCGTATTCATTTGTATAGGGATTTCAGTGTTTTGGGAGCAAATTTTTGACAAAATACATTAATATTCGATGGGTTTAAATTTAAGCCTAAATGTAGAGAAGCACAACAAATGCTTTCATCTCTTCCGCTCCTACGTATAAGGAATTGAAATTTTAGATCAACAAAATTGAGTATATTAAAACGGAAAATGGATATTCCCTGCCTTAAATTATTAATGCTACTTTGGTAGAAAACACTCAATTCGCTTATTTCTTTGAAATTCGAGCAGCTTTGAGTTGTTTAGTGCCTCATCAAATATAGATCCAACTTTTTACCTTAAGTAACCAGTCACTTTCACTTTAAAAATGCTCATTAAAAGCGAGTTACACCTAAATAAACATGTAATTTTATAAAAAGCCAATATAAAAGAGGCACTTTAGTACTTACAATTCTATAAATAGCTTGAAGCTCCTCTAATTTGTTGAGTGTGTTTGTTATATGGTCGTTGTCTACATCACCCCCGCACGAAGGGCAATGCCTTATGGCATGTCTAGGTTAAATTAGTCCCATGTTCACTTGGTTCGCCAGATATTTTGTTCGATTACCTTAACACTTGTGGCTATTTCGTGTAAATTTTGAATTAATTAGGAAGCGTCGGTTTAGTACGTATGCTTATCGAACTTAACTTTAAACGAAGATATCTAATAGAGAGACGCTGTGAATTAATTCAATGGTATACTTGCAATTTTGTAAAAAAAAAATTGTGCAATTTGTCGTGTAAAACTGCCAATCAACAGAGAGTTTTTACAAAAAATGGAATGGAGTTCTAATAAAGATAGTTAGATAACATTTTTCATTTAAAATAAATAATGACATTAACTGCGAGTTTTCTGGGTAAAGCATTAAAGCATTTTATTGGAAAATATGTACGTTCGTTTCAGAAACATAATGTGTTCAACAATAGATATTGCTGGCAAAGTTAGTAGTAGATTTCTAAATGCAATTCTCAGTGCAACTTCTTGGTCTGTGAACAGCAAGTTTACGTTAGGGCTGTTTTCCCAGAATATGATAGTGAATTTGAGTAATGAATCAAAGCATCCTGCAGATGATTTAAATGTTTAAATAATCCTTTATCTACTCTTTAAATACAAAAATACTTCCAAAACAGTCTAGAAGCTTCCAGTTGCTGCGGAAACAGCCTAGAAGTCTCCAAACGCTTTTAGTACAGTCTAAAAGCTTTCAAATGCTCTTTAACTAGTCGAGGAGCTCTGAAAAGATTTAAAAACAGCCTAAAAGCTTCTAGAGCAGTTTAAAAGCTTTTAACAACTTCTAGAACCGTATAAGTTTCCAAATGCCTCTAAAGCAGTCCAGAACCTTCAATATGCTCCTTAACCTGTCGAAAATCCTTCCAATGCTCCTGAAGTAATCTAAAAAGATTCTTCTAAAACACTATTGAAACTCTAAAAGCTTCCAAAATGCTCTTGAAACAGTATAGGAGCTTCCAAAACCCTTTGGAACAGTCTAAAAGATATCAAAAGTTCTTCAACTAGTCTAGAAGCTTCAACAAATTTTAAAACACGCTAAAAAAGCGATTCTAAGTTCTAAGATTGTCTAAGATTTCCAGTTGGCTCTAAAGCACTCCAGAATTTTCAATATGCTCTTTAAATTGTCATAAAACATTTTAAATGCTTCTGAAATAATCTAAAAACATATTGAAAGCTTCCAAAACTGTGTCTAGAAGCTTTCAAATGCTCCTGAAGCAGAATGTAAGCTTTTAAAGGCTGTAGAAAAAGTCTAAAAGCTTTTGAATGCTCTTTGACTAGTCTAGAAGCTTTCAAAAAATTTCAAAACGGTCTAAAAGCTTCCGTATGATTCTAGAGCAGTTTAAAAACTTTCAACACTTTCAAGAACCGTCCAAAATTTCCAAATGCCTTCAAAGCAGTCCAGAACCTTCAACATGCTCATTAAATTGTCCTAAAACCTCCTAAATTCTCCTGAAGTAGTCTAAAAAATATCAAAAGCTTCATAAACACTATAAAAACTCCAAAAGCTTCCGAAACTGTGTTAGAAGCGTCCAACTGCTTCTAAAACAGCATAGAAGCTTTCAAAAGCTTTTAGAATAGTCTAAAAGCTTGCTACTGCAAACTTTTTATAATTATAAACTAACTAAATCTTAAGCATAAATGAGCCTTATGATCAGATGGTTAACAAAATTTGAAGAATAATAATCAGTAATATTAATTATACTTAGGACCGGTACTTTCACTTCCGGATAAAATTATTCATAGGATAATTTTTATAGAAATGACCAATAGTAGCGTCTGGTTTCAAGGTTTCTATAAAAATTTTCTTTGAAATAAAATTAATCTGAAGGGAAAGTGCCTTAATATATTGAATATTACTGACCGATTTCACAATAGCCCACTGGGGGGCGTCTCAAAAAAACCATATCAAACGTGGCTAGATAAATTCTACATTATCTATCATGAAAAATAATGAATGAACCAACATTACTTAATATTTAGATAGGTAATAGACAGTTTTCGTTACCAATTAAATATTAATCCGCTTAACACTATTCGACAATTTGAACCTATGAAATGTTGATTAACGTTTGTCATTTCCGTCAGTACATTAGGGACGATAGTCAAATCCGTTCCCAAACAACTTGGCTTGACTGTCAATTTCAGCGGTTAATCATAAATATTACAAATTCAATCAGATTATGTTTTTTAAATTACACATTGTTTTATGGTTGGACACACTTTTTCTAAGACTGGTGTCTGGTGTCTTAAACAGTCCGAAAAGGTGCAGAGTCAGATTCAGCGAAGATGACCAAATACTCCTAATGGAAATTGTAGCAAACAATCTCTATGTAGATTTATACATTCAAATTTTTGCCAAACCACTGGTAAAAACCATCAATAAAACCAAAACGATTTGGAATTGGTGCTCCTTTTGTTTCAACTGCGTCGGCAAAGTTTAAACCTTCCCAGATTAAGCCATTGCATGTTTGTTAAGTTTGATAATAAATGTCCAAAGTTATTATATGTGTGGTTTACCACATAATTAATTTTTTTGATAAAGATCGTGCTGATCTGCTAAACAAGCGTTCCAAATCAATCCATCAGCCTGTTTGGGTATGCAAGTCTTCTTAAAAGATTGCAGATTCTTTGTGGCAGAGCAGTCCTTCTTGGGCTGTGATGTGTACATTCTCAGGGATTCTCAGTTGAGCCATTTAGAATATCATCTTTTTTAAAGCCAAGATACCTTTTACATTTATTTTCAAATAGGTTCTCTAACTAAATCAAAGACTCCACACAATTCTCATTCAGATTTGGATTTAAAGCTTCCAGTAATTAAAAATCATCCAAATCAGTATCTGAATCAGAGGATTCAAACCAAACAATAGTTTTATTAACCATTTTGACCGATTTGATCAAATTTTAAACTGTGTTTAGGGTTGTTTTGTTATTTGTTTTTAGCACTGCTTACAAATGCAGTGGTCTCGTGATGTTAGCTATCGAACTAAAAAACCGGAACAAAAACTTTCTTCTTTCTTCTTCATTATCAATTTTTATGCTTAGGTTAACGTAATTAAAATTAATCAATTTGCCTTTTTTTCCAAATAAACACTATTTCAATTTAGATACATTAACACTTAAACTATTATTATAAAGCCATACGAACAGTCTTTCTAAATCATTATTGACTATTTTCTGCATTTCATGTAAAACCTTCCCAATCATATAAATCATCGTGTCATCTGCAAACAGTTCTATACATATGTAACATTAATAATTTTTGCAACAGTTGTTTTACAGTATGTAACTAAAAATCCATATATTGCAGACTTTCTAAAACTGAATTTTATGTTTTTACAAAAACTTTCCCTCATCACAACTTGAACTTCTAATACTGGCATATTGTTTTCCAATTCACCGATTTTCTATCTAAATCGAAAATTTTCATAAACAATGCGATTTAACTGACATCAAAGCGAATCACGGTTACGCCCATCCTTCCATTAAACATCCATTGGCCGTGAAAAGTGTACGATAAAAATACCGAAACACTTTAGAGAAATTGATGAAGTGGGCTCGATAAATGAAAGGAGTATAAAATAAGTTTTGGTATAAATAAAGCAGAAGGGAGACTGCTTGGTGAACGGAGATAACCGCGATGTCGTTGCGTGCATCCACTTGATTTCAGATGATCGCAATTTAAAACCGTTATATAATAGATTTTCCTGTTGGCTTTTAGTGCTACCAACTAGGTCAAACTGTGTACCTATGCATAGCACGAGGTCGAGAAATGCCGGAACTTTTGAGTTAAAGAAAAGCGGAGTTTTAAAGTGCTTGTCTGGCTGACAAATAAAAGGAAAAATATAGTCAGACTTCTCCAGGAAAATGTTTTTGTAGCCAGTAGATTCAAGTACTATTTTTGGCTATAAATGGGCTTTTATAATAATGCCTATTGCCTATCTCACCTGTAGGTTTTTAAAGATAAGGTTTTTAGTGCAACCGGTCGTGGTTATGCAAATTAACTCCAACTTAAAGCCTCCTCTAAAACTACGGAAGGAGGAATGTGAAATTAAAGCAGGAAGTGCGGTTTAAAGAAAAGGGAATATGACGAGAATAATTTAAGACTTATGATGTAGTTATTAAACTTTAGCCTACACCACAAACTGTCACATTTCCTATTGGGTAAAAATAATTTAATACTAGAGTAGGGCTCTCAAATATTTGAAATTAAATAATTAATTTTGAAGCGAGAGTGTCAAAGGGTGATGTCGCAAAGTGTTACTATGGAATTCCTTTTGAGTCTAGCAAACGAAATTTGTCGCAGTTAGCTATTAGAGTCGTTTCAAATTACGATTTAACCGCTTGCAGCTAGACACATTAATCTGCGTTCAAAGTAAGATTTATTCAATCTTGTAACATAATCTGGTAAGGGTTTCACATAGATTTGTTATTGTCAAATCAGGTGCTATAACTGTTGTCCAAATTGACTTAACACGGCGTAACAGTTTAGCGGTAATGTTTAGCAACTAATTGAAATTCGAACAAGCGGAACATAAGTTTCAAGCCAATCAGTTGCAGATTTATCTGAAAAGTTTATTTAGCAAAATTTCTTAAATGTAAATTGAGTGAGATGCAACTTTCCAAGGATCGTCTTAAATGATAGAAACTGATTTAAACTTAGTACTCTGACGTAATTGGATTTATTGTATGTTCTTTTAAAGTTTTAATACGTAGCAAGAAGATTACAACTAAACTCAATTTCAGTACCAACTTGTTTGATTGAACGTTCAGTATAATGATCAAAATATTGTTCGGAATAAATTTTCTTTTTTTTTAAAGGCTCTCGTTTCATCCAACCCTAAGTTTTTTTAAATTTTTTAAGGACTCCCTAGTGGGAAAACTTCAATGTTTACAAGCAACTTCCGTTTTCCGGATATACCTAAAGTTTGTTCGGCAACTCATTAAGGCTTACCTGCTCGAAAATCTTTCCATGAAAATGTGATAAGATATGGTTTTATCAATATTCCGGCAATTGAACCAAATTTTATAAGAATTAAGCACGATAGACTAACTTTCTTAATTATGACTTTGAATCGACTCTTCTTTTTAATATTATTTTTATCAAAAACGGTTTTTAATTTCAAAGCTTTAGTAAAATTATTATAATGTTTTAAATCAGTTTGCATTTTAATTTTTAGAACATTTCCATATAAAAGGGAAGCTATTTTTTTTTCCACAAAACTTGATGTTCCACCGACATGTTATTTTCACTATATTTCTCCCAACTTGCACCATGAAACTAATAAATATAATCGGAATAAAAATTGATATTGTAATTAACTGGATTTAAACGTTAATTAAAGGACGTGAAATGTGAACAAATAATTTAATTTTTAATGCCTACTGGCCAATAATACAAATTATGTGAAATATTGAGATAAGAAGCTGTCTTAAAAGCGTTTGACAAAAAAATTTTATTAAAAAGATTAATCAGAATAAATATAAAAAATAAATTTGTGTTTTTTTGTAAGAATTAATATCAAACTATTATCTAGTCTGTCAACTAGTTTACAACTAAACAAAACGGTTTGCTCTATAATATTTCTGTTATCAATTTACTGAACATTTGAATTTTTACAATATTATTGAAGTAATTTTCCTGAATTTAATACACGTGTTTACAATGTACAGCATAATATTGCATTTATACTAAAAAATAAATAGAGTTTTCTGTTTGGCAAACAAGATTCTAAATCCATATAAAGTGGAATTTAAAACTGCAATTTTGTTTAAAAACAAATATGAGTTTGCAACCGTCATTTCTCTTGCTTTATTTTGGGACTGTATGATATTTTGTATTTAAAATTGAATACTTATCCTGTTCATAAATATGAATGCATTAACTTGGATTGAGTTAAATTAGATCTGAGACACTATTTGATTGTAGTGAACATATTCAAAGTTACATATGTTACAAACTTTAAGATGGCTGTCTTGTAACAACAGAATTTGAGAAACAATCAAAACTTGACTTACTTAGTAAACAGAAAGTGCTTCAATGAAAAGAAAACTTTCCAGATATATCTAAGAAAATCGTGGAGTTGAAATATAAAGTAATTAAAAGCTCATAATAGAAACTTTCTTCATTAGATCCGTATACTAAAACCCTCTCCATTATTCCATCACGTTGGTTTATGTGGATAATTGCGACTGAATGAGAATATAAACAAGTTTTTACCGTTACGTTCGTAACACGAGGTTGGCAAATTAGAATAATTAGTAAACCTTGTACGTGTCTTTCTTGGCCGCAACATTGCATTCGGTCCTCCATTTCCTTACAAAGCTAAATTTACGTTCAAACGTCGGAAAACAGAGTCGTGTTTTATAATGCCGCCAACAAGGAAACGTGACACAACTGTTTAAAAAGGGTCTAAGTAGTAGCGAAGAATTCGAAATCAGCTAAGAATCAATTTTACTCTTCTAGGTCATGTATAGGTTACAGTATAAAAAAACCATCCTCATTTCTACCTTCATTTAATATTATAAAGCCGATTAAGTTCTCCTTTTGATCTTAGTTATATTTCAATCCAAAGGTTGGGTCAGACCAGACTAAAACCTTAAAGATAAATATTTATATTTAAAGGCAAGTTTGCTTTGAACTTCCAGACCTAAACTAATTATCTGCTTTAGATGTAGTCAACAAGAGATATTTGACAGTTTGCTCCAAAGGTTTTTGTACTAAAACTTTTCTCATTAGCAGATATTGAGAGCGCTATTAATTTCACTTTATTAGTAATAGTTGAACTGTACATAATCCAACAATTCAATTTAATTATTGGAGTAAATAAAGAGCATTGTCACTGATCTAACTGTAAATATTCCAGATGTTCGAAGTCAATTCAGGAAAACATGTTGACTAATATAATTGCAAAAGTTGTCAGTAGATTCATACTTTGTAGAGATATGATGTGCATTTCATTAAAGCCCATGTAATTGTTATTATTATTCGGAATATTCCTGACTATTATCGTAAATGGTAATTGTCCAACTGTCTGAATTAACAATGGTTCGTAAATGCAAAACTTGCTCCAAAAAAGTTTAACTAATAACTAAACTAATGGCCTTTATTTAACTATTTTGGGATTCAAATTAGTTGTAGTATTATCCAATATCGATTTGGTATTTGCCTTTCTTGTTATAGAGGCTAATTTTGCCTGAAATGTTTCGCATTTAAGATGAAATTAGAGAAATACGTTGTTTCTGAGAACTTCTGAGAACCAACAGCAATGACGTAAAAAGGTTGAAGCAAGTTCAAAGAGTATACAGGGTGTTACAAATTCGAGGCATTAGCATTGCTATCTCAGAAACTATAGTTGATAGAGTTTTGGTTAAATGGAGGCAAAGTTGCGCATTTTATTGCTAAATAATTTGGTAAAAAAAATCAAAACATGTTGCACAACAACTATCAACCCTGTATACGGTTGTAAAAGTTTAATAAATTGTGTTTTCAAAGAAGTATTTTATTGCAGTGTGAAGAATTTTAGTAAAAATTGATTAAAATATAATAAAAAAATGTAAAAACTACCTATAATGATCTGTGCTTTAAAAGAAAACAGTAAATAAATGATGTGAATTGGTAAACCAAAAATCAATACTGCCTACTTTGTTGACCTAATTTGCATTCACAACACATTACCGGTTATAATAAATGTAATTGATGAGGTTTTGACCAATGTGCATTCAAATTAACTTCCTGTTTCCTGCATAAGGGGTACAATGTTGCATACAACAAAAACGTTCGATAAAGTCACAACTAAGAGAAATGATATTCAAATTACTTTACGCGAAAATTCGCATAACGCGGAAGGACTTTAAAACGAGCCACACTGCCATTAATTCAGTTTAACAACCAAAGGAAATTACATACTTTTCACGTGCCTGCCATTGCCGGCACATGAATAACATTTTTCACTTGTTCTGTCCGAATTCTTTTACATTTTTCGAAACTAAAGCCACGCAAACAAGCTTCCTGTGAACGGTTTTTTATTTTTGTTTTAAACCCTTTTGTAAAGAGATACCGTATTGTCCATAATGAGAATGTTCAACAAAAACGTTAATACCGCATCTCTGATGTAAAAAACAAGCATTTTTTTGAGCGAACGAAGGAGAAAACGTAAGAAAGGAAATTATTTTATGTTCGGATCACGCGGGAGGAAATGCGATTATGCAAATTCGCTTATACCGCAATCTTTGAATTTGAAATATTAACATTGCCCGGGAAAACAGATTTGTGGTTTTTGAACAACAAGAAACGAGGAAATACATATACCGACTTTCACGCATAACTCGAATCAACTCCCTTAGTCCCTTCAGTATAGTTCAATAAATTATCCGCTTTGGCGTGCGTTTTCAATGATTCGCACCCCAAGTCTTTACTGGGTCACCGATTTCACACAATGATCGTCATTTTGGCAATATGGGCGTCTTTATCCTTTCACCATATTTTGCTAGATGATCCTTACGGCTCAAAAAGTTTTGATAGGTCCCTTAAGATCACTATTCTGTATGATGATTGTTTAATTTGCTATAAAAAACGAACATTTATATTATTATTTAACTACATGAAACAGTATAAAATGTTGCAGTCGAATATTATATTAGGAAGTGGCAAAACCATGATGACAGTCAAATGACAAAAACGACTATTTTATGAATTTAATAACTTTGTCTTTACCCCTCCAATACCTAAGGAAAAATCTGATATCACAAAAAATTTTGGTCTGTTCGATTTGATATTATGAGGGAAACGCCGAATAATGTCTTTCTTCACGATCATTTATTAGCATTTGTACATAATATTTCTGAGCAATTCGGCCATTGAGAGCTACATTTTTCGCAGTTCATTTGAGAGCATTTATGGCTGTCATTTAATCTAACATAACCGCAAATTACCGAATTAACCGTAATTTAAAAAACAAAATGCTTAAGAATAGCATATTTAATGCGTCCTTCTTTGTTGCAGGCCATGTAAATACCCACATTTTTAAGGACTAGTTAAAACTAGGGTTTTCATGGAGTTTTGTGCAAGTAAGTTTGACACTTTTCTGTTATACCCACTGGCTTTACGTACAAACTTTTAAATGTCTCTAAGACTTAAAGGAGGTAAACATAGATAGGCTTAAGTTTATAGGAGTTAGAAAGTGTAGAGTTTATGAATACACTGGTTTCTAAAACGACTAACAAAACTTTTGTTTTATCCGCTAAAAACGTATTTTTATAGTTTATATAGTCTTGTTCCTGGAAGTAACATAAAAACCTCGTTTTTTATAGTAAAACTTGTCAGCTAATAGTAAGTCAGTAAAAATGCATTTTTAAGGGTATTTTATTAGGTACTGATAAAATAAGGTAATATTATAAAAAAATAATATTGAATAAGGTGTTTTTGATGGAAAATGTTGAATTGTTTGTTAATAACTAGCAGTTTCCCTTTTCTTTTGAGAAAATTATAAAAATAAGCCAATCCAACAATATTATATCATTGAAATCGTCTCGACTGATTCAGTTGAATAATATACATTGTGTTGCTTTAAAAAACCATAAGTTTGGTCTCTGCCACACATTTTTGGGACATCCAGTATAATTTAAATAAGTTTTGTGTTCAAAAATTGAAGAACATGCTAGCTTTTTTGCTCTATCTCATGCTGGTTAGGAGCTATGATACTCCAAAATCTAAAAATGTAATTTTTGTCGATAACTGTTGCAATTAGACATAGGTTCTGATGCATAAAACAAATTTGAAATCGATAGCAGAACAATATAATAATATAAAAAAATTTTAATTTTAAATTTTTTAAAATTTTTAAAAATTTGTTTGGTGTCATACCTCCTGATCTGAATAAGATAGAGCAAAACGTCTTGCATGTTCTTATTTTAACTTTTTGAGATCTATTGCCGTCATATTAGAAAATTTAAAAGGTGTCAATTTTTTAACTGATTGACACCTGTCAAAATTAAAAATATTTCCAAATGATAGATATCAAAAAATTAAGATAAGAACATGCAAGCCGTTTTGCTCTATCTTATTCTGGTTAGGACTTATGACACTTGAAAACTTGAAAGTGTCATTTTTCAAACGTCAATATCTCGAAAACCGTTGTAGATAGATATAGGTTATGATACATGAAACAAATTTGAAATCGATAGGACTACAATATACTACAACAATATACAGGGTTTTCCAATTAAAATAAGCAAGTTGACAACTTCTGGTTAAACCGGTAGTGACGGAAAAATGAAAATATTTTAAAAACATAGCACTCATCAAATTTCTTTTAATTCCAAAATTTCAAATTTCTATTAATATTGAATCCTAATAAAATTTTAATGAACGGTTTGGGTGGTTAAGCCTGTATAGAATGTTCCATTTAAAATAATCAAAACATGTGTCATGAATTTGACACGTGATTGGCATATGTCTGTAAAAAATACTGTAACCTTGTTAATGTAAACTATGCTGTCAGATAAAAAATTAACAGGGTTAGCTATTGAGAAAAATATAAACAATCAACCTGAACGGTATGTATGTACATTTTTAAATAATTGAAAAATGACGTTTTAAAAAATTCTTTGTGAGAAGGCCAAAGGCTTTTTTAAGGCTACCTTAAAAAAGCAGTAAAGAAAGCAAAAAAGATAGTCAAAGTAATTTTTTTTTTATATTTGTTGTGAGTTTGGGGCTATTTTATGTTGGATACCAAAACGTTGAAACAAAAATTTAAATTTTTAAAAAATATACGTAAAAAAACTTTAAATTTTCTATTAAAGCTTATATCAAAGCTAAAAGGAATTTCTTCGTTTAGAACCTTAAAAAATGCTTTTTTAAAAGTCGTTTTTACTGTACAATAAGGCAAATAAGCAGTTTGTTGGTTTTCATTAACTTGACAAGATTCCAGTTTGTAACTGTGACATCATTTTTATATTGTTTGATTTTCAGTATACAGATACAATTTGCATTAAAACATGATAAACAAACAAAAAAAGTAGAAATTAAAAATCATGATAGCATTCAAAAACAACCTGTTTGTGCGTTCTTCAAACTGTCTGTTCGAGTGCAACCACCCTCAAACCAACATAATCACTTGACAAATGCAATTTAAAACTCGAACATCCTGCTCTAATCAGTAAAAAAAATTAATGTATAAATAACAACAATGAACAGAACCGAGCTCTTTGGCCACAGTTTCAATTACGGTACCGAACATCAAGTGAGGAGCACTTACCTTGTTGAAAAACGCGCTTACCCTTAAAAATTAAAAGTGCTTGCAATAAAACAAGTCTAGCGTCCTTTTCAATTTCCGTGAAGTGTTTATTGGATTTCTGGGCTTTCATTCATTACAATTTAATATCGTTTCGAAAGCTGGCTTTCGAGTGTCAGTATCTTATCCGAAACGATCAATATTCGATTGAATTGCAAAACGTTACAAGCACTTTGAAATACGTCTTTGAGAACATACGCTAGTGCAGAAGAGCAAGTTCCGGAGTGACAACAGTAATCTCTATGTATAGCATACGTGAATACAGTTTCTATTTCTGATTTTGATGGCGGAATCAAAATTTCCAATTCGAAATGAAATATAAAGGGTTTATAGTAGAATATTGCTGGACTCACAAAGTTTTATCATAAAATTCAAGCATTATGAAGTGCCTTTCTCGCGTCCTTCAACTGGAATTAGAATAAAAAATATCAATGAATAATGAAATGCCAGGTTTAATCGGGGCCGTTTTTCCTTGCCTTGAGATGTTGAATTTAAAAGCTTTTGCAAATCGCATGCTCGAATTTGCAAATAGATTAGCCAGAAATATTTCTTGCCACGTTCTTCTAAATGACGCCTTAAATTGAAACCTTAGTTCACAGTATAATGAATTACTATAAAGGCAATACTAAAAGCTTTTTCTCATCATTTTATTCAGTTACGCTCTAGTAACAAACTACTAAAACTCAATCAATTGAAATGCGGGCTGAATATTGGCTTGAATGAATTTAGTCAATGTGCGTAGAATATTCAAGCAGAACAATATTGTTTTACCATTATAAAGGTGAGTTTTTCTTAATAACAACCTCTGCTGATGAAAAAAAGCCGTCGTAAGTATTTTCATTTGGTGAAAAGGACAAAACCTCAAAACAGTCGCTAAAAGGAAAGGTTTAATTCCGAGGGGAGTTGGGAACAAGAAAAACAAACGCCGCTGAGGATTCTGGAACAATTTCTGTTCCCCGCGGACTGCCCGATTTGTTGCCATTCGTTTAGATCTCAGCGATAAAGGCTTATTCCCAGACCAAATTATTTTCGTCGAATACATTACAATAAATGTTTATTAGATGGTTTTATTATTTTGATTAAAATAGCAACAAAGAAACTAGTGATGACTAAGATTCAAAGTTCGTGCTAACCATACTATGAAAAGTAAGATTGATAATTAAAAACAATCTAACAACATTTTTTCAGCTTATGGTAAAACCCTTTTATGCAATCGAAGCAGAAAATAGATAATTTCAAATAAAAAAAATTAAGTTATTAAGTGCATGAAAGGGTAACAATCATTTTTCCTTTAAGACTATCAACGAGATGTAAAGTTGCACAACGTTCAAAAACCCTTCCATAAAGTTATAAATCCATTTTTGTTTAAAATAAAGTGACAAAGCTGACTGAGGCTTAGTTTGACAGTTGTGATGTATCTGACAATTATCACCTGACACTATAAGACACTTTTTAGTCTGATGATGTGCCAAATTTGACAATTATGACGTATTTAACAGTTATCACGTAACACCAAGACATTTTTAGGCTAATAGTAAAGCACCTTTGCCCCTTTAAGGCTCCAAACGTCAAAAAGCTTCACTTCCTCCAGGTTGTCTGCTCCCTGGACAGTGTCAAGTACATCCAAACTGCGCCCCACACTAACAGACTAGTTTATATTTTTTACAAAAGAACCTTAGAGCTCTTGTAATGTTTAAAATAATAGTTATTACGTAATTACATAAATTTATCGGATAATCTTAAAACAGACATCACTTTAGTTTTATTCGAATTAGCTAAAATTTTTAAAATAAAAAAAAATAATATGGAAACAAAAAAATTATTATGTATAAAGAATATTAATATAGATGGATATTTACGAAGGTGGTTCTTGAACTGATTTTGATTTTCACCACAATCTGGCAACTGTGTGTCTGATTGTTTCCCCTGTTAATTGAGGGAGTTTTAGTGGATTTTTTCGGTAAATGCGCCAGTTTTATTATCCTCAGGACTGCGCCATAATGATCAAAACAGTCAAACGTCTTATGGAGCTAAGTCTTGACGGCACGGAGGCTGCCTAAAGCAGGAACTAATAAAAGATTTAGTCCCACATGCAATGTTCCAAATTGATCTTTCCTTCACTATATCACCATTTTCTGTGGGATCCTTTAAGGAAATTGCCTTTGTCTCTCTGCTTACATTTTCACGAACATGATTTATCTTCTATTTTTGTTTCTGAAGCAAAACAACACACAAAAAGCACAAAAACACTCTTATATTTTAATTGTTGTAAGACAGCTATTCTTATATCCATGATTCCTACAGTTTTTGGGCAAGTTTTGACGTTAATGACAGTTAGCACGTTATCCTATTTCACAATTTACATTGACAGTCACATGACACCTATCAAAATCATCAATCATAAAGCAATTTTAAAGTCGTTTGTTTAAGCGTGTGTCTTGGATGATTTGAGATTTGTCACATAGCCGAAGGTTTGTAAAAATGTTTTGAATATGTACTTTAACTAATTTAGGCCCAGTTGTACAATAGTGGTTCAACCCTTGAACCTGGTTTATGTCAGAAATGTCAATTTGACAGCAATGCATTTCTTATGGAAAAGTTCAACTACCAGTTGCAGTTCAACTGAACTGGTCTTTGAACTGCGATTGTACAACTGGGCCTAAGACCTTATTTACAAAATCACATGTTAAATGCCAAAATAATAAAAAACGTTAATTATATTTATTATAAAAGAAACATTTACATTAATTAAGTAAGTAGATTAAACTTGCTGGAAACTCCAAATTTGCCTAAGTCTTTTCAATCTGTATAACATGCTCTAAAAGGCTTTGAAGTTATCTGTCTAATCTAATCTATTTCAAAGCAACGTACTTTAAGGTTAATGTAATATTAGTAATATTTAATGAATTGCCTTATATAATAAGGATCCGAAATAAATTTGAATATCCTAAACTTTTAAAACCTTACTAACCCTACTTTTTTTAAAAAAAGTTACATATTA
Organism: Ips nitidus; assembly: GCA_018691245.2. NCBI lineage: Eukaryota > Metazoa > Arthropoda > Insecta > Coleoptera > Curculionidae > Ips > Ips nitidus. Next base: position 8,247,827 of record CM042791.1, read on the forward strand.
ATTCAATTATCAGTATCACAGCTTGTTATCACAATTGCCACCATACCAAACTTCTTATTACTCATACATAATTAATTTTTAAACTTGACGTTTCAGCAGTAGATCACAAATGACTAAGATAGAAATAAAGTAGTGAATCAACGAACAAAAAACACAGATTTTCTGATATAAACATTCCCAAGATTCAAATTTAGCAATTTCCATTTCCTTTGACTGGTTTCGAGTGTTGCCTGTAGGTAATTTGCCAAAAATAGATTCAGCCCTTTGCTCTTCTATCACGTATTTACAGCGACCCTTTGTAATAAGGATCTCACCAAACACTTTCTATAAGTACAAATTGTCATATGAGTTGGTATATTTTGGGTTAGAAACATCAAATTATTACGTTAATTGCTCTCTTGTATTAATTAAAGTGAACTATTAACAATCCTACCAAAACTATATTTTTACCTAATAAGTTCCTGTTGAAGCTAGTTTAAATTGCAGTTTTAATTTAGTTATATTTTCATTATCAACATAACTAAATAACCTCAAACACAAAGGTGGCCTCAAACAATGTCACGCTTCTATTTCCCTGCAAATTTTTAAACAAACTTTAAAAAGTGGTGAGTACTCAAACTGCACTCGAACAAAATAAAAATTTTCGGTTCTTTTCAACCTAAATCCCGTGTTTGCCCGTTCTATTTAATTTTCGCTTTTCACTCTAAAATAGTGAAACACTTCATGTCCCGAAAGCGAATACGTGAGATTCATGCCAAACTGTTTGGAATAGAAATAAATAGTCGTCGAGAGAATACCGAAAAGCTGCAATTTGATTTGGATAACTTTGGATGTAGCAACTGAAGCTAATTTTGTATTAAGATTAATGTGAACATTTTCTTATCTTTTATTACATCAAGATTCACACGGGTTCTGCTTACGGTAACTTTCTCTAGTAGAAAACTCTATTAAGGGCTGAAACACAGTAAAGCGTTATCTGTTCTGATAAAATCTAATAGTCATTTCGAACATACCTAAAGAAAAACACCTTTATTATCGTCTGCTTTTATTCAGCCACCGCCATTGTGTAAGGGTTTGCCTTTAATTAAAACTTGGCCACAATATGGCCCTTTCATTATCACACTTTGTTAAAATTTTGGGTGACAGACATGCCCAAATGTAAAGAATTCTGGTCACGTTCGCTGTTAGGAGGTGGTAAAGTACGTTTATTAAGGTTCGGTTAAGACTTTAGAGGATATTTTAGATTTTATGGGTATAAAGGTTTGCCAAAGCGCTGACTCGGCTTTTATTACTTTATAGAAGAGAGTTGTAGTTGCTGAAATTATACAGAAAATGTTTCTTGTTTATTATCTCCAGTTTAGTCCCATGTATTATTGACGTCTTCTAATCTAACCTTTTTGCTTATATGCGTAAAAATTTTGTTTAACAAGTTAAAAATTATAGTTTTCTTACTTACTTAGATTACTTACTTACTTTACTTTATTTTATTATAGATTATACTGTCCTAAACTAATTATTCCTATTTTATACATAGTAACTTCTTTTAACCTCTTGCTTACTGTATCTGTCGAAACATTCAGTTACACATTTTGTCAACGTCTTTTTCATTGGTTTCCAGTGTACTAATAGCACCAATTAGAGTTGCGATACAGGGTGTTTCATAATATATGCGCAGGACTTGGTAGCTCGTTCAAAAATATGAAAATATTTTCGACTAACTTACCCTCTAAATTGGTGCAGTTTAGAGATATAGTATGACATTGTCATTACCATGTATGTTATGCAACATAAAGGTTGATTTTGGAGATATTTACTTATTATTTTAATCAACACCCTTGCATCTAAAAAATGCACCATTTCTGAAGAAACAAAGAAACATTGTTTCATATTTTTGGACGAGCTACTATATCCTGAAGTCCTGCGCATATATTATGAAACACGCTGTACATAATGAACCTGTCCAAGGTGAATATTTTGAACGAGAAAAGTAGTTAATCGAAGTTTTATGAGATACTTGTAGACTGCGGTAATCAAGTTCTGGTACTTATGTAGTAGTATCTTTAGGAAGTAAGGAACTCATCTGAGAGCATATCAGAAAAACACTACAACTTTCTACAGCATTGATTGTGTTAAAGAAACTTTATAAAAGTCTTGTTTTTTAATACTTAAAAATAACTTAACCAAAATAACAGAAAATTGCTTCATTGGGCCATACAAGTTTGAGTGAGAAGACAATGAAATTCCATAGTTCAACAGAAACAAAAAAGACAAAATCTGTCTCAGTTCCAGTACTCTTCTACGCTTATTTCCTGGTAATTTCTACTGCCTGAATCAATATATTGTAGCCATTATTAGTGCAAATCATACATTTTAGCCAACTATTGTGATATGGTTACGTTAACAGTACAGGTCCAGTGAAAGAAACAAACAAGGTTCATTCAACAGGTGGAAATTACAAAAATACAAACGTTTTCAGGTTGACTGGCCTCTTCATCAGTAGATTTCAGAAAACACAGAAACAGACTAATTTACGCCTTTTACATAAGTTGAGGGAGAAACACTTGAGCCACATTTGCCCACAGCCTATTGTTCTTCAAGAACTCTATGTCACAAGGATTTATCCATCTACAGTCATAAATCCAATACTATGCTACTCATATTTTATGAAATCTACTGATTTTCTCAGTAACTTACACCTTACATCTGCGTGAACTATTTATTTTATATGAATTATCAATTCATAAATTAATTGCATTCAGTGTATATGAAAATTATTGGCAACTGCCAAATTCTCTTAATTTTTCAGCATCTCAAATCGACCCGGAAATAAATTTAATGTCATCTGCACGTTTCCTCACACACGTGCGGACTTTCCGTTGAAGTGAATGATATGTTCGAGGATTGATTAAAAATTGTCATGGCCTTATATCCGGAAACCCGAATGTGCTCCTAGTTTTGCTTGGATGGAGTCGAACCCTGAAATTACGATTTCCTTACTCGATATAATGCAGAAAACCTGAATTGATAGGTTTCAGTGGAATGACAAAAGTCCAGACAATTGGTAGATTAACCAGATTTTTTGTTTGTTTGATATTTACAATGATTCTTTAGAGACAAATAGAGTACAATTTTGTTGTTCTCCCGTATGGCGCACAAAACACGATATTCATTCTGGTTTTGCACTTGCCATATATTTTCAATTTAACTGCCTGTACATCGGCCAATTGTTGGATGACACAACTGTTTCTGCTCTACAGAAAGCCGCCGAATGAATTTAAATTAAAACCGAATTCCGCAAACTGTTTCCTATACCTCAATTGCATATTTCAGTGAACCTAACACTAAAAACTACCTAATTAGCTGGTAGTTTGGCAGGGTAGCGTCCGTTCTAACGATAAATAAATTGTGCCGACTCCTAATCAATTAATTCCGGTAGCAACTTTTCCATTAACCTATCAGTTCGTGCCGACAAAGCTTTTTGAACAAAGTGAACAGTGAAACGTGATTCATGAGAAAACTTTTGGAACAAATTTAGGGTGTATGGATATAACGTTAATGTAGTTGCCGGTCAGTGACTAGGTAATTTTAGTATCTGATATCATATTTAGTTAGTTTTGATAATACATCAAGGAAAAACAAGTTTCCATTTAGACTAAATTGGGCATTTTCGAGTTTGCGTACTAAAACAAGGTTCTTTCCACAGATTGTGATGTTAATAACGTTGGTTAATTTGGTCGGTTTTAGGTCACTTGCCAGGTTTTAACGTTTTTTTTTTTACAAAATGACGGTCACTTTAGTAAATTTAATTTTTTTATTTTAAATTAGGGTACATTCCAAGTGACTAATTAGGTTTCAAGCTGGTGTATACCTTCATAAGTCTTAGTTTCAATAAGGAATTATTTGTCCAAAAACTTAAACCCTTACTCCCTCATTTAATATCTAAAATCCGGCGTTTGTGTGCCCCTTCAAATTTCGGACAGTTAAAACAGACATTTAAGTAATGATTTCCATCTAAACTTTCCATGTTCTCCATTATCTTTGCTTGTTTGAGATTGCTGCTGCTTCAAAAATCACAATTTTGCAGATTTTTCTATTTATAAGCATTTGCTGGAGTTTAATTAAGCAATTCCTTAACGTTTTATTCATATCAAATCAAGCGTTTTCTTAGAAATGCAAAGCAAATGTTTACATTTTATCCATCAAGCTTAATGCATTAGTTTAGGATTGACATTATGATTACACTATAAAATTAATAAAATAATTGTAACTGTTTATTGTGGCTGTTAATCATTTTAAGCCTCTCACCTGTGGCCTTAAATTCAAATTAGGTCCTGTGCAAATTTCAGCATTTATGATGACTATAATTGTCCGCAAATATTTAATTATCACTTTAGAAAGAAAACAAAACGAACAGAGTTTACCATAAAAACGTTCAAACTATAAAACACAATTTTAACTCCCCCTTCAATTTCAATAAACCAATTGAACTACTCTAATAAATGGGAATTATTTGGACAATCCATTTGGCTAATTACAAATGCCAGTTTCTATCTAAATTTTTGTTTTTACGTTCCTGTTGAGAGTAGCTTGTAATTGTTTTAATTAGAAGCAACATAATGGAACATAATGGACAATCAAACGAATGATAAATACCTGATTTTTACCTACACCTTTTATTCGAAAAAACGGAAAATTAATGAAGCCATTGGTAGAATGCAAATTTTTAATACTGTTTTCCTATTTTTTGTGAAGTTTTACAATAGGACGTGCCGTTCATTTTTTTCGTTTCATACGTTCATTTGCTGATTGGTCCGTTCGGATATCTCGTAATTGGCAGTCCAATATCGCAATAAATGCTATGTCCAGTCACTAAGTTTTATAGTAATTAATTACTGTTACAGTCGAGGGGTAAACCGTTGAGTAAAATTTGGTACACTAATTTCTAATATGCCAATAATGCCCACTAATTTCTTGTAATGCCCAGTAATTTTTAATAATTCCCAATAACTAACCTAACCTAACCTACCCACTAATTTTCTGAATTACCACGAGTCACGACTGGAGAATTTTTTTTTAATTAAGCGGATTTAACCGGAAGTAGATATCAACTGCTGCTTCTTTTAAATGAGACAACCTGAATATTTTTCATTTTTAGATTCTACGTCAAATTCTAGATATTTCGTATATTAATGTCATACGCCTATTTGTAGATATCCGTTTTTGAGATATTTACCATTTTATGTGAAATTTAATATTTTCAGTCTCCAAAACAATTTTAATTTACACATATCAGGGAGCGCTTTTTTCTAGGTTTTTGTGTTTTGTCGTGTCAAACAAGTTTGACGTTTTGTTCTAAGAGTGGGTGCAGAAAAACGTCAAAATATATGTTTTTGGTGCACCCTGTCACTAAACCGTAAATATCGCACGTATTTGTAACACTTGGGATACACTTTTATATGTCGATAGACAGCTAATGAAATGAGCTTTCCATTGACGTATAAAAGTCGATTAGTTAGTGGTACCGTTTGGCCACTAGAGGGCGTCAACAATGACCAGACCAATTTTTTTGGTCAATCTTGAATAACTCGATTATTTGCATCATTTTTAGTGGAGTTTTATACGTCAATGGATATCCAATGAATTGAGCTTTATAAAAGTATCCCAACTTGGGTTGATAGGTTGGACGATTTGATCGCTAGAGGGCGGTAAAGTTGACTCATTTTTTATGACTTTTTTGGTGCATTTTTTGTTCAATCGTCAATAACTTGCTTATTTGCAACACTTTGTATGAACTTTTATATGTCAATGGATAGCCAATAAAATGAGTGGTACGGTTTCGCCGCTAGAGAGCGTCAAGATTTTTAAAAGTAAAATTACCAAATTCATAACTTTTTGTTGTTTTTCAATGGATTTCATTGAAATTACCAAACTTTATTTATATTATTTTTGTTAAAATAATTTAGACGTTTTCAATTTAGTAGAGTTTAATCTTAAGAGTGTAAAGGAAACAGTTTTGACCTACTTTCTTAATAACGATAAAACTCTATAGAATTGTAGACAAACAGACTTTTCTCAGCATTAAACTAAACTTGATTATTTAACGCTTTCTAGAGACACACAGTTTTAAAGTTAGAGCTTTAAACAAAAAATTGGAACATTGCCGCTTCCCACTAAAAAGCTAATCCCTTCTTCAGTCTTGCATCCGACAAACTTCTAAAAGGTATTTGAAAGGGATAAACCAGGGATCGGTTTTAGATATTGCAATCCGATCCAGAAGTGGACCCCAAAGATCTTTATTGGAGAAACTGGTATTAAAGGATCGAAGTTTCTGATAGTTCGCTACAAACCGACTGATTCTGAATAAGCAACATGCATCTTAAAAAGCAGTAAATCAGTTTCCAAGACGTTTCAGCTAAAAAAGTGAAGAGTTCATTATCATAAAGCTCTTGTTCGGGACAGTTCCAGGGTTTCGAAATGAAAACTTATTTCTTGGAAAATTTAATTACATTCCTGAGGGCATTAAATCCATTAAACAATTTAATTAAAACCTAGAATATTTTATTGTCTTGGTGTTTAAAAATTTTGGTTTCCAAGCTGTCATTTGAGTCTGCAAACGCCACTTAATGGTTATGCATGCGGTAAACTTTTCAAGTCATAAAAGCTGCAGAGAACGTGGCAACTCAAAGACGTGTACTTTGATGATTAATGAACTGGCTTGCGTTAGGTTAGAAAATTGCACAAAAATAATAAACCCACTAGTTTAATGATCAAACAGCGTGACTGTACGTACACAATAACGTTGCATTTTTCAATAATTTTCGTTATTATTCATTCGATTTCCCAGAAAGCGTCTATTTCCGTGTCAGGTGGGTGGTAATACAATGCAACAGCAGTAAATATTTTCCTTCTTGACATCTTTTTCATGGAAATTAATAGCCGAGATAGAAGGATCTTTTCAGCCCTAATTGAAATGCTTCCAAGCTAGCACTTAATATAATTTGTAAATATGATACTACCGTAATAATTACATTTTCTGTGGTAATGCTTTTAGAATTAACTAGGTAAGTGTAAATAAGAGTTAATGGAACGATGGCAATAAACACTAACAGCCTATTCGTTTTTTAGTAACTTAAAAGCATATTTTTAGTATCTGGCATAAAAATAATTCAGTATTTTTTTTTGAACCCACCACGAATTTTGTTATTTTTAAGGATTGAGTCCAAAAATGCCTTGAAAACATTTTTTGCAATAAAATAATGAGAAACCCTATTTTTACTAATTTTTGATTTTGAACGCAATTATGACTATTGTAGCGGGAAGTTGTAATCAAATTTAGATGGTTGGAAAAGTTTGTATCTACGAAACTCACTTATTTATTTGGAAGAAGCAGACAGCGGTTAAAAAAAACGAATTTTTGACAGTTGCAAGGTCCAATATTTGACAGTTAATCTGCTTGCATTAACTAGTGTCATATGGGTTTTGTCACTCTAGTAAAATTTTTATTACGATTTTCTTTTGAATAATTCTTTGCATAAAACGTAATTTTTAGTAAGTTGCTTTGTTGTTTCTTCCAGTTTTATTACAATTTATGTTTTTTTTTATCAAGTTTAACCACCACCGAACTACCAATTTTAGGGAATTTTTGATACATATTTTGTTTCAACCAGTGTTGCCAAGTCAAACTATTTTATGGCGGTAGAATAATCGAACAAAAACGGTAAATAACAATAGATCAAAAAACATTTTTTTTTAACAATTATTGCGAAATTTTTATTTTTACATCAAAAACGGTAAATAACAATAGATCAAAAAACATTTTTTTTTAACAATTATTGCGAAATTTTTGTTTTTACATCAAAAACTAATGCCAGTTCGCTATATAAACCTTACTTCAAAAATACTAATTTTTCTATTGAATTGTTTTCTAAATTTTGACATTAGTGACGTGGTTTTAGAGGATAATTTAGATAGACACGTGACCCAATTGGAGTAAAAAAACGATTGTTTTAAGCACAATTTTAGAATCGTCATTCAATTTCCTATCCAATAACCTAAAAAACACTACAAAATTTGATACAGACAGGGAGTAAAGCGGTGTCAAATTTTGAACTACCATAAACACAGTTTGAAAAGACAGTCAGATACCAAAACGCCTGTAAAACCTACTCGGAGCAAAAAAATTACTATTTTAAGGGTTAACTACTGGTTGCAACGTTGCCAGTGCTATTTTTTTTAGCAGGCTAAATTTATCAACCGTTTAATACGAACGGAAAATGCATTTGATATTAAAAGATTTTTACTTAGTGATCAAATTTGCTACTTCTCTTCAAACGAAAATTTATGGTGGTCATCACTTGGTTATAAAGCAAGTGTTTGGTTCGAGGAAAATTTCAAATTCGCATCTAGAGTGTAGAGGTTTTTCTCCAAGATTAGGATCAAAGAAATCCAAACATTGTTGAAGCGAAAACGGGAAAGATTTATTGGTTTTCGGTGCGGTTACAAATTGTGACTGGAACATTCATTTATCATCGTATTCCGCAGAAAACTCTCCAGAAATACTGCTTTAAAATATATACAGTATTGAGTATTTCCGTTCTTCATTGAATTCGCGACAGCTTGTTGATACAACTTCTTAAGGTTTCGGTTTAAATTGCACTTGAAATTTATCAAACGGCTTAAACTTTGTAAAATAGATTTCATTCGGGAATGCGAGAATTGGCAGACGGGTTACAAAGCAAGATTTATTGAATTCGGTGCTTTTCTTTTCTGTTCTTAAGTTTTGCCCCGCTTTATTAAGATAATTTATTTTCCGTTTTTTTTTTGGTAGGGGATTTTAAGGTTTTATTTTCCACTTTGTGGTGGGTTTCTAAGAGGAAACTGTAATTAACTTTATTGAATGAAATCGAAACTTTTTTATAATTGCTACAGCAGAATGTAAATTTTTAGTTTTGCAAGTTTAAAATATCTATATTAAAAAAAACATCGCAATTCAACTAGGAGATAAGTTTTTGGCTTCTTTGCTACTAATTTTCTGTTTAAAAGAATCTAAATTTAAAGGCTTTTTTGCTGCACTCTCAAATACATACTAGTAAAAAGGGAATGTTTATCACATTTGAATCGTTAATAAATCGATAAATTTTTAGCAATAATTAAAATACTTTTTTACCCACAGTAAGCGTTTTATAGCTATGTTAATGTCATATAACTGCTACTACAGCTTCTATACTGTAAGTAAGCACTGCCTTATTAGACAACAATATTCCGGTAATAATAATAAATTAAATCAACCAACTCACGCCAAGTGTATCACGGCCCTAAAATTAAAATAATGAATTCTAACATAACTTAATGGGCCTTCAGCGAGCAACCCCAACGATTATTCCAAGACCGCAAGAAATCTATTGTAATCAACACTTTTCCTAATTAACCATTAAAAAGCCTTTGTAATTTAGCGCACTGCCTTTTAATTAAAATTTCCCGACAATGCATATTTTTTGCCATTAGCCTGTGGCTTCTTCAGCTTTGCCCGAGTGTCTGAATGAATATTGATTCCTGCCACTTCATCGTCTGGTTTCCTTAATGTAGCGGCTTTTTCTATGGAAAATAATCAGCTTAGAACGAACAATTTTTGGCACACTTTTACTACGCAAACTAAAAAGTGAATTAAATTTTTTGGTCAAATCTATAATGACAACGGCTTTTTGCACCGTTAATAGTTTTAATGACCAAAATCTTGGCGTGCTAAAGTGCATAAAAAATGGTGTGCTAATTACACTGCAGTTCCTGACAAATAAAGGAGGGTAACTGCAAAATAATTGCAACCTTCGTTCTTCAAATATTGGCGTGTATGCTGGCAAAAATGTTGGAGTTTTGTTTCATAAAAATGATCTTTGTTTTGCTATTCCTGGACAAATTATTAGAGAAGTGTGCGAAGGGAACTTACCTGTCTGCGATTTTTACTCATGGGGTTTTAAGTATAAAGCTTTTACCTGAAACAAATTAAACATATTGAATTAAATTACAAATTGGTGTATGAGTGCGTATCTTAAAAATTATACCTAAGAAATTATAGCAACAATAAGGTAATAGAGACATTCTTTCCCAAGTTTTAGGAGAACATTCAAATCTAAAAAGATTGGTTTCAAGGTTTGCTTTATCAAGTTGGAGCCTTTTGTAAAAATAAACAAGTTCAAGAAAATACACGAAAGAATAAAGCTGAAAAAGCATTTGTAAGAAATCATTTAGATTTAAGGTTAAGAACAAGAGTTGCAGGAAATCCAGAAGGATGATTTCAACCTACACTTCTGTACGTAACTTCTTTCTTTTTTCACTCTAATCCAGAACAGTTAAAACTTTTTAAACTGTAGGTAATTAAGTATCTTCTCAAAATCCTGATCTAAAGATTGTATTTTCTCTATGAAATTGTTCAGTAAACACAAAGTTTATTATTGTAGCTGCAATATCAATTCAAGTCCCTCTGTAGGATTACAAAATTTCAGTTTGTGCAACTCGTGCAGTTCAGCTACATTCTAAACTTAATGTCTAAAATTACATGGTATAATACTGATTAAGGCATTCATTGATTTTAACGAGGAATTTATTCGACAATTATACAGGATTTCCACAAGCAATCAATTTGGTAGAGTTTATTTGAAAGAGATTATTCAGCATTTAGTGCCATTTAAGTTTTTTAGGTTCAATTTAACATTATCCAATGCTTTGAAAATTGATTGTGAAAGCTATGCTGACTTAGAAAAATGCAGAAAAAATAGATAAGTTAGCAAAAAAAGTCAAAAAATTGCTCCACCGTGACAATGTTTACACATTGCCGTGACCAGGATTCGAACCTGGGTTACTACGGCCACAACGTAGGGTCCTAACCACTAGACGATCACGGCTATCGGAGACTGATTAATTGTTAAATAAAACTGTTTCAAATCTTCTAAGATGAACTACATTTTATGCTTCGATGGACCCGATATAGTAGCTATACGCTTCAATTAACTGCTTAGTATTTATTGTCTGGTAACCGAATTTGCTTACTGTCATCCAATCTCATTATCTTCTTCTTCATGTAGCTTCTATCAATGGTTTGTTAACATGGTGGAAAAATTGACCTTAGAAACGTCTGCTTTGAATAAATCTGCAGAAGACAATGTTAGTTAAACCATTCTCGCAGATTAGCATTCCGGTATTTTTGTTTTGTTTGACAATGCTGTCTCTCTATATTATGATTTTTTGAAAATACCACAATAAGATCACTGACTTTAGCCTTGCTGGCTAAATTATTATCCAGTAAACAAATAACACTGAAAATAATGGAGTTATACAATACCAAGTTTCAGAGCCAGCGCAAGAGACAACTTTTCCTTTAAAAACGTGCAAACGAGCAAGTGCTTCATATATTTCACATGATTTGATACAGTTTTTCTATCATTATTCAAACCAGACTAGTAGAAATTTTTGTCAATGTGGTCTTTTGTATTAATGTGAACAAAAATACTATTGCACACAATTGGAAATCAAGGTACTAAAACACAATACAAGCGAAGGGCAAAAAATGGAGGAATGGAGGAAGATGCTTCAGCAGGCTAAGACCCAACTAGGGTTGTGATGCCAGAGATGATGATGATGATGATGGTGAAACACTCAAATGATGAAAAGGTTCGGCGTGTTTACAATCAGTTTTGACGCAGCCAAAGTTTGTATCATTTTTTTTCTCATTTAATAAACTAGATGCTTTTATATTTTAATTGAACACTAACTGAAACTTGAAAGGTGTTTTTAATGCCCCAAAACATAAGCCAGTGAGGATGACAATTAGCTGTAAATGATGTATAATAGTCTGTATGTAATATCCCTGTAGAAATAGAAAAATAGGTGTTTTATTGCCCTTGAGGGAATCTTGAGAATTATACCAATGTTTTTTCTTAGTGATGCGTTCACATTACGTTACGTCCCAAATCAGTAGAATATTTAATGACTTTCGATCGTTAATTGGATTATATTTTGTATTTAATTAAATAGAACCTCCTCTTCAGTTAACGGAAAAGTTCCAATTTAAGATCAGCCTGTGGACTGAATTTAAGGGTAGCGATACGTTTACTTTAAAAGTTTGGGCCTCGACAACCCAAGTGCTTCCCGAATAGTTTATCTCTGGATAACATGAAATGTATTTTATCGATACAATATTTGAAGTACGTATGTCGAATATACGTGTACATCTCTTTCTTTATGTAGACCCTGTCAATTGAGCCAGAAAGAAATAATGTGTTGCACAAATATGGAATTTACGATCCATATTCGAGTATGTTTTGCTCTGGCATCCGTTTCGAAATTGCATTTGGAGGAGGAATGCATACCGCCTTTGTTGTTATGTTCTCCACCGGATTTTAACGTCAGAAACCTTAAGCGATACTAGTGAGTGCTTTAATTTCCTCAAAAATTTCCAGGAAATGGATAAAGATTTGGGTGAAAAATGAAAATGGGTCTCACAAACTCTTTGTTGTGCTAAAAACTGAACATTAGCAGTAACAATCTCTAAAATTATCGTCAATCTTCCTGTCGAGTCAGGCAAATCAGCCCTTAGTGCCCTAATTTGAATTCTTTTACATGATGATGGGGCGACTTGTTAAAACTATCGATTTTAAAATAAATGTAAAGAACCGAATTTCTTACGGGCTTGAGCATGCAAAATGATAATTTGTAATTTAAAGGGCAAACCTCAAAATATTACTGTAAAACTTTGGCACACCAAAAAAACTTGTAAATTTTAAATTACCTCAGAACACTTTATCATCACTGTGGTTGGCGGTCATTAATTCATGTAGAACCGTTTGCATTTTGAGCGACGTTTTACATTTCATGGTGTAAAGCTATGTAAAATGCTTTACATTCTAGGTCACATTTTTAGAGCCCAAAATGACGGTAAACTGTTTAAAGTTTTACGACGTTTTCTACATTGCTCTAAATTTTATATATTCAAGCATTTTTATTTTGTTTGGACGGTATTTGTAAGATATAAGGTTTTGTGCAGTGTAAAATAACTTTTTTGTTTATTTAGAAAGGTAATCAAAGGTTTTGATTATGCTTTCTAAAGTTTTTCTCTTCCTTCCATCCAGGCTAGTTTGAAAAGTAAGTTTTTTATGGAACCAGAATTATTTATTAAATAATGATACAGTTGATTTATTACAAAGGGACAACAGCTATAGAAAATATGATTTGACTCTGACTGATACTAAAATATCAAAAAATTTCAATAACCTACATTAATAACATTATACTTATAACAAGTAGGGTTTTTATTACAACAATAGTGAGGGATTTTTCTTAGTTTTTTAGTCAATAAAGTAAGTAAGAAGACATGTCATTTTGAATTCCTGAACTAGTTGGATATTTCGTTCTGATAAATCTCACTTTTGAAGTGCTGATACATATAATTTCCTGAATTAAATCTCTCAGAGGTGCATCTGTTTGTTTAAATTAATTCAAACTGTCAGTTATATATAACAGGATTAAACACTTTATTTTAGACTAGGCACTTCAAATTCAAAAATTTCTATTAACCCCAACGGTGTTCATACCTAATTTAAAAATATACAAACCTTTAAAGTGCTTTTATCCCAATTGTTTACTGTTACTTTCAAGGACTATCAATAACCTATCCAGTTAATTGCTTTTACGCAACCCAGGAGAAACGTCACCCAATGTTAATTAAGAAAGGATTAGACTTTAATGAAGTGAGGCCTAACAAAGTATCTTGGATTAATCTGATTTCAGGGTAACGGATGGGAATAATCCCGAAAAAAGCACATGTCATGGCGATCCTCGATTTGTCATGGTTTGTGCAAACGTGGCTATTGCTTTCACGCTATAATTCATGCTTTCAGTTCAGCGATCATACATAACTTCGGACTTTACAAAGAACTGTAATTTATAATTGAAGATAAACTCGTGACATTAATCTCATATGTATGGGCATTCAACATATACCGGCTGCATGTAACTGATCGTTAAGCCCCAACCAGGATGTTTTATTAAACCATGCCTTTACATGTAAACATATTTTGTTAAACTATCAAATATTTTATATCTAGTGAAAAAAGCCAGGCTTCATACACTGCATTTAATTGAATCTACCCTTCCGGTGCACTCCATTATAGTCTAGATTGTCAACCCTTCTAAATGCTACCCTTAAGTTATTAAATAAGAAATTTTATCGAGCAATAGCACGATAAGCAATTACGGTGCTTGAAAGCTTTGTTCCGCCACAAACAAAGCTTTCTTAGGAAATTGCCCGGACTGACACAAAATTATATCGCCCCCCACTCGATGTTTCATTCAGCAACAAAGTTGCTGGCAGCTGAAATTGTAATTAGGGTATGCCGGTTACAAATACTGGTGTTTGTGGCGCTGTCGCCATTAATATTCTTAAATTAATATCTGAGAATGGCATAGGTCAGGGCGTGATTAATCACTTTGCTTAAGATTGGATTTATGAGAACGCAATGATGCAGACTAAAAGTTTTTCCTGGTTTACTGCAAGCATACGTACTCTGGCGTCTTTCAAGAGGTGAAACTTTATTTCAAAGGAAGCAAGATTATTGTGGAAAGATCTAACATTGTCGAGTAACAGTATATTGTTCAACGAGCATATAATGATAACAAATATTCCGGAAGATGGAAATTGCATCTGAGAGAATAATACCTATTATATGCGAGAAAAATACTACTCTTTCTCTATGCTGATATAAAACCTGCTTACTTTTATGAGAGAACCTGGGTGAAAACAACATTAAACCTTATAAGACACTGGTTGCTGGTACTATTGCCCTATTAGCTTTGGAGAGTGTATAATAAAATAGGTATGATTTGAGTGGCTAAGAGCATTGATTTTCATTTTGGGATACTCGAAAATATGGAACTGAGACTATAATATCAACTCAAAAATCGCACACAACAATTAAACTTTTCATATGCATCTGTTTAAAAACTCTTAGCCTTAGTTAATCTAGACATGAATGGATTCTCTCATAACTCTAAATCTCAGTTTCTATACAAATTGCTCTACAAAGCTTCACTAGAGATAAATTAATACTGATTACATGAGGAAGGATAATTCTAGTACAGGGTGATTCGCTTTATTTTACTTTCCTGTACATTCTGCGCTTTTCATTCTGAACGTTGTCACATCTTCTTCCTACTGCTTCCAGTTGAAACTTTCACCCTGTATATCATTTTTTGTTACTCACATGATAGGCTGTAGAGTAGCTTATGACCAGTTAAATTGAATGACGTAATAATATAGGGAGTGCCCATTAAAAATAGTTCACTTATTGTGTTCTTTCCTAAATTTCTCTAAAAGCTTTCACCCTGTATTTTTTGAGATCTGTACGTTCTTTGCACAGAATATAACAGGCTGTAAAGTAGGTCATCTTAATCTGAATCTAATTTTGTAATAATATACAAGGTAGCCTATTTAAAATAATGTACTTTTGGCCGTTAAAGGATTTCTAGTGTAATTTCCTAGACAAAGTGCATTTGTCTACTTTTTAAACAAAGGATATTATAATATAAAGATAAATTTTTAATCGTTTTGATAAACTATCGATTTAACACGTTATAAAGACATAATGATTCTAGTTTTGTGATTATAACATAACTACCTACAGATTTTGATTTTATAATTTTGTAAGAGAAAAGTAGCGCTCATAATATTCAATATATCCTTTGAAAGTTGACAATCAGGCATGAAAAATTGTCATATAACCTTAAAAAAAATCATTTTTACAAACATACAAGGAGCAATAATGTCAAAACTCCAGGAATAGGGTAGATCCAAAAAGATAATGAATCAACTAGTTGTAGCAATTTACCTAAATGATTAAACAGTGATTAAATCAAATATTTGGATAGCTACAGGGTGTCTCATAAAACTCTGACAATCCATATTTGAGTTTTTCAAAGTAGAACACCCGAGTTAATTTTATTTTGTTTTCATAATATCGTTTTAGAATTTACGTCAAACAATGCATTTTAGCAATAGGCATTGATGTTATGATTGATAAAATTAATATTATCATCAATATTTTATTTTGTTTTTTTTCTGAACGTCCTGCCAGTTTTTCACTGAAATAACAGAAAAACTCAATAAAAGTGGAATTATCACAGTAATAAAACTTGTTTGAATGTACAAATACTTTGAAATATACCATTTCAATTCTATTGTACATTACAGTCTAAAATATATTGTTGAAAGGTCCATCTTGGGTTGAAGGTTGCTTACCAGTAAAATCAAATTTTCAAAATACCTTATTTTACAAAATGTCATTAAACGGAAATAGTAGCGCAACTTTTAATCCGAATTTTAGTTTTGTTTCTTTTTGGTGACTTTCTCTATAAATGCACCATTAAAATACGGTACTGTACACAAAAAGCACTATTTAAATATCCAACAATGGACTGAACTGATTCAATTTAGAAATCAACTTTACCGTAACCTGAAATCAATTGATGTCTGTCCCAACCGCAACAAAACATCGATAAATCAGCATTAGCATCTATTCATAAACATGTCAACGTTTCCTTTCACAACGGAATTCCCTTAATTTTAATAATCCCAGATTCTAATAAATAATATGAATCCCAGAGTGACAGCTTTTATAGTGAAGGCCCCGTTGTGTTCTGATATTAAATTTTCATAAATTTAATTGCACCTTCAAATAACACCTTTTTGAAGTCAAATACAATACAAATGACGTTATTGTTTGTAATTATACGAATCGTAGATGTTTGCAAGGAGAAAATTTTTTAAATTCTAAAAGCAATAAATACAAAAGTGATGAACAAGTATAATATGAATAATTACTCCTAAATAAGAGGAAAATATTAACATAAAGTTTTAATTTTTTTGTAGCTTTGAGAATGGATTGTGTAAAAATTTAAAACCAGCAATTTTTTAAGGCAAAATTGAAGGTGAATTGTAAAATCAACTACGTGACCTCTAAAATGATGTGACATTCTTTTTACTCGCACTATTCGAGTTAAAATTGGATAAATGAATCACGTCATTTCCATTTTGAGCTCGTAAAATTTACAAATCCAAAATTAACGAATTTGCAATACCAAATTTATATTGACTTTGAGAAATGAGTCAACTGACCAGCAGAATTCTATTTTTATGTTGGCCTAAAAGTAAATCCAGATCACAAACTGCTTTAAAACGTGACCATAAAAACTACATTTCTATATTATTTGTATAGTAACTCAAAGTCAAAATGGGCGTTTTGTATGGCAAAATTCAAGCGGCGTGGGAAAGTCAGTCACGTTTTCTCCGCTACAATCTTTGGGTTGCAATTGTACTAATCCACGAAAACAGGATTGGCCAAGAAGAGTCACGAGACTTTAAAAAATCTATTTAAAAAATAGTAATATCTGTAAATCTAAAGTTTGCGACTTTATATAGTAAAATGTATGGTGAGTTGTAAAATCAGTCACGTGTGGCATTATGGGAAATCCAAGAAAAAATTGTTTAAAAGCAGTCACATGAGTTCAAAGAAGCATTTTTAATTTTTAATAAATGCTAATCTACAAATCCAAAATTAATAATATCATGAATGTCATTTGCGGAATCCAAAACGCAATTTTTAAATAGGCACACATAGGAAATCCAGTGCAAAACAGGAAGAAAAACCTTTGAAAAAAGTGAAATTATGCTACTTAATGAAATAAAAAAAAATGAAATTATTATACTTACTTTTTTACTTATGAAGTAATTTTATAAACTCAAAATTAGCGTATTGTAGGCAAAATTTATTCAATGTGTATTGTAAAATCAGTCAAGTGACTGATTGAGTGACTAGTGAGTGTTTTTAACTTCACAAAATTTACAAATCCAAAATTACCGATTTTGCCTTGCAGCAAATTGAAGCCCACTTGTAAAATTAGTCACGTCACTTTCAAAATTACAAATTTTACCTTTTTAAAGTATACAAACTAAAAATTATCAAGATAAAATTGGTCCAAACCAGTCACGTGACTATTGGTTTTATTTTATCTATATTATTACTTCAGTTAATTTCTATTAATTATCTACTGAAAATGTATATTTATTTTGTCGGGTATACTGTGCCAGTAAATAAGCAAAATTGGTTTTTCTAAATTCAATTTGCTACTTAACTTTGCATAATCGTTTAAAAACAATTATAAAAGTCTTATTAAGTTTAGTTTTAAATTTGTGCAAAAACGTCAAAAAAGAAAACTGCGAAACCTTTATTAATAGCTTTCGTTTTATGTTATTTTTTGAGTTTTGTGCCCGAAAATAATCTATGAAACATCTGTTTAATGAAACGCAGCAAAAATATGAGCAGCTATAAAAATGTTATGATGGAAGTCAAAGCGTCAATCACGTTCAGAAATCAATTGCCCCCAGCAAAATCCGAGTGTTTAGCATTCAATATCAGAGAATTTATTACCAATACGAAATGTCAAACGTGTTTATCCATTTGATTTTTTTTTATTTAAAATACATTTGTTACTCGTATATTTTTTAAACTTTTAAAAGTGTTAAAAAAATCAAGGAATAGACAACATTCAAACTTGAAATTGTAACCGAAAAACTTGAAACAGAAATTGTGGTTCAGAATACTCTTTGTTTTCACGGAAATGTTATAAACTGCTCTAGATGACTTTGAACTTTACACACAGAGAATTTCGGTCATAAATAGGTCAACACACGTTTAGTTCAGTTCAGAGCTGAAAGTAGTTAGTGATTGTAACAGTTTACGTAAATTAATAATGTTGTGAAAGCTGTAATCTGTATGCAAGAAGTTTGTCATGTTAGATAAACATTAATCATGGAGATTTTTGTTAAACTGAATATGCACGAAGTTAATTAAGTTTGGTTAGTTACCATACAGAGGACCAAAATTTTCAGATTTTTTTTTACCGGATATAGGACCTACACCCCTTTCAATATGATTTTAATGCACGTGAATAATAAATGAACATATTATTAAAATGCTATAAATTTGGACTGATAATTTGTTTATTTATGTTCTAGCCAATTATAGTATTTGCGGAATATTTGCAGTATCGTTGCAACCGGAATAATTTTTTACTCTGCTTTCATGTCTGCTAATAAATGTTTTTAAACAATAATTAATGAAATGACATTTTAGCTGGTAACGATTTTCATGTAACATGCAGGCGGTGCTTTCACAATCAGGATAAATATAAACCTGTTTTTATCATAATTTTATATATTTTTGATATAAATTTGTTTGTCTTTAAAATGGCAGAGCCAAACTGTTCTTCATATTACGTATCTTTTGCTGAATTTAAGGGTTACTTATATTTAGTAACAATAAATCAATACTAAGCTATTTCCGTAGAGAACTTGGAAACCTATAAATTCTCATAAATACGCCTCTTTTTTCTAGTAAAAATGTTAATATATTTGAAAATCTGTAATGCAGAAAACTAGTTATATCCACTCCTCTAAAACCACTGTAATTTCAGCTCATAGTTAGTATTCATATTTTATTCAGTGTTGATTATACGGTTATTGAATACCGTTTATTAACTACTTTGAATAAAGACTATCATTGCTACGTGCTTCTATTAAGCAAGCTGCAAACTTTCGCACAAACTAATTTCTAAAATAAACTGCGATCTATTGTTTCAACTGTGCTCAGGGTTGGGGTTAATTTGTCCTGAAAACTATGTCCGCAACGATGCGCTTTGGGGTCGCATATTTCCCAATGACAATAATTTTCCAAATCTAGAACTCTATATAAGCTACTTAACTAGATCAGTTCGTTTCGAAGTTTGAGAAACCGGTAATAACCTGTAATTAACATATTTTAATGTGGTATTGTATATTTGGTTGGTTTAGTTGTACTGTGTAAAATGAGTGCTCATCAAAAAGGAAAACAACTTGGATTTTTCTGTCTTTTCTTTGTTAAAAATGGGCAACTTGACACATTCTGAAATGGGAAACTGTGACAAATTCCTACAAAATGATGTAAGAAAGTTTTAGTTTTCTTCAGAGTTCTTGTATTATTGCAGTTTTTATTTCCA
Organism: Ips nitidus; assembly: GCA_018691245.2. Lineage (NCBI taxonomy): Eukaryota > Metazoa > Arthropoda > Insecta > Coleoptera > Curculionidae > Ips > Ips nitidus. Next base: position 8,267,906 of record CM042791.1, read on the forward strand.
TGATGTGTGAAAGCAAATAATTGAAATCAATTGAACATGTGCTTTAAAAGATGATTGTAAATATACAAGTTGTGGAAATGTTGAAGTTTGAATAGATTTCTTTAATGCGTTTTTCATGCGTCCTACGTCAAAACTGTTCGAACGATTTACAAAAAAAATATTACTCAATTTTTAAACGAACTTATTCCATAATTTTGTTATTACTGATTGTGGTATGACCAAAAATTTTAACAAATATAATTCTGCTAATCTGAAAAACCTTATTGTGTTTTAAAAGTCCGGCAAAGTATTAAATTACAGATAAATGTATAAAAATTTAAAATAAATGCTTTAACCGAACAAATTCTGCAATTTAAAGGTTCATTAAAAAGAACTGTAACCTAACCTAACTTATCAAGTAGCAAATTTTCGTTGTACTTTTTCTTACAATGGATTAACCATCAAACTGTGACAATTTATATTTAATTTATACTGAAAGTTTTATCAGACAATGTTTCTAACTAGGTCAATCCTCTCATAACATGTAAACAACCATATCGACCCTATAAAACTCCTTGAGGAAACACATGTAAGAGGTTTGTTTTGAACTGGCTTCCGGATAACAAAAAATCAATTTTTACTCTATAGATGTATGTTACTGCTCTATACATTTCCACGTTTGTCAGTAATTGGCTTTTATTCGTTTAAAATCTCCAGGTTAAGGTTCTTGTTTACCTTTCGATACTGACCGTAGATCAACGCGACATAAATCTCCATATCTATGAGGTTGCCTAATTGGGTTACTATTATTGACAGAAGGTCCCTTAAACCGTCCTAAACCATTCATAGTCGAAGCTACATCGAAAATAGAGCCCCACATGCATATTCAAATATTTGTCGACTCCTATCCTCGCTTTAAGTCGGGCAAATATTGAGGTTAACATTTAGCGCACTAAACCACTTAATCTTATGTGTATTGCGGTTTGGTTAAGTCTGAAACTTGGCGTTTCTGCATACCGAACGCGCACTCTATTAAGAATTATCCGGACGTTTTAAGCCGAAAAGTGCGCCTCCCTAATGGCTAATTTACTTAATTGGACTTACCTTTGATGAAATCCACGGCCATTTCCAGTCCGTAAGTGTCCTTGTCGCAATCGTCCAGGATGTGCGCTCCAAGCGAAATGTTCGGAAGCAGCTTGTTTTCTGCATAATTTAGTTTGTCTAATGTGTATAGCATAGCTTCGAGGGCTTGTATACCACCCTGAGGCATTACTGGTCCACATGTGTACGTATCTTCACGTTCGTGAACCATCATAAGTCCTCCAAGTATGATATCTCCTTCAACTACCGCAATTTTCTTTATAGGCCAATGCAGTTCCTCGTGTTGGTGTCGTATTTTGTGCCTTTCGTTTCTGAACTCGTTTAACGGATTGCTATACTCGTAGTTTTCATTGAAAAACGGATTATCACTTCTGAAGTGCATATGTTTTAAAGAGTGATAATGTCTATAGTTTTTGTCTAAGCCCTTCTTTCCGAAACTGCAGTGGACTAGCAGAATTATAGTACAAAAAAAGTAGCTGTTCATTTCCATTTTACTGCCTACGATCCTACAGGTTGAATACTGGATAATGTGTATACTTCATCTGCAAGAAAATTTAACTGTTGCTCCGCTATTTGATTTATTTTAGGTTAGCCCATCGAGAAGACTCGTTGTGGATTATTATGCAGCACGGTCTAGTTTCCAACCGTCATATTAGATAATTGAACTAAAAGTTCAGTGCTTCTATGAAATACCAGGGTGCTCTTATAAACCTACAATAAAATCTTAGTTGTAATAGTACAATATAAAGTTTATTGACGTTGAGTAAAGACTTTGCCTACTCTGAGAGATCTATCAAGATTTAAGATATTCAAATCTGCTATAGTAAACACTCTATTTAGATATCAGTGTATTTGCTGCAATTTTGCCTTGCAAGTAAACTGACTAGACTTTCCATGGAATTTTTCTGGAAAAGTCACATAATACTGGAACACTTAGACGTCTATGTGACAACTGTCAAAATAATGATCATAAAGCGATAAAACACATTACGTCTCCACAACTGCAAGTAAACATGCTATGCTTTGACTTTTTGAGCTGTATGGAGCATACATTTGACAAATTTGACGTATGTGATAGTTGCAAGTCATACTAGAACACCATTTACTTAAACATCACTCCTGACAACTGTCAAAATACTTTCCATGAAGCTATACACTTGAAAAACTATGCAAATTTTATTTGTATAGAAACATCAAGTAGTAACAGTTTTCACTTTATGGAAAGGTATTCTGACAGTTGTCACATATCACAGGATATTTCAGACCTCAGACCTGTCAGCAGTCAAAATGAAACCATGAAATTATAAAGTACATAACATTTTGACGTATAAGACAGTTGCCACGGGACTAAAACACCATTTACATGTAGAAATAATAGTCACATGACAACTGTCAAACTGATGATCATTATAGTGCAAATCAGAAAACACATTTTGTAACAATGCAAACTGCAAGTACTGGATACTAGACTCCTTGATCTTTGTATTTTTATTATAATTTTTGACAATTTTGACATAAGTGGCAGCGACAACTTGATTTTTTAAGTATTATTATGGTTCATCTTTGCTAGGTAGCTTGTAATTATAAACATTTTAGTTTGGATATCAAGATCGAAATAGCTTTAATTTAAACAATAAATAAGCATCATTTTTGTCCAAATTTGTGCAAACAATTTTTCATTTGCTACATGAACTAAAAGCATATTAGCAAGCAAAAATGAACCATAACAGACATACATTTTGGAGTATTTTAAAATGTTTCCTAAACAATCCATGAAATATGTCAAAACTACGAAAATGAGCTTCAAACCGAGTTTGGCCAAAACTCAGCGAGTTTTCCATTGTTCGAGTTCTGTTTTGTATCAAACGTAAACCGAATAAAAGCAAAACATGTATACAAACATTGCACCCGAATGGAATATTTTACTACCATATTATTCTGTTAGCATAATGGAGTATATTTAATTTAGAAATTGATATTTTAAGTAGGAAGGTAATTAGAGCTTGCTTGGAGTAAGTTCGCTATGTTTAAGGATGAAAATACCGCTAACTGTGCTACATAATTTCAGGAAATTACATTACATGAAATATGCAGGGTTGTTTCGGGTTTCAGAGTACTAACGTTAACGACTTGGGTAATAACAATGGTAATACAGCAATATTTTTTCAGCAGCAAGCTGAAAGCTGGTTTTTTGGCCAATCACCAACAACTACGCATTGTACTAAGATTTACGTAAATACTGCACATATTGGCTTGCCATTATTAAGGACAATTCTAAAACAGTGACACTTACATTAAATTTGATAGCAGTTTTTGAGATAAAAATTAGTTAATTAGGATAGTTCGGAAATTAACGAAAATCTCTGGAAAACTCCTTGTTTTGGAGAAAAGTTGTATTAAAAACACATAGTTTTTCCATAAAACTATGAAAATATTTTGCTTCTTGAGCTCTACAATTTTTTTAAAATAGCCATATTTTCACAGAATGCACAGAAGACACCATGCATAATTGTGTCTCCAACGACTAATATTATGTTCCTGGTGGGAATAAATTAAAAAACAAAACTATGCCTAATAGTAAACTAAATGCATTATTTTACCGTTTCAATTTGCCATAACGAGGTTCATTATTACGAGAAATTTTCTGCTAGTCGGTAATCCAAACACTCGCAATAATTTATGATTGTATTATATTTTATGAGGCTTAATGAAAATTAATTATAATATTCACCATTAGCCGCAAGTGTGAAACCGATTGCTGCATTAATTTATAGGTGTTCTAAAAAGTTAATAAACGAGTATAAAATCGAATTATTAATTATTGTATAGTAGACATTAATTTTGAAGTGGTTTCGCAAATAGTCTTCACTTTGACTATCATGATACTTATTAACGTTTATCATAAAAATATGATTTACTTTGAAACAATCACAACTTTCCCTCTAATCTCTTGACTTAACATTTTCCTCTAGAGTATACTAATAACTCTTACCATCTAAAAAATCTATAACCTTATGTGTCAAACCCACAAAGCTCGTAATCCGGAAACAGAAATTACACTGTTTCCTCTTTAACAATAATTTCAATCAATATAACTTTCTGGGTTGCGATTTTAGCTACGACAACTTTTAAACTTTAGATGTTAAGAGTAAAACTTTACCCACCTATTATGTATTAGACTGACGGATCTGAAATGAAGGATGATATCTGTGCTTTAACTAAGTTGAAAACAGTTAAAATAAAGTGCCCATAAAGTGCAACTTGGGGGAAAAATTGTGAAGAAAGTTGTTTTTTTACGGAAATAAATATTAAAGACTTTCTGTATCGTGTTGCAAATCAAATTTTTCCTGTATTAGTAGTTAGTTTTAATAGTATATTGTATTGTTTAAGCTAATAAGAGAGACTTATGTCATTGACTTAATAGTAAGAGAGAAAGCTGATTTCATAAATGTTCGCGTATGTCCTGAAATCCATACAAGCCTTTACAGGTGTAAAAGTTGCCAAATTACACATGTTCTAAGAAGAGAGAACCATTGGAAATGGAAACAATTATCTCAAAATTAACAATCTCTTATTCTCTTAGCCGTTACAGGGTATAATCAAATCAGACCATTAAAACTTATTCAATTTCAGAAAGGACTGCTTTATAAATAAATACATTATTTTTAATTCAATAAACAAAAACACATTATTTTAATCCACTACAATAATTAATGAATATACAAGATTTTATTAAAAGATGTGCGTTTATCGTAAATGGACCCTAATAGCACTTCATGTTGCTAAAATGTTTTTACAATACTTAAACAATATTGAAACATTGTAACAATATTAATATCTTCAATATTGAATGAAAATGCAAAAATGATTACCCATGATTGATTTGAATTACTTTGAAATATGTTTTTTATAAAATCGTGCAAAAGATTACACTTTTTTAAATAATTTTTAGTGAAAAAGTTTGCAATTTTTTCAAAAACAGTGACTGGTACAGAAAAAAAAATTAAGAAAATCATCGGCGCAACACAAAGTTGTTTTGGAAGGAAAAATAAGCCCCAAAAAATAACCACATTGTCCTAACCACATTCACGACAAGATACATATAGTCCAAATTTAAGCTAAATATTTCAAAAACTGTCAAAATTATAAAGAAAAAACTAAAAAGAAAATAAAAACTAACTAACTTAACACTCTGTATTTCTGTACGAAGCATTTTTGAAATATAGTTTATATAGACGTACATAAAACACTCTGTATATTCCAAATTTCGCACACTAATGCGAAATATGGATATATGTATTGTAATGTTTGTTTTGACATTTTTTAAAGCAAAAGTCAATTAAACCAAATATTTTTTTTTACATTCACTATTACGTCTTTAAGGTTTTTTTCCCTGATTCTCTTTTTAAACTAATGCAATTGAAATAGAAATCAAGTCGTCTGGAAGGCCGTAAAAATCCATCTTAAATCATTGGGGTGTATTTAAATTGCAAATAAAGAGATACTCGAGCAAAAACAGTCTCAATGTTCTTTTAAGGATTTACAAGATATACGTTTATGGGCTTTTTAATCATTAAACTGTTTAGTAACTTTTTTCATTAACTGTTAATAAAGTTAACAAAACAACTTTTGGATAAGAAAAATCTTATTTTAGTGCATTAAAAGCGAAAAATATCGAGAGAAATGCTATTTTTAATTACACCCTATGAAATAAGGGAATCCAGTCATTAATCATTCTCTCGTTATCTTGAATCCCACAGGGCTACACCAAGTGCTCTTACCCGGAATAAATTACGATCAATTAAAAATGCAATCAGTTCAAGTAGAAAACATAATGACGAAGAATTTAATATACAGATAATTAGCATAGCTAAAAGAAGTGTAGTTTGCTTAGTGTTTTAATAACTTCTTACCACAAAACCGTGTGGTCTAACCATGATATTGCGATTCTATTTATGTTGCCTCACGAACAGGAAAATTGTTTCCGATGGGTATAAATTATTCGCCTCATTAAAAATGCTATAGATTAAGATCTGTTGACAAACGTAGCTGGAAATGCAAGAAGGTGAAGGCCGATGGTCTAATAATTACTTGTAGCATGTAACTTTCCTTCATTAAAATTATTTTCCTCGTTATTAATAAGTGATCGTTAGCTACGTGAAATGTAACAACACATGCTTCATAACGGTAAAATTGTTAGTAATTGAGTAATATGCAATTTCTTAAATTGTACTGGCGTGTAAGGAACTCATTGAAGCAAAAACACTATTAAATTTTACTTAGTGATTTTGAAGATTTAGTACCATAACTCATTAGAGTATGACGCACCATAATAGGTCAACATAATGCCGCATCACTCGTACAAAGGCTAATTTGAAGAAGAATTATATCTTAGTCATTAAAACGAATCTTAATGTAGCAGACAATTTGAGCCAAGACCATAAATTATGAATATCGCGTTTACTAATTCTCTTGAAAATATTTTCAAGCTTTTCTAAAGATACTAACTTCCTACCTGGCCCTAAAGAAGTAATCTTTGCTTACGGAGAACACGAATTTTAAAGTAGTCCCCTACGTATACGTGATAGCCCTGAATATTATTTGAATTTATGGCACTTTATAAGGTTTCCCTTGCGGTAACCTATAAGAAGTGATTTAAAGAAAATAGAGACTTAAGGAGGGAATAACAGTTAAGAGTATATTAAAATTTACTGTATAACCAAACTCCAAGACAGTGAATTTTTTAAAGTCATTTAAGCATACGCCAGAGTTAATTTTCTGTGTAAAATGTGCGGAAAAAATGCTACCACAATGTTCAAAAGTGTAAGGTAATGTTGGAGATACAAACTGTCAAAAGTATAATTCAATTTTAGTATTTTGTAAATAATCTTTTTAATAATTAGATTGGCTTCAAAATTCAGCTTAATTTTCTTGGTGAATAATAAAAACTGATTTAATTTTTATTGTAAGATTTAGAGCTACTTACACATATCTAAAACGCCGTAACATTTTTGTGACACTCTGTATTTAACTTTAAATGAAAAATTATGATTCTCTAATGCATTTTACATAAAAAAGTGTACCTTGTTGATGATTTGATTCATACCTCTTCATTAAACAGTTTTCAAGATATCTGCAAAAATGTACAAAAAAATCAATCAATTTTGAGGCCTCATTGCGGCCAATGAGACAGCGACGCCTGTTTAACGTCATGTGATAGCCCTATTGATTACCTATCTATGAACATGTGATTTGTTTATAGTAAAAGTTTAAAATAATCGAGTTATTCACGATTTAATGGATGATGCACCAAAATTTTGTCCAAATGAGGCTTTTTCCATGGTATTTTCCATAAATTACCGCCATATTGGGACCACCTCGAAAAAAGTGTTTTATATAGCAATTTGGACCTCAGAAACTCGAATCCGGTATCCAAATTGCTCCAGGTACCACTGTTTTCGGAGTGACTTTGAAAGTAAACGATTTTTGACAGTTTCAGGGCGTGGCTCCCTTATAAGGGCACCCTATTTGGCATATTACATCATATTTCTACCATTGTCACAAACGCATTTTCTGTCAGAGTGTAAAGAGTAAAGTGTAAATAAATATTTTTAATTTAGAGTTAAATACAGAGTGTTTCAAAAAAGTTACGACGCTTTCTCTAAATCTTACAAAAAAAAATAAACTAGATTTTTTATTATTCACCCTATACAAAATCTCTCCTAGCCGAATTTTGAAAACATACGATAATTATTATTAAAAAAATTATTTACGAAAAACTAAAACTAATTTGTATTTTAGACACTCTGTATCTCCGATATTATCCACTTTGGGACTAATGTGAGTTAGATCGACATATTTAAGTCTCAAGAACAATGTGATAACATTTTTTCTGCACATTTTAGGGACACCCTGTAGATCAAGAGATTAACTTTTCATTGATTACCGACTTTACGAGCAACACTTATAAATTGACATTTGACAACAAGGCTATAAAAGTTTGTAATAAAATGCTTTGAAACACATAAAGCAACGGATATCAAATTTTATTACCGATTCCTATCTTGTCCTGACGGTAATTAATTTTGTGAGTTCCTTTTTTGTTTCGATCTTCAGAATTGAACCAAGTATAACAAACTGTTTGACGCATTAACCAGGTCAATCGTTTTTCCGGGACGATTTTCAGTATTGTCGTTTTTGAAATGGAAAAATTGATTTCGGTGATGTTTATGTTGTTTTAAGGGGTAGCTTGGAGATTGATAGTTTAGGTACAGTGGAATGGGAAATAAGAAACAAATTCTATGAAGAACATTCTAAATGCTTATAAAGTTTATACAAAGTCGGTTGATTAACTTTTTCCATAAATATTACACTACGTACCTAAATTTTGCAACTGTTTAGTCAACGTCTAAGTAAATTGCTTCAGTTGCACGAAGATTAAACTGGAAACTCGATGTTATTTGTAATTTTTTTAGTGGTATTTTTCACAAAAGTTGACTTGTTCAGTGGCACCTTCCAGAGACTTTCAAACAAATTGTGAGCAATAAAAATTTAACGCTTTCCACAACGGAAGCGCCAAAGTTTTTATTACTCAATTTTTTTGTCTTTATCTCTGTGAGAGTTACTGCCTTGTAAGTTTTAATTTTCTGAAACTTTCTTTCGGATTTATGCCGCAATAAACCTCGGATAGCATTAGAAATATCACTCTCATCGTTGGAAAATTAATGTAATGTCACATTTTTAAAAGAGATTTCCGGACGGAGGAAAAGAACAAAATGCAAATGTTTACCGAGTGGAAGTTTAAGGAATCTCCGAGGCAATCAATTCAAGGGTCACAGCCGGATTTACAAGAAATATGTCTCGGGGTCCTAACCCTACGATTAATATCAGAAAACTTCAAACTAGGACCGAAATGTTCCTTTAGAATAATCTCGGTGGAGAGCATTATTATTTAGCCGGAAAATAGCTTTATTTTGCAAAATAGCCCGGCAATTAAATGTATTTCTAGCAAAGTTAGTTTAAGTAAAGCTGGTAATAATAATAATTTTACCAAGTTAGACTTAAACCAGTTGTAAATGTACAAAGTTGTAAAACGTGGCAAATTCTAAACAATAAATAAACTTTGCAGAAGTCATAAAATTATTTATGGTTTTACCGGTTGTAAATTTTGGATTGCCATTTTAAGAGCGTTACGAGAGCCATTGATTTAAGCTGCTATATAAATTGAATGAACATTTTTATTTAATAATTAAGTTTCTTAAAAACATTAAAATATCATTAAGGACCGAATTTAGAGCTCAAAACTATTAGAATACTAGCCAAATATAGCATAAAAAATTGCTAATTTAGGCAGAAAAAATGGTAAATTTTTATTTATTATCCGTAGTAAAACATTACAAAATTAGGTTTTGCAAAAAATAATAATTGAATACAAAATGTATTTTTAATTTTAAATAGATATTAATACCCGTTTGCACGGCATTAAAACTTGATCATGCTACAGTGGGTAGCAACAACAAACTACGGGCTAAAAAACTACGAAACAGGGGTAAAATTTTGTTTTTGGTTAAAATAGGCGTTTAGGACGAAATAAATGAGCGTCAAACTATGAAAGTTATTTGGCCTACAATTCGGACACTAGTTATGTTACATAATACTCAATATTATCTAAAAATATTAAAGCCCCATAATAGTTGCAGCAAAATCTATATCCCATATATTACCCATTTTTATTAACATCACAATAATTTTAGTCCCTTACCAAATACTCCGCATTATAAAGCAACATTTAGATGAAAAGAGCTTTTATTACAAATTACCATTTTAGGAGTTCAAAACACTATAAATTACGAAAAATTATATTCAGACGAATTATTTTTAGTGAATGCGATTTATGGAATAATTATATCTGAAATGAATTCCATTTGATATAAATTCAATTTTACACTTCAGATACTCCGATTTCCATTTAGCTTACACTGAAGTGTAACAGTTATTATTGGATAGTTTAATAAAATATTAATGACAGGAAAACGTTTTTTGGATAAATTCCGTAAAAAACACTCTATTTTTTTGGTAAGCCAAATATTGAAAAGCCGGCAAACATGTCTCGAGATATCCCTCAAGTGGATTATATCATCTAAGCGGAGGGTTTACATTTTTTCCAGCTAGCAAATGTAGTGGGTCGAAATGCTGCAAATTGACATTTTGTATACCCGGTATATACAGGGTGTCCCGCGTAATTTTAACAACATATTCTACATAAAAAATTAAGCTAGTTTGCTAGCACAAACTAGCTTAAAGGCAATAAAGGCACAATTTTTGAGTAAAAAATAAAAGTTTATTTACATGCACTCATTCCACATTGGAAAATCAAAATCAAATAACAGTGTTGTTAATTTGATTTTTTAATTTTTTGAATTATTAATTTGTACCCATGTATAATTGAAATTTGTGATTATTGGAACATTATAGCACGTACAGTCGTTTTGGAGTAATAAGCAAAAATTAGTCTTCTATTCAAACTTCAACACCCTGTATTTCTCTAACGATGGATTTTTCGACTATAGTTTATATGGCAAACTATCATTATTTTTTTGATATAGAATACGCTGTTAAAATTAAGCAAGTACAATTCGGGACACCCTGTACATACATAAGTTAGTCATTATTATTGAAACTCATTTTCCAAGGAAATTTATTAAATTGCGATTAATGAAATATGGAAAACATTATGAAGAAGTTGGGCGGCCTGAATCTGACGATTTGGGTTTGGCTACTTGTTTGACAGTTGTCATTTGACGTTATTCACACTAAGATACTTCAAAACTGTCAAAATTTTGTCTGTAAAGCATAAAATTTATATTTTATCAAGACTTTGTCAAAGTTGGGTTGATAAGTGTATGTTAAGTATTTCCAGTTACATTTTGTCACGTGAGTGACAGTAATTTATGCCACAACTGTCAAATTTTGGCAGTTGCCACTTGAGTGACTGTTATCATGTGACACGGGACTACTCGTTTATTATACGTGCATGCTACAACTGTCAAAATCCTGGTCATAAAGCTATAAAATAATACTGATTAGTTTCCTGTCGTTGAAGGAAAAATCATATACGGTTGTGTTGTTTGAAACAAGTTTTGGCAGTTCATACTAGTTTGACAGGTGTCACGTGACGCCCAACTACATTACTCATAACTAATACGTTAAAAATGTCAAGTCAAAATTTTGGTCTGTAAAGCATAAAAATTTATAATTTATTTGGGTTTTGTTACAGTTGGGTTGACAGCTCTATGTTACATACTTTCAGTAACATTTTGACAGTTTTTACTTGAGTTATGACGTGACACTAGACTCACTCATCAGTCAAAATTCAGCCAATGAAGCTGTAAAATACTACTGATTTATTGATCAGTTTCTTACTTTTGGGAAAAACAATTTTATACTGCTGAGTCAGTTCAGTCAAATTTTGACACTTCATACTTGTTTGTCAGTTGTCACGTGACGCTCAACTACGTTATTCGTGGCCTAGTAGACCTAGTAGACCAGTACGATTGTGGCATTAAATAATTTCACCTAAATAAAAATTTAGAATAACATCTATCATTTTGTAAATGTGGCTGCTGCATAAAAAATCACTACATAATATTTTAAAATCTGATTATTCAAATAAAATTCAGTTTAAGTGCTTTTTAATATAGAACGCTCAAATATTTAAAAACTTTCCGAGAGCAGTCAGGCGTTTGCATTGAAACACTAATGGAGTAACAGCAATCTGCCAAACAGTATTTGAATATCGAGAAAGAGCATTATCAAATGAAGCGAAACAGTTTGCATTAATGGAGAGGAAAGCTTAAAACCACGTTCCCGTTTTGACTTAATAAGAGAGTTAAATTTTACGACTTGGTCGGCCAATAAAGTGTGTTATGTATGAAGTTAAGCCGCGGGTTATCCTAAAGCAAACAAATCGATAGAGAAAAGGAATAAATCCTGTGCCTAAACTAATCGAATTGAGGAGAATGTGACGCTGCGAAAAAATGTTACCGAAAAAAAGACGGTAGTACATTTGTCACGTTATGCCGTATAAAACTAAATTAGATTAAGGATATTATGCCGTGGGGGGCATAAAAATGTACTTAGATGGTTTGTGAGGGATGTTCAGAGGCCATATATTAGCGTAACAAAGACAGCACGCACAATAAATATTAATTTCTCGAAAATTTATAGCGTCTTCTATCTCTTTGGGATTGACTTAATTAAGCCACAGCTTACTTTTACATGAATAAATATAAGGCCGAATTCCACTTGGAACAGCCCCTACATTTCAAAATCTCCATGTTTTTTTATCTGGTACAGTCACGTCCAATACCTTTGGAAACGTATGAAAATTATTCGCAAATTTTCGAATAAGCATTTGACAATACGCATTATTATATCTACTGGGTGGTCCAGTTTTAAATGTTAATGATTCGATAGCCTATCAAAAAATAAGTTGAGAGACAGTTTTTGTAAAAAATGCTTCTTTTTTTTCTTCTAAGCTGTCCGTGTCGGTATAAGAGAATTGGTTCACTTATTTTGAGCTACATTAACTTTTATACCTCTGGACTTCGTTCAAAAGGATGATAATTGATTATAATGAAAGGTTTTTGTAGGGGGCTTTAAGACCCGGTAAAGAGCATCAGTTTCAAGCCATTGTATCAAATTTGATCGGTTTTTACTTTTAATGGTCTGAGATTATGACAAATTAATAATTATGACAACAACGATTTTTCTGAACTTTAAAGGGCTGTGTTTCTCTTAGGATGAGGCCTTATAAAAAATGACAACATACATGCCAACTTATTTTTTGAAGGAGAAACCACTTCTTGTAGATTTATTTTTATAAAATGAAATTTCACAAATTTTTGCCTGTCCGGATATCTCTCTTTTTTTTAGTTTTAAAACGTAATAACTCGTTTATCTCGTAAAAGGAAATTTGAATCAAAATTTTACAGGAGATACATCTTTCTTTAAAATTGGACAAAGAACTTAAAACACTATAATTTTTGGGAAACATCGAGTCAGCGTCGTAACTACAGAGTGGGAAAATGAACACCATCTGTATCTATGCCACTTAACAAGTTTGACAAACGTCATTCACATCATATAACGAGAATTCATTTCGTAAGTGCTTGTTTAAAATTTGATCAAAATTGCTCCAACTGTCTGACAGTTATAGCAAAAAAACGATTTTGTAACTAAATTTTGGAGAACTGTATCTTCTTTAGAAAGCGTTCGGTATCGGATAGTGGATTATTGACATTTAAAACTGGACCAACCTGTATATTTACATACCGCCTGTCCTGAAAAACTTGTCATTTTTTCAATACCGTAATTTGGCGCGAGATTTTAAATTTCCGAGTTTTAGAGCCGTTTTGCGTTTTAATGGTCAAACCTACGGTACGTATTAAAAAAAAATACGTTTATAGCCAACAAGGTGCTCTACAACTTTTATCTAAAAAGTTTTTCTATTAAATGTACCCTAGAGGCGCAAAAAAATAAAAACAGATTTCCCATGTTAATCTCCTATGACCAGGGTTCTCCTGGACATCTAGTATAATCGTATACTGTCAGCGTTATTATACGTTTTTAAATAGCTTCAACTTTAATAGATATCATTTTAATGGAATGTAAAAGACGTGATGGCAAAAACTGTTGATAGATACGAATAGTTTGGCCGTATCTACAGACGCCTGTCTCTGTATCCTGAATAAATAAGGGTCTATTTCTGCTCCTCACGAAACCCAGGCGTAAGCCTATCTATTTTATTGACAGGGAGCTATTGCGAATTTTATTTAATTTTAGCACGCACTTGCCACGAATATTGATGGCCTACTGGAAGACTCTTGTCAACACATGAGATGGGGCAATACGTTGGCATACCACACAAATGCTAAAAAAACCAGAACCTAGTAACCTTTTGACCTTTGAGATTAATCCAGTATTTTAAAACTGATATTATCTAACACTGACTACATTTTTAAACTGGATGATCCGAATATCATCTCTATTTTAAAAGGCAACTGCGTTATGGAAATCACATTACAATGAATCTGCATAACAGACGAAGAGCTTGTTATAGATAAGAAAACTAGTTTTAAACTTTAAAAATCCTGTCTGCTTATGCTAGCTTTGCTGATTACTTACAGTGACTTTTTCACTTTCTGAATAACTAAGTGCCAGGACTGGAAGACAAATCAGGCTAAGCGGATTTATATTAATAAAAATTCTGCTTTCAACCTTTAAAATAATTAATTTGACAGAATTACAATAAAGGTCTGCAATTTGGTTTTAACTTGGTAATTTTCAGCTTAGATTGCAGAAAATAAACTTAACTTAAAATTACAAGGAGTATTCCTTTGATGTAAGAACAGATTTTTTAAATACCCTGTATAATGGACACTTCATAAAAAATGTCACCTTCGATTTCTAGAATTAATCCACAGAGCTTCTTGAAACAGCCGTGGTTTATTTTCGATGGGCCACCCTGTATAAAAAACTGACTTTCTTTAACTGCAACAAAAAAGATTATTTTTCTCTGTTAAAGTTAAACGATTTACAGTTCAACTGGTTTTATAGAATGTTTACTGTCTTAATGATTTAGACTTTAGAGAATGGATCAGCAGGCAAGCAAAAGCATTGCAACGTTACATCAAACTTTGATTAAATTTTTTAAGTTCAAGTAATATACTTGTTGTTTATTTAGTGAATTGTTTTTCAAAGTAAATGCTGTTTTCAGTGTCAAACGAAATTTTCCACTGCAATATAAAAATATGGAGCAAATGCAATCTAGACACTTATTATTATTCTTTGCGAAATGTGTTTTGAATACCCATACAAAACATAAGAGCAATGTATCATACTGAAATCCTGCACACACCACTAAAAATGAATAAAGATACGTCTTAATCATTTTTCGTCACGTCACAACCAACACTGATTTTTTTACCACCGAGATAAATCTGCGGAACTCCATAGTTTGAATCCATGCATATATTCACTTAATGGATAACGTCCAATTAATAACGTCACAACCAAATGCGTGCTATAAATCACAAACCTTTCGGTCTGTATAGATTTTATCCAGGCATAAGCAAGATATACACCCACCTGACATAATCCGTCAAGCTAAAATGACTGTAAATCAGATCATATTAAGCCAATAAACAAGAGGTTTATGCCATGTAGAGTTGTGACGTGGAGGAGATTCATTTTGTTTGTTAAAAGGTTTATTCAAGTTACATTGAGGAGTAAATGCACGATAAATTAGCCTAAAGCCATTTACTGCAGACTGCAGGTACTCGTGTAACATCTACTTGGAAACTATTTGCATTTTGGATTGGTTAACGTGTCTTACTATCTGGTTCTGGTTCAGACTTTCAGATCTGCAACTAACAGTTTGAAAGCCAGTTTATTTTACGTCTGTTATTTCACTGCATCCTCGTATTCCCTTTTATTTTACTGTCGCAACAATATTTATGGAAATGTTACAGTCAAGGTTGTTTGCAGTTGATTGAACTTGGTTTATTGTTAAATATGACTTTGTTTTTCAAATGAAAAATTAGGGGGAATAACGATTATGTTCAAAAAATGCTTTCCAAGAAAACACCAAGTTGAATTGTAAAACACTATTCTGAAAACTTTCCTTAATAATAAAATAAGAGAAAATTAAACATTAACAACAAAATATGTTTTTTTCTGTAAATTAGAAGTATTATTATATCAATAAAGTGTTGATTAGCACAATAGTCTTCCAATTCATTGTAAAAGAATGATAAATGTCCAGTGACTTATGTCCTGTAATAATTACGACTTATGGTTCCGTGATAGCCTCGAGGTATATTAAAACACGAAGAAAACTTTCTGTTAGTAAATTGCAAGTTTTAGACATTTTCCTTTCATTCAAACTCAAAACATTTATTTGAGGAAATTGATACATTTTTAACGAAAAACATGCACTCGTTTCATTTTTTAAAACAGTTTTGAGGGAATAACTATAACTATGTTTATTTCGCTTGTTTACTCCTGATTTAGTTAGAATCATCCTCAACAAGAGAATTGTAAGATGTAAAATAAACATCTGCGATTAACGTTTAATCAGTATCACAGTTCTTATTAAGTCTATTCTTTAAATTAGGAGGACTGGACAAAGAATTCTAAATCGAACTTATGAAATAAACAGTCAAATCTGATAATAAAAGGCTTTTTTCTTCGATGAAAAGTGGAATCTGGTAAGTTATTGCTTATCAATACAGAAGTTGTCAGTTAATGCTTCTTTCGTCAGAAAAATCTTCTGATTGTGGTTAGGTTAGGATGAATTGAAATAGGATTTATTTGCCAATCGTGGTCATCTAAAATGATACGAAATAAACTGCTACTTCTCAAGTATTAAGACTAAATTCAATACTATATCCAGATTCGATGAGCCAATCATCAACCACTTTCCCTTCAACAACATGTACAAACAAGAGAGTAAATATAAGGAATACTTTTTTCAATGCAAATTAAGCTTGCAATTTAAATTCAAATTTTGTTCAACAACATCAATAATACTATATAATTTCGAACTAACACCCAGTAGATACTATTTTTATTACCCCACACTTACGTCTCCCTTCTAAAATTAAGCTATCTCACCTATGAATTCTTTGAATACTTTCCCAAGGGAATGCAATATATATTTTCTACGTCGTAAAAGACATATTGTGCACATATGAATCGTATATTCTCGGAATGGAGACAGAACACATTATTTTTAATATAGACTGTATGATTTTGATGTACTTTTTTTCATCACATTTTCTGCATGGTATCTTTTTCACGTAAACTCCCCTTAACACGAAGTAATAGCTGTTGTTTGAGAATGTTAAAACCAATCCCCATAAAGCCAGTTCTAAGCTCTTAAGCGTTTGAGCTGATGTCACGAAAAAGTACGTCTTTAGTGTAGTTTTTCTCACTTTGTCAATGTAACTATAATAGCATGTGGTCATTTGTTTTAAAATCTCAATTTTGGACTAATTGGATGGACATGCAGTTTGTGTAATCGAGTTCTGTTTTTAAAGCGGTTCGATTTATTTGCGGGTCTACTGGATTTAACGCCAGTGATTGAATATGTGCATTTTCTAAATTCAATTTATTCACATAATGTCACCCTTTGGCTTTACTAAACTAGGTCTTTATTAGATAAAGCTTATCTGATTAATGTTGTTCGCCAATGATAAATTGCCCAATTTCGGGCACTAACCTTCAGTGACACTCTTCACGTTTGAATCACCACATATACAGGAAATATTAAATTCGACGTACAAATAAATTTATTGTGACAAACTTAATATGCCGTATACGGGTCCAATTAATTTGCTTGCCCACCTACATATCAGTGTCACAAGCCATATTGCTGCAAGTCCCTTGCTGCTTTCAGGGTCTCATATCATCCAACGTTAAAAGTTAATTATCTGGCTACGTCGGTAGCTCTTTGCCATTTTCCTGGATCGTCTTGATTAAGTTTTTTCCTGAGGCGTTTTATTAAGCGACCACTAAGTGGATGTGATGATTTTCTGGAGTGTAAGTTTGGTTTCGTGTTTATGAAACATCGTTATTCAGACACGTGGTTATAGCTTGTCCTTGAAGTAACGGAACAAGTGATGTCAATTGGTTTGTTTGTTCTTTGTAAAATAGAATATTACAATACAAGATGGAAAATGTTTCATTATTCATTAACATCATTACTTAATGTGAGTACATAATCCAACTCAATAAAATCGAGAAGGGAAATCATCGAGTCAGCAAAAATATGGATGATCTGCTCTAATCTAAAATTTTGTGTGACCTAATTCAGTAACATTAATGTCTTACATTTTAATAAGTTTGTGATAAATACTTTCATGAGCTGTGCAGACATTTTTCACATTTTGTAAGATTTACTCGATTAATTGCAGGAATGATTTTACTCTTGGATTAAAACAAGCTTATACTTTTTTACTTAGAAATGTTTGTTTGACTTATAACCGACGCTAAAAAATAACTATAAATGGCAGTGCCAGAAAATATAGATACAAAAGTTTTTAGGAAATTAGCCACACAAACTGTCCAAATTTTGTTAGGATTAAATATTTATAGAAATTTGAAAATTTTGGAATCAAGGTAAATTCGAACCTTGCATTTTACTTCCCGTTCAGCTGAGCAAAACATGATATCTGATATCTAATAAGTAGTACTAAAAATGAACAAACAAAGATACTCACACTAAATAAATAACCATTTTAAACGAATGATATTGCAATCTACCCAATTACTACGCCATGAATATCATTCACAGAGTAAACATTTGTGTGCAAACAGGAAAATTTTAGAACTTAATTAATCGAATTAATTGTTGCTATTACAAATTACCTCCAAAATTTATTTGCAATTATTTATTAAAAGCTTTCAGCTTTGACAATCCCAGTTTCACTGTAACTAATTTTCATCCGCTTTGTAACAAAATTCACCTAAGCAAATAGCTGGCAAAACAAAGTTTTTGGTCAACAACCGATATTATGCAGAATTTTTTTGTTCAGTATATTAGTTTTGCTTTTTCGCTCGTATTTAGTTTGAACAAAACGCATCTCAAATCCCTTACTGATTGCATTTTAAAGCTCAACCAAACCGGGATTCTGCAGCAATTTAATTAATTGAATAGATTTACCATGTAACTAATTAAATTTGTATATTTTTATGACCAACAAAAGCATTTAATTGAAATGGATATTTAATTGAATGGAATTGAAATTAAATTTCCGCTGACAAGTGTTTAGCTAAAACTATTACTAACAAAGTTTGTACGCATTGAAACGAAAACTCAATTTAAAATCTAATTCTATCGCTTATTGCATTTTAGTTTGCAGAGCCTTACAGTTCGCAGACGACCCTTTTAAAAGCGCTAAGGTTGGAAAAATATATATTTTTCCATCTAAAATCTGTTACTTTGTATTATACTACGAGGTAAACTAAACAATTTTTCCGGTAAACGGCCCTTGTAAGTGGCGATATGAATTTTGAAGAGGAAAACACATTTTAAAACCCTTTTTCTCGCCGAATAAAACATCAAAGAGCACTTTGTGCTAGGTGCAATGTGAAACGACTAGTGTGTCGCTAATTTAGAAAGCGCGCATGTATTTTTCCAAAGTAGGACATACAAAATGCAGTTTTATTTTTGACCCGCACCAGTAAAAATTTTGTTTAATTATGCTTTAATGGCTGGTGTTTAAAAATTTTATGGAAAAATGTGTGTTACAGTTTTACCGTTTCAATAATACTAATTATTAATGCCGAGAAGATGTATGGGTACATTTGCAATTACAAAGGATTTATCTGAATTTATTTTGAAATTCAAGTAATAAGTTAAATGATATTTAAATACAATACAATAAGCTTTCGAAGCTACGACATGATGTTACGTTTTAACCTATTTCTAAGAAGCAATAATTAAAATAGCAAATATAAAAACAAACCATGCTCCATGTTTTTCTAAATTTGACCTTTAAAGCCTTATAACGTTGTAGGTTATAAACAGCAAAATCCGCTTATATTTGTTTATTTAAAAACTCTCTTTCATTATCACTGTATACATTTTTCATTAAAATGGGCTATCGCTGCAGGCAGTTTGGATTATGCTTATGAATTTCCAATATAACTAATATCCTACCGCGTACGTGTAATCCCGGTTTACGTTCCCATAAATAACCTAAAGCCATTAGATTTTATGAGACTTTATCTTTATGCGGCTGATCTGTCCCACAAAACAATTGTACATAAATCTCGACATGTTTACCGATATCACGTTACGAACTGCCAGTAGCCTGCTGGCATTAAATGCAACCTAATTTGCAATATCTTAGAAGTGGAAGGCATGCAAGAAGAAACTCGGGACCCATTAATTCGGTATCAAATTCGTGAGCTGGGAAAATTTACAGTAATTTAGCGAGGGAATTTGATTTTAATATTATTCACTAAGTGCCGCTTAGGCAAACATGCATTTAGTCGAAAGAAAGTTGAGGCAGAATAAACGGGTCATTGTCGAAAAAAGGAAAAATCACCAGCATGCATAATTAACCCCCTATTGTTATGCAAATTTAGCTTCCGACTCTCAAGAGGAATGAATAAACTCAGCTTTCGTGGTTCGTATTTTAATAATAGACCACGTGTAGATACGTACAGGTTGGTAAATATTTGAACAATCCAGTGAATTGAGAAGTTTTTTGCTGAAAGTTTTAAACGAAAAAATAATAAACAAAATGTAATAATTCAAATCGTTTGGCGAATAAAGCAAAAACCGGGATTTAATTTCCGAACGTCAGGCAGGCAATGTTAACGAAATAAAAATTAACAGTTAACAGGCACAAAGCGTCGGTTGATAAGGGTTGATGGGTAGACATTTTGAATACTAAGCAATATCGTAACTGGCTTATAGTAAGCGCTTCAATGTTTTTTACGCTGACAGAATTTAAATTTTTGTCATAGTATTCTTCGCAATTTTATAAAATTGTGGTAATAGTTAATATAGTCAGGTTAAGTAGAATTATTTACTGACGTTTCGAGACTCATTAAGGTCTTCTTAAAAGATGGAAAAAAACAGTCCGTTAAGGCAATGTAGAAACGCAAGAATTTAAATTTGAATTATTTTAAAAACAACAAACGACACACTAACTAAGATTAAAACATAAATAAATAGGGTTTATGGTCTTGATATTACTTAGTTTATTATATAGGGTGGTTTACTTAAAATTGTGAAGCTGGTACCAACTTTGGGAACTTACGGTGATTCCTCAAAAGTAAACATATTTTGGGTGAAATAAATGACTAAAATTTTCAAAAAGGAATTATTTGCAGTTTTCGGAATATCGATCGCGGTAGTTCCTGGTGGGACACCCTGTATATTAGGAAAAATGGGCATAAATTAGAGAAATTGAAACAGAAAACGAGACTTACTATACTTACACAAGAAAAAGTTTAAAGAAAATCTCTAGATTTTATTTATGGGTTTGGGTGACATTGGCTAGGGTTGTTGATGTTTAGGTTAGATAAATGAAAGTTATATTAAAGGTTTAACTAACATAAACATAAAAATTGAATGTTAAACTTGAATTTCTTTACCTGATTCACTTCACTTATTTTTGATACAATGTGGTAAATCTAAAATTGGCTAAAGAAATCCATGTAACAGACAGAGAAACATTACTAATTAATGCGCGAATAAAAGATGGAAAACTAATCAAAAAAGTAAGTTTACCATGAATTTTGCTGCGGCGTTTGTCACCAGCTTATCTAAACTTGTCGAATATAGACTCTACCTAACTAATTATGCTAATGGGACATTCCTAAATTACCATTTATGTAATATTTAATTAAGTGATTAGTTTGCGGTAAGCACTCTGTGTGTTCTCCATGAAATAAAATTATTTGTTCAAATTGCTGGCGATTTCCGACTACTCTCTAATATGTAATTTTCAAATGGCCTAATTCCAATTGAGGGGCCTCATAGCAACAAATTTTCATATCAGTTGAAATTGTGGTTTGAAATTTGAACACCCTGTAACTTGGTTATTTTTGGTAGTTCAGGATGGTTCAACCACTTAAAAGAACCATTTTCAGCCCGTCTTTCTAGTAATGTAGAGTAAAAAATTCTAGCTTACAAATTTCGTACAGGGTAACAGCGCTGAGTAAGGAGTTGATTAGGGGTGCAAAAAAAAACTGGTTTTAGTTTTCAAATCAGTTCAATTGTGGTTTGACACCCTGTAACTCGGTTATAATTTTCTCCTCTTTCTAGTGCACACCGTGTGATCAAAAACAATGCACACCTTGTATACTGGAAGCAAAAACGGTCCTGGAAACTTACGATGCTGAGTAAGGAGTTGATTAGGAACATTTTTGGTATCGTGCAATTTTTTTGTAACTTTCACCGTTTCTGGGTTATTTAAGAAAAATTGGTTTGGTGTAACAAAATCAATTGAAATTGTGGTCTGAAATTTGGACACGGTTTAAGGGACAGTCAGGAACCCACTTGGAGTGACCGAATCATGTTTTTAATCAAATTTTTGGAATCCTTATTCTACCTATCTAACGAAATAAAAAAGCACTACAAAATCAGGTAAAGTCAGGGAGAAAACTGGTGTCAAAGTATTATTTACTGTCAGAAAGACGGTTTGAAAGCACAGTGAAGGGCAAAATCGCCTGCAAAACCCATTTAGAGTGACTGTTTTAAGCACAAATTTCCTATTCAATATCACGAAAAAATATTACAAAATTTGGTACAGTCAGGGAAATGCCAGATACACAGTATTTCTAATTTACCGGTCAAACTTTCCTGCTAAAGTAAAATATTCAATTTACCGGTAATTTACACATCACTACTTAAAAATTATTTTATTTTAGAAGAGCCTTTTATTTGCGCAATTATTTCCTATATTAATCGTTTTTATCTTGGACACACTGTTTCAACGCATTCAGGTGTGGGTGAGTGAACATAATCTTGTGATCCTTGTTAGGTCTCCTACACACTAAATGGTTGACAATTTTATTCTTCCTACATAATCATTTCCAACAAAATGATTATAACTGCCCTGAAAAAAATATAATGAACATCATTAGACACCATATATCAGCAGAAAAGTCCGTTTTACGATAGTGCCACATTGTGTCCATTAAGAGGGTAAACACAGCAGGAAACGTTTACTGATAAATCTGATATCTGATCGACTACGACTGTCCAACCCCCGTTATAAATAGGTTTTCTTTCGCCATTATCACAACGGCCTTCAGAAAATTGAATAAGCTTCCGCTTGTTTTGGCTGATATAATTGGAATTTTATCGCCACTATATCAGCGTATCGACAGCTGATTTTATTAGGCGTTTGCACGCAACCCTGTGCAAAATGCTTTCATTGAACAGGATTTTATTACTTCAGGTTATTAGCACAGAAACGAAAACAAATTGAAACTTTTTTTATAAAATCCAATAATAACGCGATTACTTTCGCTCCAGGGTTTTTATCATTGTCACTAAGGAGCAATGAAAATAAATGCATTTAGTAATAAAATTGACATTTTCTGTCGGGTTCAGCTTACGAGTAAAATTGATTAAGATAATCCATTAGTTTAATTGAATGTCTTTGCTAATTTAATTAATCCAGTTACATCAAAAAAGTAATTAAGCTGGTTACGTTTGTAATGAATGTTTTATAAATGGCTACATAAACTTTATTAATTTCGGAAATGACACGAATAAAAAACAAACTTGGAATGACTGGGATTACTTTTAAACACGGTCAAAAGGTAAGCGGATCGATTACACTGACCCATATAGTATACATATTTCATATCATATTTGGTGAATGAAAGCGGTTGTTGACAGAGAATACTTTTGACTGTTACTATCCATTCTTTCTGTATACTTTTCTGGGGCAGATGGATTTTATTTCTAAGCCTTCTTAACTCGTCGGTTTGGAAAACGAGATAAAAGTGAAGAAGGTGAAATGCTTTGATCTGTCTAGCGCCAGTAAAAAGATTTAACAAATGAGAAACGACGTGCTGAGATCGGAAGTTCGTTTCTCTGACTGCTTAACAGTAACTTTTACTACTTTAAAACACTGTTCGACAACTTTGATAGAGTGTGATGATTCTTTTTCCTATAGTTCTAAAGAAGTTGGAGAAATTGGAAACGGGCGAACGATAAAACCCAGTTAATTTGAAATACACGTTGCCAGCTTCTGGAAAGTAGATACAATTACTTTTTATATAGTTTGATAAAACTGTCTGATTATAATAAATTTTTAGTGGGATCAAGTTTGCCTGCAAGAAAGTTCAATAAATTTTTCAAAGTATATTCTCAGTGAATGTGTTAATAAGTTTGGTCACAGGACTAAAGAAGAGAACTCACATGACACTAAATAACTTTTTTATGTAGTTTTATACAAAGTGCCACATACTTGAAGATGAGTAGATAAATATCAGAAGCAGTTACCGAGTTAACTAAAATGAGGCAAATAGGTGCATTAAGATGTTCTGATGCTACATTTTTATAATAAAGATAAATAATCGGTTGGAGATTATTATAGAGGCTTCTGGCGTTTCTGAATGACTGTAATGTTGAACACTTGTAGCTTTTTGTGGAACTATAGATGGTTATAGCTGTATGGTCAGTTGAAATACAGTCTAGTCCTTTTTCTGCCTTTTTAAAAGTATATTGAAAAGTTTTCAGAAGCTTCTGACATTTCCAAGAGTAAAGCATTTCTGCGTTTCAGTAAAACACTGGTCAATTTAAGTTAAATGGTGGTTAAAATTGATACTGTAGATAAATGTATGACCCCTTTTGGATGCTTTCGGCAATTGCAAATTACCTTAAAATTAGATATTTTTTACTCTTATACATTACCCATTTTTGGGAAGAAAGTGACCACTTGAGAGTTGAAGTAAATTCTGAAGGAATCTCGTATTTTTCAAAAACTTTGATGTTTTTAGAATTTTCTGGAATTTTCAAAAACTCCAGACCCCACAAAGTTGGAAAAGTGCAGCATTCAGTCTAATGTTGGACTACAAAAGGTCACAGATATTTTTAGGGACATCTGATATTCAAAAAAGAATTAAAGAAAATGGGGCATTTTCAAGAACAACCAGTGATTTTTTCTTATAGTAATCAGTTTTTCAGATATTGTAGAAAGCCCTTACTTTTCTTATGGCCACCATTTTACATTTTGGTCAAATCATCAAAATTTTACATATCAATTCAATAGCTTGTAATTTAAGCCTCCTGGTTTTAGTTTGTATAAATTAATCAGTATTTTGTTTGAGGTAAAATTACTGATTTAGTACTGTACATTATATATCTATGAGTGAATTGTATTGAGTTAGGAAATTTTATCCTCTACAATATTGTATAAAGGTGTTTTTGCCCTTAAGGACCTCTTTAAGGAGTTACAAGGCAAAAAGTGACAGTATGCATCAAACTGCTTTCAACTAACTACATTTTGACTGAGCGTAGCTCCGTAATTTGAGGGATTACAAAAATCTGTGATTAAGGAAAGTTGTAGGAAATTTTATCCTCTACAAGATTTTATTAAGTGTTTTTGTCATTAAGGACCGTTTCAAGGAGTTACAAGGGAAAAAGTGGCAGGGTGCACAAAACTGCTTTTTTACGAACTCTATTTCGACTGAGCGTAGCTTCGTTATTAAGACTAGGAGCACTCAACAACTCTTTTCGTTGTTCGTCTTTGGTAGCTTTTTCCAGTCTTCTCTGGACGTACGGGCCAGTTGTTTACACATTTTGGAATCCTGTATATTTTGAACGTTAGAAACATTAACACGTTTGTATAGTGATTAATTTGGCATAATTAGCTATACTTCCTATTATAGGCAAATATTTCTATAACTCTAACCTTTAAAAGAAAAAAACTAAAAAAAATGCCAACAAAGATACTCTACAAGGCGCCTTGTCTACCTTTGTTTGTAATATTTTTTTTCTGTATTTTCATTTGGATAAAAACCACGTTTTTAAAATGAATGCACAGTATTTTGAATTAAATAGTGCAGTCTTCAACGTTGACGATTTCTGAAGAAAATAAAGTAAAATTCCACTTTAAATTGTTCCGATTTCTAAATTATCTTAATTAGCCCTTTAAAAGTTAAATTACATTCTAAAGACAAATATTTTGACTGCTGAAGTGAATTAATCAAGTTGCAGTCACAACAGGAATTTGAAATACGTTTCGTCTACATTATAACTTTATTTTACTCTCAACAAATTGACGACCCCTAAAATAATTTTCATTAAATTTGTTAAACGGATTTTTTGATTATAAATGATAATTTAATATTTTTCAATTTTAAATTACAAAATGTTTTCTGGTTACTAGTCTTGGCGAGCTTTAATTTGACAAATACTTTGTGTATCTTATTAATTGTGGGGAAAAATTGAACTTGGGTTGAAAAATTTGAAACACTGATTCTGACTCATCTATTTTATGATGTTGGTTGTAATTAAAAAAACCAGTTTATTGTGCAACTTTGGAGAAAATATTTGGAAAAATTAAATTAAAATAAAAACAACAAATATGCGGAAAAACGCTGAACAAAAACGATCTGAAAAATATAGAAAAACGAAAAAACGTAACATAATATCCGTTGAAAAAAGCAGCAATGTTAATAATGATTATCAATGGATTGGATGGACTGGAAAATTCAACCGGGCGTTGTTTTTAAATTTCTTTGTATAAAGGACAACCTTCAGTCTTTTGTTCAGTATAGAGCATGTGGTGCATTTTTTCTGCAAAAACTGAGAGAAAAAAAAATTTGTACAGACAAAATGCCGAAAAAAAAGAGAATGTATTACTGGTTATTGGTTTCAATTTTTTTTAAACACATTTTTGTAACATATTTAGAACTAAATGGATATTTTCTATGATCCGTGTTAGAGACTACTCTAAAAAATAGAAAAATCATACATTTTTCTTTAATTTTTCAATTCTGCAGCAAAAACTGCCTCACTTGACTGTTTTGACTCATGTATACAAGGAATTCCAAAAACTGTTTAGTGCTCACTGAATTACCTTGTACAACATAGAATACAAAAACAGTTCTTATCCTGATTGGAGAGAAACACTTTTGATGATATTATTCAAACTCATATTTGTACTCATAGAAGTTTAGTATGAGTTTGTACTCGTTTTAAAATAAATTCGACTAAAAACAAAAAAAATATTTATTTTCTTTTTTTAAGTTTTTTTTGACCTGCTTTATTACCGCATAACCAAGACCAGAAAATTAATTTTTGCAAAAAAAGATTAGGTTTTTTTTTAATTTCAAATTTAAATTATACTCCTAAACCCTTCTTAATCCCAAGACAGAATCCCGCAACAAAATTGGCCGTTATTAATAATTTAATCTGCTTAGCAGCCTTCAGAGGGCGTCTGCGTAAATTTTTAATCCCATAACAAAGTCATCCTTAAAGATTTTCGGTACTACGAGAGGTGAATATAATTTACGACCTCACTAGTGTACTATTTTAATGCTTGTTAATCCGAAATCTTATTCTCAAAAATTTGATCAGGATAATCCATTTTTGAGAATAAAGTGACCACTAAAATTTTAAGGGGATACAATCAAGTCTTCTCGATGCGCAATATTGGTGATGACTAATAAAAAAAACTTTAACATTTACCTCAAAAACCATAAAAGTCCAAGGTTTCAGCCATTTCAAAACTCATCAACCAACATCGGCACGTAACAGGTAAGGGTTGTAAAAGTTTACGCGGTTTGCTCGTCGATTTTATAAAGGTAACTCAAACAAGGAGATCCGTTCAGGTTGGACCGCGCCGACAACTGTAATCATCGCCAGAAGAGTTTGGAAGTTGGAAGTTGTCGACTTCTTCGTGAGATTGCGCGCCCTTGGAGCGTCGCGACGCCCCCTTGCCAACGTGGTCCACCACGTTGCATATTCAGCCAGTGTTTTGTTTATTTTTAGTGGACGATTTTGGCCTTTAATTACTCTCACATAAAACTTAAAAAATATTTATTTTGGTTAAAATAAACATTAGAGGAGAAAAGCATAAAGAATATTCACACTCAAGTCATGAAGTTCTGAATGTCATTGAGACTTAAATATTACCTCAACTTTGTAATACCGACCTTTAATGAATAATACATTTGTTTTAATTGTTTGGATAAGTTCATATCAGTGATTGATAAAAGACAAATTAAAAAATACTTCAAGTTGTATGCTAATAATATAGATTTATAAAAATCCTGTCCCTCATCACTTTGAAACTGCTTAATTATTTTTTTGTAACCTAAACTCTGGTTTTTCGGTTATTTAAAAGTGTTTAAAATTATTGGGTTCTCTTCACAGTATAGTATTTTAAGCACAAATTGCTGGTTTGCAAAAACATAATCAAAAATTAACAATTATCAACCAAGGATTAGTAACTAATAACGAAGATGATTTATGATTTTCTCAGAGTTTTTAAGTTACTTTAACAATTAACAAAACACAGAAAAAAAGAAAAGGTATATAATGAGAAAATCTTGTATGTATCTTCGTTATTGTTCATATTTCGAAAAAGTCCTATTCGCAGGTGAAAGGAAAGCCCCAACTTTGGAATCACCCTGTATTCCATTTTGTTGGAATTGTTGTTTTATTATTTGATAATAAGCCTTTAAATTGATGTTTAACTGAAAAATATTTCATAAAACGTACACACATTTTGTAATAATTTAAGGAGAGGAGATAATGGATTTCACAGTTATTGTCGTACGTTTAAATAATTAATCAGTAATTATTTGTAAGTTAGCTGGATGATTGATAAAAATCTCATTATAATTCTCTGAAAAGAAACTGTTGAACTGAACTCTTTTAAGAAACAATCAGAAACCAAATAGTCAGTAACAAAATTAATACGAGAGCAAAAACTCAAAAAAAGTCAAGTATAACCGTAACCTTAAACAACCTCGTTTGTTACTGTGACTGCCTTGATGCATGGTTCAACTTTCAGAAACTTCCAATAATTCCTGCTCTGTCGATAATAATATTGTAGGTGATTTTTCACGTACACGTGGCTTGTAAACTGTAAGAAATAGTTTTAAGTACTTAAATTACTAGAATGAAAAAAGTTTTGTTTTTGCAGACCAATAAAAGTACCGAGCTGAAAGTTTTTCTAATCAATTTTTGTATATTATTTCAGTTAAAAGTTGCAATAATCCGATAAAAGATTTTGGTTTTTTACGACTAGTTTCTAGTTTATGAAATTACATTTTAGCACCGAAAACAGCAAAGAATTTACACAACTCGATTAAAAAATAATAATTTCAATTTTACAGCCTGTTTCTTGATAGCATTACTTATTTACTTTGACAGCTACAGTGCTACACTTATCATCAAAAATGCTTGAAACTCTTCAAATTCTGTGATATGTATTCCAGCACCAAATAGTAAATTGATTGAAACTTTTCTTAAATATAACAAGATAACACGAATTTCATCACATTATTACGTGACTGTGGGATGATTTATCAAATGCGTAACGTGTATGTCCAAGAAAACAATTAATTAATAAACCACAACAGAGAAATGGAAATTATTTCTTATTACCCTCGTCCGCAAACCTCTGATTAATCTCGCCAAAGTTTGGAGCAAAGGGTCTGGATATCCTAGTTCTGGAATTAGGCGCCTCCAATACGACTTTGATTATAATTTAATGCCCGAATATCACAGCTTAATAGTCCAGACCTGGCCTCCTGTCAAATCGATTTGTTTATTGATAAGTTTATTGTCGAGGGATTGGTAAAGTTTCAAAATTAACATGAAGTTGTTAAGTAAAGGATTAAAGTGTGGAAGTAATTAACAAAGTTTTAATAAGAATTTATATGGTGCATACTTCTTTGTGAAATATACCTTTTCTTAAAACTAGGTTAAAGTATGGCTCTAATATTTTATGAGTTCTTGTAATGCAACTGATTTATACTCGTCATAATTTTATGGTTTTGTCCAGTTTTTTAGCGATAAAATCAAAATATTTTATTATTTCAGGCGTAACGTGTTTACGAGTAACCCTTGCCATTTGCATGTTAATATTTAAGTGCATAACGTAAATGATACGTTAAAGTTACTGACCTTCTAAAGTTTTGTACGAATTTTCGACAACTTAACAACATTTAACGTTAGAGTAACTAAATTATGCACTTCCTATGTAGGATGTTTAATGGAATCATCCAATCTACTGATATAGTCTTCTAGATCAGGACGCACACCCACATTAATATATTAATTTAGAAAAGGGTCTTAGAAGTTTCGTGTGTGTTTGAAGTAATTATAAAGTCATTAGCCTAATATGTATCGCGCGGTAAATAAAATTTATATCAAAATTAATGAACTTGGTGGGCCAAGTTATAAGTTAGCAAGAGATAAGAATTAAAGTAAAAAACCGATTTTTATAAAATATGTTGCAGGCGCTTTTAAAAACTTTAAGTAAGTTGAAATTCGTTAGTGAAAAGTTAAATTTGAAAAACATTTTGTTCTTCTTCATTTTGTAGCAGCTGTTTTAAAGTCCAGTAGAAATCGATTAGACAAGTAACGGTCTTCCATAATGTGCAAATCCAAAATCAAAGAATCCTATTTATTTTTATTTAAAATAGTTACTATTACCTATTTGTGACAAACTAAGTCAAAGTAACCAGTGAAGCTGAGTGAAGTTTACGTTCTCTAAAGTCTGTTTATAATTGTTTGTGTATCTACACTATTCAAGACATTTTAACGGTTTTCTTCAACTATTACAACTTTCTACGGACAAATTAAATATGATCCTTCTCTCTTGAAGTTGACAGTTTACTTAGAAACTAACCCACATCCGGCATTTGCTTAACACAATTGCTCAAAAAAAGTAATTGGGAATGTAATTTCTCCAAAATTTGTACGCGAATTCAATTATCAATTTTAAAAAGTAGTTTTGTAATACTGCTACTACTACTAGTTGTAGAGTTACTTCTGTAAAGTCGTTAAACTACTCACGAATTGTTAAGAAGTAGTTCATTTAATTGAAAAGTATAGATAAATGAGTCTAAGTATTAATACTTGAAAGTAATAAATAACATTTTTTAATTGAAGTAATCCATCTCTGCCTACATCCACATTAATAAACATTATTACTTGCTTATTTTAAATAAAACACTATATTTTGTGAGATTTTTGAATACTCCATCAAACGAATCTAAGTACAGTTGGCGTCAGACAAAAACGTACTAACCCCATTATTGACTATTTGATATTTCAGTAAATCGGCTTAAGGTGGTGTGAAAGATTTCAAAAATTTGTAATATTACATATGTAAAACCGTATTCTGAAGAAAAGAAACAGCTTCAAACTAACAACTAATTGTAGCACTAAAACAATTAATTAACTAAACATTACCAAATGTAATAGGTCGGGGGCAATGTAATGTTTAGTTAATTAATTAATTTAGTGCTACAATTAGTTGATATTTTGAAGCTTTTTCTTTTCTCCATAATCAGGTAAGTTTTTGAAATCTTTCACACTACCTTTATATAACATTTTAGTTTTAATTGCAGATTTTTTAAACTCCTAATAAGTCAAAGTCAATTTTTTTTGCATAAATTTTGAAAATTGCAAATTCCAATTCAGGAAGTAAATCATTACGGTCACGTGATTATATTCCTACAAGTTTTGGCTAAATCGTTGACCAAATCTGGCTTAATCGATACATTTTGTAAGCTTGAAACAATAATTTTACAGCCAAGTCAATACTGGAATTTGAAGAAATAAAAAAAAAAGAAAGAAATGAAGTGAAATTTAATCCCAATAATCTCTGGTTTGATTGGTGCTTTAACAGTAGTATACAAATACAAATAAAGTTTTTACTTTTGATTTTTTTTTATTTTTACGTTAGTATTTCTGCGTACTTTTGTTTGAATCTAGCTTCATTAAAACATTGTTGAGCTTTGTTTTGAATGATTGTCACATTTATGTTTTGATGTAATTCGCTATAACGTGTTTGGTAGCCAAAAAAGTGACAATTTGACACTCTCAGAGCGTTCAGACGTTTAAACAAATAATAAAAAAATGTATAATATACGCATTGATTAAACAAATCTAAGCTCTTTCATGTCTAGTAATAATAAATTATAAACTACCCCTTCAATGTTCTCATTTTTACTAT
This sequence comes from Ips nitidus, assembly GCA_018691245.2. NCBI lineage: Eukaryota > Metazoa > Arthropoda > Insecta > Coleoptera > Curculionidae > Ips > Ips nitidus. Next base: position 8,299,723 of record CM042791.1, read on the forward strand.
TATTACCTAATCCGTTTACTGCATGCAACTGTACAATACTAAACACCTTAAAAATTGTCTGTTTGTCTAGTTTCCAACCTTTTGAAATTAAACACACACCCAAAACAGGAACAATGTGCTATACCTCCCTAGAGGGGCATATTCACGCGGTTCAGTGCAACCTAGCACGCCATATCGCTTAATTATTTAGTCATCCCTGTATACATACATGTTGCAGACCACAATTGAACTAAAACAGTAAACAAATATGCCTCACCCTTTTTGATGAATGAAAGAATGGCTAGTTGCAGATTTATATAGGTAAAGTAAATTTAAATTATGTAATTTTGTATACAAACTAAAGTATATTTTTTCTCAGAAGCTTAATATGACTATTATATGGCACTATTAACTAAGTAACTAATATTCACAATTATATAGTGAAAATACGTCTGATCAAGTGAGCATGAAGATAAAAGAAACTCAAAACTCGCCTAATCCGTCTAATAAACTTTCCAAGCCAGTAGGACCTTTTCAAGTGCGAATGCAAGTAATCTTCCTTGTCAAAGATGATTCTAGATTAACTCCTTTCCGGGAAAGTTTTCCCAGCTATAAATGCAGCTGTAAATCCAGATGACAAAATTTGATAAGCTCCCCCTTTGTGTATTTGCCCGCTCTTTGCAGACGTTGTCATACTTTATTAGAAAATTAATTAAGTATACGGAACGAAGTAGTCCGATGAGATTTTGCGAAGGAAATATGTGCAGGAGAATAAAGGTTCTTCAAGGTAAATTCAAAAAATATGGAAGCGACGTCCAATTAACTGAAGAAAAACCCTAATTAATTTTTTAATGTTATCGGTGTTTTCGTTGCGTCTGATTTTTATACAGCAGTTAATTTGATAAAAAATAAACTTTTCCTGTTCGCAACGAGTTTACAAAAAGTTTGTAAATTTCCTTGACTGAACTTAACGAATAAAATATCATGAAAGTTTGAATGTTCAAACTTGGAGAGCGCAAATAATAACTCTGACAAACCGGCAATAAATTTGTTCTGCTCTTGATGTGAATCAATATTTCTTTGATTGCTTTATTTAATCTCACAAACAGTAACCTTTAAAAAAACTTAATCTTTAATCCGTAAGTTTGGAAACTTAATGATAATTTCCAAGGTAAACTTCATGGAACAGTCCAGACAAATTTCTCGGATTTGATTAACGTAAAGTTTTTTTAAAAGCTAAATTAACGTGAAACTGTCATGGAAACTGACGAGAAAGCGTTATTAACCTAGGACCATTAGGTTAACGTTTTTGCTTGCCATAAATCAGGTACTGATAAGGGGTTTCTTAAGCCGTAATTGCGACAAATGACCTTCTTACTGTATAATGTTTAATTAAGTTCGTGTTTAGTTCAGCCATTGCTATTAATATAATTTTTACTGAAGTGTTTAGTTTTCAACCATACAAAACACATATTTATGTAATGCCCTGCTTATAGCAGAAACTTTGTTATTTCAAATCATACACCCTGTATCTTTTGTATAATCAGAATTGCAATCAACCTCTAATTAAGCTAAACTGCACCCCTGTAATCATGTGTACCCACCATGTAAAACTAGTCTAGTCCAGCTATGAATTATTTTTCTTCCAGTCAGTAGAAATCCCAAAAATTACGTTTGTTACCCAGAACACCCCTTTTCTTATTTATTAATAATATTATGTATACAGTATGGTGAAAATGTATGGGATACCTCCCATATATTTTGTTGGTTTGTATTTGAAAATCTTTACTTGATGACCATAACTTATTTTAAATTCTCAGAAAAAAAAACGCAGTCAGAAATAACCATCATCATGTCCAATGGTTTTTTGAAAAAACTAACAGTTAAATTTAAATTGGAGATATTCCATACATTTGCACCATACTGTATAATGAATGATTATAGTATTAATTAATTAAATTAATTACTGTAAATCTTCTTATTATACCTTAGGTTATGTTAGGTAAGAAAAAATTTGTAAATGACATTTTACCAAAGCATGAAAATCTCTAAAAATTATTCAACTGCAAGTAAAAACTTGAATTGATTTCAGCAATCAACTGAGGCATTGATGTCGTATTTCTACTCAGGATACTCAGTATTGTTGCATTTGCTCAAGATACAAGAATACTTTGGTTGTTTTTGTTTCTTTGGAAAAAGTACTATTTACTTATATTATTTACTTTATAGCTAAATTTATTCTTTAAAATTAATAACTACTATTGGACTAGACTATTAGCAGCATCTGCAACACTCTGTTAAAACTACCACTTTTCGTTCACGTCAAAACTAGAATATCAGAAATGGAAATCCGGTAAAAGTCGGAAAGCTTCCAGAAGATGGCGTGTTCCATTACGGAAAATCGATGGCCGGTTGTCAAGTGGAAACTGTACAGATGGCGCCACTAAGCCAGAAATTTTCCAAGACAGTTTTCGTGTATTTACCCAGTTTAAGACAGTTTATTTTAGTAAAGCAATAAAAAAGTTTAGTGTTAAAGAGCTTTGTGACTACAGGATAACTGTTCAATTCAACCTTGAATTGTAGAAGTATAAGAATTTTTCTTTGCATATTTAGGTAGAAGTGCATTGAAATTTTATGAGCAAACATGTTGAATGCGGAATCCACTTTATCCTAGTGCCATATACCCACGTGCACACTTGGAGTAAAGCGAGTTTATTGAATTTCTTTCTTTGCATATTCTTTACATATTACATATGCTGCTGGAGTAATTTGTTTCTTGCACACCTTTAGGTATTATTGCTACTAGGTCTGGGAGTTATTAAGGAAGTTGTGCATTATCCGGGTAGAAAGGCCAAAGCGCATAGTAATTTTTAATTAGAATTGTGGAGAAATTCCTTCGTATGCAAAATATGTAATTATTGAGTGCAGGAAAACTTTTAAGGCGTTTCACGTTTTAACACTGCATTACGATGAGTAAATTGTGGTTTAATGTATTTACCTTTAATGAAGTCCACCGCCATTTCCAGACCGTAAGTATCCTTGTCGCAATCATCAAGTATATGGGCTCCTAGAGTAATATTAGGTGGTAAAGGCTCCGGGGATGAGTTGAGTTGATCTAAAGTATACAGCATAGCTTCAAGAGCCTGAATTCCACCTTGGGGCATAACCGGACCGCAGGTTATACTATCTTCTCGTTCGTGGACCATCATCAAACCACCTAGAATGATGTCTCCCTCGACGAGAGCCTCTTTTTTGACAGGCCAAGGGATTTCCTGATTGAGCTGGAAAAATGGGACAAATAAAAGCACAATTCGTGTTCGGTGAAAGTTCACACTATCAATGGTGTCAGAGTGTTAAGGCTATTACAGGGCTGGTCCTTAATTACCGCGATAAAATCTGGAGTGTCTGGTGCTCTGGTCGTTGCTATTAGCAATTTGGAAAATTTACTGTCCTACCAAACCATGTATTTATTGCCACATTAACGGGGTGACAGTGAACTAGTGTTACGGTTTAGAGTTTCTAGAGTGTATCGTATTGTTTATACAGTAATCAAGCCGATTTCTAGTCAAGTTGGTGTTAGGTGATATTATTAAGTTAATTAGTCTTAAAATTCTATTTTGTCATTAGATAGTTATTGTACATTTGACTAAAAGACTATATCAAGTCGAATTTTAACTTAATCATCGAGTTATAAATAGCCCTACTAACTGCAATGAGGTATTAGAATCTCATTCTTATTCTTGATCTGAATAGAACCATACGTTGCTCAATAATTATTGAACTTAATAATAATGTTATGAGTTATGTTGTAAAACAAATCAGCCTAGTAACTATGGCATATTTGTTTAATTTAAGTTTGTATGATTGATTGAAAATTTACCTTGCTTAGGACGTAGAGCTATAAAAGTGAAGGTTTTAACTAGTAGTGTACTGGTAAAAAAATTGATTTTTATAGTTTTATGGGACAAGTTTTAAAGAGATAGTTAGTAGACATAATATCGAAGAGTATATCATAGTAATAGGTCACAACTGTCAAATTGTGCCCCATCCAGAATGTAGTGCTATCAAAGTGAAAGTATCAATTTCTTTTCAATTTTTAAGGAAAAAATGCACTTTGCAGCTTTATGGGAAGGAGTTTTTAACGGCTGTGACGTAACTGTCAGGTTAAAAACTATTTTAGTGTTACGTGGCATCTGTCCGGTACGTCACAACTGTCAAAATTTGTTTCAGTAAAAGATTGAAAATTTTAATTACTCAAAAAGCATCTCAAACTCATAACTTGACTTTAGAGTTGCCTGGGAAGAGATTTTTTTTACAGTTGTGGCGTAATTCTTAGATTAAAAAGTGTCTTAGTACTTCATGATAACTGTCAAAATTTCCCTCGCTTAGGACGTAGAGTCATAAAAGTGAAAATTTTTACTAGTTCTGTACTGACATAAAAAAATGAGTTTTATAGCTTTATGGGCAAAAGTGTCTTAACATCACGCAAAAACTGTCGAACTGGGCCTCATTCAAGACATAGAGTTATCAAAATAAAAATTTCAAATTTTTCTAATTGTAAAGGGTAAAATGGACGATAGCTTTATGGTAGGGTTTTTTTGCCAGTTGGTACGTAGACATAATATTGGAGAGTATTATTGTATTATTATATTAGGTCACAATTGTCAAATTGGACCTCATTCAGAACGTAGAGCTATCAAAGTGTCAATTTGTTTTGAATTGTTACGAGTAAAATGCACTTTGCAGCTTTATGGGAGGGAGTTTTTGCCTGTTGCAATCTTAATGTCACGTGACATCTGTCAGGTACGTCACAACTGTCAAAATTTGTTTCACTGAAAGGCTGAACTCTTTTACTTTCTGCCCAAATTACGATTATTAAATGAAGTAAGTTAGGTTAACTAGTTACATTCTTAAAACAAGTATCTTTCAAATATCTAGATACTTTTTCATAGTATATTTTACAGCTCTGGTCATTAGTATTCTTGATAACATCATATTTGACATTCAAATTATTTTCTTACGTCAATTAAATCCATCTGATAACGATTAAGAAAACTTAGTATATAACTTTTTTGTTTCGTCTTCCCTTATTATCTAGAAAAGTAGTTTTACTTGGATTAATAAAAATAGAGACCAGATTGTGGTAAAAGTTTAGCCAGCTTTAGCAAATTTAAGTCTTCTTCCTTAGATCTAAGCTCTTTTAAGAAGTTATAACTGATCTAATTTTTGTTGCGTGCTTTTAGTATAAAACCTGGTAATGTACTGTTCTAGACGTTTTCTTTACTGACATTCAAAATTCACTTTATTAGTAAACGGATTTTCAAAGTAAGATTTTGTTAAAAATTAATTGTTAGCTTGGTCTGAATTCTCAATACAGCTTTATTATACAAGCACTGTATATTTGGAGGGTTTAGAAAATTACGATATTTTTTGTAATATTACCTATTTAGGGTTTGTGTTCGTATTTTTGTTTAGATTAAGTGGAAGACCAATTTCCTGTTATAAAACATAAACTTTGCTATTTGGCATGATTAGCGTAAGGGGCTAATGTTGAGCTGTTGCTATGTTATTTATTTAGACAATTTCAATAGTGGCGGCTATTATTATTATTATTTTTAGTAGTAGTAGGTATGTACTTCAATAATAGTAAAATAGTAATTCAATTATTCAATCAAAATTGTCAATATTGAACTTACACCACAAAAATATATTTTTGGAAGTTAACTATTTTCTTATTCACTGAGTTCAAAACGAGGTTGAAAATATTGAGGAACAATTCATATATTCATAGTTGGGTAATAAAAATTGAAAAATCGCTTTCGTGAGGCGATGTTTATGGAATCAAATAATGGAATATGTTACAAAATATTGGTATATATAGATTTGATTTGAGTGCACCAAATAAGTTTCTTATAACTTTGTTTGGAAGAGAATAGTAGTAAATTTATAATATTCCCAAATGAGGACAATTTTCAATCAATATTGGAAAATGCACAAAATACTATGAACTGTTCATTTTTTTACTTTAGACAAACACACTAAAGGTACTGTACTGCAATTTCAGCTGATTAGGTTGTATCATTTTACCTTACATACAGTAACAATTCAGTTGGAAAAACTCGTCAAGAAAATATATTAATGTTTCTAAAAATAAATCAATGTTATACATCATTCAAACACTTACTACACTATGAGAACTGTAGTAATACGAAATAAAACATTTGAGTGGCAATTTTCGAAATTATAGGCCTTCTAACACCAATATTACCTGGCTATTTACCAAATCACCTACCTCCGCGCTGTAATCCTAAAAAATTGTTCCACTTTGTCATAGTTCTTAGCGAGAACGATCAATTCCTCATCTGGCAGTTTTGGCAAGATTAATACTTTTCGTTTCCAGTTCGAACATCAAAACTTTTATTTAACATTTACGCTTTTTTTCTATGTCCCGTGTACTACAGAGGTGATTGATTAATGCTACTTGCTAATTAATACGCAACATCGTAATTCGCTTTGATGATTTATGAAGCTGGAGTGTAAATATTTATGCAAGTCACATCTAGTTTAAAAAACTCTTGAATACGCTAAATGAGAGTCCTAGAAGTTCGAATCGTCTATTAAACGTTGAAGACGATTTTAAATCACTCTAAAGCGACAAAGCATTTCCAATTTTGAATTGCTTCTCAATAAGACACTCATCATAAACGAAAGAAAATTGAAGGAATTTAATGGGTTGGAGCCGGAAGACGCGTTCCATTAAAGGCATTTTTCATTGCACCATCAGGATTCAAGTATATCTTACGGCTTCCACAGTTTATGTCCCATTTAAGGAACATAAAAACGAGCCATTTAGGAAGCAGTTTACTGTTTTAGTTTACAAAGTGGTTTCTTATTATCTTCTAGGAGCATTTTAGCCAGTCTGTTTTGTACAACGTTCTTGGTACTGAATTTATAAAACTAATATGAAATTAAACGTTCAATGACGTTGGAGAAACGCCAATTCAGAGTAGCAAGTAACTGGAAGTACAGCTTCTAATTTCCAACTAGGGATATGTTTAACACTCAAATTAAGCAACACAATACAAAGTTACGTAAAGATTTGGGTGCCAAACTTGTTGAAGATATACAGGCTTGTACTTAAAATGATATTAAATGCAGACTTCCTGAGTCTAGTAGTTTGCTCTTATGCACTTGGCATTGTTTAAAGTGGTAGTTTTCCTGTCGTTAATGCATTTTCAAGAGAACTCTGGACTTTAATGCTCTGTAAAAGATGCTTTGCCATTGGAAAGAAAAGAGAGTGTATTATAAAAGAAATGCAATTGGTTTAAATAAATATAATAAAACTAGAATAAATTCCTCATTACTACGAAATGTCTGTTACTAATTAATAACATAATTTACTACTTAAAAATCTAATGTTTTTCTGAATTTTTAGCTTGAATAACTAATCGAATTCAACTGTATTGCTCCAAACAATCGAATTGTCGCTTGCGTCAATGCATTGAAGCAAGGTAGAGCACTTCGACCGTTACCTTATCGTCTTTGATAATGTCTAATGCAGCTGTGGACGCGAAATGTCCAGTAGTAATTCTATTGGACAAAGGTTTGATAGCCTGGAAAGCATTTCAAATTGTAGCTTCACCGGCCGTGAAAACGTTTCGAACATGTAGGGTTCAGTTTTCTTCTTGTTATTTTGTTTTTACTTCTTTCACAAGTCTTTGTCAATTAGTTATTTTTACAAATTAGAAAAACCTTAGTAATGATAATTGTTTTAATAAGTCATCAAAGTTTTGATTTTAAATCTTAGCATTGGTATTGACTGAGTGTCTTCTCTGCTATTAAATAATTACGTCAGAGTTAAATGTATTAATTTAACAATAGTTACATTAGTGGCAAAATTAGTGATTTGGGCAGTTAACGTCCAAAATTGGACGTTGAGCCTTTCTCAGTCCTGAAAAAGCTGTATGTAGAATTAACTAATAATAAATCAATATTTTGCAAATTGCTTGCTAAAACAAAATACAATGCGGTTTTACTGATTTGACTTTTGAAATTATTAAGTAAATCTTCAGTAATTGTCATAATATAACAATTTTACAATAGCAAAACTGTAAATACAAACGCAATATAAAGTCTATTTTAGGTTTTTCTAGAAAAATATATGGAAATAATTCAGTTTAAAAAAATTCCATAATTGTTCTATTTTTGTACGTAATGTATTTTTGTAACTTATGTTTGATCCTGCGTTGCGTTTATTTACTGTGGAACGTTTGTATCAAATGAGTATTTTTTTCAATTTTTCAATATAGTAAAAACTAATATTTTTACGAAAAATTTAGGTTAGGTTAGGTTAAGTATATGACATTATTAACAAAAAAGTTTTAGTATTTATCTATAGTCTAATAAATATCTATCTATATTACTAAAGAATCTAAAACTTTTCTAACACTCTTGTATTTAACATTTTTTGGAATTTCTGGAAACAATACAGTTCTCAAGATATACAGGGTAAAACTTTTAAAAGGAAGAAAGACGTTGACGCTTTAAGATTTTGTATAATTTTATTAAACGGAGAAAATTCCGTGCATACAGGGAAAAACTTTTTTCTGAATAAAGTACTAAAACAGTTACACTGACGTGCAATTTAGATAATAAGAACTTTAAGTGAGTTCGAGTTAAAGCAATAATAATAAGATTTTTGGATCGGAAAACAAACAGAATTAGGGAAAACCTAAACGAGATAAATAATCCACTTATACGACCATAAAACTAGAAGCATTATACTCCAATACTTTGCTACGAATGGCACTAAAAGCCTTATTTATTGTACGTACAAACAAGAATTTTTATTTGTTTTGTTAAACAACCGGAAAATTAGTTGCTCTTTGGATAGTAATTTCTAATAAACATACTAATATATTAAGTTAAGAAGAAAAAAGTTAGTAAGGGAACACACATACAGCAAAAAAAAAAGAATAATTAAGTTAAACGATAACCAACAATAACGATAACGAAATAATTATTGTTTTCTTGTTCTTGATAGGTAGTTTTGGTTTTTGGGAGTTGAAACTTCCAAAAATCGTAAACCTCGGAAATAATTTTATTCTCCGTAATGTTTGTTAGCGCTTTTCATAATTTTCCAGTCTGCCTCTCTGAACAATGGGTTGTAAAGTTACAAAAAATCCCGTTGTCATTGACAACGGGCGGTAAAGTAAAACTTTACTTTTCCGTTGAAAGTTTATTTAGGCGCAAAACGTGGTATATTGCATTACGTACGTAACTGTTAAAAAATATGAAATTAAAAATTGCATTGCATTGTTAAGTCATCTCCTTTTACTTTGAATTTTGCCTTATGCGCAACGTGTGAAAAGAGTTAAGTTAGTATTTCTAATGACAAATTGACTTAGGAAGACTTAGTTTTATCGAAAACGGAGTCGACAAAGTTTTAATATAAATCAAGTTGAATGTCTACTGAAAGAGATTTAAACTTTATTGACACATAGTTTGGTAAAAAATGTTTAAAGTAAACTTCCTTCAGACTACAATTATTTTTGTCAAATTGTAAAAGAGGACGAAATTCAGATTATATTTTGATGGATTTGCCCCATCAATATAGAGAACAAAACCTAAAAGTCGACGACCTATAACTAGGAGTTTTCCATTAAACTACATTTATCTGGATGACACAGGGCATGAGCATATATCACTCCCTAACCGATTTATTCGCTCCATTAAAACTACAGATAAATTCCTACAGTCGTCTTATTGACCTCAAAGACTATCGGTAAAGTTTGTTTGGAAAGATTTAAGTGTTGTTTGGCAGACAGGGTGTTAAAATTACAAACTCACCTTATCAATGGTCCCATTTTGTCTCGAGTTATTAAACGTAGCCAAGTCGGATATTGCGGCAACCGTGGAAGTTTGCAGAGAACTTTCCAGGCTGATCGTAATTTCGTGACTCGGTCTGGGTGTGGAAAAAAGTTCAGATAGTGTCGACTGAACTTTGAAGCTTGACCCGTTCTTGAACGAGCTGGAGTTGGCGAAAGTATGTTGAGGTTGCGAATATTTTATTTTTCCGAATGTGGTGGTCGTATTCGGACGTGGACTGGAGTTTGAGCCTGTAAACAATTCAAACTTGTTTATATGCTTAATTACATAGTTGATAACTAAATAGTATTCATGTAACTAAATAATTCAAAAAGGAGTGGATATGGTGTATTATGGAAACGACACGTTACTGAAACAACAACTTTGCTTCATTAAACCAATTAATGAAACATAACTGAAAATATGTTTTGCTAGTAGGATCAAGGCCCATTATAAATTTATTTGAAACAAGCAATACAATTTCAAATTTAATTTACCCAACCAAAGAAACTATATATTCAAAGTGTTAATTTATTTTTAGTTGAATCCGCAGAACCTCTACACGCAGTTTTGGAAGAGAATTGCAATATGAATCAAGAACAAGACGTGTTAGAACTTTTTGGTAAGTACCCTATAAAGGATTTTTTTAAAATACTGATAGACAACATTTTCAGTTATACTTACCACTCCAATCTAACTTTTGATCGAAAAAACATAATTCGTTTGACAAAGTGCCTTCAAAGATAATATACAGGGTGTTCTAAATTAAGTGCGCACCACTGCCAACTTTTTTATTATTGAAAATTGTTTAAATTAGCCAACTTGTGGAATTTTAAACAATAGTTTAAAATTTTTCTTGTTGGAAATATTTGTTGGGTTACTATACATTATAAAAAAGAGCCTAGTATCCAGATTCAGCTGAATAAATTGAAATTTGCATTTTTTGAAGACTATTACAAGTTGGTAGAAGACTATACCAACCAGTCACATTTCATTAAAACTGTGAATAGACAAATTGTAAATATTTACGCAATACACAATACTTTCAAGTTCTGCGGATCAGATTAGGGCAAAGCATTTTTATTTTAGGCCATAATTTCCTTTCAGGACCATTTAGGACTAAAATTATTTCTAGAATTCTTGAGGCGAATAAAATTCCTTACAGCTTTCCCCTTTTGATATTTTCTCAAATGTTATCAATAAACGAACCATCTGATCGGTTTGATTTTGATTATTTTTGTCCATTTGATACTATTTTGCACTGTTTTGTTCAAAGTTGGACCCCAATGCTGTCTAAATATTAATTTCTTGACAAAAAAAACCATAAAAACACATTTGAACCATAAAACTGCAATTAAATTACCTATCTTAGTAAATAAGATTTAGCATCACTTGACAACAGACGATCAATATTTAATAATATGAGAAAATCAAAGCAACACTATAGAGTGAGATTAAAATAGTCTGCAGCTGGTGTTTTAGACTTGAAATGCGGCAATACCTCTCCAATTTACCCATTTCCGAAACTGAAAATGCGTTTCAATTAAGCCGTAAAATACAACTTCCATTTTAATGCTTCAGGAAACAATTGCTGAGCAAAATTAATTACAATTTGAGCAATTGACAGATATTGTTTGTTTTGGAAGTTTCCAAGCGGTTAGTTAAACAGCCGCATTGAAAACTTTCGAGCGAAAATGTTTCAGTGCACTTTAAGATTACTTTTCAGATTAGGTGCGAGAAATTGCTCTGACACAACTAAGGAAGAATAAAAATAACAAAGGGTTCTTTAGTGGAGATATAGTTTGCTACCTTGGCATATTATAGGTGACAAATCAAAAAACGAGACAGTGACTACGTTTTCATAACGGGATAAATCAAACTGGAAAGTTTCCGAGAAGGGCGTAAATTGCAATTTAGGGAGCGAAAGCGTGCTTTTGTGTAGCACGAAAATATTCGCTGACAGGAAACCTGAATTTTCAATATAAGTCCTTTTCAGCCTATTGATTTCAAACAATATACTCTACTTTAACAGTAAGAGGTATTTCAAATACAGATTCGAAGCTGAAAGTTTCTAGGGATTTACTGATTCTGATTTGATTTGAAGTACAACTTTGTTAGGAAATGTAGGTTGGGCTAGCTTAGACCATAGTTAGTTAGGTGGTTACTTGCTAGTTTATCAAATCCTTTTTTATTCTAATATCTATGTACGTAAATATAGTTAAAATTAAACATATTTAAGATTGTAATACTGTGTTACATAATAACCAATAAATGCGCACCTGGTTGTGGCGAAGAGGTTTATTTGACAGTTAAAACGTAAGTTGTACACGTGACTAGATACCAAAATTCACACGAAATTGGTATGACGTTACAAATTCTTGGGAGGGTTTAAAATACTTTTGCGATTGTCAGGATTACTTGTTATGTAGGGCATCTCCAATTAGAAGAATAAGCCTCTACCATTTAAAGGAATTGGGAGGTTTAGAATACTTGTAGGGGTAAACATTGGGAATTTTTGGGATGTCTTAAGTAGTATTTAGAGGCCATAAATATTTACAAAATGACTTTAAAGCCCTGTGGCAATCTAAACACAAATTTGGAAAGTATAGGACACTTGTAAAAACATTTGGCATTTTTTGGGAAGTTCCCTCTAGTAATTAGAGGTTTCCGGCATTTCTAAAATGATTCTCTGGCAATTTTTGGAAAGTTCTGTAGTATTTAGAGGCTTCTGCTCGAGTTTCTGCCCTTCCAAAATGATTCTAGAGGCCTCAGGCAAATTTTGACAAGTTTATTGTAGTATTTAGAGGCTTCTGTCCTTCCAAAACGATTCTAGAAGACTCTGTCAATTTTTGAGATTATATGAAACAATTATTACACCAATACAAATGCAGCAGCAATATGCTACCCACAAGAATAATCAATATATTGTTGTATTGCATAAATAACTTAATACCGTCAATCGAACTTTTTTCATCACTGTAACCTTATCTTTGGCAGTCTTTAAACCAAAAATTTACACGAAATAATTGTTATGATTTACGCCGGAAATGTATTGTTTCAAAATGCGCACTGGACTCGGAACTTTCTCACAACATTGCAGCTGTTCTGCCCTTTTCAGATAATTAAATTCGGAACTTCATTAAAACAAACAAAATTAAAAGCAATAAATCATTCGGTCTCTATTACATTTCCCACATTTAAGAAAACCGCCAGTTGTGTGTAATACTATTTTCTGAACTAGTTCGTTAAACTGCGGTTTACTTGAGAAGGGTTGAAAGCCATCAAGTTTTTATTACAATTTTTTAAAGTTGCATTGTTATACAGTGTCAGAAAGTCAAATGTAGAAGAATTTTGTTTATCTTTAGAGACTTTTAGATGATTAAAATATACCTATCAAATTAAAATATAATGACTTTGATAACTCTGCTAGTAAGTGGTCTACACTAATTTGAACAGTATACCAACTAACAACATACAATAATATTTGAAACTTCATTATATAGGTACTCTATTGGACACGTAACACCTACTTGGAATTCAGTTCCGTTTGCCTTCAAACATATTGTCTAATACACCAGCAAGTTGAGAAGCCGGAAAACTGACACTAAAGACATTACGAATAATGTCAGAACTAGTGGGAAACAAGTAATTTACAAGCAATTTCCAAGTCCACTACATGTGTAATTCTGTCAGTCTAGTCAGTCAGATCAGTCAGTCAGTCTAATGCTCTGTAACGCAGTCCAAGTTTGAAATAATCCAGCAAACCAAGTTGGTATTGTTATTTTATACTATTTTATTTAATTTTTGCAAAAGAAATCCGATTATTCTGGTTTATTTTAGTAATGTTTTCTTTAAATTATGGCTTTAATTCATATTTTCCTATATAAAGAAGTTGAATAAGGTTATAACAGACGTATTTCCCTCACCTCAAGTTTGCATTCAATGAATATGTTACAGCTTGAGTATAATATACTGATGAGTTACAGCATTAATTGTATCTCATCAAAGAGTATTAGTGTTATAATTATGTTTTTTTGTATCTTTCTTGTGTCTTCCTATAAAAGCACCTACAATGTTGTCCACTTGCTCAATCTGTTAAATAAAAAGGACAAGATTAGATATAAAGCCTAGACACATTTCTGGTTGGGTAACTATGAAGAGATACATCCTTTAAGACTTGCCACAGTTAATATATTTTTATGAATGAAGGTACTGCTGCAAAAGTTTATATAAAATATTGGTACATCGTTTCTGCAAGATAAATATTCTTTCTACATTTTCGAACGCTTTTGAAAGGTTTAGAGTGCTAGATTATAGCTTTTCGTGCTCAAAAGATCAAATATACAATAGTTGTACTTTTTTCCTTCTAAATCCATTTTATCTGTTTGAAAACATCATTTTTAGTTTGAAAAACGAAACAAATCTATTACATTTATCTAGTGACGGACGTAAATTTACCGTGGTCGGTTATTTACCGGTAAGGTAAAGTAAAATTGGAAAAGAAAAATTTAATTTAAATTTGAGCAGTAAATTTAAGGGTCTAATTGAAATATGCTTCAAAAATATCATTGTCCTGTTATGGCTGATTAATTTCATTAATAGTTATGCAACAAGTACATCTTTTTTACACGCAAGTAAAAGTTGTTATACGAAACCGAAGTGCGAAAAAGGACTTGCAACAAAGAGGAACATTTTGCACTTAAAATCATTAAAATAAAAACAGCTTGTGCAAAAAGAAGAACTTTTTGAACTAAAAATCATTAAAAAAGTGTAATTGTGTAATTGTTTGCACGATTTTATAAAAAGACATTTTGGGTCAATATTGTCAGGACAGAATCCTAAAAAATAAAGACTGAACGAAAGGCTGTTTTGATTTGTTATTTAATGTTTTAGAGATTTTGGTTTATCAATTATAAAATAAATAAAGTAAAACTTCACTTCAAATGAGTGACAATCTTTTAACTTGTTTATGAAAAAGTAGCGTTTTTTTTAAAAAATAGCATTTTCAGCTTTTTGTCACTTTTCTTTATTATATCATGTTTAAATTATGACAAATAAATTGTAAGACATGTTTTTGACATGAGAAAAATGACGTAAATCTGATGATATTATTATTTGAACAATTTGTAATTTAGTGACAATTGTCAAAATAATTGTCATAAATCTCAGAAATACGTCCTGTTTCGAAAACTGGAAGAAAGTATTAAACTGTAATTCTTGAAAATTTTGACCATATATCACGTTTTTTTTTAGCATGACTGTCACGTGACCATTGTCAAAATAACTGTCAAAAACACGTTTTATATCGAACACTGCAAGAAAACTTTTCTAAACCCTGATTTTTGCAACTTTTGAGCATAGTCTTTGACCATTTGACAGTCAGGGACAAAATTGCTTGTCAAACCCACTTGGAGTGAGAAAATGTCAGTTTTAAGCACATTTTTTAAATTCTCATTAAATTTTCTATCCATTAACCTGAAAAAACACCACAAAATTTGGACACAGTCAGTAAGAAAAGAGATGGTAAAGTTTGAACTGCCAGAAACACAGCTTGAGAGGACTGTCGGAGACAAAATTGCCTGTAAAACCCACTTGGAGTAACAAGTTGACTGTTTTAAGCGTATTTTTGGAATTCTTATTAAATCTTCTGCTAAAGTAAAATATTTACTCTACTAGTAATAATTTACCTATCACTACAATTATTTATCATCTCCATTACTTTGCTAACAGTGGATAAAACGGACACAGGTTTTTGAGTTTAGAAAGCTTCTTTAGGAAAAGACCTATAAAAAAAATATTTAGTTAAGTTGTAAGCCAAAAACTACACCTACATCAAATAACTTGAAGTTCTCTCAAAAAACAACTTGCGCCAGATTTTCTGGTTAAAACTTTTTCAATAGAACGAGTCGAACGAAAGGGGCACCACTTACAATAATACGGCAGAAGTTACTAACCCGAGACTGGAAGAAATATAATCGTGCCTGGGGCCTATTTCGCTGCCTTCAAAACTTTTTAAAGTGTGTTATGTTTCACAGCAATAAAAGTTTTAAAAAGAGCTCCACACAGAGCGTGGAGCAATTTAAATTATTATCCTTTGAGTACCTACGTGAACGTGAGCTTATGTTATGCTAAAAAGTGCAAAAGGAGATAAATTAAGAAATTTGAAATCGAGCTGCAAAAGGTAATTTTTAATTCCATATTGGAAGGAACACCTGCGAGGTTCGTGGGAGAGTTCTAATAGAATTACGTGACAGAACTGTGTAAGTTTAATCTGATAATGTAAGGCGGCATAGAGGGAAACTTGAGTAATCGAATTAAGTGACTCAGATATTCACGATACTGCAATAACATCACAAATGCTTTGATATCAGAATTTTATTTAAGTAGCTTAACTGTAATTACCATTCAAATTCACTCCACTACCTCATTAAAAAGTAATCTTTATCACTGTAGTGTGAATGAACACAAAATCAACTAAAATTTTCTGAATTTATTGTGTGCTTCATTAAGAGAGGACTTCTACAATGTGAAATGTGGACATTTTTCCTGGGTAGTGTAATTAATACAATAATTCCCAATGATTAAGAAAAATTATCTAGAAATGTTCGCTTTATCAGGGGTAAAGCTATGAAAATCATATTTAGGTCCTCTGCCCCTACTGCTGTTTATAAAAGTTTTAAAACTCTTTTAAAAAAGTTTTCAAATTATTGAAGTTTCCAACTTTTTGGTTGAAAGAAAATTTGGTTACCAGTCGCAAATACTGACCGTTGACTAGCTTTAAAATGTCGTGTATTCTGCTTTTCCTGTTCAAAGAGTGGTTTTCCTCGTCCCCATTCCTGACTTTAACAAAGTTTTCAGATGCTTTCGGGGTTGTCGACATAATATCCCCTGACTCTTGCCAGGAATCTTTGACGCTTCCACTAGAAGACTGGAAAAAGGGAGTGGATTGTGAAAATTCCGTATTTTCGTACACTGGCAAAATCTAAAATAAACGGATTATTAAGTACGCTGCCTGAAAAGAAATAATAATAATAACAATCTTAAGTATGAAACTTTGGCAAACAAAAATAATAACCCGTCGTTTCCTTTTATTGAATATTTCAATAAAGGATCTTCGAGCATTTCTACGTCCGGGCTTTCCTTCTTATCTGATTAGGGCAGATTGAGCACCCGACAGAGCAAACTAAATAAAATACCCTTTGTTTACTTGGCCAATAGATTTTTCATTAGAAAAGCGAAATTCGGAGAGCGGAAATAAAATACGACGGATATTGTTTTGGGAAGTTAATTGATGTATCGAATTTTTCACGCCTTGGGATTTGGATTTAATTTGTCTGATGATACTAACCATCCCTTATAGAAAGCTTTTCAGAAGAAATTTATGTATAACAATGGTTCATTAAGTAACTCACCCCCGTTGTTTGTGTTTCTCCAGTATCATTTTCATAACTTATTCCTGTGCTAGTCTGGTTAACATTTCTTGAGGCTGGGATAACAGATACATCTGAAAATAATAAAAAATGTTTCTGTTTAAATAAATTTAAAGATTTATTTACACTCAAGTGTACATAATTGTAAATCAATTAATCTTGTTCTCTGAGTTCTGTCTGAGTTTCGTTCAACTTCACAATATCGTTAACTCAATTGTTTCAGGAAATCCTGGAATTTAATTTTGTGATGTGCTTTTCGTTAAAGATTGAAGCTGTTTTTCACGCGACTGAATGCAATTTTGAATTAGTCGTAACTTGACCCAGTAAATTGTTACTCATTAATCACGTTCGATCCGAGTTTTTGCACCATCCTCAGTTACGCTTGTCCTGTTCATATCACTTAACAAAAACTAATCAACTCTGAATACTAATTTAATCAAAATCCATTTAAGCGAGAATTTACAAGCTTAATAACAAAATTAAATAGCCCCATTTAATATTACCACGTGATTTGGACCAACAGGAAATTCAATGGAAAACACTCATCAACTACATTTGACAAAATTGAATTGTTTTAAATTTAAATTATACATAACAAACCAATGTCGCTGATAAAATATACCTTCGTTCTGCTTTAGCTTTGATTAAATGTAGAGAGTTTTATGCACAGTACCAATTATTTGTCAATGCTTTTCAATTTTCATTTTCTATAGAAATTTAGTGCATTCTTTGTAAAGTTTAATTTGAGGGAAATTATTTTAATTAATTTTTAATGTAGTAGAATAAATCAGATTTAAGCATAGGTATCACATAATTTGCTTTTTGCTGAATTTGATCAGTTATCACTTAAAACAAAAAACCTTAATTTTCCAACATTTTGTCCTACCTTCCATCCTTCCTATACGACTGAAGTAAAATACTCATTTAAACTTTTGTATAAAAACACTTATTTTTACTAGGTTCAGTGAGAACAACCCCAATCAGCTTCTCGTTTTACTAATTTAATATTTTTTTCAGTTTGCATATTTAAGTATTTTAATATTATTTTCTTTTAGGGTGGCTAAAATTTTAAACTGTTGGGAAAATTCGGCTTTAACTTTGAATTTTGTATGAGAAAGCAAATTATTCTCGTAACATACTCAGACATAAAAAAGTTCGACCAGTCGAGATTCTCAAATATTTTTTGTTATCTGTAAATGAGGTTAGGTTAGATCCAATACTTTTGTTATATTTAGATACTCAACCGCAATATTGTTGCGCCTTATCTGGGAAACATAAATGATTCAAATAACAATTTTATAATCATTTCCTACATTTTTTGTATTCTTTTTTGACGGGTTTAAAATTAGAGTTCTAGTGGGAAAAGCTACGAACTTTCACAAAAAAAAAATAAGAAACGAGTTTCTCATAATTCCCTCTAAAGGTTACTTTGGAATTTAAGGGCCTAAAATATACACGCTTATCGGAAGTGTGTTTATTTTTAATTTAATTTTGTTACTCAATAAAGGTATGATATAATGTGATTTAAAAAAAAAACGTGATGGTTACGTTCAGCTAGTATTACCTATGCCAGACTGTTTGTAAGTAAAGAAATAAAAAAACTAGAAACTAACTCTTCTTTTAAAATTGAACAAAGGAAGAAAAAGGATACATATACAGTGCTGCTCAATAACTCTCATTTGCCAGAAGTTCCACTTTTCTTCTGAAAATCCATAAGAGACTTCAAAGCTGTTGCCATTATAAAATGTACTCCATATAAACCAACCCACTGCTTTTACAATAAAGCCTACATAAGTTTTAATTTTAATTAATTTTCACTGCCAGTGACGGCAAAACTTTTCATATTATAACTGTAGTTGAGGTAAGGTCTCTGTAATAAACTGCTGTTCAACTTATAGGTGGAACTTTACATTTATACCCTTGTAACCGGGAATTGTCGTTAATATAACTTGTAGTAGTTGTTAAAGGTCTTTTATAATAATTAATATAGGTATAATAAAGGAATCTGTTGTTTTAAAAGTTGTTATACAAAGTGTAACAAAAGTATGAAACGGTAGAAATATATCTCAGAAACGTATCACAAAGATGACTAACATTGTTGCATTTCTGGAACTGCCAGAAAGTTATTTCTAATGAAATATTACTCTGTACTTAATTTCATTTTATCTATAAAAATCTTTGCTATAGCGTGTTTTCCTAAAGTGTGCAGGTTAAGAAAAATGTTGCTAAAGTTCCAGAATATCGACTATGTTACCTTAAAGTAGAGCAACAAAAAGACTTAGTATTATAAATAACTTTGTTGCTCAAATCTGTTAAATGTATTAATTTTACCTAAATCTTTCCATGACACGTCATAATCCAGGTAACATTTTCCTCAAAATCTGTTTACTGTAACGAAAAATGTTTCGGTCAAATAAAAAATTATTTTTCGGTTAGTTACAGAAAAATAGTTCAAATGGCAAGTCACTTGTATCATTTTCATCGACCGTAATTTGAAACTAAAGGACCTAATACAAGATAAACCTTTTTGTTAAAACACTGTGTAAACTGTCTGAAATAATTTACGGTCAACCTAACTATGACAATGTGTTAGTAGTGCTATCCAAACTCTAAAATTTTGTAAATCCTACTATAATTCATTCCGTATTACACGAGTTTGATCAGAGATATATTATTCAATTACCTTTCATTTGACTGATTAAATTATTGTTGAAAATTTCAGCAATACGCTATGTTTTATTTGTACAAGCATAGGCGTGAAAGTAAACATTCAAAGTTGGTAGAGTTATAGCTAAAATCTACAAAATCAAATTAATATGTTGGATTGCGCTGTATACTTTGCCGTTATTGCACATTGTAAATTAGCAAATCAATTCGACGTTCCACCAATTGAATATTTATCATTTTTATGGCAGTTAATTGAAATGTGAACAAAACTAAATAAAACCACGGTTTTCAACTGAAAAGTGCATTAAACTTTATGGTAAATTGAGTGTATGACTATGAGGTTGCACCACAAATTAGTATAAATTGACAACTTTTCAAAACCTACTTAAAAAAAACTACGTCGATAAAAAGCTATCAGATATAACTAGGAAACATATGTTGTTGGAAAACGTTATTGAATTCTATGTAGGCAAATGCTTTAATAACTTTAAAACTGCTTTTGACTTCAATACGTATACTGCTGCATAATATCTCATTTTTTTTAGAAATCTGGCAAAGATAATTTAATTTGGAAACCAGGTATGTGTTTGTCATAAAGTTCTCTAAAACTTTCTCCATTTAACCTACTTTCTAAAAATAAACATAATCCCCATACATGCATCACAGCAAGCATGAATTAAAACATGATTAAAACTGAATATAATAGAGGACTAATCTCGTTTCAGCTAATATATTTTGCTAACATGGGATTATTAGTTTTGGCACAATATACCTACAGAAAGCTTTTTAAACTCAAAATTAAAGTTTTAAAAGTTTGTATAAAAAAATTAAGCCAAAGCACTAATATTACTTTAGACTTTTGACGTGACGATATTATAAAGTTTGTCAAAAAATTCGTTGGTTTCCAGTTGACAAAACTGGTTTAAACATTCCTGGCAAACTACAGACAAACTGTCCATTTCTACGTCAACTTGTTTTGCTCGTTCGCACCATTCTGTAACTTTTCTATTGTTGTCGTCATTAGCACGCAATTTTGCGACTCTAATATTCAAGACCATATTAAACTTGGTCGGAATATGAAACAAGGAGTTAAAATTGCTGGGGGCGTATGCCTTTTAGCACAAAACTTTTCGAAAAAAACATGTTTTATTCTGACTTGGAACTGGAACTAAACGTGAAAACACCCTTTGCAGTTAATATTGTTTAACCTTCAATGAATACAAAAAAAATAACAAAAATAGCGGTAATTAAACTAAACTTTGTTCCTACAAGACAGTTATTTTAATTGCACCTCACGCTTTGTTTTATTATCTTTACCACATGTTTTCTACCTTGTCAAAAAGGGGAATTTTATGCAATTAAGTTGATGAGAAGTCATTTTGATTGAATCACGGTCGCTTAACATTACTGTTGAGGAAAGGGAGGCATTAAAGCGATCTAGCGACCCGTAATGGGGACGTGGATATGGAGGCGTAAAGGCAAATATGCTTTTAAAACGAGATAAACATCAGGGTCAGGATTTTAACGAGTTAATATCTTGCCTTTAAAAGTTTAGCAGGAAAAATTTTACGATACATTTTATTATAAAAGGTTTTTATATAATGAAAATTACTGTTATTGCTAAGTGCGAAAAGTGATTGTAGTGCAGGAAACACTATCAGATCTGTTGGGTTATTCCGGGATTTATCAGCTATTTTTTTTCTGAATTTTTGAGAGAAATTGTGACATCCTATATCATTCAACTTTTACACAGTTGACATAATAATTCTACTCAAAATATACGTATCAAAGCAGCACACGTTCTGACCTGGTTCTCACACATCCTCTTTTGGGAAGTAATGATGTAAACTAAACTGTCTTCGAAAATGTTACGTACGCTGAAAAAAAATTAATTGCGTCTTCGCTTTCCACTAATTATCGTGCTCCTTCCGTGCCTTTCACCAATTGAGCTCCCCTTCCATTTGCCTCTCTCTCTCTCCTTCGCAGAATTGGCGAAATTTTGACGAATTTCTGGCATTCTTCTGAATCTAATGCAATTAGATACACATTTATCAAACGTCTTTCGATCACCGAAACGGTGGAGAAATCTATTAAAAGTTTGAAAACATTTTCCAAGTAATTATTTACTTAAACCTTTTATAGGTCCATTGGATAAAATAAATTATTCCGTCGTCTTTTCCAACTACCGATAATAGTGAACGACGCCGTAAAATTGAATTTTTCTCGATTTATTGGTGATACTAAAACGCTTAAAGTTTTTAAGAGGAACTCGGTAAAGTGTCGCAAAATTTCAGTCCTGAAATGTTTGTTACGTCTCGACGTAGAAGCTTTTATAAAATTCTTATACTGCTAGAATTTTAAGTTATTAAAAAAAAAAACTTTCAAAAATTTGTCAGTTTGGCGACCAACGGTTGAACAACAAAAATGCATCAAACACGAAACATGCTGTATGCGGTATTTTGTGCATGTGTCAATATCACGTTACAAATAGTGCCAGACTTTTCTTAGTGAAAGTCTTTATCATTACTGTAGATTGTAGACATTGTAGGATGGTAGAAAAGTACTTTGAGGCTTTTGAGACCATATACCAGTTTCTTCTTTACTGAGGTTAATTTTTCACAGCTGCTCCACTAGCAGCTAAGTCTACTTTAGACCAGGAATCTCCTTGTCAGATGATACCAAAAAAGTTAGGTGGTGTTCAGTAGTTTTTCTCATCGTCAGAGAATCTGAAGTCTCCGTTATTTTCTAGATCTATCCTCCAGCGAGCGGAGATCTCCTGAAGAATTCAGGTTGGATGGACACATATGGAAAACTAAATTTCTACAAAACCTTTCAACACGGGTCTTTGACCAATGTGTCCTACTGACCTTAACATAAGACACAGAAACATGGAGCCTTAATGAGAAAAAGTGCTTGGATTGTTCAAGGAAAAATGGAGAGGAAAATGCTAGTAATACGACTGCAAGACAGGAAGGCAAACGAATGGATCAAATGAAAGACAAAAGTGATACATATCGCAGAACCGGTGGCAAAGCTAAAATGAAAGTGAGCTGGCAATTTGATGAGGACAGATGCTTGTAGATGGACCAGGAAGATAAAAAAACAACTAAAAGGAACCCAGGACAACCGAGAACAAGGAGGAAAGATGACACCAGAAACTGGTGGATATGCAATGTATGAGTCAGACTACCGACAGAAGCAAATGGCGACGAATTGAAGAGGCTTATGTTTGGAGATGGACGGAAATCAGCTGAAGATGATGATGATCTTCTTACATTAACCTTTCAAGGGGCAGTAACCTCTCAATCTGTCAGAGAATGTAAAAGCCTTTCTGGGTTGCAACCTTCAAGAAATTTGGGTGCGCCTATGCCGAGAGTTGTTCCCAGAACTTTACCTTTTTGTTTTTTTTTTCAATTTTCACTTCTATTCCCATACCATTTTAGAACTGAGTATTGCTCTAAAATAATCTAATATCGGTCAGAATCGCAATATCATGTTTGCGATAGCCGTTGTCCTGAAAGCTGCTAGAACCAATTAGGTATTTGATTTTGAACACATTAAATAAAAAAATTAGTTAATAGACCTGTTCAAACACAACACAATCATATTCTCCTTTTACAGAAAACGAAATGCAAAACAAGAAAATAAATATCATGACAACGTCTGTCCTTAGGACATCAAATTTATGGCCCTGGTCCTAAGTGAAAGTTGATGTAAATTTATTATATTATCTTGTGCTGAATGGAATACGTTTTCTTCCCATCCCCGTTATTTACATGATTCTGTTGAATATGTGATGAGGTGTGTGCAAAGCATATTATTGACGTGGATGTAGTATGTATAGAGTTCCAAATCACTTTGGGCATTGATTGACCTCATGAAAATTAATAGGGGTTTTTCAGTCGTCACTAATTAAAAAAAAACCATTTAGAGGTGAAAACGTTATTCTTATTAACGATAGATTGTTGGTTATTTACCAATATTACATATAAGTGTATTCGACCAAACTGTCAAATATGCATTGATACTCAATGTATTTAGGAGGCACGTACTGGATAAAACGAGTTTTACTTAAATTTACTGTTATTTCCCATAATTTTTTTAAAAGAATCTTAAAAACATGCATTTTAAAGCACTGCTGCAGTTTATGACTTCAAATTTAAATAAAGAAACAAAGTTACCACAAGATTAAAAGCACTTTGAGAGTCTTGTCTGAATTTTTAATGGGCTATTAAACATATTTTGGCAAACTCGCCAAAATCCCTCACCGAGATTTTAATTCATATTTTTTCTGACCCCTACAGAGGACGGTGATATTTTAAATGCAGCACATAACTTTCCAAGCGCCCTTAAGCATTCCAGATTTATAGTTTTCGGTTTCTCGTTGACCTATTTACC
This sequence comes from Ips nitidus, assembly GCA_018691245.2. Lineage (NCBI taxonomy): Eukaryota > Metazoa > Arthropoda > Insecta > Coleoptera > Curculionidae > Ips > Ips nitidus. The sequence goes on from CM042791.1 coordinate 8,324,064, forward strand.
ACTTAATTTATACGCTGAACGGTGCAGATAATTTCACAACACAACAAAGTTAAAAGATTTTGAATAAACCAAAGTTCGGGTAAAATCGTTTACTCGAGACAGGATTATAGTGGAAAAAATGCAATAAAACTTTACTTTGTGAAACCCCATTATTCATTGCCAAAAAGTCATGCCGAAATACTAAGCAGAGGTATTAAAGTACTTTTTTAGGCTTCTTGATAAATGAATAAAGCTGCCTTAATGACCATAAAATGTAAATAGCTGAAGGGCTGGAAAACAGTTTTTATATAGTTAGTAAATAGATTATGTAGGGAATAGCATTCACTCAGGGTGATTAGATTACCTTTTAATCATGTAATGTCCTGAATTCTATTCAGTTAATTTGTTATTTAGGTAAATCATATTAATGGTCATCAGTATAACAGCATAACTTTTGGGAAAGGACTTGTTGCTCCCTAAGGGGCGTTTACATTAGTAATTGTTAAATTTATGTAAGTACGTAAGGTAAAGGTACGTAGGTAATTTATTAAAAGTTACTCAATTTCAGCCTGACTTGTGGTCGTTTATAGAAAGTAATAATGCAAATAATTTAATAAAATATTGGGCATTTTTTTTAATAAAAACTGCCTTCATAATAGCAGTTTAAATCCGGCATAAGAATGACATCAAAAAGTAAGTAACACTGACAAGGCGTAAAAGACTCTAAATAGGCGGATAAGCATTGTTAACAAAAAAAAAGAGAGGCAACCCACAAAGCGAAATTAGAGGGCAAACTGAGCCAGTTCACGCAAAAAAGCCATTACCGTTTTCTGTGAGTGAGAAACTGTGTTAAAGGCATCTTAATTTCTGTGATTAATTGGTCCCAATTTGCTCTTGCTCTAATTATGTCTCAGCCTACATTACACGACGGAAATGTCTTATGCAATCAAATGTTGTGTCGAACCAGGTCTTTGCCGAAAACTACGCGTGGGCTCTGACTTTATGACCTAGTTTCTCGTCTGAGATTTGACGCCCCAAAAAATTGATGTCCAACTTAATTACTTTGGGGGACAAAAGCAAATAGTTCGGTAATTGATATTCATCGTTCGCAGTACGACGCAGTTTAATTTGCTATCAAATAATTTTCTAGGTTAATGAGACTTAAGGCATTGTTGAGTGAGGTTATTAATGAGATATTAGGTCCATCATTGTACAAAGGAAAGTTGCTGAGTGTCCTCCTTTATGATTGAAAACTAGCTGATATTAGTAAAGTTTGAGTTATGGAAAGGCTTATTATAATAAAAGTTTTAATGGTCTTCCTATAACTCTAGTTTATGAAAAGGCCACAAAGACAACAATAGAAAGAAATTTGATATAAAAATGACTTACTTACCTAATTTATCTGGAGTTGAAAATACTTTAGTCACTTCTTCCGTCCAACTTTCTGTAACGTTTTCTTGTTCAACTGGACTGGTAATGAAAGAACTGTCATTTGATGGTGAAATGGTTAGAACAGCTCCAAATATTACAACTAAAGCTGCAAGGCGCATCATCTTGTTATTTGGTTTGTTGAAAAAGGATTCATCTCATCTTTATTCCTGAAAAAATAAACTTAATTTTAAAATATGATTTGACTATAAAACCAGTTTGTATTACCATAAAAAATTCAAAACGGTTTGTAACCCAAAAAAAGTTACGACCTCACAAATCGTAAACTCTCGTCTCCGACATTGAAAATGGGCTTGCTTACCGAATAACCTATCAAAGCGAAGGCATAAAAGAAAATTTATTTGCTTGGGTAAGTCGAGATTTTTCTGCCCTTTGAATTTCACAGCCTTAGGTTAAGTGATTATTGCGAAGAGGTTTACCTTACTACCAAAACATGTTGATATTATCGGAAATGGAAATTCTGTGCCAACTAGAAATTACACATAGTCACGGTATGTGTATATTGTATGGATGACGGAAATTAGTGTGGTTTATCCAAATCGATAAATGCAAAGCCAAAATAATATCTGTGTTGTCATCAATCCAGTTGTCCAGCTAAACATTGAAGGACGACCGGAAATTTAAAAAAACGATTTTAACCTGTGAGCAAGTGATTGCAATCAATTTCCAACAGTGTACCAAAAGGGCAATTATTTTTGAAACCACGGGACTGTCGACAGCAAATTTTGTTTGGATTACTGCGTCAGCTTTTTTTAGAATGAACAGTCGACATCCGGGAAAAAAGTAACATAGCACTTAACATTGAATTGTTTGTGGGTTTCACATTACGTTTGTTCTTTACAAAGTCAATTTTTGTTTTTTTTTTCTCTTTTTAAAACCAATTTAAAACTTGTTAGTTTTCTGTGATACCTTTTTTCATTAAGGTAATTTTTACTGGTCGTAATAGAGCTGTATAAACCCAATTGGAAACACACTGTATTATTGTTCATTCCAGTATTGTATTCGTGCGAAAGTTTTGAAAATTGTATAGATTTTATACTCTCGGATAATCTCGTAATTATCCAAGTTGTAACAAATTACTGTAAGCAAGGAAATTAAATATAGAACTTAAGAAAAAGAGTTATAAAGATTAAAAAATCCAAGAAGCAACAATAAATATATAATTGAAAGACTACTAAATTTTCACAAACATCAACAGTTTAAACATGTTGAAATTTTAAAAACATGCATATTAACGATGAGTATGTTCTTCAACAAGCGTATAATGATGTCATTATTATATTAATAAATTATAACCAAAAGACATAGCTTCATCATCATTTGGCTGCAAAACATTATTTTAAAACTACATTGTTTATTAATGCTGTTGGATTAGTTATTATTAAACAAAAAACGTGGTTCAGAAAATTAAAAGAAAATTGTTACATTATTATATCCTTAAAGGAAATTCACTTGACAAAAATAGACCAAATGTGAGAATTCCATAAATCGAGAAGATCTAAAAAGAGCGTAAATTTTTATTTAATTTTTTCTAAGTAATGAAACATCCTACTTTTTAATCAACATTTGGATTCTACATAAATTTCTATAGCTTTGATAATGTCATATCAATTGCTCTAAAATATTGCTTTTTCTATACAAATTGTATGTCATTGTTTCTGATGGTATAAAACTCAAATTTTGACCTATACAATCCTATAAAGATGACAACAAAATTGTTTGAAAATAAATTTGAATTAAATGTTAGAATTTGAATTAACTGTTGAATGTTGAAATACATTTTGTAATATACAGGATGTCCTGCGAGGTAAGGGACAAAATTTCACTATGTGTTCTTTAGGTAAATTTGGGTCAAAAATATCCTATAAACATGGGTATGCAAATGCTTCCTTACCAAAATATGATTATTTTTAATTTAATAGTGGTATTCTGCCAAAAAGTACAATGCTATAATAATAATTATCTCGAGTATATTAAAATGTATATGAAGCACATATGAAGAGTTTAATGAATGTAGAGAAATCACACACGTCAATAATAAGCATATTCTAGACCGCTTGCTATTTTATTCTACAGACCCAGTGTTGCCAAGTAAGTCTACTTTTCCCTCTAACAGAAAATAGTTTACTATACTCGTAATCACTCTCTAAATAACCAAATAAACTAGTTTCATCAATCATAATCAATTTTCTTTCCTAAAAACTTACTCCCTTCTTGCTCTCCCTAATAGACTACTAAGAGACAGTTAAAATACAGTTACAAACAAATACATATCTCTACTCTAGCTCATATAGAAAATATGTTACGAATACTGTCAATATCTCTAGAGTTACTCCCTATCTGACAAACTTGGGTTATTTTTAATGCACTATGCCTCTCTAAAATATTAATTATATATCGTAAAACGTTTCTAAGATAATCTATACAAATTGTTTCAATAAGTTATTTTTAAGGCCTTGCAATTTTTTGGGTAGTATCATGAATTTCCTTGACTGACTGAAAATAATGCCAACAAACATTTCGAAATCTGCTTAACATTCATTCTTCGTTTTACATCATTTCAATATCTCTGGACCTTTTCGACACCAACATGCCTGTTCAGGGCTTTCAAACTGTATTTGAATAAATACCCTAAAAAGAGGGGATTTGACATTACTTATACATTCTGCGTTATTTCATATTGAAATCATTACCTTAATTGGTTTTTCTTTAGTATTTCATATTGCTCGGGTTTTAGAGATATCAATGTTTTTTCAAGTAAAAAACGTGTGTTTTTTCTGCCAGGTTATTACGTAAGTGAGTTTGTTTTATACTGAAGTGATGTTTTGAACAAATATTTGTATAGGAGCACACACAAATACACTTCTAAAACACATCAAAGCAATCTGGCTTCTAATCCGTTTTATTTAATAGTCTTTGAACTATTGTCAAATCGGTTTTGCAATTTTTTTCAAACTGGAACACTATTGCCTATACAGGCAACTGGTTTCAGTTTCAGTTCGTGTAAAAGCCCATGATTGATATCGTGTCTCTTGTAATATAAACTGGCAAAGCTTGTGACATGTTACGCTTTTCAAAATAGGTGAGGAAACAGCAATCGGATGCAGCATTTGGCTGTTGAAAGGATTGAAAATTTTTGTCTGTTTAATAAATTTCTAAAAAGGATTTAAGAATAGGAATCATTTATCACTGGGTTAGCAAAAAGCAGCTTTATTTAGAAACTTGTGGTGGAAACTAACACATTTCCAGTAGGAACGCTGCATTTAAGAAGATTATTGTTGATACATAATTTAAGGGTAAAATTCAGTTAGTCAAATACCTAAACATCTTGAACATCGTTCACCTGTAGCACAAAATTAGCTTTCATAATCAGCTACCATCAACAAAATCAATTAGCATCATAAACCAGTAAATATTAGTAGCTAATTACTAATAAAACTTAATTTACTCGCAGATAACCCAGTTTTGGGGCTTTGCCAAACTAGCGGTATATACATTTTCCTTTATAACGTTATGGGTGATTAAAGTGCAAGATAGATTATCCTCCAAGACACAAGATTAATTTTCTATAACGTTTATTCCCAACAAAGTTAAGGGATTTATTTCTTGTAAGGATGTTCAAGAATAAACAGAGGTAACCAGCTCAGAATTTAAACTTCAACACTCCCCGAGTAATTTATTGTTGTATAAAGTGACTTTTAGGACACAAGGTCCATTAAAGCTCAGTTATCCAATTAGAGTGTTGAACGAGCAACACGAGGGAAGTGAAAATCTGTTACAGAAACATCGACTCAAACTCTTTGGCTGTTTAATTGCTTTATCAAAGTTTATTTAAAATCAACAAAGGCGATAACATTGAGCTGGCTGGGAGACGTTTGACGCTGCAATCTTTATAGGCGTATTTATGGCAAGGAGATTTACTACAATCGCATCCGTCGAAGAAAAACCGTACAGCTTTCCTTGACTAATAAATTTTCCTTTATAGCTTTACCTTCTAACGTTATTCACACCGTTATCCACTACTCACTATAACAGTATACAACAAATAACTTTTCAATTCAGATAAGTTCCTTGTGGAAAGCTTTTTCATGTCGACTAATCCCTTTTAAAGATACGCACCCTTCTCATTATTGTCCTAAAAAGAAATTCGTATTATTTCTCAATTAAAGCGAGTTGTGGGAAAATACCTGAATAGAAGAATTTGGGTTTGGCATTCCGCGATACGAATTTGGGGGATTGCAAATCCATTTAATAAATTTCCGCAGAGAAATGCTAAATGTATGGTATTTCATTAGTGCCAAGCTATGAGAAATAGGAATTTTACATGGGGGCCAATAAACTATTTATTTGAAAGATATACTGAGCTGTTAGCTTGACGGCTGCATAGAATACAACCTGCAATTTATTTTCTCGTTAAATAGGAAATGGTAGTCGTGTAAATGAAGTTGTAATTAAAATTGTTAAGTACTGGTAATTGAGAAAGTTTTACAAATTGTGTTTGATTAAATGGAAAAACCAAGTTCAATTTTATTTAAACATAACAAAGCTCTGTTCCTCTAATTACTCCAAAGGTCGGTATTTTCATCTGCTCATACTCTTTCTTGTAAATATATTAGATAAATAAAACTTAGTTGTGTATATCAATCGCCAAACATACTTTATTCGACCAATAACCCAGTTTATTTGAACGTTTTTACATTTTTAACATCAAGAGCCCGTATTTTTATCTGCTAATAACCTTCCCTATTATATTATAGTATTATTTTAAAGTATTCTAATTTGTTGCTACATTTTTCTATTAAAAAAGAGGGTTATTTTCTTCTTCAATACATCATACTTTCTTCCCCAAACTTAAGCACTTTTTTAAATACTAATTAGTATAGGATTCTAAACTGATTTTTCCTCAAGTTTCGGTTTTTTGCTTGCAAGTTACTGCATCAATTTTTTTATTTTTCTAGACCGGAACATAGTTGGACAAGTACTGTGTCTCTAATAATTATACAGGGTGTCCAAAAAGTCTGGAATATACATCTGGAAATACAAGTAGTTTTAAGCAATTTTTGAAGTTTACTTCACACAATTTGATTCTTCTAATATCTAAAAGAAACTGTAACAACAGGTAAAATATACATATTTATATTAATACACATTTGTTTACTATTCACAAATTTTCAAGCAAGTTAGTGTTTTTGGAACAATCTGAAACCTTTTTATTAGTATATTTCAATGGTGATTTTTGATAGAGGACAATATTTTTTGACATCAGTTTTAAAATGGTTGAAATGAACTAGATACTCGGTTAACTTAGTTAGCCATACATTTTTGGTAGCATAATTCTGTTTTGGTTCAAGATATTCAATTTAACCAAAACTCAATTACAATATACGTTCTGACCAACAAAACATTTGCCTCTCACCAGCCTTGCTTTGCTAAAAATCTAAGGAAATCATCAACGATGCTGCTCCAATGATCATGTTAAGCTGTTTTGGATACTATAAATGGAAAAGAATTACCCTCTCTAAATTCATTATCATCATCAGTGAAGTATTTTGCTTATCAATTTTTCTTGCCATAATCTTTTAGTTTTTCCCTCCATGTTTTGATATTCGAGTTATAAAGTGATCTGCGACTTATTTAAAACTCTTCATAAATCAATTTCTTATTCCTCTTCAATTTTGAACCAACACTTTGTGTAAACGTTCATTTTATAGTAATCGTGTCAGTTATGTAAATTTAAATTATTCATGCATTGTGACAACAGAGGAAGAAAGTAATAAAAATATGCAGTTTTCTGCTGCAATTATTACGGTAACGTTAAATCAGCGAAAAAAATTTACCAATAACAACGGTCTTTGTCACCGAAAACTCAATTAGTCAATCAGTCCCCCGGCATATTCCCCAAGCGCCTTTAAAACACTCAGATAGCAGATGATAAAATCGCAAAGGCGTGTGATTCAAGTTATTCATCATTTTTCATCTCTAACTTTAATTCCCCCGTCATGATTGTGATTAAAATGAATGACGCTTTCATGGACGAATCAACTTTTCTCATTTAGACACGAATTGTCGAGCGAGGTACGTGAGAGCAAGAGAGAATTATAATACTGCAGCAAGGTTGTACTTTATTCAGATGGAGTTCTATTATTGAGGTTTTTCCTTAGTAAGGCCACACTTGCAAGAGATTTATGAGATGAGGTTGCATTCAAGTATTTTTAAAGATTAATCCGCTTGCACTATCCTTCCCGTGGAGATTTATATGGAAAATGTGATTAACTTGCCCATTAAAAGATCAAAAGTGAACGAGAACACGATTATAGATATGTCGCTATGCAAATTGGGCATATCATTTTCGTCTCGCTAAATTGCCACGCTTCAGTGACATATCACAACCCTGACGTTCCATTTATCATTTAATACGTGCTGACCCACAAACTTAATTTGTGCACTTTTAGATGCATAATATGACTTTCATATTTTGCCTTTCAGCGATTTAAGTCCAGGTCAACGGCTTGCATATTTTACAACACTATATAACCCGGGAAATAACACGGTAATGAACAATTAATACATGTTCATCAAATATCCATTCAAAATTGCAATATGCACGACAAATTATGGTTGTGGCTTATGGATCGATCTGAAAGCAGGATTAGTGCCGCACTAATAGCTAAGCATAATAATTTGATTCTGTCTGATAACGTATGCGTTGGATTAAAGTCTGTTTTAGATGCTATCATGATATCCCTTAGATGTCAGTTTATTTAAATTCTGAAACCAAAAGAAGTGAAATCGTTCTACAAACTCTGTCTTGCACCACGTCCAATTGGAGGACAAATACCAGAGAGATCTTGCCGAGATCATTATGGATTTTAAGAATAACGTTCATTTTTTGTTTCAAGTGAGAAACTTTTTAGCTAAATTATTTAACCGTGTTTGTTATTATTTTTTTGAACAGCCTGTGTATGTTTAATCGTGTTGCTAGCACAGGGTGATAAAGTAGCAGGACGAACATTTTGAGGTTCTTACCGACGCTGAAACCCCTAAAATAGCGGAGATACAAATTTTTCTAAATTTTGATGCAATTTAAAAAAAATGTATCGTATATCTTAGAAACGATTAGAGTTACGAAAATTATACAAGGAACCAACAATATTCAAAACGACTTACTGCACCTAGGAGACTTATCATTCACCGTTCAGTTCATATTACTCAATGAACTGAAATTATGTCTCAAATTCGATTCATTGAGATCTCAAAAACTATAATAGATACCGAAAAAGTTAAATAGAAAAAGTTTGGGAAATTTGAGTGCTGATTTCAAATTTGGCTTCAAATTATTTATCGATTTTTTTTCGTTTTTGAGATATCGAAGAAATACTGAAAATGATTTTATTATTAGTTTAGAAGTGATCAGGAGTTGGGATCATGAAGTTTACATTTTTGGTATTTCTTCAGATTGCTATAAACGTCATATTCAGCAGGTTTAACAATTTTATATACTTTCAGATTTTTAATTTCTTTAAAAAGTTTTAATTAAAACAGAAACAACAATTGTTATGATTCAAATTTGCTTAAAATAAATCGCTGTTCTAATGAGTTTTGGCATTAGAACTAAAAGTGGTAGTACCATCCAGATAATAAAATTTTATGTGAAAAGCCAAATAATTTCGATTGCATAATACTTCTTAAATATTATTCATCAGTCAATCAGATTTTCTTTATCCTCGTCGTTTTAAGTAAATTTGCGCCAGCAAACCAGACAACAAAGGCATTCAAAATTTAATAAAATTTACAGTTTAAAGATAAACCCATTTGGCTTGGCTCTGGCATTGTTTTAGCCTCGCTATCGTTTTTGTGGCTGAGATAAACTGGAATAAAAATCAGCTTCAAGCTCCGGCTAATCTGGCACCGTATGCAAAACATTCCACATCCATATTACGTTTAATACTGACTTTCCATTGATGTGAAAGTGTAAGTTATGAGTTATTTTTACAGTCAATCTGGATAGGGATTAGACTTCCGTCCTTTGATGATTAGATGGACCCACTCAGTCAACAATTTGCAGTTAGGGCCACTGATTGGATCTTAATAAGGCAAACAAGGTTTTGATTGCATCGTTAAACTAAGGCCAGATAGGAATAGAGAGCATCAGCAATATTCGGAAGCCAAATCCCGAAGAACGGCCTCCAGGAATTACATATTATATAGATTAAACCCGTATTTATGGCACGTTTGATTTATGAATAGCTCCTGTTTTATCGTCTTGTTAGATAAGACAAATCGAAGTTTGTGTTGAACTGAATAAATCGTAGCAGACCATAAAGGCAAGTATTATGGGAAAAAGCTATTTTTATGTCAAGTAAGTGTCGAAAATATTGCTAGTTAAGCCAAAAATATTTTGAACGAATACGGACATGTCTGAAATAAGCTCTTCAATTTTTCATTCCAGAGAACAACTATTGTAATGCGACAGAGCGAAAATACAGTCGTAGGACATTTGAAAGATTTATGTAGGTAACGACCATACACTTGTTACGAAGGAATATAAAATCAGGTTTTTTTGAATAACTCTGCTGTTTTTCGTTATTTAACCACAGTTTCTCTATAAAAAAACTCTGTTAAATCGTAATTTCCGAAGTATAAGAAGACTGCCAAAATTATGAGATTCCGTATCAATCAAAAATTATAGTTTTTATATTTTGTTGCTTAAAGTTTTAATACAAATCAGCAAAAATTTGACCGGATTTTTGCACCTAAAAAAAGTGCAGAACGCTGAACAAATTACAAAACTCGCACCCTTGGTCACTCTGAAACAATTTGTAGTTTTTTATTGCTTTTGTTACTTTACACTAGAGTTTCTGTGAAATAGCCTTTTGCTTCCATTTTTTTGGTTGTTTTTTACACATATCTTTATTTTCCTTAACTCTATTGTTGGGGTCTTTTCTTTAGTCCTTCTTTCTCTCAAACCTTTACCTCTTTCTCTCTCTAAATATCGTTTCTATCTTTGTCCTCTCTACTTTTTTCTTGTTCTACTTCTGCTTTTTTATTATTTCCGTTTATTCTATATTTTTGTTTTTCCCACTCCTCTTTGATTTTTCTACATCTACTTCCTTTACACAAAATGGTTTGTAACTAGTTATTATCATTTGCAGTATGCTAAGTCAGAAACTAAATGTCAAAAATACACTGATGAAGGTATAAAATGCATTCAACCAAAGTCAAACTGATTTCGTTACTTTGGAAGGATGTTTTTTTTGTACTTTTATGGGATTATGACAGTTTCCAGGTTTAAAACAGAACAAAAAACAGAACTGTAACGTCGCCACAGGAAGGTGAATATTTTAAATTTGACAAATGAAGAAGCAAACGTTTACAAACGTTACATTCAAAACATTTATGTTTCTATTAACTGTAACGTCACTCCATTTTACTTTGATTTTTGCTATACCTATATTGGTGGCTTCTGCATGGGAACTAAACCAGTGAGTAGAAGACAGACAGAAGAAAGGTAGGTAATGGGTGTTATTATCTATTCAAAACTAGTGAGTAATAAGCATATTATTAAACAGTCATAGAAAAAAATACTTTGGTTAACTCCTAATAACTTTGCTTTTGTTGTTACAATAAATTGAATTATTTGTGGAAGGCGTAACATTAACTGTTTAGTGTTAATTTCAAGATGCTAAATTATTCGTGAATGTAGAGGAGATTTAAATTTAAAAAATCATAAATGTTTACTAATAGGCGATAAAAACCCTGAAAATCTTACATTTACTGGGATTAAAACAAATTGCAACCACTTAAGAGACCTAAATTGTGTTCGTGACAGTAATTACTTACTTTTCTAAGCGCACTTTTTAATTTTGCTTTTCTTGCATTTCTGCATTAATTTTCTAATTTAATAGCAAACAAAAGCTTTTCAACTAAGTCATTCTGCACTTTTGCAAATGTAAAAATCACACTGCTAGTAATTCTTTTCATCCATTCAAGTCGTTTGATCACGTTGAATATTCTGACGTCAAACCTTCCTGAATAATTAACGGAGCTTAAAATATCTTGGGGCTTTGGGGCTATTACAAAAGGCGGTGAGTGCTTGCTTTACACACTTAGGCAAACCAATGGAAAGGTGAAATGTGTAGTATGGGCAAATATAAGCGCGCCCTGAAGGGGACTCAAATATGACTTTTTTAAGGAAGGAGAGGACTAAGCAGAGTGTTTAATAAAGAGTTTTTACATGTAGTTTACATTTTCATTTACATAGAGCGTGCAGAAAAGTTTCCTGTAACTTCTTTGCTAATTTTCTCACCTGAATTCCTAAATAGGAAACTTTGATAGTTAGAACAAATATTTTAGAGCAAGCAAAATTAAAGGCAACGTTTGGCAGCAGTTAAAGAAAAATTTATATTTCACTCCAGACCATAACAATCCTATTAGAAGTATAATTCAAGCTTTAATAATAAAATATTATTTCCACTATTACTTTATAAAATTATTAAATAATAACCAATTTAGCAGTACATACACGCTTTGCCACAGAAACTTAGATAACCTGAGACATATAAGCGGAATCAAATTAACGTAGGTGTAGAATACTGATTCAACTACGAAATATACGCGTACTTCAATGTTATGAAAGTGGATTAAACGCATAAACCGTTATGTATAAAGTTTTAAATGCATCCCTGGATGTTATGGTCAAACCGCTGACAATCGTGTTGAAATTCCCATGAGCAAGATAGTGGCAGGGATTGGGGCGATTACAAATGCAAAGTATGTGACAAACCTAAACAAAGTCGTTGCCGCGGATTATTTGGGTTTAGGAAAACTTTTTTATTGATCAGCACAAAATACCCCGAAACTTATGGTTAAAATGCCGCATTTTCTCAAGACAAATCAGTATAGAGAATCCTTGTTTTGTAAACTCGTAAAACCCCATTTAGAGGTAAAACTTCCCTACAAGAGTGTTTTATTCAAATTTGAAAGGGAATTATGGGGATATTATGTAGGACTTGCTTTTAAAGGGTCGAATTTGCCTCCAAAATATATTAGGGCTTAACGGATTGTAAGAGGAAATGGATTACACCGTATTTTTATTCACTTAAGACAGCCTATTACTTATGAAAATTAAAATGGATCAATACATGCAACGTAGAACTGTGACTCCTGCTTAATATATTACAGGAAAAGTCATTTGAAAAAAACTTAATAAGAAAATTTGAATAGCGAAACATTTTTAACAACATCGTGGAAAACTAATTTGTATTTTACAATATCCTGACAATTCTTTACACTACCTGAATTTCTATACAATACCAAATATTTTTCCACTTCTAATATCTCTCGTTCTTTGACAGTTTAGACTTTAGAGAAAGCATGAGTCGACAATATTAACCAGTTAACACATACAACAAATTGTGTATTAATTTTTAGTAGGAAATTTTGATAAAATATAAACCAGTCATATTTGACAAACAAACAGTAAAACTGGGATTGATCGTCTTCTTGCGATAAGACCGTCATATCTCTTGTTGTACCATATACTATTGTTGTTCTCATTATTATGTTACGTTTCTAATAAATTGTCAGCTTTAGAGATATAATTTCAGTAAGCTAAATACTGCACCAAAAAAGTTACGTGGCCATTGTGTCTAGCTTATTTCAATACGTTTAGCATAATTTAAAACTATAATTTCTGAAACGACTCAAATTTGAATAAATCAGCTTAAATTTTAGTTTACAATCTTTTTTAAAAACCGGAAGTTGGTTTCCAAAGGTCGAAAAGAAGATTTTTTAAGCTTAAATTTGATCCACCAAACTTACATCAAAATATTTGCTTTTAGGGTCTTTTCCAGTGTTGAAATTGACTAACTAAGGTCACGTATTTGTGGTACAGCTTAAAATTTTTACTTTTTTACGATTTGAGAGTAAACGCATAATTCTGCAATTAAATAGGTCTGCAGGGTTACGTGGCCGTTTCCCTAGACCAGCTTATAGTTTGAATATTTTAGCTTAAAATTGAACTTTGCAATACAACCCTAAAAGCTATGCTGCTAATTTTCTAGCTTAAACCGTAGTCTACGGTGCCTTTTAAAGCTTTTAAAATTAACCTTCTAGCGTCACAAAATGTCTAAATCCTATGTTTAACATATTTAGCTTAAAAAAATTCACAATTTATTTTGCTTTAAACTTCAAATTGTCTTCTTAAAGCTACGTGACCGTTTTCAAAATATAATTTTTTACTTGAAATGAACATTTGAACTTAATCTGTAGTTCTCATTCCTTTTTTCTAGCGTGGAATTGGTCTTATAAGTGTTGTTATCAAGTAGTTTTTGACTTGATAATCCTTCCCTCAAGTGTAACTTGAATTTGATGTGAAATCAATTTGAGTCAAGCTACTCCAAAGGTTACGCCGTGAAATTCCAGTAAGTTATGTCTATCTCATGACAATTTGTAGTATATAAAGTAAATATTTTTAAATCTGTTTTTGGCAAAAACAAGCCAAAACGTTGGCGATTTTAAACTTGATTCCTTTGTGCTTATCTTGTAATTATCTTTTACCTACTGCATATCATTTTATCCAGATTATAATAATACAATCTAAACCGAATTAAACTACCCTAGTACATCCGAATTTTAGCCAATCGTGACTGTCGCAGGTAGATTATCCAATTTTCTTTCCGTCAGTGTCTCAGGATTCGTTTAATTTAATTTTCTCGTATAACATGGGAGTTAATCGATACTCCCAGAGCACGCTTCAATGTCAAATACCTTTATCTGGTTTTACCGTGTTTGCTCCGTTTTTTTTTCAGCTCTATTTTTAAATGGATCGTTCATCGCAAAACCAGAAGAATCTGTCCCAACTTAGAACAGTACGATAGCGACTAAAGCAAAAACTTCATAAAATGCCAAGTTTGAAAAATGACGTTATTCGTATGCCGAGCCGAAAATGGGAAGCTCCATAATTATTCCATAACTATGCCACCGTTGCTTTTGCTCTCTGTTTCATAAAGGAGTAGGCCGGATAAGAAAGGTCTTTGTCGTTGTTTCCTATTACAATTTATAGTAGCCAGCAAAAAATATTACATGAATTTTTATACAGCTGGATAGGACAGGTCAAGGTTTTTTGGTACAAAGCAATTTCGTGTTTATTACAATGTCACTGGGAAATTGATTTCTACAGGATGGTCCAATTTTATTCCGTAAAGTTCCAAATATGAATTGAAACCAGTTTGGTTTGGGATATATTGCTTAGTAGAAATGACAATCAAATGTGTGGTTTTTACTTACCATTTTTAGTAAATTGGTCGCTTGTTGTTATATGATTTATGGCAAAATTAAAACATTTTGGAAATCACTGTTAATAATGTTCAACTTAATTTACGCAAACCTACTGCACCCTAATTGCTGGCTACAAAGTCGAAAATTGCTTGAAACGAAACAATTTTTTTTGTTAATACTTGCCTTGTAAAAAGTTTCTCTCCAAATGTGTTTACAAAAAACTATCGTCTATCAAATTTCCAGGAAACAGTAACCATCAAAATGTTAAACTTGCAATAATTATTAGCAAAAAACTAATCAAGGCAAAAAAATAGCCTCATCATCGTCAAACCTGTAGATGAAAGGGGCTTGATGAATTCTGCTTGTAATAGTAATAAATAAAGAGAATACTACTTTAAATATGAACGTGAGTAATCTATAACTCACTAGTGAGTTATGAAAGTTTAGTTAGATAAACATGTTAAAACTGTGTAAGTCATGTCTAAAAATCTTAAAACACTCAGTTAAATATTTAAATTTGGCCAAAGGCTCTCAATAGTGTAAACAATCAATTGTCGAAATATTTATTGATTCACTAATGAATTATAATAACGTTTCTGTAACAGGAAGCACTCAAAATTATCTTTTATAAGTCTGTGTAATGATCAATTTTGATCTTCTATAGATATTGTGGTAATAAATCAAACAAGCAACTTCTGCAATAAACAACAGCTAAACTAGAAACTTTTCAAAGTTTTTAGTTACCTGCATGTCAGAAAGTATTTTCTCACATTTTGTTCTATTACACATTACGAAAGTCGAGTAACTTTTTCAAGTTATCGCGGCCACGAAAGCTTGTTCTTATTATCTTCTAACTTCATGATTAATGGGTTTGAAAGGTATTGACAAAGCTTTATGGTCTAAAATTTTCCGGGTGAGTGTTTTGGCTATAAATATCGTACGTACCATCGCTAAAATAATGATTAATTTGTCTGAACTCTTACACTGTAATTTAAGTTTTATAATTCAGGGTTTTCTAAAACACCTTGGAACTTTTTCATTTAGTATTAGCAGCATAGGCTGAACTTGAATAAAACATTTCTGGAACAATCTTTTAGCAACTTTTCAGTAGGTCGAATTTCGTAGTAGTCCTAGAAAAACGAGCCTCTTATTCATGCACTTTTTTATTCACGAACTCGGCTGTTGTGAGCCGAGCTTTTTCGCCCCATTCGTAATAATTTAAAAGATGCTTTTTTTCCTTGAGCCTGCTACCATTATCTAGTTTACGCTTTTCGCTCTGTTTACGCAAAAGAATTCAAAGACTTGGCACTTTTGCTGCATGACCATGTGTGTTGGCTCGTATTTGCTGTATCACCAGCAACACATCAGGTACAGCCATTAAGCTAGTTTAGCAAATAAAACTCACGATGGTTTTGGTCAACATGAAAGCCAGTCTCCCTAAAACATATATTCTGTAACGTGGGTAAGTGAAGGCATGTGGAAATAGTCCCTTTATCACATATAATGTGTAACAAAGCCAGAGCAGGAAAGTTACCCATCTGCTGGATTAAATGACTTTAATTACTAAAGGGTTTTAGTATTTTTTTGAGATCTGTTTTCACAAGTTTAAAAACAAAGGGTGACGCTAAAACAATAATATCTAATATGAACTATAAATCCCCATTTAAATCGAACACAAAATCCCATACGAAACTGGGCAATAAATAATTTTACAGCAGTCAAACAGAGATAGCAAATCCTGAGCATAATTCTATTTGATAGCCAATGTTTTGGCACAATAGGTTGAACGCTGTTCAATTTGTTTTATTAATGAGAATATGGAAATGTTGCTTTACGGGATGGGCTAATTCGGTAAAAAAAGTTATTAAAACTCAAATGTGTTCATCAAATTTGGTTTGTATTCTGTTTAACATTGTATGCTTTGTTGCTTGGATACAATTTTAATCAGTGCCTCAATTATAAAAATAAATGTTTGAATTTATTCTGCTACAGGAAAGTCGAAAAAAAATGTTGGTATTTTTTCTAAAGTCAAAGTAGCATTTTGCTTTAAAACTTCTTTAAATTACTTAATATTCCAAAATTCCAACTTTGCAGTTTTTACTTTGTGGAAAAAGGTAGACCGTTGCAGAAAATTTGGACTACCCTGTATATAAAACACTTGAGTGATAAAGGTATTTGACTACATTTTTAAAATAGAACTAGAATAGAGTAGAAGTTGTGCCTTGACTTATTTTATTCATTTTTGCGGACGCAAACATTCTTGCCGTGAAACTCGTCAAATGCAAAGCAGATATGAAACTTTCATCCATTTTTCAACACATCGAGTTTGTTCAATTTTCAAGAAAGAGTGGTGGTATGCTATAAAAATTCATAACTCTATATTTTCACTTTAAATAGACACACTTACAAATATTGAATCTGGAACAATAACACAAAAAAAATAGGATAACCACCATAATAAACTTCCTGTCTTTATACCTACACCAAAATGAGGTAAATTTCTACATGGATGAAATATTATGGGCAATTTATCTAAAACTTAAATTCATTCTTCTGTGAATAACAAGAAAAATATGATCGGCTCTCCTTTTGTAAAACGAACAAAATGATTGTGTTTATAGAGGGAAAGCGCACCATCCAACAGATTTATGAAAATGTTTTCGGTAAGCCAATGCCAATGCCAAGTTTAATCTTCAAGTCCTTTTAAACAGATTGCTTTTTAGGAAGTTTGTTAACTGCTCGCTGACATTTGTGTCCTTATCGCCATTTTTTTCTGTCAAAAATAGCAATGAAGATAAATTAAATCCGGAAGGGTTGGTTTGGTTTATCGTGGAAACTTCACTCTTAAAGTGAATATTTCTTTTTGAGAAACAGCTAGTAAACGTGGTAAAACACTTTCCTATTTACGCTTCGTTGAATTTAGTATAATTCTAGGAGCAGGATGCGTTTAATAAAAAAAGTATTATTCATAGTATATGGTTTTTTCTCGCTGATTTATAACCTTGAATATCGTTTTCCAATACCAATTTCACGAAACCGATAAACATGACAATAACAAAAAAAATTAGTAAATCGTTTCCAATATCTCTTTGCCAATATGGTTTCGATCTCACGATTTCAATAAAGGGCATTAAAAAATAATTTTTTCCAGACTTATTGGCAGGTAGGAAATTTATTGTTGGCAAAACGGGTGGAAATCCGATTTAGGAGTTCGATAAATTGCTAGCCCAAAGATTTATACTCTATCATCATTTTATTTCGAATTCAAATTGCCATATCTATGTTTTGTTTTATATTATTAAAAGTCAATTTTTGGTAATGCCAGAAGGAACCTATTACTTAAGAAATACGTCTCAAATATAATCAGTAAGTTAATAAATTGTTGCAAATTACTCATGCCAATACTAATCAGTAAACGACGAAATGCATCTCTTGTACAGAGTTTAATTTGGTCATTATTCAATTATTCTAGAATTGGAGAAGACAGTAAAAGCCACAGACGTCTAGCCATAGTTGACGAGACCTCTATTAAATCTCCTTAACGCTTTTTAATGTCGTCCTGTGAAATGTCTTAAAAGACGTAACAAATTGTGAGCATCGATCACGACGACATGTTCAATTTGTCAAGATGAAAATGCTGCTTTTTAGCGAGATGTGGCGCGACTATTTACATTTTTGAATAGGCCTTTTCAGAACAGCCTA